>JAMPIV010010949.1:0-674028 GCA_024509875.1 Oreohelix idahoensis
CAACAATTGCTACAGTAACTACCGTCCCGTGTAGTCAGGAACAACATGGCTACAGTAACTACCGTCACTGTGTAGTCAGGAATAACATGGCTACAGTAACTACCGTCCCGTGTAGTCAGGAACAACATTGCTACAGTAACTACCGTCCCGTGTAGTCAGGAACAACATGGCTACAGTAACTACCGTCACTTGTATTCAGGAACAACATGGCTACAGAAACTACCGTCCCGTGTAGTCAGGAATAACATGGCTACAGTAACTACCGTCCCGTGTAGTCAGGAACAACATGGCTACAGTAACTACCGTCCCGCGTAGTCAGGAATAACACTGCTACAGTAACTACTGTCGCTGTGTAGTCAGGAACAACATGGCTACAGTAAGTACCGTCCCTTGTAGTCAGGAACAACATGGCTATAGAAACTACCGTCCCGTGTAGTCAGGAACAACGTGGCTACAGAAACTACAGTCACTTGTAGTCAGGAACAACGTGGCTACAGAAACTACCGTACCGTGTAGTTAGGAACAACGTGGCTACAGAAAATACCATCGCGTGTAGTCAGGAACAACGTGGCTACAGAAACTACCGTCCCGTGTAGTCAGGAACAACGTGGCTACAGAAACTACCGTCCCGTGTAGTCAGGAACAACGTGGCTACAGTAACTACCGTCCCGTGTAGTCAGGAACAACATGGCTACAGTAACTACCGTCACTTGTAGTCAGGAACAACATGGCTACAGTAACTACCGTCCTGTGTAGTCAGGAGCAACATGGCTACAGTAACTACCGTCCCGTGTAGTCAGGAACAACATGGCTACAGTAACTACCGTCCCGTGTAGTCAGGAACAACATGGCTACAGTAACTACCGTCCCGTGTAGTCAGGAACAACATGGCTACAGTAACTACCGTCCCGTGTAGTCAGGAATAACATGGCTACAGTAACTACCGTCCCGTGTAGTCAGGAACAACGTGGCTACAGTAACTACCGTCACTTGTAGTCAGGAACAATATGGCTACAGTAACTACCGTCCCGTGTAGTCAGGAACAACATGGCTACAGTAACTACCGTCCCGTGTAGTCAGGAACAACATGGCTACAGTAACTACCGTCCTGTGTAGTCAGGAACAACATGGCTACAGTAACTACCGTCCAGTGTAGTCATGAACAACATGGCTACAGTAACTACCGTCACTGTGTAGTCAGGAACAACATGGCTACAGTAACTACCGTCACTGTGTAGTCAGGAACAACATGGCTACAGTAACTACCGTCACTTGTAGTCAGGAACAACATGGCTACAGTAACTACCGTCACTTGTAGTCAGGAACAACATGGCTACATTAACTACCGTCACTTGTAGTCAGGAACAACTTGGCTACAGTAACTACCGTCCCGTATAGTCAGGAACAACATTGCTACAGTAACTACCGTCCCGTGTAGTCAGGAACAACATTGCTACAGTAACTACCGTCCCGTGTAGTCAGGAACAACATGGCTACAGTAACTACCGTCACTTGTAGTCAGGAACAACATGGCTACAGTAACTACCGTCCCGTGTAGTCAGGAACAACATGGCTACAGTATCTACCGTTACTTGTAGTCAGGAACAACATGGCTACAGTAACTACCGTCACTTGTAGTCAGGAACAACATGGCTACAGTAACTACCGTCCCGTGTAGTCAGGAACAACATGGCTACAGTAACTACCGCCCCGTGTAGTCAGGAATAACATGGCTACAGAAACTACCGTCCCGTGTAGTCAGGAATAACATGGCTACAGAAACTACCGTCCCGTGTAGTCAGGAATAACATGGCTACAGAAACTACCGTCCCGTGTAGTCAGGATAAACAGGGGCACAGTTTACAAAATACCATGTAATGTAGTTGCGGAGTAAAACGGTTACATGTTACAAAACTAGCGTCTAGTGTAGTCGGGAATTACATGGGCATAGCTGACGCATTTCCGTCCCTGTGTTGCCTGGAATAACACGGGCGTAGTTAGAAAATACCATTTATAGTGTAACCGGGAATAACATGGCCACAGTTTACGAAATACCACTGCCCCTGTGTTGTCCCGCAATAACAACCCTAAAGTGGTTGACCTTTTCCTTACAGCTGGTTGTTCGTCATACGTATGTTGTTCACTCAGTGAAATTAAAAGATGAAAAAAAAAAAAAAGAGAAGGCAGATATCCTAACGACCACAGTTTCCTCGCAACACAGTGTCTTTTGTGCTGTAATCCTTATATCAGCGAAAAGCTTTGTACGCGATATCGGAAAGGACCTAAGCTTATACTGAGATAACAACGTCTTGGATATAATTGTAATTTAAGAACATTCCATAGATTTATGTTCACCTCCACCTCCTGATTCGGTAGAGTTTACAAAAGGGCGCTTGCCACTGTCTACTGATAACACGATTTAATCAAAAGAATGGTAACATTTATTGCCAACTACACCTAATGGATGACTTCTACTAAACCTCAAAGATGCTTATTTTCTCACTTTATACCCTTTAGCTCCCCAAGGAGCAGAGGCTTGAACAAACACGTACCAAATCGTCTTGGCTGAACTGACTTATTTTCTTTAGTGGGCTGTCCATGTTGTTTGTTGGAGTTTGTTAGTTTAAAACTTTCTACAGGATGGGGTAATTGGCTCCATGCCCAATTCTCCTTAATAGCTTTTTTACGACATGCACGTTAGTTTACAGTCTTACTATTCTTTGTTCCCCTTTCGGGCCCAGTAACATACGGGTGGACGATGCTTACTACTAAACCTCAAAGATGTGTCCTACTAAACCTCAAAGATGTGTCCTACTATACCTCAAAGATGTGTCCTACTATACCTCAAAGATGTGTCCTACTATACCTCAAAGATGTGTCCTACTATACCTCAAAGATGTGTCCTACTATACCTCAAAGATGTGTCCTACTAAACCTCAAAGATGTGTCCTACTAAACCTCAAAGATGTGTCCTACTATACCTCAAAAATGTGTCCTACTAAACCACAAAGATGTGTCCTACTAAACCTCAAAGATGTGTCCTACTAAACCTCAAAGATGTGTCCTACTATACCTGTTACGTGCAGTCTTTGATATCTTAAAATATTATACATTGGTATACTTGTTATGTTCGCAAATATTTTGTAAACAAAATAGGTAATTTTTTAGTGCTTAAGGGAAAGTCATTATTGAGTTACTTCCCTTGAAAGTTGTGCCGTCTCTTCGATCGAACTCCGCGGATGAATCCATTTTACTGCGATTTATTCGTTGTTTGGGTAATAATAGATTGTTCTTGCTTCAGAATATCTATGGCCTGAATTTATGTGTATTGTTTGTCTGAGTAGGACGAGTCTGTCTTATATCTGTATATCATTACATATCTAAGTCGAACTATATGTTCTGTTGTCTCTAGAGAGGTCAAAGGCTATTCGGCGGATGTGTCGCTAGAGGGTGGTGTGATTTGGCTTCGTCCTGATGGGGACTGTGTTTTTCTATGTCGGCTTGTCGCCGAAAAAAGTGATCTCAGTATTGGTGGGGAAAGTGATAGTCGTCTAGACCTATCGTGTATGCTTTACCCCAGTGTTTATTCGTATTGCCAAGGAATGGCAGAATCATATTTCTGATACCAAGGTAATAAAAGATACTCTTGTGAACTCTCTCGTTCGAAGCCACCATTTTCGATAGGTACGATTTGAATGTCTATGAGAATATATTTGACTCGATGAAAAACGACTTCGATTCCTAGCAGCACTATATCCTGTAGAATGCAGTCAATTGTTCATGATCAAATCTACAGAGCAATGAAATGTTTTATGAATGACTAACTTTAGGACAGATTCATTATCTGTATCCAAACGTGAGTGACAGCTCACGAGTGAAGCCATCTTGGAACCAAACATGTAGTGACTTTCAAGAAGAGAAAAGGGATGCCCGTATTATCGCTTGTTTAGTCCAGAGATCACTGCTACACATGAGAACCCTTTATTAGCGGTTCAATATTATTATATGGAAAAATATGTGCTGAACATTATGTTGGAGAATCGTCGCTAAACGAGATTAGGTTTAGAAGCCATCTGAAATATTGTTTATAAGCTGACGTGCTCAGTCAGTGAAGTCAGATGATATATATGTATGGGCGATACTGAGGGCTTGGCTACTGACGGTCCTTTATACTATTATTCTACATGAGTGCCCATGTAACATTGCAAGACCATTTATCCACTGTACCATGATGTATTATGCCAACCTGTGATTTGTCACTATCTGTGCTGTCGAGTGTGTACGTCCAATTAAACTTTAGTAAAGGTACACAGTCGTTGGTGTCGATGACTTCCAGCCATACATGAGTGTGAGAAAAGAACATTTGTCAACACCACGAACCCTTATTATCATTCGCACATTATACACTCAATCCATGTCCACACACCACTGCGTAGGTCAAGTTGACATTCCATACACTACAGTGGAGCAAACAACACCATAGAGATCTTATCAACTGATGATGATGATGTCTGCTTCCATCCACTTATGTCTATTTTTTGGTGGATATCATTAACTGGAATAAAAAGAAGGACTTTATCAACTGGTGGACCAGCTTTCTGGGTTTGACCTCGCAGAAGTTCAGAAGTCAACAGATTACCGATACCAGACCGTTTCCTGTGGCTGATACGACACACTTGCAGTATTGGTTTGCTCTTTGTCAACACTTCGTCACGTGACCTGTCAAGTGAATGCAGTATGTAGGTCAGCGTTGTTGACATTTTTACATTAGACATTACAGGGTTTCACAGAACAGTTGGATCAATTCTTGTCAATATTAACAGGAAGACAGTATTAGTGAACTAAGAAGTCCTATTTTCATCGATGGATCTTCTTGTTTTCTATATATGAACTTTAATATTTAAGGCCAGAATGTTTAATTGAATAAAGTGGCAGTTTGTTTATTTTCATAAAAATAACTTTGCCATTACTGTAAAACTGAGCCTATTTTGCAACACATACTATCATACACATAATTTATATATATTTATGTTTACATGTTATTTGTTTGTATAGTATGTTAGTTTCTATGTCAGCGGGTTGTGTTTAAGGTTGGGCGGCGTCCTCACAACAGAATATCCCACGTCATAGAGGGTCCGTTGTGGGCGTTTTCTATAGGTGCAATTTTCTTGATTGAAAATTTGCTGCGACAACTGTTGCTTTTGTGTTAGCTGTGAAGTCTGTAATTATTGTTATTTTTGTAATATTTCTTTGTTCTTTAGTTTTGTTTTGATTTGTTTGTAATTTGTTGGTCTAACCTTTTCTATCTTTCAGTTCTATTCACAATTTATATTCATATACTGTGACGTCATTGGTGTTGTTATTCTTTGCAGATTCAGTGATTATTTTCATTGATTTCCCTATTTGATTTATTTTGATTTCTGCAAACGTTCTTGTATTGTCAGTCCTATTTGTACTTTATGTATTCTGTTGGTTGACATATGTTTTATATAGGTATATTTCATAAGACACAATTGCCTGTGCACTGCACTTGGATTATGGTATAAACCAGTACCTGATTATTATTACTGTTATACAAGACCTTATTAAGGCTTGTGACCCACAGATATTGAGATAGTATGCTGATTAATCAAGTCATTAAGAACTTGTGGTATTATTATTATTTCAGGTGATTAGTATTATTGTTAGACATCATGTCTACATTGGAATACTTCATTACACAAGGGAAAGCCCTTGATAAGACTGGTCAACAATTAGAACAATGGGCAGTTGCTCAATATGACAAAGCATTAGCTGCAGAAGAGAGAAGAGCTATGGCAGAAGAGAAAAGATTAGAAAGAGAAGCTGAGGCTGCTGCTGAACAAAAGAAATTACAGATGCAGGTGGAGGAAAGGAGATTTGAAGCTGAACAAAAAAAAATTAGAAAGAGAAGCTGCTGCGGAACAAAAAAGATTAGACAGGGAAGCTGAACAAAAAAGATTAGACAGGGAAGCTGAACAAAAAAGATTAGACAGGGATGCTGAACAAAAAAGATTAGATGCTGAAGAGAAAAAAGCAATAAGAGAACATGAATTTGAGTTAGAGAAATTGAGATTGACAAGTATGATTAATGTTAATCAGGCATCTAGTGGTAATGGTAAACCTTCTACTTACAAGGTTAAGGTTCCACCGTTCAATCAGTCCAGTGACGATATTACATTCTGGCTGGATAGATTTGAACGTTCTTGTCGTACACATAATGTGGATAAATCACAATACGCTAATCAATTAGCAGAAAACTTGAAAGGTGAATCTTTGACTAGATTATGCCTTGTAGGAGAAGCAGATAAGGATAATTATGATGTCATTAGGGCGGCTTTGATAAAAAAATATCAGCTAAGTGAGGAAGGCTATCGCCTTTTATTTAAAACGATGGTACCTGAGACAGGTGTAGAATTCTCAGAATTCACTGCAAAGGCACGTCTCACAGTTGATCGTTGGATTGAGCTTTCCAAAACAGAAAAAACGTATGAAGGACTTATGGATTTGTTGCTCAGAGATAAGATTATGTCATGTGTGAACAAACCTTTCCTTGAATTTATACATGAGTGTAAACCTAAATCTCTAAAAGAAATGGAAGAATATTGTTCCCAATATGTCACTGCACACCCCGACGTGACTTTTGGCAACACTAAGATTAAGGAGAGTATGCCAGTTGCTTCAGCAACACCATACAATCCCACTTATTCACACAGATTTCAGGGACCTCAAAACAGATTTGATAAAAAAGGTAACCATAATAGTTATCAAAACCAAGGTAACCAATCATTTCAGGGTTCTTCTTCAAAGAACTGGAGACGACCTGATAGCTCTCGACACAGGGGTGGTCATAATTATAGGAATTTCCGTAGAGGAAGTAATTATAGAAACTATCAGGGTTATCCGTCTTGGAGTCAACAAGATCATAATTACAGAGATACTCATTATAATGAATATGATAATGGTAACCAAGGGAACTATGACTCAAACCCAAATAGGGGTTATAATAGAGGTAACAATAACTACAGAGGTGATAATAACCGAGGTAGATCTCAAAACAAAAGACATAAACCACATTTTCAGGCAAACTCTGCACAACAAGAGTCCCATGAAGCCTATAAACAGAGTAAAGATAATAATGATGCTAGTAATATGGCATGTGCCGCTTTTGATTTTGGGAGAGCATCTCAGTGCCCCCAATGCAAAACGTTATTTGAGCCAACCACAGTGTCTACTTTAAGCTGTGGCCATCCTCTTCCTGCTCTTCCGGCATCAGTCGCGCATGATGGAAGAGGTTCTCTTGTCTTACATAAGGGTTTAGTGAATAACAATCCAGTCTCTGTGCTATTTGATTCTGGATGCACCACAATTGGTGTTAGGCAGTCACTCGTAGATCCTTCCCGTGCCACTGGACAAGTAGTCAAATGTGTAACATTTGGCGGCACATTAGAGAAATACTCTACTGCTATCATTAGGATTGCTACTCCTTTCTTTACAGGAGATGTACACGCATGTCTTCTTCCGAATCCGATCGCTGACCTCATCATCGGTCGCATTCATGGAGTCAAAGAATGCTTTCCGCAACAAATTTCCACGTGGGAAAGGCAAAACATGCAGATTGCTAACGCTGTAGTCACTAGAGCTCAGGCTCTTAATATGCCTCAAACTTCATCTACTGAAGATAATGAAGTGCATAACCAAGATAATCCCTTGGTAATTTCTCGTGACTCGTTTATAAAACAGCAAGAAGATGATCCCACTCTGAAGAAATTCTTCATTCTTGCAACTAAAGGTGATCCGAATAAAGACACAAGTCGTAAATCGTGGATTACAAAGAAGAATGGCGTACGTGTACGTATGGTTCAAGACTCCATTACGTCAAGTCATTCTCAAATCCTGGTTCCCAAGAATTTGAGAGTTAAAATTTTGCAGCACGCTCACGACTCTCAGTGTGCTGGACACATGGGTTTTTTCCCGTACTAAGTCAAGAGTCCTTGCGGCTTTCTTTTGGCCATTGGTAAACAAGGACATACGGATTTATTGTCGATCTTGTAAAGTATGTCAGGAAGTTAAATCCAAAGGTCCACGGCATGCTGCACCCATTCAGGCGGCGGACATTCCTATTCGGCCGTTCCAAAAAATGGCCATAGACATTATTGGTCCATTTAAGATCAAGTCTGCCAGAGGACATCAGTTTATCTTGACGTGTGTTGATATGTGCACACGTTGGCCAGAGGCTATTCCTCTGAAGAGCATTACTACTGCTGATATTGCAGATGCTCTTTGGCTTATATTTTCTCGTCTGGGGTTCCCCGGAGAGATATTGTCAGACCATGGCACCCCACTAATATCAGATACCATGTCTCAAGTAATGTCTACTCTGCAGATAGATAGATCTTTAAGTAGTATCTACCATCCAATGTCTAATGGTATGGTCGAACGCCTTAATAGAACACTTAAAAACTTACTGGGGAAGATAACTGAGGATCATCCTCAAGACTGGGACAGAGTTTTACCTGCGGCGCTCTTCGCTTACAGAGAGGTACCCAATGAACATACGGGATTTTCTCCCTTTGAACTCGTCTTTGGCGCGCGTCCGCGTGGCCCTATGTCGTTGCTTCACGATCTCATAACATCTGACAATATTGACGATGACACAAAGTCATCCTACGAATATGTCATCGCGTTGAGACAAAAAATTATCGAAGCATGCAAATTAGCAACTTCTTCTTCTGAATTTGCGAAACAGAAGGCAAGGCAATTTGCCAATAAGAAGAGATGCTTACGACAACTTTGTCCTGGTGACAGAGCATTTGTATTACTACCTTGTAGGGAAAACAGATTACTTATTTCTTGGAAAGGTCCGTACGATATAATATCGAAAATTTCCGATGTCGACTATATTGTCGATATTGATGGGAAGCATAAAACCTTCCACATCAATATGCTTACTGAATTCCATGAACGTCCGGATTATTTGCAACCCATTTTCCAAGCAACGGACAATTCTCCAGTACAACATGGTCATTACTCATCACTGTCCGTGATACAGGATGAGGAAACAAGTTTTTCAGATGTAAATCTTCCTCTTCCAATGATCCCACTTCATTCTAGTGAATCATGGAAGAACGTTACTGTCTCTCCTGATTTGTCTCTAGGAGAACAGCGACAAGTTTCAACTATGTTGCAAACATTTCAGGATGTACTCACTGACATCCCTGGACAAACGCATGTCATTGAACATGACATTGTTCTAACTGACCATACTCCTATTAGGGTTAGACCTTATCCTATACCTATACATTTTCAAGCACAGGTCGAGAAAGAGTTGGATGAGATGATAGATTTGAAAATAATTGAACCATCCACCTCTGCATATTCTTCGCCGATGGTTATTGTTCGAAAAAAAGACAATAACATACGTCTTTGCGTTGACTATCGAAAATTGAATCAAGTAACGAAGTTCGATGCCGAACCTATGCCTTTACTGGAAGAGCTACTTACTCGACTCTCCAAATCTCATTTTTTCACTAAACTTGATTTGTCTAAAGGATATTGGCAAGTTCCTTTATCTGAACGCGCCAAACCTCTCACGGCTTTTTCAACACCTAGAGGTTTGTTCCAATGGAATTTTATGCCTTTCGGTCTTATGAACGCACCAGCTACATTCGTACGCATGATGCGCCGAATCCTATCTTATCGGTCAGATGTCATTGCATATCTAGACGACATCTGTCTTTTCAGCGATACTTGGGAAGATCACTATTCAGGGTTAGATGAATTGCTGTCTACTTTGCGTGAGCACAACCTGACAGCGAAACCCTCTAAAGCCTATATTGGTTTTAGCGAAATTTCTTTCCTAGGCCACCGAGTTGGTCATGGTTTCCTAAAGACAGAGGACCATAATACTAGTAAGATACTTAACATCTCAATCCCTAATACTAAAAAACAGGTGAGAAGTCTGTTAGGTCTTATTCAATTGTATGGCAGATTCATTCAGAATCTATCCTCTATCATGGCACCTCTTTCAACACTTCTAAAGAAAGGTTCGCCTAATGTGGTCCACTGGTCTCAGGAATGCCAATGCTCTCTGGATAAGATTAAAACATTGTTTTCAACACCACCTATTTTAGTGCTACCTACTAAAGATAAGACATTCGTTCTTCGTAGTGACGCTTCATCCACTGGGATTGGAGCGGCACTAATGCAAGAGTACTCTGGAACTCTGCATCCTGTAATGTATATTTCCAGAAAACTTAATGCGGCAGAAAGGAATTATTCGGTTTTAGACCGTGAGCTATTAGCTATGGTTTGGTCGATCCTCAAACTACAGAGATTCCTTCTAGGCGCACATTTCATAGTAGAAACCGACCAAAATGCTCTTACTGCTATACAGAGTAAGAATTTGAAGAGCTCGAGGTCTACTCGATATGCAATTGCTCTTCAACCTTTTCATTTCTCTGTGCGAGCTATTCGTGGATCAGATAATGTGATGGCAGACATTCTGTCAAGATGCCCACATGATTCCACATATTTATTAGGGCTTAGACTTCTTGATATGTCTAGTTCTATAGTAGTTCCTTTTCTATATCATGATAGATACACATTTGTAATTTAATAATATAATGATTGTATCACTACATAGCGGTTCATTGATGTTTATTCACCGCTGTGCTTTGATGATTTTTTCTTCATAAATCATAAATTTAAGATATCTAATACGAAATGATGATATGAATTTTTTAGGCATTGTGTAATTGCCAGAATTGTATTATACTTTGATGACACCTTCCTGGAAAAATATACTTGTAGAGAAATAATTTCTCTCAGTTTATGAGACACATTCTCACCAGTCGCTCCATAAGTCGACTTAGCCTCATATTAGGCGTTATAGGTAGTCCTGATATTTTCATCTGCGCATTATTCATGCGTTGTGAGCCTATTGTACGTTGCTCCTAGATGTATTTCAAAAAAAAAATGTTCCATTTTTTTTTTCCCGGGAGGTGTGGTAAGACTGTTACGTGCAGTCTTTGATATCTTACAATATTATACATTGGTATACTTGTTATGTTCGCAAATATTTTGTAAACAAAATAGGTAATTTTTTAGTGCTTAAGGGAAAGTCATTATTGAGTTACTTCCCTTGAAAGTTGTGCCGTCTCTTCGATCGAACTCCGCGGATGAATCCATTTTACTGCAATTTATTCGTTGTTTGGGTAATAATAGATTGTTCTTGCTTCAGAATATCTATGGCCTGAATTTATGTGTATTGTTTGTCTGAGTAGGACGAGTCTGTCTTATATCTGTATATCATTACATATCTAAGTCGAACTATATGTTCTGTTGTCTCTAGAGAGGTCAAAGGCTATTCGGCGGATGTGTCGCTAGAGGGTGGTGTGATTTGGCTTCGTCCTGATGGGGACTGTGTTTTTCTATGTCGGCTTGTCGCCGAAAAAAAGTGATCTCAGTATTGGTGGGGAAAGTGATAGTCGTCTAGACCTATCGTGTATGCTTTACCCCAGTGTTTATTCGTATTGCCAAGGAATGGCAGAATCATATTTCTGATACCAAGGTAATAAAAGATACTCTTGTGAACTCTCTCGTTCGAAGCCACCATTTTCGATAGGTACGATTTGAATGTCTAAGAGAATATATTTGACTCGATGAAAAACGACTTCGATTCCTAGCAGCACTATATCCTGTAGAATGCAGTCAATTGTTCATGATCAAATCTACAGAGCAATGAAATGTTTTATGAATGACTAACTTTAGGACAGATTCATTATCTGTATCCAAACGTGAGTGACAGCTCACGAGTGAAGCCATCTTGGAACCAAACATGTAGTGACTTTCAAGAAGAGAAAAGGGATGCCCGTATTATCGCTTGTTTAGTCCAGAGATCACTGCTACACATGAGAACCCTTTATTAGCGGTTCAATATTATTATATGGAAAAATATGTGCTGAACATTATGTTGGAGAATCGTCGCTAAACGAGATTAGGTTTAGAAGCCATCTGAAATATTGTTTATAAGCTGACGTGCTCAGTCAGTGAAGTCAGATGATATATATGTATGGGCGATACTGAGGGCTTGGCTACTGACGGTCCTTTATACTATTATTCTACATGAGTGCCCATGTAACATTGCAAGACCATTTATCCACTGTACCATGATGTATTATGCCAACCTGTGATTTGTCACTATCTGTGCTGTCGAGTGTGTACGTCCAATTAAACTTTAGTAAAGGTACACAGTCGTTGGTGTCGATGACTTCTAGCCATACATGAGTGTGAGAAAAGAACATTTGTCAACACCACGAACCCTTATTATCATTCGCACATTATACACTCAATCCATGTCTACACACCACTGCGTAGGTCAAGTTGACATTCCATACACTACAGTGGAGCAAACAACACCATAGAGATCTTATCAACTGATGATGATGATGTCTGCTTCCGTCCACTTATGTCTATTTTTTGGTGGATATCATTAACTGGAATAAAAAGAAGGACTTTATCAATACCTCAAAAATGTGTCCTACTAAACCACAAAGATGTGTCCTACTAAACCTCAAAGATGTGTCCTACTAAACCTCAAAGATGTGTCCTACTATACCTTAAAGATGTGTCGTACTATACCTCAAAGATATGTCCTACTATACCGCAAAGATGTGTACTATTTTCATATGTTGAGGTTATTAGCCTCATATACACCTACTAGCAAGAAAACATGTTAAATTCACGTTTGTAATAGAAATGTTCACAACTTAACCCAAAATTTTGGGAATACACAATCTCCTTGCGCACATTTCAGATGGACGCGACCAATTTCGGTGCATATGCTCTCGAATCAAATTCGTCTGAAAAATTCCTCTTATGACGGTGTTCTATGAATTACTTGGCCTAGGAAACTAGTAATTTCTCTTCGACGGGTGTTTGGCGATACACTTGGTCTAGAATATTATTTCTCTTATGACTGATGATCCAATTCCTAGGTTTCCAGTCTTGTATTTATAAAGTCCTGGTCCTGAAGTTTTACAGTCTGTGTATTTAAATATGCGGGTTTACTCTTAAGGTGTCAGAGTTGCCCAAATACTGTCGATCTGTCACTTTTGATATAGGAATTCTAGGTCCGATCCTTCTCTTTCTGGCTTCTTGGGAGTTGCTCGATTGAAGCTGCGAAGTTGTCTGTTCTGTGTTTCTAAGTTCAGTATATTTCTCATTCTCAGTTCAATTCACAGATGGTGTTTCCGCCGAATGTTTATTCCGGCATCTCACTTCAAACCAACCAAATCGAATCTCGTTCAGCACTACGTGGGTAGGGGCTTTTCAAATTCGAAAAATAATACTCTCACGTGTTTCAAAATATTAAATTTAATATCCACGCGTGACCTCTTTATAATAAGACGTAATATTGTTCCGGCTGCACCTATCTGCCTCCCACAATATTGTGACCATGTTTTCCTGCCGTAATGTCTTCCGCCAAGATGTCTACCCTGACAGATTATCCAATTATCGCCTTTATTTGCGTGCCTCTGCCAGACACATGTCTGGTCAGACAATGTTGTCATCTTTCATCGTACGCACAACACAAGCTTGTGTCAACACGATCAGCAGCTTTTCACTGGGGTCAAATGTGGGACCGACACGTTTCCAAAGGTGGTCAGACGGATTCAAAGAGATAAGCGAGTGACCGGTCTGATGACTGGGTATTCTTACGATAACACCACAGTTCACCTGGCGGAACGTAAATACGTCAGAGAAGTGATAAACAAGATAAAGACAGTCCTATAGCTAATACTTCCATAGGGCAGTGGAGTGTTAGAGACTTTCCCCTACTAGATTCAACATAGAGAAAAAAATGGTGCATAAAAAATGTCACATAATAACGAATGAAAGGGCAACAATTATGCCAAATAAAAGCGATGAGTGTGAGGAAGAGAAAAATGAAGAAAAAGTGATACTGAGTGGACGTGAGATCGCACAACCGTATCGTCACACCTACTATACCTCAAAGATGTGTCCTACTAAACCTCAAAGATGTGTCCTACTAAACCTCAAAGATGTGTCCTACTAAACCTCATAGACGTGTCCTACTAAACCTCAAAGATGTGTCCTACTTTACCTTAAAGATGTGTTCTACTAAACCTCGAAGATATATCCTGCTAAACCTCATAGATATGTCCTACTAAACCTCACAGATGTGTCCAACTAAACCTCAAAGATGTGTCCTACTAAACCTCAAAGATGTGTCCTACTATACCTTGAAGATGTGTCCTACTATACCTCAAAGATGTGTCCTACTAAACCTCAAAGATGTGTCCTACTAAACCTTCAAAGATGTGTCCTACTAAACCTATAAGATGTGTCCTACTAAAACTCAAAGATGAGTCCTACTAAACTTCAAAGATATGTCTTACTAAACCTCAAAGATGTGTCCTACTAAACCTCAAACATGTGTCTTACTAAAACTCAAAGATGAGTCCTACTAAAACTCAAAGATGAGTCTCACTAAAACTCAAAGATGAGTCCTACTAAAACTCAAAGATGCGTCCTGCGAAACCTGGAATATGCATCCTATAAAATCTCCAAGATGAGTCTTACTAAGCATCATAGATGCGACCTACTAAACCTGAAAGATGCATCCTACAAAACATCAAATATTAGTCCTACAAAACATCAAAGAATAGTCATACGAAACATCAAAGATTAGACCTTATAACATCTAAGATGACTATTACTAAGCATGAAATGTGCGACTTATTAAACCTGAAAGATGCATTCTACAAAACATCAAAGATTAGTGCTACAAAACATCAAAAATGAGTCCTGCAAAACTTCAAAGATGAGTCCTACAAAACATCAAGGATGAGTCCTAGAAAACATAAACAATTAGCTCTACAAAATATCAAAAACGAGTCCTACAAAACATCAAAGATCAGTCCTACAAAACATCATAGTCCTACAACACTTCAAAAATGAGTCCTTCAAAACATCAACAATGAGTTCTACAAATCATCAAAAATGAGTCCTACAAAACTTCATAGATGAGTCCCACAAAACATCAAAGATGAGTCCTACAAAACATCAAAGATGGAGACCTACAAAACATCAAAAATGAGTCATACAAAACATCAAACATTAGTCCTACAAAACATCAAAGATCAGTCCTACAAAACATCAAAGATTAGTCCTACAAAACATCAAAAATGATTTCTACAAAACATCAAACATTAGTCCTAGAAAACATCAAAAATGAGTCCTTCAAAACCTCAAAGATGAGTCCTACAAAACATCAAAGATGAGTCCTACAAAACATCAGTCCCACAAAACACCAAAGATGAGTCCTACAAAACATCAAAGATGAGTCCTACAAAACATCAAAGATGAGTCCTAGAAAATATCAAAAATGAGTCCTACAAAACATCAAAGATGAGTCCTACAAAGCATCAAAGATGAGTCCTATAAAACATAAAAGATGAGTCCTACAAAACATCAAAGATAGGTCCTAGAAAACATCAAAGATGAGTCATACAAAACAACAAAGATGAGTACTACAAAACAACAAAGAAGAGTCCTACAAAACATCAAAGATGAGTCTTACAAAACATCAAAGATGAGTCTTACAAAACATCAAAAATGAGTCCTACAAAACATCAAAGATGTGTCCTACAAAACATCAAAGATGAGTCCTACAAAACATCAAAGATGAGTCCTATAAAACATCAAAGATAGGTCCTACAAAATATCAAAGATTGGTCCTACAAAACATCAAAAATGAGTCCTACAAAACAACAAAGATGAGTACTACAAAACAACAAAGATGAGTCCTACAAAACATCAAAGATGAGTCCTTCAAAACATCAAAGATAGGTCCTACAAAATATCAAATATATGTCCTACAAAACATCAAAGATGAGTCCTACAAAACAACAAAGATGAGTACTACACAGATGCTTATAAATGTAAAAAAAAAAGGTGTATATAAATGCTGGTGTTAAACATATTTCTGATAATTCTTCTTACTCGTCTAGAATTTGTTGCTTGAGACATCATAAACCTGTTATTTTCAGAGTCACTTTAGTATTTCAACTGTCAATAGCCAAAATTATTGAACTGACTCTTGGATATTGCGGAATTCACGTTAAAAATAGCATCCCTGACTCACTATCACAGATCAAGCCCAACACAAAATTAAGAATCTTAAACAAACGGCAAGGCTCTGAAATGTGGCGAACAGCAAAAACGAAAATATTTAAAAGTTACGGACTCTCGTTATAAAGCTTCCTTGCGCAGAACAGATGAACTGAAAGGGTATTGCAAGATCACCAAGGTGGAACTGATGACAAGAACCAGCCAAGTGCCTGTTGAACAAGAGATGAGATGATAACGCTGGTGTTGGGGCAATACACAGATTGAGGAAATCAACTGATAGAATTATAAGGCAGTCTGTTAAGAAAAAGGCATGGGCATGTCAAACTCAAGCTGTAATGGTTAAGATAGTTCATCGAAATTTAAACTGGCACGAAGAGTGGCCAGACTTCTTAACATACAAGTATAAACTGAATCATAAACTATTGCTATAAATAAAACACTGGCTGTTTGACTGTGCTCAATTTATTGACGAATTTTATATCAACCATTCTGTCATCACATCGAAGATACTGTTCAAGATACGTGATAAAACATAAATATAATCTTATCCTCAAAACATCTGGTCACCCATGCGAATGACATTTTCAATATACGTAATGTCCAAAATCCTAAACTCCAGACAAGACTAATCTGCTGTCATGATGCCTCTAATGATGAGGAGAACATGGAAAGAACTTGAGATGATGGCACGTAACAGGAGGACTTGGCATGTGTTTGTTGAAGGCCTATGCTCCTTTGGGAGTGGAAGGTTATGAATGAATGATGCCTGTAAACCTCATAAGCGTTAGTCGTCCACATTATAGATCTTCAAGTATGAAAATACCTTAGATATCTTATCCACTTTTACACACGCTTCAAACACTGAGATCCGCAGCGTAACACATCCAAAACTCATCACGTGTTTAGTATAAACAACATACGTCACCACATAACAACCCAAAACTCGTCCATACCGGTTGTGACGTAATGAGTTAATAAGAGTGGCAGATGTTGATAGAGTAGAAGACTAGACACATAAATTTAGTCTAGACAGGTGTATTCCAGTCTCGGAGAAGAGTACTGGTGTAAGGATGGCACAGGTATAGCTATAGCTGTAAAGAGCACACGTCTGGATGGAATTAGTATGGATCAAGAGCTCTAGAGTGCTATCGTCACCTAACTATACTGTGACAACAATAATACAGCAAAATATAACTGTCAACAATAAGAAATTGACAAGTCATAAAATTACAATTTACTGAATTATTTATTAATGTACATCTAGTTTCTTATTTCTCCTTTGAAAATCAGAGGATTTCAATTACAATGGAAAAATACAAAATCAACAATATTTATAACTTTTTACATAAAGTTCATGTCTACGTTAATCTTAATGTCTTTTGCCTGCACTGGGTTAACACAGATTACACTTTTCATCACTACACGGTCTCTTTTGGGATCTCACAGAAGTTTTTGGAATATTAACACTTAGGACTTAGCTTTACAGTCCTGGACAATGTCTGGTAACACACGAGTGTAGTTGGAATCCAGCTTCTAGGATCTTATGTATGGCTAGCCAAGGAATGATGGAGCCAAAACACTTGAACTCCGTCGCACACATTATACGTTGAGTGGATGGTAGTTTCAGATCAGGCTGTTCCAAACTAGACCAGTAAACCTGCAAAATATATAGCATGTGGCTAGTCCTTGTGTGGTGATTTCTTACGGGTCTGCGTGTTGTGAGGTGATGTGTTCAGTGTATGCTTATAGGTATGGCATAAGTTCTGGTTCAATGGCAGTGTATAGGCAATGACAAATCTAAGTGATTACATTTTCAAAAATACATAATACAATTTTTGTACACAGTCATGATGCTGCATTTTCCTTCTACAGTCAGTTTGAATTTCAGTCATCAATAAAACAATGTTATACACCATAGGCCTTCCATTAGTTCTGCCTTTCCATTCCTGCGCATCTCTATTATGCATCCTGGTCCTTGCCTCATTATCCATTTTGAATTCAAATGTTGTCTTGCAGTTTAATTTAATTATCAAACCTGTAAAAGAAGCATTTGCATATATACATACATATATATTCGTAATATTACATACCCCTTTTAGGATAAATCAGAAGTAGAACTGACTGAAGGCTTGGCAAAAGTTCAACTGCCCGGCATAACAAATAGGAATGAACTTGCTCAGGTGTTGATCCTTCTCTCCCTCTCTGCCTTCAGATTCGTCTCTCTTCCAAGGTTTCAATTTTTCGTGTGTAACCTGTCTGTTGTTGTTGTTGTTTTCTTCTACTATGTTGCTGTGATACCCTGTTCAACCTGAAATTTGGTTATAATTGGGGTATATAGGGTGTTATCGTCTTCACTGGTATCTCGTTCGTAGTCCTGGAGGTGACTGGTCCTGAAAAGGACCACTTGCTGGCTGTCTGGATTCCTCTTTGTCCGTTTGTGGTGCCGTGTCGCTCTCATGGTGTTTTTTATGTCCTGCCTCAACTATCTGGCTCGTTTAGTTTTGTGTGTTTCTACGCTACTAGTTTCTGTTGCTTTTGTCTTCTTGCTCTCCTGTATCTGTGACAGTGCTTTTTCAATTATCGTTGGTAGTAGCTGTTCTAGCGTTTCTGGCTGCTAATGCTCTGTCTTGATTGAGTAACATTTGCTGTACGATGTCGATTTTCATTTTGTCTTTCGTTTCTTTGTTTTGTTCTCTAGTTTTTGTAAGGATATCCTCAACGATCCTTCTCTCTGATTCAATTCTTTTGAGTATTTGTTCGTTCTCTGCCTTTAGCTCTGTGAGTTTGGCGATGTCAACTTCTATCTCGTGTTTGATGGTTGTTTCAATTCTTTTGAGTATTTGTTCGTTCTCTGCCTTTAGCTCTGCGAGTTTGGCGATGTCAACTTCTATCTCGTGTTTGATGGATTTTGTTTCCTGTAGCATTGCCTGGGCGCTCTGTAACATTTCTCTGGCGCTCTGCATATCTATTATGTCTTCACCGCTGTCCTTGTCGTCTACGGGATCCTGCTTGTTTCTGCTTTCGTTCTGCTGTTTCCTTTTCATTTCGTTGATTTCAGCGGTCAGCTTGTGTAGCTGTCTTCTGTCAATCGTGCGCTGTTTTTCTGTAGCATCCGCATTCACTCTGTGTTTGGCCTCTTTGAAGGGTATGTTTTTAGACACGGCCTCCTTCAAGATGCTCTTAGTTTCCTGGAACACAGGGCATCCTCTGTACCTTGCCCCGTGGTTTCCGTGGCAGTTTGCACAGATACGGTTTTCGTTAGTTTCTTTGTAGTTGCGGTCCTCCTTTGCCCTGGGGCAGTCGCCATATTGGTGACTACCCGCACAATACCGGCAAACTGCATCTCTCCTGCACGTCTTTTTTGTGTGCGAGAACTGCTGGCAGTTGGAGCACTGCTTAGTTTCTTTGTAGTTGCGGTCCTCCTTTGCCCTGGGGCAGTCGCCATATTGGTGACTACCCGCACAATACCGGCAAACTGCATCTCTCCTGCACGTCTTTTTTGTGTGCGAGAACTGCTGGCAGTTGGAGCACTGCATCACCGGAGGGATATAGGCTTCTGTCTTTTTGGTTGTGGTTTCGAGCGTCAGTCTCTCGGGTCTTGTCGATCCTTCTACCGTGACTATCATCAGATTGGTATCTTTCTTGGCCCAGGTTTTTAGCCTTTCGACCTGCGTGATTTTAAGATTTGTGTTTTCAGCTTGAAGGCGTCTGTGGACGTCGCCTTCGGAACATCTTGTATCCACCCCTCTGATGACCAACTTCTTTGTTGTCTTGTACTTTTCCACCACCACTTTTATTTGGTGGGGCAACTGGATTTCCTTTGGACCGGATTCCAGTTCGATCATCAGCGAGGTTGTTTTGTCTGTGTTGTTGAGAGAAAGCACTACTCCCTTTTCGTGCCTCCCTACTTTGGCGATACCTCTCCGTCCAGTTATCACCTCGAGGATGTTGATCACTTTGTTGTCGGGTAGGGCCCTGAGTGAGACCTCACTTCCTGACGTCTGGGTGATCTTAACAATCCTCTCCTGTATCGTTTCTGAGTTGCTTGTATTTTTAGTGTTTGGTCTTTGTTTCCTTCTACAGGCTTGGTTCGAATCTTGTTCTTGGTTATTCGGTGTGATATCTTGCGTCTGAGCCTTTGAGTTGTCAGCTGTTTTTTCCTCAGGATCAGGAATGGTAGCTTGCTTCTCAGTGGTTTCGATGTCCAGCACGTCTGGAGCTACTTCTACTGTTGCTTCTTGAAGAGCGAGCCTAAGGGACTCGTCTCCGTCTTCAAGTCTTCGAAGTGCATCTAAAATGGTCTCTGCCACATCTTCCTCTTGTACCTGTCTGTGTTGAGGATCTGCCTCTATCACTTCCTTCATAGTGCTTGCAGGTGGGTCGGCTGTCATCTCGGCATCGTGCGGCTTCTCTGTCATAGACCGGGTTACTGCTGACGAGTCGGGTGGGTGCAGCCTGGATAGAAGCGCTTGTTTTCTTTTCTCCAGCTGTCGTAACGCTCTACATATTTCTTTATGTTCTGGGTCTTCTTTATCTAGGCAAGGGGTCGGGCCACTCTGACTCTCAGTCGGGTCGACGCATGTCACAGCTAACTCAGTCGTGTCCGGAGTTATAGAAGGGCCGGTCCCGGCACGAGTACTTGGGGCAGTCTTGCTCTCTGGCTGTCTGTCATTGTTGATTGTGATATTGCGATTACCCTGGCTGTTCTGCGCTGGTGGGCTGGTGTAGACCTTCCTCTTTTTAGCGTGTGGCCTATGTCTGGGCATTTTGACGATAACGCGATCTTATCTCGAGTAGTGGCGTCCTGAAAAGGACGTTGGTGTCTTGTCACGATTGAACCTTGAACGAAAATCGGTGTCAAACGAAACGTGTGTTTTGGTTGAAACGATAGAAAACCCATGTAACCTGTCTGCCATGATTTCTCTCTATTTATACACAGCCAGCGAGCGAGCGAGAAAGCATCTCACGTCTGTGGCTAAAATGTTCGTTCCAAACGGCTCGCGCAGCGGTTTTGTGTTTTCTTATTTTCTTCCTCCGTTCCGTTCTTTTTATCTTTTGTATGAATCATGTGTGTTTATACCTTACTTTAATTGTACCATCAACAGCTTCTTTCCCTCCAATAATTTCCTCTATTGGGTTTGTCTTAGAATTTATATAATTTTCCAAAGTGGCTTAACTTGACAAAATATGATGAAGTTGTATGTTCTCAAGCTTCTATCTTCTTTTTGCAACAACGGTGGAATTAGTTGTTTGAAAGGAAATAAATGTGGACTTCTCCGCTCCTAACGATACTATTATCAACTCTTTCTGAACATTCCTTCCTTTTATATGAATTGTTTTCGTTAGCCATCAAAAACAAATATCGCTTCGTTTTATGTAGCCCGTACACAGCGCTAGAAAATGATAGAGAGAGGCACTCGCGTCCGCTCGGTTTAAACGTATCACGAACCAAGAATTTGTCTTGCGTATTTTTTCTCACCACGCGACATAGCCCTCCTCTTTAAGCTGTAGCTCGCTCAGCAGACCAAAAAATTTGCCGAGACTAATTCTGGTAGTCCTCTCCTTCCGCTGTAGTTGGGTGTCTACTTAAAAAATCTGCACCAACATTCTGCTTTCCCGGTATGTAGTTTACCGTAAAGGAATATGGTTGTAATAATAAACTCCATCGTAAAAGTCTAGAGTTGAGTTTTTTTGATGCAGCTAAAAATGTTAGCGGCTGATGATCACATTGTACTGTGAAGTGTTTCCCGTAATCTATATATAATATATAACCTAGGTTCACCACTAGGTTTCCTAAAAGCATCACACTTGAGCTGTAACGAGATTCCGACTTTGACATAATTGTCTCTTTTAAGAGATAGTCAATCTCATCCTTGAGTGCCTGTGCTTGATATAGTTCAGTCCATGTCCGCAACAATGCTTCCAGTGGACTGTGTATGGGGACGGCCAAACAACAACATTGCCGGACCCACACCTATTTCTATTTTAAGGGGCAGTATACCGAAGTGGGGCTTGTATCCATCAATGGTCTGGTACAGCCCTGGGTCCTACCTCCTATGATTCTGGTTGGTTTCTGCAGCTTATTTAATGCTGGTTGCTGACTAACCAATTTTTCCAGATGATCCAGGCCATGGTGTTCCGAACAATATCTAGTCGGGGTGGGATTTCTTTCGTCCCCTCTCTGTACAATACGGAGAGTTGCCATGGTTTCTGGTGTAACAGTAGACTTGTGATTTTGTTTTCTCTTTATCACTGCATCTACCTGTTGTTTTCTTGGTGGGCCTACGTCCGCAACAATGCTTCCCTAGGTCCTGTAACTGGTCTACACTTCTGATTGAGGTTACCTGGTTACATTCTGAACAGGATATCATGTACCGACGTATGTCTTCAATTATTCCTGGCCAGTAATATCGCAAAGCTATATTTTGGCCAGTGGCCCCTTTTCCTCTGTGACCACTGCCTGATGTAGCATGCTCTTGCTCCATAATTTCCTCCCTGTAGAATTTTGGCACTACCAGCTGTCCATGCCCTTTAGGTCCTTTTCCAGCTTGTCGGTAGAGTAGGCCATTTTCTATATAGTAGTCTCCTTTCTCTGGAGGGTTATGGGCCTTTGGCAATTTGCCAAAACAAGGCTTCAATGTGCTGTTAGCTGTTTGAGCCTGCTTCATTTCAATCGGATGAAATTTAAATTTATTATCCCTCTCTTGGTTCTGGGAGCCTGACCTGGTCCGGTTATGTTCCGCAACTACAGGTTTTATCGGATTTCCCAAGAACACACATTTACGCCCTAACATCAAGGGGTAGAGGGGATTCTCTATTACTGCTGCATTTATTTCCCCTTCCACATAGCGACAACTGACTAGAATCTTCGCTATGGGCAAAGTTAGGGGTAATGCTCCCTTAAGTGGCCCTTGAATGTCCACTGTTTCTGTGGTGATTTGTTCAGGGCGCACTAGAGATGCACAAATGACTGCATCATACGACAAACCTGTGCCATATATCCCTGTGACTTGTTTGCCATTTACAGTCACTTCCTCCTGTATTGGTGGGTGATGGAGGCTATTCTGACTCACTGTCAGATCCTTCCTATCAGAAGTCCTCACCTGGAGACATGCAGCAAAATGAGGAGGGTTTTGCCTTCTGCATTGTGCAATATTGTGGTTGCTCATTTTACAAGTCTTACACCACTTATCTTCCTTTCTTGAAGGTCTCTTGTCTGATCCTAAAGGGGTTCTTTCCTTGTAGTCCCATCTGGGCCTATTCTTGAATGCGTGGTCCTGGTTGTGGCCACTTCCTTCAGACATTGTATAGTTTTGTGGTTTCTTAAATACTTCTACATGTTTCTTCTTAGCTCCTTGATTCATGGACTGAGCCAGTTGGTGGCTTTCTGCGTAGGTGATTATGTCATCTAACCTATCTCTTTTATTCTCTATCAGGAACTTTTTAGTTTCAGGGGTTATGGAATCTAGTAGCTGTTCTATCAACATCATCTCCTTTAGCCCCTCGAAATCTGGAGAAAAGTTTCCTAACTTACACCACCTTAGTAGGTAAGTCTCCAATCGTGTCGTAAATTGCTGATAAGTCTCTCCAGCCTCCTTCTTAGCAGTTCGGAATTTTTTCCGATAAGCCTCAGAGTTCTGTTCATAACGAACAAGCAATGCCTGCTTCAGGGCTTCAAAATCTTCTTGATCTTCCTTTTGTAGTTTCAAGAATACTTCATAAGAAACTCCTCTCAATCCTTGAGATAGCTTCAAATTCCACTTTTCCTTTTCTAAACCATAAGTTGTGGCAAGCCGTTCAAATCTGTCTATATAAGCTTCTATGAAGTCCTCCTTCTCAACAAATGGGTCCATATGAAAGTTCATGGCTCCCTTTGAAGTACTTTGGTTGGAGTTACTGTTGTCAGAGTGAGGTGAGGTGCTCCCACAGGAACTAGCAACCGATTGAAGTTCCAGCTGCCTCATCCTCACCTCATGTCCTCTCTCAGCCTCCAACCTCCTAGCTTCAGCCTCAACCTCTAACCGCCTAGTTTCAGCCTCTAATTTATTTGCTTCTCTATCAGCCTCTAATTTCTTTGCTTCTCTATCAGCCTCTAATTTCTTTGCTTCAGTCTCAAATTGCAACTTTCTTTCTTCCCTGTCCATATGCTTCTCCACTTCTGTAGTAACATACTGGATGAGAGCTTCACCTGACAAACCAAGTTCTTTACCCATCTGCATGATCGCAGTTTTGAACTTTACCAAGTCAGCCATGGCGTTACGTTGAAAGGAGTATCTAATGTTACTACTACTTAATTACTTAAGCTAACTTAATTAAAGACGTACAATATTCCTTCAACCAATGTGAGAGACCACTGTTTAACTTGTGTACTACAAAGGTACTTTAAAAAAAATTTATAATTTACTTTTAAAAAAAATGTACTATTACCAGGACTTCCTATAAGAAGGAGATACAAGAAAGAAAGATACTGGCTGAGGATAATAAGATTATCCCGCGAACGAGCCCCCAAAATGTGACGTAATGAGTTAATAAGAGTGGCAGATGTTGATAGAGTAGAAGACTAGACACATAAATTTAGTCTAGACAGGTGTATTCCAGTCTCGGAGAAGAGTACTGGTGTAAGGATGGCACAGGTATAGCTATAGCTGTAAAGAGCAAACGTCTGGATGGAATTAGTATGGATCAAGAGCTCTAGAGTGCTATCGTCACCTAACTATACTGTGACAACAATAATACAGCAAAATATAACTGTCAACAATAAGAAATTGACAAGTCATAAAATTACAATTTACTGAATTATTTATTAATGTACATCTAGTTTCTTATTTCTCCTTTGAAAATCAGAGGATTTCAATTACAATGGAAAAATACAAAATCAACAATATTTATAACTTTTTACATAAAGTTCATGTCTACGTTAATCTTAATGTCTTTTGCCTGCACTGGGTTAACACAGATTACACTTTTCATCACTACACAGTCTCTTTTGGGATCTCACAGAAGTTTTTGGAATATTAACACTTAGGACTTAGCTTTACAGTCCTGGACAATGTCTGGTAACACACAAGTGTAGTTGGAATCCAGCTTCTAGGATCTTATGTTTGGCTAGCCAAGGAATGATGGAGCCAAAACACTTGAAGTCCGTCGCACACAGTATACGTTGAGTGGATGGTAGTTTCAGATCAGGCTGTTCCAAACTAGACCAGTAAACCTGCAAAATATGTAGCATGTGGCTAGTCCTTGTGTGGTGATTTCTTACGGGTCTGCGTGTTGTGAGGTGATGTGTTCAGTGTATGCTTATAGGTATGGCACAAGTTCTGGTTCAATGGCAGTGTATAGGCAATGACAAATCTAAGTGATTACATTTTCAAAAATACATAATACAATTTCTGTACATAGTCATGATGCTGCATTTTCCTTCTACAGTCAGTTTTAATTTCAGTCATCAATAAAACAATGTTATACACCATAGGCCTTCCATTAGTTCTGCCTTTCCATTCCTGCGCATCTCTATTATGCATCCTGGTCCTTGCCTCATTATCCATTTTGAATTCAAATGTTGTCTTGCAGTTTAATTTAATTATCAAACCTGTAAAAGAATACATATATATTCGTAATATTACATACCCCTTTTAGGATAAATCAGAAGTAGAACTGACTGAAGGCTTGGCAAAAGTTCAACTGCCCGGCATAACAAATAGGAATGAACTTGCTCAGGTGTTGATCCTTCTCTCCCTCTCTGCCTTCAGATTCGTCTCTCTTCCGAGGTTTCAATTTTTCGTGTGTAACCTGTCTGCCACGATTTCTCTCTATTTATACACAGCCAGCGAGCGAGCGAGAAAGCATCTCACGTCTGTGGCTAAAATGTTCGTTCCAAACGGCTCGCGCAGCGGTTTTGTGTTTTCTTATTTTCTTCCTCCGTTCCGTTCTTTTTATCTTTTGTATGAATCATGTGTGTTTATACCTTACTTTAATTGTACCATCAACAGCTTCTTTCCCTCCAATAATTTCCTCTATTGGGTTTGTCTTAGAATTTATATAATTTTCCAAAGTGGCTTAACTTGACAAAATATGATGAAGTTGTAAGTTCTCAAGCTTCTATCTTCTTTTTGCAACAACGGTGGAATTTGTTGTTTGAAAGGAAATAAATGTGGACTTCTCCGCTCCTAACGATACTATTATCAACTCTTTCTGAACATTCCTTCCTTTTATATGAATTGTTTTCGTTAGCCATCAAAAACAAATATCGCTTCGTTTTATGTAGCCCGTACACAGCGCTAGAAAATGATAGAGAGAGGCACTCGCGTCCGCTCGGTTTAAACGTATCACGAACCAAGAATTTGTCTTGCGTATTTTTTCTCACCACGCGACACCGGTGCCTTTCTGCGCGACAGATACTTTCAGATGAGATTTCCTCTTTGGCGCGCAAAATGTATCGCAACACAGTCCTTGTTCTGAAATCCTCAGGTTTGGTGGTTATCTTCATAGCACACGGACAACTCTATCAGTGCTTCGGTCTCCTCCCTTAGATCACACAAAGAGGATTTCAGCACAGTGCATGAACTCCGTAGCACCGGCGAGAATCCCAATGTTTGTATGTAAGAATCACACAATCTATAAATATTTTTGTGTGTGGTGGGTAGGTTTCTTAATTTTTAAATTTTGCCAGGGCAGCAGCCGGATGGCCTACTCTTTATGATTTCCAACTGCTGAGGGATTTTTAACGTGCGCAACTTGCACACAGGGCTTCCTATATTTTTTTCGCCCTTGTCCGAGAAGAGTACGCATCCGGTCTCACTACCCAGGAGACGAGGGGGAGTATGACATTATTAGGACCATAAATTATATTCCCTCTGCTGGGAATCGAACCCGATACCTTTATAATTCGAGGCGGACGCCATACCTCTTAGACACTTCGACCCCCATCTCCAGGGTAAGACAAGTCGAGGCCGAAAAACACAAGAAGAGCAGAAATGGCAACAGAACTGACAACAGAAATGGCAACAGAACTGACAACAGAACTGACAACAGAACTGGCAACAGAACTGACAACAGAACTGACAACAGAACTGACAACAGAACTGACAACAGAAATGGCAACAGAACTGGCAACAGAAATGGCAATAGAACTGACAACAGAAATGGCAACAGAACTGATAACAGAACTGACAACAGAACTGACAACAGAACTGACAACAGAACTGACAACAGAAATGGCAACAGAACTGACAACAGAAATGGCAACAGAACTGATAACAGAAATGGCAACAGAACTGACAACAGAACTGACAACAGAACTGACAACAGAACTGACAACAGAAATGGCAACAGAACTGATAACAGAAATGGCAACAGAACTGACAAAAGAACTGACAACAGAACTGACAACAGAAATGGCAACAGAACTGATAACAGAAATGGCAACAGAACTGACAACAGAACTGACAACAGAACTGACAACAGAACTGACAGGCTTGAAGAAGACAAGACAAGCATTTGAATGGATGGCACAGGACAATTAGGCTTGCCGTGAATTTGTTGATATCAGAGTCTCAAAGAGCGTCCGATCGATAGTGAATAGAGCGTTAGTCTCTCTCGGCAACGGTGCTGGGTTCGATTCACAGTATCATCACGCCCCAGTCTACCCAGCTGTAAATGAGTACCTGACTTGAGTTAGGGAAGGAAAAGGCAGCGAGTAAGGGAATTGGTCACCCCACCTCTCGATGCTGGACCTAGTATAGTGAAGTCTCTAACACTTCACTCCCCTACGGTAGTATCTGCTATGAGACTACCTTTACCTTTGACCTTTTAGAGTCTTGAAGAGGCCTCTTTAAGAGTCCTCCAGATGTCCGTCTCTAGAGTCTTGAAGAGGCCTCTTTAAGAGTCCTCCAGAGGTCCGTCTCTAGAGTCTTGAAGAGGCCTCTTTAAGAGTCCTCCAGAGGTCCGTCTCTAGAGTCCTGAAGTCCTTTGTGTTCCATAAACCTATTAATGAACTGGCTCACTATTGTCTCATGGGTTCTCAAACTTTTTCAGACTGTGACACACTTGCCAACGCGAATTTCTGTCACAGCAGACCTGTGTTCTTAATTCTGGACTCTCGTGAAATTAACCGTAAATTTGCAGTATTTTACAAATTGCACTAAATTGACTATATTCAAATTATATTACAATATATATTTTTAAAGTAAGACACAATGAAAAATTTGAGGGAGATTTTAAATTTTATTATGCAAGTGCTTTGTTTTCAATATGAAATGTGAGCCTGCTTGGAGGCACAGATCTTCTTTATTCGTGAAAGAATACTGGATATCTTTTTAAAATCAAAATTTGGCGGCACACCTCTGGCTGTCTCGCGGCACACAGTTTGAGAAACACTGTGACTAAACTACGAGACACGACTAACGTAATTAAAACAAAAGATAAATAACTATTTTTGTTAAACGTATGGTGCGCTAATTAGTGGGCACCCTGTCCAATAAATTAATACCTAACTTGCTAATGATTTATATCAGGCGATAAGGCAGTAACTACCAAACAAGGAGGGGAAACCCGAGGCCTGTAAACAGTCACTTCTGTTGTTTAGTCTTCTACTTCTTTATTTCTCACGAGTGCTTGAAACATACCTTTGTGTATTATTTAATTACTAGTGTAAAAGCCCGTCATAAGACGGGAATTAAATTCAAAAGCACCAATACCTAACGCACATCAACACACCCAGGAAAAAACGGATAGACTTAATAAATTTAGCCAGCAGGTGGGCTTGAATATCAGTTTAAAGAAGTCTGAGGTCATGACGCTCAATGTGAGCAACCCTGAGCCCATATCAGTAAGGAATCAGCAATTGGTACAGACAGATACCTTCACATACCTAGGAAGCATAGTAACACCAGACGGCGGGGCAGGCAAAGACATCAACATCAGAATGAACAAAGCAAGAACAGCCTTCTTTAGCCTAAACAACATCTGGAAGTCCTCCCAATACAGCACAAGCACAAAATTAAGATTATATCAGAGCTGTGTGCTTTCTGTGCTTCTCTATGGTGCGGAATGCTGGAGTGTTACAGAGAAGGAAATGTCAAAATTGTCCTCTTTTCACACAACATGCCTAAGAAAAGTTCACCGAATCTTTTGGCCAAATACCATCACCAACCAAGATCTGCTTACTCGTAGCAAGCAAGAGGACATGCACACCATCATAGCTGGCAGACGCTGGAGCTGGGTTGGTCATGTCCTCAGAAGAGACCCCGATGCCATCACAAGAACAGCTATGCTTTGGACCCCTGAAAGAAAACGAAAGAGTGGCCGACCAAAAACAACTTGGCGGAGGACTGTGGAGGCTGAGATGCAAAGAATGAACCAGAGTTGGGGCACTGTACGAAGGATGGCCACCGACCGAGCAAAGTGGAATCAAAAACGGCAGTTTTACTTATTCAAAAACATTTTTTAAAAACCACTGTGCATCACCACAGTACACGAACTACGTAGCAGCAGCGAGGATCCCAATGTGTGTATACGGGATCACACATTCTATAAATATTTTTGTGCACACCGTCATTTGCGCATTCTTCTTTTGTAAGTGTTACTATTTTCTGGAGCGTACATACAAGGGAAACAATACAATTAATGTCTAACTTTCAACCAAAGTTGCATCCCTTAGCGTTACGCACTGACAGAAAAAGCTGGGATTTTATATATAGGATTTATTTACAGTAGCTACCAACCACGCCTCGTGCTGTTAGCAGGAGTCTCTTATGAGTCAATGGAAGAATAGGAGGACTGCTACCTCATGTATGTCGTACCAGGCGACTAATATAAGGTTGTACATGGAGCTGGTAACCTCATCTTGTCAAACAAATTGTTCCATGAACCACAGCTGCAAGAGCGTTTGAAGGATTTGTGTAGGCTTCTTATAAAGATGGGGGGGGGGCCTGCAGTGCTAGCTTCATGCTCCAAATATAGTGAAAAAATGATGATGATGATGAAGATCAGTGGTTCTCAACGTGAGATGTATGACCCCCGAGGAGGCTATGCCATATAGCTAGGGAGCCACAGTAAGATGGTATAGTAAAGTACCTTTTTTCCAGCTAACAGCGACTATAAGGGGGGCCACAAAGGGGCCATGAGCAAAAAAATGTTGAGAAACCCTGATATAGATAATGATTTTGTATTATACCTGGTCATTGAGGTTGAGAAATGTGAACACTGTCTGGTGATATGTCTTCATTTTGCATCAACTGCTTATGGCGTGAGGTGGGGGCAGGTATGGTTGATTATTGATTTCCGATCCAATGCACGTAATACGGCTTGATGCCTTCGTGTGTGTTCTTTTTATTTTATTTTATTTTATTTTATCATTTTAAAATGTTTGCAGCCCTATTTAAAAGACAAAGCGATAAGTAACAACTTAACAAAGCATTAAAGCAGGTAGACGCTGGAGTTGGGTTGGCCAATCCCTGATAAGTGAACCCCGACACTGTCACCAGGACTACCACGAAAGAGTGTAGAGGAAAAAGAAGATAAGCAAGGAACAAATAGAAATAGACAACTTAAACAAAAAATAGAAATTTGCCTCGTTTTGGCGAGGAACACCTCTCTGAACCTAGACACAGAATTGGTCGGTTATATTAAGGCGCATGTCCAAATATGAACGATCTTATGATCTAGATTCTAGATTGAGAAACAGAAATGACTAGGTAAAAATATCGATGAATGAACATGCTTGAAGAAAAGGGCAGTAGAATGAAAAGAGACAGGGCGAGAAAAGAAGGGACTAGATAGCAAGATAGTGGACCTTTTACGAAACTCACCACTTTTCGCTATATTCTTTTCCTCTACCAAAAGAGCATGGTTCTACAACTGCAGCTAGTTTCGTTGCAGGAAGCTCTCATCAAGCATTCGTACTTTCTATAACAATTTGTTCTACGTGATGAGCTCGCCAGCCACATACACAACCTTATATTCTTCTTTCTTTATTTGGTCCTTGGTCGCTAACTGACAAAGTAATCAGTGACCATCATGCGTGGTGGCGTCTTGTAGGACAGAAACAAATTGTCTCCACTTTTGTCCTTCACCTCTGTCTGACAAGGCAATCAATGACCATCACGCTTCGTGGCGTTTTGTTGGGCAGCAACAGTCTCCGCTTTAGTCCTCCTAAAACATGAAGTTCCTCAAGGCTCAGTATTGTCTCCCACCCTGTTCCTTGTGTTCATCAATGACCTCATCGACGACCTGCCACAAGGTGTGAGAGCTGCCCTATACGCTGACTTGGTGGTGTGGTGTGTAGAAGAATATCTAACTATCGCTAATAAGCGAATACAAAGGGCAGCAGACAACATAGCAGCATGGGCAGAAAAATGGATGGTGCAGATCAACGCTGACAAATCCTCAACAACACTTTTCACGCTCTCAAACAAAGACAAAGCAGGAGAGATACGACTTAGAAATATACATGTCCAATCAGACGAGGAACCGGTGTACTTGGGCATTACATTAGATAAGAGAATGACATGGAGGCACCACATCGAGAGAACAGAGGCCAAAGCGAGAAGGAAACTTGCCATACTGATGAAAATAGCTGGATCAAGTTGGGGAGCTAACGAAACAACACTAAAGAAAGTTTATACAGGTGCAATAAGACCTATATTAGAGTACGGATCAGCAGCATGGTCTACAACAGCCAAATCACACCTAAAAGCCTTGGATAAGGTACAAAATCAAGCGCTTCGGTTGATCACGGGTGCCATGAAGACCACACCAATAAACGAAATGGAAAAAATCACAGGCATTCCACCTTTATTCTACAGACGAGACACTAAGACCCTGATCCAAGCAGAAAAGTACAAGAACATGCCAGCACATCCAATGAAAACTAGATTTAGAGAGTTAGCCAGTGGGAGGTTGAAGAGAAGCAGCTTTGGGCATCGGTCCAAAAAACTAATTAGAACATACAAGGATGAACTACCAGACATCACTAAGGAAATAATTCCCACACTCCTCCCAACCCCACGGGAACAACAACATTTCAGCATTAAGACCTCCAAAACTACCACCTGCCCCATGGGAGAGCTAAATACTCTCCAAAGGAAAATAGCAGCATGTGACATTATTGAAGAACTACACCCCAGAGAAGCATGGATCCAAGTATATACTGATGGATCTGCAACCAGAGCAGTGAAGAACGGAGGGGCAGGAGTTTATGATGTTTTCCAGACAAACAAAACGAATCCACCTGTTCACCTACTGGAATATTCTGTTCAAACTACTCTGCTGAAGTACAGGCCTTAAGCATTGCTGCAGGAATAATAAATAACACAATAAGCCAATGTCAGCAGGTTGTATTCCTTACCGATGCAATGTCAGTTCTGCAAGCCCTCAACAGTGATAAACTGCCAGAGTTAAATAAAGCCCTATGTGAAGTAAATATCAAAAGAAGGGCAGTGCTGCAGTGGATACCATCACACTGTGGCATACCAGGAAATGAGAGAGCAGATACGTTAGCAAAAGAGGGAGCAACATAGGAACAAAAAGAACAAACAATCACATTCCAGGAAAAGAAGACCCTTATCAAGGCCATCAGGAAAATTGACCAACAAAGAGACAACTATCACTATCTTGATCGAGCAAAACAGGTGATCCTGTTCCGTATTAGAACAGGACATAACAGATTGAACAGTCACTTATACAGACTGAAATTGGTCCCATCACCCCTATGTGCGTGTGGACAAGCAGCACAGACAGCCGAACACATCCTGCAAGACTGCCACATCCTTAGTCAATTGCGAACTGAACATTGGCTCACAGAGACGCACATCCACACAAAGCTGTTTGGGAGTCTTGAAGAACTTTCAACCACAGCAACATACATCCAGAGAACTGGACTTCTTGTGTAGACATTACTAAACAACAGCGAACGAGAAGAAGAAGAAGAAGTGACCATCATGCGTGGTGGCGTCTTGTAGGACAGAAACAAATTGTCTCCACTTTGGTCCTTCACCTCTGACTGACAAGGCAATCAATGGCCATTACGCTTCGTGGCGTTTTGTTGGGCAGCAACAAACTGTCTCCGCTTTAGTCCTTGGTCACTGATTGACAAAGCAATCAGTGACCATCACGCCTGGTGTCATCTTGTAAGGCAGCAACAAACTGTCTCCACTTAAGTCCTTGGTCACTGACTGACAAAGCCATCACTGCGACCTGTGTCGCATGCAGCATTGGTCCCTCATGGCAGCAACAAACTGGCACATCACGCCTGGTGTGTCGTCTTGTAAGGCAGCAACAAACTGTCTCCACTTAAGTCCTTGGTCACTGACTGACAAAGCAATCAGTGACCATCACGCCTGGTGTCATCTTGTAAGGCAGCAACAAACTGTCTCCACTTAAGTCCTTGGTCACTGACTGACAAAGCAATCAGTGACCATCACGCCTGGTGTCATCTTGTAAGGCAGCAACAAACTGTCTCCACTTAAGTCCTTGGTCACTGACTGACAAAGCAATCAGTGGCCATCACGCCTGGTGTCGTCTTGTAAGGCAGCAACAAACTGTCTCCACTTAAGTCCTTGGTCACTGACTGACAAAGCAATCAGTGACCATCACGCCTGGTGTCATCTTGTAAGGCAGCAACAAACTGTCTCCACTTAAGTCCTTGGTCACTGACTGACAAAGCAATCAGTGACCATCACGCCTGGTGTCATCTTGTAAGGCAGCAACAAACTGTCTCCACTTAAGTCCTTGGTCACTGACTGACAAAGCAATCAGTGGCCATCACGCCTGGTGTCGTCTTGTAAGGCAGCAACAAACCGTCTCCACTTAAGTCCTTGGTCACTGACTGACAAAGATATCAGTGACCATCACGCCTGGTGTCGTCTTATAAGGCAGCAACAAACTGTCTCCACTTAAGTCCTTGGTCACTGACTGACAAAGCAATCAGTGGCCATCACGCCTGGTGTCGTCTTATAAGGCAGCAACAACCGTCTCCACTTAAGTCCTTGGTCACTGACTGACAAAGCAATCAGTGACCATCACGCCTGGTGTCGTCTTGTAAGGCAGCAACAAACTGTCTCCACTTAAGTCCTTGGTCACTGACTGACAAAGCAATCAGTGGCCATCACGCCTGGTGTCGTCTTGTAAGGCAGCAACAAACCGTCTCCACTTAAGTCCTTGGTCACTGACTGACAAAGCAATCAGTGGCCATCACGCCTGTTGTCGTCTTATAAGGCAGCAACAAACCGTCTCCACTTAAGTCCTTGGTCACTGACTGACAAAGCAATCAGTGACCATCACGCCTGGTGTCGTCTTGTAAGGCAGCAACAAACTGTCTCCACTTAAGTCCTTGGTCACTGACTGACAAAGCAATCAGTGGTCATCACGCCTGGTGTCGTCTTATAAGGCAGCAACAAACTGTCTCCACTTAAGTCCTTGGTCACTGACTGACAAAGCAATCAATGACCATCACGCCTGGTGTCGTCTTATAAGGCAGCAACAAACTGTCTCCACTTAAGTCCTTGGTCACTGACTGACAAAGCAATCAGTGACCATCACGCCTGGTGTCGTCTTGTAGGGCAGCAACAAACTGTCTCCACTTTGCTCGGTCGACAGCTATCCTTCATGTGGTGCCCCAGCTCTGGTTCATGCTTAGCATCTCTGCCTCCACAGTTCTCCGTCAGGTGGCTTTTGGCTGTCCTTGCTTTCGCTTTCCTTCTGGAGTCCATAGCATGGCAGTTCTTATGATGGCGTCAGGGTCTCTTCTGAGGATGTGGCCAACCCAATTCCAGCGTCTACCTGCTATGATGGTGCGCATATCTTCTAGGTGGCTTCAAGTTAGGAACCTTAAATTAGTCACCCTTTTGTCGTGGAACATTCTAAATCCACATAAATAAATCATAATTAAATGTAAAGCCAAACGGATAGATAATTACATAGGAAGAAGACTGGTATAGGACTGTGCTTTCCTAAGGCGTACACTGCATTGCATTGAGACATGAATGTCGAAACGCGTTCTGCATATTAATTTGCTACGCTATGGCTTGAAATCAAACTGACAGTCTAGGCTAAAAATAAACTATGCATTTCTTGGAACACACGAACGAATGCGTATGACCGGCCAGATTTTTTTAATAAACAGTGGAAAAGTTAAATATTAACATGAGTTTAGGTTGAAATCATGTCTCTCCACTGACAGAGTAGACCATTTAAACTTATATAGTTAGATGCAGTAGAATTTGCTGATAACGAATATAGTAAGTGTTGCACCATTAGTTAAAGAATAAACAACTTATAGCCAAAATAAAGTAGTGGTGTCGTATTGACAACACTTGGTCATGGTTGCTCCATTTGGCATGGCAGATAAGACTTTTAAAATGAATGGAGGCCACACTGTTAGAATCGATTTGATTGGTTACCATTTTATGAAAGACTAACTACGATTAGTCGAGAAAAAGTACTAGTGGGTTGCTAATAGAGACACGATAGGAAAGCTGCTTTTAATTTCAAATACTTTGTAAACATAGGGCCTTATTGGTTAGAACTCCCGATATTGGCAAAAAGAGCGTCAGTTCACTGCCACATTCAAATATTTCTTCATTGGAGAAACTTATGCGTTGAAAGCCAGTGCAATTATTCTTTGAAAGCCTGGAACGACAGCAGATCGAGAGTGTGCCATATTGGTCTTGCTATTCAACGTAATTTGTTCTCAGATTTCTTAATTGTGGTAAGCTGCAGATTTTGAATATATATATTTATGAAAATTGAATGTACATTGATGATTTGTGTCTTTGTGTGTGTGGTTCAGTAGCGAAAAGCCTAGAAAATTGCTCCAACCTGCACAGAACTTATAGCAGAGGAAGTTAAATGCCTAGGCTTATACATGGAATTGCAAGGTAGTGTGATACCTGTATTATTGTATGGAAGAACATAATACTGGAAGTGCAGAGGCGTTGTACACATTAGGGACAGGAAAACTGGTGAAAGCTGTGTCATGAGAAGATATTTGTGGGCCTACCGCGCTGAACATTGTCTGTCCTGTATTGTCGTAAAATATGGAAATATAACCTAGCTTAGTTCTGAAGGGGCATGACCACCTTATTGTTTCAGGGACAGTGGTCCTCAAACTGTTAGAGCAGCACCTGGTCAGATTATCGTACAATCCGGAGGCAGAGAATATATGCCTGGGACAAGAGAACGACCAGAGTGATGAAATCCAGAGTATGCTGACCTTACGAGCATAGGAGTCTGTTCCTGTCAGCCATCTCAAAGTTAAGAGGTGTAAACAGTGACGCTCAGTCTTATGACCCCTCTTAGAATTGAAAATCAAAGAACATAAAGCCAGAGAGACACGACAGTGTTTCCTTGATAGGAAAGTGAAAGTGTAGACCTTATTTCCATCAAAGACAGACTAGAAATGTGATGAGGAGCAACAACCACATAGCTTGAACATCCAGTATTTCCGCAAAGACTACAACACACACAGCGATTACATGACACAGTTGTTAATTTTAACATACCCTTTGTATAATGTGTAAATATTTCATATAATTATAGTGATTGGGATTCCTGATTCCTTTGACATTGGATCAGGATATCTTTTTATAAATACATAATACATAAATTTGAAAAGTTAACACTCGACTTACTTAAGGTCCCTCTTAAAGTTGTTGAGGTTTGTGAGAGGTTTGGTGTTATAAGTGTTGTGGGTCTTACCATAGGTGTTTAGCTGGCTGTTAATTATTGTGTACTCTCATTACATCACTATCATACCCTAGACATAACACGCAGTCATTATACAAATCCAGAATAAGTCTGACTGAGGTTGACATATGTGGTAGCAAAGAAGACTATGTAATAAATCACAATATTAAATAGATACATAGACCTTCACAGCTGATCTCAGTCAGTACACTAAGTCCCCTATAAAGATATATATTATCCCCATTCACCACACCTTTACGACATGCCGGAAGGAGCAGTAACTCTCTACTTCCTTTGCTTCCTCAAAGACTCCCTTGAAACCGCACGGGTTTTTACCAACATCGTGGTTGGTATACTCAAGTTATAGCTACAACCAATCAGATTATTTTCATCCACTTCAGATTCCCTCTACTGCCAGATAAGCCTGCTATGTGCTGTCTTCCACCGTGTTTTTCCTGACCACTCCTCAAGATTTCTCAATTTTCCGCCTCTTAAGATCTATTAGTATCGGGGAACTTCTTGTAGAAAACGTATTCTCATAAAATGTTTCACCGTAAATCCGTGTATTTACGCCAGGATACTTGTCGTATTCAGGGGTTTAAATACATCTTTCGTGACCTTCCTACGGGAAATACAAAGCGTTGAATTGAAGAAACGAAACAAAATGGATATGCCTGGTTGGTTTACCAATACATCGTCCGCTCACGTGTATGGCTCTCCCCGTGTTAAGAGCTTGACAAACAATTTTGGCATTTCTTCAAGTACAAGGTCTGCCCTAGGGGCAGCAAATTAATGAACTCGGCTAACGTACCGTGAAAACTGACGGGCAGGATACAAAGAAATCGAGTTGGTATTGTCCGTAAAACGGGACAAAATAATCATCCAAAGTATTTAGTCATGTAATTTTGTGAGGTAAGGTTTTTATTCTAAGGGTTCGCTTACTGTATGCTCAGGGTTCCCAACCTGTGAGGTGCTATTACCCCCAGGTCTACGATAGGCTCGTCAAGAGATTGGGGCAAATATTTAGTTAAATACCGATATTATGCTATTGCAGTGGCGTACTAACGGGTGCGTGAGGGATCGTCCGTCCCCGGTCACAGCTGGGGGAGGAGGGTGTCATCGGACACTATTACGATAGTTCTTACTGCTAAAAATACATGTTTCTTTATGGGACGAGACGTGCTTAAGGGTAAGATCTACCCCGGGTGCCAAATATGTTAAGTACGCCAGTCTGAGTGAAATGTGTTAAAAGTAGTTAGTGATAGTGACCCAAAAAAAAAAAAAAAAAAAAAAAGAAAGTTGTGTATTGGACAGAGAACGGCGAGTCTTGCTGTCAATCAAAGCCAAAGTAAGAAACAAACTGAAGACCCAAGAGAAAATGTCTGCACCTTTTTCAGTAACTACCAAAAATAAAACTGTTTGTTGACAAGAGACAGAATCAAGAGTGCCACTAATTTATTTGACTGGGTGCTGATAAACATTTGACAACTTTCTGACATTAAAAATGTTATTACGTGCCGAATAAAGTTTTTTCTACGAAAAATTAATTAATCTGTTTATTAATTTCTTTGAACACCGCCAAGGCCGGTCCCAAGCCCGGCTGAAAAAGGAGGGCGGCCTATAGAAGGGGAACGACCAAGTAAGTAAGCATTTATTTCTATGTGTGCATATGCCTGGAAAACTCTAGAATTTATCTCTCTCGTATTGAATAGTAGAGGGAATATAATTTATGGAAATTTTTTTTCAGAACCAGTGGTCCTAATGACGTCATACCCCCCCCCCCCCCCCCTGGTCTCCTGGGTTGTGAGATTGGATGCCTAGCCTTCTCGGACAAGGGTGAAAAGAAAAATAGGATGTCCCGTGTGCACGTTGCGCACGTTAAAAATCCCTCGGCAGTTGGAAATCGTAAAGAGTTGGCCTATCAGGCCGCTGCCCTGGCAAAATTTAAAAATTAGAAACCTACCTCCACAAAATATTTATAGAATGTGTGATTCCTATATACACACATTGTGATTCTCGCCGGTGCTACGGAGTTCGTGCACTGTGCTGAGATCCTCTTTATGCGATATAAGGGGGGAGATCGGAGAACTGATGGAGTTGTCCATGTGCAATGAAGATAATCATTCAAACCAAACCAAGGGGATACGGGGAAGTTTACTAAAAGCCAAGGAGGGTACGGGAAGTTTACTAAAAGCCAAGGAAGGTACGGGAAGTTTACTAAAAGCCAAGGAAGGTACGGGGAAGTTTACTAAAAGCCAAGGAGGGTACGGGGAAGTTTACTAAAAGCCAAGGAAGGTACGGGAAAGTTTACTAAAAGCCAAGGAGGGTACGGGAAGTTTACTAAAAGCCAAGGTGGGTACGGGAAGTTTACTAAAAGCCAAGGAGGGTACGGGGAAGTTTACTAAAAGCCAAGGAAGGTACGGGGAAGTTTACTAAAAGCCAAGGAAGGTACGGGGAAGTTTACTAAAAGCCAAGGAGGGTACGGGAAGTTTACTAAAAGCCAAAGAGGGTACGGGGAAGTTTACTAAAAGCCAAGGTAGGTACGGGGAAGTTTACCAAAAGCCAAGGAAGGTACGGGGAAGTTTATTAAAAGCCAAGGAGGGTACGGGAAGTTTACTAAAAGCCAAGGAAGGTACGGGGAAGTTTACTAAAAGCCAAGGAAGGTACGGGAAGTTTACTAAAAACCACGGGGGTACGGGAAGGTTTACTTAAAGCAAAGGGGTATAGAAAGGTTTACTAAAAGTCGTGAGGGTGCGGGGACCGAAAAAGTTTGGGGACCTCTGCCGTTTTCTTCTTATCTTTGAAACTTGCGAACAAACAAGAAAACAATTATTGCGGTCGAGAATAAGTGCCCCTGAGATGCTCCCTGGGGTATGTGAAGAGACAAAGGATAGAACTGCTTATCCGTCAGGCATCGCCAGGAGGGTTGGGCGCGGGCTTGATAATCTCATCTTGATGATGAATATGTACTTATATCAAATAGATGCCATATTAATGTTATGTCCTGTAGTGGGTTTGATGGTATTGTATGATGGTGATATTACTAAATGTAATGTATGAGGCCAGCTGTGAAGGCTCCTGAGATAAAATGTAGTTGTGAATTGTCAGAAGGCCTTTCTTGCTACCACTACGACCTCACACTCAATTTTTTTTTCTTAATGAATGTGGCTATGTAAAATGTCTAGGGTAATGATATGTAATGTGGTGTGATAGTTATAGATACACCCACAGATATTTAAGCAGACTAATAATATTTAACAAATATTATAATACACTGAACTAACTCAAGAGTGTAAAATTTTTGATAGAATTATATTACATTTATTTGTTCTGGATCAGGTTTTAGGTTGACCAGAACTTTTTTTAAAAAAAGATTTAAAATTTATGAAAGAAATGCATGGAATGTTACATAATAAATGCAAGAGTGTACATATATAAGTACTAGACTAGTTAGTTTTATTAAAATGTTCTAGTAGTCATCTACTTGGGAGGATAGTTAATGCTTGTGCTGTTGGGGTGGCCTCATCACACCTGTCTATATTGCCTACACAGTGTCCAGTAAATTGCAGGAATTTTATGGGGTATTAGTAACTAAAAGGCGTTGGTGAACTTCCAGCAGACCAGAGGCTCACTCATCTTGCATATGTAGCTCTGGTGCTGAAATCTGGTGGTCCCACCTCTCCGTGCTGGCGGGCAATAATAGTGGTCTCTGTCACAACGTACTGCACAGATACACTCGAGTAAAATCACCAACTGAATGGACACCGCCTTGTTCACAACTGAAACTCACAGCTCTGCAATCAAAGTATTGGCTATGTGTCAAAATTCTATTCTCTACCCACGTCTGGACACAACACGGACACAACAACCACATCATACAGACAGGTCAGATCTCTCTGACCAAACAGCACATTTACCATGGTGGTTTTACATCAGATAGGTCCTCCCAGACTATAGATTCTGAAAAATATTTATTAGTTTCCTTCCCTAAAAGTGGATAGGTAATATGTTTCATTATTCTCAACCCTTGATCTGTCTTTCCTAACCCTTGCTGGAGTTTATGTATATTGTTGGTCCCTAGACCCTGACTTGGGCGGGGGGTCTAGAGCAAATCCCTACTTGTTTGTAAGGCTGGATTATGATATGGCAGTATCAAATCACTCGAACATTAAACAATATTCAAAATATACAAAGAAATAATTTCAATCTTACCAGATTATGAATAAAGAACACAGAAATGCTAGCAAAACTCAGCTGAGCTGCTGGCTATAGTATGGCGTCCCTGAACTTATTTCACTTTCTTTCATTTGGAAATCACCACACTTTAAAATACTGTGTCTATCATCGAACAACTATTGAGGAATGGCCCCACTTGCGCGTCTGAGCGCCGATAAAATGATTGTCTGTGGCCAATCACTGCCTAGGTTTATTTCAAATTCAAATTTCCTACCCTAAAGTCATTTCAGTCATGCTTCAGTCAAGTATGGATGTTTATCTGTTAGTCTGTCCGTCTCTACTTGTTTTTTTTTTTCAAAAATGTACTTGATTTTTGAACCAACCTTTCTCTCCCCTCCAAAAATTTTGTCGTTAAAAGTTATATTTAGACACAGCTCCCACCAATGTCCCTTCGCTTCCCTACTAAGTAGATTTGAACACCTGCGTCTCGAGGTCGTGTTTTTTTGTGCAAATAGCGACACTTTTTATTCCATACAGTCTGTCGCTGATGTGAACAACACTGTCTTTTGTCATTATCTTCAATATTATCTATCCGTCTGTAAAATTAAGAACATATTAGTTCACTGCTCAGAATGGGCCATCCGGCCAGCTAATTTTTATATTCCTAACATTAATATTACGAAAAAGTTACTTTTTAATTTTTGTAATATTCCAAACATCTGCGTTCTGCCGATGAATTCAAATCAAAGGCTTGGTATCGCAAAAGCGACCAATAAATGACTGTGGCGTAACATATCCAAGGTCCCTTCTGTCGAGTTCCTTGCTTTATGTCAACTTGGGAAACGTGACTTTTCTCCGTTCCCCCCCCCCCAATTGCGTCTCCTTAGCCTTTCTAGTCTCACGCAATCTTTCCAGTCATATTTTTTTCCTTTTATCCGCCGTTCCCCTCCTGTCTAGCAAGTCAATTTTTATGGAGGGTGATGACCCGCGGTCTGGGCGATCATGTACTATCAGCAGCCTACGCATTATGTTTTTATCCTTACATGTTATCTTTGGAGGTATTTTACCGTTGTATCTCTGTCAATTTCACTACACATCTCCCCACTTGAAAACATGCCTATGGCAAGTTCCAAAACCAGCGATACACATAGGTAAAATTACTCCTCACGTCTGCCACTACTCTAATTAGGCAGTTTGAGAATAGGCTTGCTAGTGAGTTTTTCCTTTAACTCTTGGAACGCTAGTTCACATTGTGCAGTCCAAATAATTTTATCTGGAAGTCCCTTGCGAGTCAGATCAGTCAGAGGAGCACAAATAGCGTTAAAATTCTTGATGTATTTCTGATAAAATCCGCATAACGACACAAATGATCGCACGTCCTTTTTTGTTTGCGGCCTAGGTGCTCTCTGCAGTTTTTCCAAGTTCTTAGGATCAGGGGTCATATTACCCTGATATACAGTGTGTCCCAAGAATTCCAACTCTTTGCATCCAATACAACATTTTGTTGGCCTAGCAGTTAAGTTCGCCTCCCGAAGTCTATCAAACAACATCTCCAGAGCTTCAATGTGTTCTTCAAATGTCTCTGTGGCGACGAGAATATCATCCATGAAATTCGTGATACATGGGTTATTCAGGGGATCCAACAATTTGCGCATCATCCTTGAAAACACACTCGGAGCATTTTTCAGTCCGAATGGTAGCATATTGAATTCATAATGTCCATCCGAAGTGCTAAAAGCCAAATAAGGTCTCACTTCAGGCTTCACTGGGATCTGGTAATAGCCTTTACTAAGATCCACCTTTGAAAAGTATTTTGCCTTGTTCAGTCTGGCAAATAACTGTTTTGTGTCTGGTAATGGATCCACTTGTCCTTCTGTGACAGCATTCAGTTTCCTGTAATCTATGCACAGTCTGTGTTCCCCAGACGGTTTCCTCAACAAAACGACACTAGAACTAAAAGATGATTCACTGTGCGAAATAATCCCCTCCTTCAACAAATACTCTATTTCTTCCTTCAATGCCTTCTCCTTCGCGAACGGAATAGAATAGGCTCTCATACAGATTGGGTTTGAGTCTACCAGTTTCATGTCATACTGTAGCAAATTTGTATGGCCTGGTTTACCTGTGCTGCGGTTTCACAAGGATGTAATGGGTATTCATGTGAGGTGAGTGGTTCTTTTTGCATCTGGGTTGCAATAGCCAAGGTCAATAAGGGGGTGCTTTCCTGGAGTGGTCTGTCCAGATACTTCTTTAACAGGTTTACATGACAAATTTTCTCCTTCCCCTTTTTGTCAATTTTATAGTTTGTTCTAGACACCTTCTCTAGAACCGTATATGGACCTTGCCAACCAATTTGTAATTTATTCTGGCTTCCGGGTAGTAGAAGCAGCACCTTCTCTCCGACTGCCAGTTCCCTGTCCTTTGCCTTCCTATTAAAATATGCTGCATGTTTCTTCCTGGCTTGCTTCAAATTATCATTTGCCAGTTTCCATCCAGCTTTCAAACGAGTGGTCAGTTCGTTCACGTATTGATACGATGAGGTAACAGTCTCTTCCGCCTTCTCATCTGTCCAGGTCCTTAATAGAGCTTCTAATGGACCTTTTATTGGCCTCCCAAATAGCAGAGTTGCGGGAGCCATCCCGGTTGAACTATGTGGTACCTCCCGGTACGCAAACAATGCGGCGGGCAGGAATTGATCCCACAGATCCGGTTTTTCGTGTGCCAGCTTTCTCAGGATAGAAATGAGAGTCCCGTTGAACCTCTCTACCTGGCCGTTCCCTTGTGGATGGTACGGACTACAATGAAAGTGTCTGGCTTGAAATAGCTTAAAAACTTCTTCCGTTAGTTTCCCCTTGAACTGAGAACCATTATCCGTCAAGATTTGATGCGGGAATCCTAATCGGGTAAATATTGTAAGTAGTGCCTCTGCTACATGTTTTGAATCAATTGATGGCAGGGCTACCGCCTCTCCCCACATAGAACAAGTGTCCACCAGAGTAAGGATGTAACTGTTCCTCCTCTTGGTCCGAGTGAGAGGTCCTACAATATCCACTGCAACCCTCTCAAAAGGTGTTCCCACTATGGGCATTTCCCCTAGAGTTGCAGGAGCAGTCCAGTGCTTTGGAGCTACCCTTTGACATTCTGGGCAGGATTTGACATATCTTTTTATATCCTCCGTTATCCCTGGCCAGAAGTAATGACAAGCTATACGCTGTCCTGTGGCGCTGATCCCCATGTGACCACTGAAGGGAATCGCATGCCCGAGTTCCATCACTTTATCTCTATATGAAGTGGGAAGAACCAGCTGGTTGTGACCATTTGTTCCAGTTCCGGCCTTCCTGTATAAGAGTTTGTTTTTCATGAAATATTCCCCCTTGCTCGGAGGTGTGTGGCATTTGGGCAATTTTTTAAAACAGGGCTTGAGTGTCCTATCCTCAGCCTGCGCCTTCCTCATCTCCTCTGGATGAGCATTTATAGGTTCACCTTCTTCCTCCTTCTTCTGTGACCTGGTCTGCACTGTCGCCATGATCACAGGTTTCTCGGGATTCCCCAAGAAGACGTATCTACACCCCAATATCAGAGGGTAGATTGGTTCATCTATCACTGCTGCTCTGATTTCTCCCTCCACATAGCGAGTTTTCACCGTTATCCTTGCGATGGGAAGTGTCATGAGTGGTATGTCCTTAGTCGCCCCTTGTATTTCCACTGTTTCTGTGGTATACTGACTTGGGTCCACTAGGCTAGACTTCACAACTGAATCATAATCCAAACCTGTATCATAAAGGCACCTTATGGTGACCCCATTACAAATAACATCCTCACAAACTGGGGGGTGATAAGGTTCCTGTTGTCCATTAGGATTAACCTTTAATCTTCGCGTCCCCGACTTCATTGCAGCAATGTTTGAAGGTTTCCTTCTACAAAATTCGGTGTTATGGTTATCCTTCTTGCACCATTTACACCATCTTTTTCCTTGGTTCAACGGTTTTCTTTCATTGAACTTTTGGTCATTGAACTGTGAGTTTCTGTCGCGATAGTCATTTCTTGGCCGCTCAAAGTTTGTCCTACCTTTATTTCCCTGCTCTCTATTATCAAAATTATTAAATTGCTGTGGAGCTTTAAAATTGTCTATGTGCTTCTTTTTAGCACCACTTACCTCTGCCTGAGCTGCCTGATACCTCTCAGCAACATTTAAAATTTCCCCCAACTTCTCTGCACCTTGTTCCATGAGAAATTTTCTCATGTCTGGAGCCATGGACTCTCTCAATTGCTCAATCATGATCATTTCTTTAAGATCTTGGGTCTTCCCCAGAGCCGTCCATTTCTCCAAATAGGTTTCTAGTCTAGCAGAGAATTGGTGGTATGTCTCCCCAGACAACAGTTTGGCATTTCTAAATTTCTTACGATAAAATTCACCATTCTTCTCGTACCTTAATAACAAAGCCTGCTTTAACATGTCATAATTGTCTTGGTCTTCCCTGTTCATTTTGGCAAATACTTCATAAGAAGTACCTCTCAATCCCTGTGATAGCTTTAAACTCCACCTCTCTCTCTCTAACCCATATGTAGTAGCTAATAACTCAAAACGTCCTAGGTACCCCTCTATGTCATCGTCTTTTTCAACAAAATGGTCTAAATGAAACCCCATAGCTGAGTTTGAGGCTCCCAGACTGGGCGTAGCATCTGAGGCAAAAGGGCTGGCACCATTTTCAGGAGCCGGGCCTTGTAATTCCAGCTCCCTTAGTCGTAATTCGTGCTCCCTTTGCAACCTTCTATCTTCTGCCTCCCTTTCGGCAGTCAACCTTTTTTCTTCTGCCTCCCTTTGCAACCTTCTATCTTCTGCCTCCCTTTCGGCAGTCAACCTTTTTTCTTCTGCCTCCCTTTCGGCCTTTTTATCTTCTGCCTCCCTTTGCTGTCGTTTTTTCTTCTGCCTCAATCTGCAGCCTCTTAATTTCTCTATCAGCCTCAATTTGTAACCTCTTCTCTTCAGCTACCTTTCTATCTTCCCTTTCAATATATTTATCACATTCAGCCGTTACATATTGAATTAAAATCTGACCATCCATTCCCATCTCCTTTGCGGTCAGCACAGCAGCTGATCGGAATTTTGCTAGCTCCGCCATACTTTTCAGACAATATAATAATATACAAGCTAAATCTCTAACCAGTAAATACACTAAGTACTTCTTATGACTATAGTCTAACTAATTCTAACTAACCAGTTAACTAATTAATTATCACTGGCTGTGAAGATTCACCAACTTTTATCTGCAGGGACACTTTTAATTTTAAAGGGAATTTCACAATTTTTTTCCCCTAATTTTATTTCTCCAACCAGGAGATCCTAATATTACTGTTGGGCTAATTATCCCGGACAAGCCCCCAATGTATGTAGTGGGTTTGATGGTATTGTATGATGGTGATATTACTAAATGTAATGTATGAGGCCAGCTGTGAAGGCTCCTGAGATAAAATGTAGTTGTGAATTGTCAGAAGGCCTTTCTTGCTACCACTACGACCTCACACTCAATTTTTTTTTTCTTAATGAATGTGGCTATGTAAAATGTCTAGGGTAATGATATGTAATGTGGTGTGATAGTTAGATACACCCACAGATATTTAAGCAGACTAATAATATTTAACAAATATTATAATACACTGAACTAACTCAAGAGTGTAAAATTTTTGATAGAATTATATTACATTTATTTGTTCTGGATCAAGTTTTATGTTGACCAGAACTTTTTTAAAAAAAAAGATTTAAAATTTATGAAAGAAATGCATGGAATGTTACATAATAAATGCAAGAGTGTACATATATAAGTACTAGACTAGTTAGTTTTATTAAAATGTTCTAGTAGTCATCTACTTGGGAGGATAGTTAATGCTTGTGCTGTTGGGGTGGCCTCATCACACCTGTCTATATTGACTACACAGTGTCCAGTAAATTGCAGGAATTTTATGGGGTATTAGTAACTAAAAGGCGTTGGTGAACTTCCAGCAGACCAGAGGCTCACTCATCTTGCATATGTAGCTCTGGTGCTGAAATCTGGTGGTCCCACCTCTCCGTGCTGGCGGGCAATAATAGTGGTCTCTGTCACAACGTACTGCACAGATACACTCGAGTAAAATCACCAACTGAATGGACACCGCCTTGTTCACAACTGAAACTCACAGCTCTGCAATCAAAGTATTGGCTATGTGTCAAAATTCTATTCTCTACCCACGTCTGGACACAACACGGACACAACAACCACATCATACAGACAGGTCAGATCTCTCTGACCAAACAGCACATTTACCATGGTGGTTTTTACATCAGATAGGTCCTCCCAGACTATAGATTCTGAAAAATATTTATTAGTTTCCTTCCCTAAAAGTGGATAGGTAATATGTTTCATTATTCTCAACACTTGATCTGTCTTTCCTAACCCTTGCTGGAGTTTATGTATATTGTTGGTCCCTAGACCCTGACTTGGGCGGGGGGTCTAGAGCAAATCCCTACTTGTTTGTAAGGCTAGATTATGATATGGCAGTATCAAATCACTCGAACATTAAACAATATTCAAAATATACAAAGAAATAATTTCAATCTTACCAGATTATGAATAAAGAACACAGAAATGCTAGCAAAACTCAGCTGAGCTGCTGGCTATAGTATGGCGTCCCTGAACTTATTTCACTTTCTTTCATTTGGAAATCACCACACTTTAAAATACTGTGTCTATCATCGAACAACTATTGAGGAATGGCCCCACTTGCGCGTCTGAGCGCCGATAAAATGATTGTCTGTGGCCAATCACTGCCTAGGTTTATTTCAAATTCAAATTTCCTACCCTAAAGTCATTTCAGTCATGCTTCAGTCAAGTATGGATGTTTATCTGTTAGTCTGTCCGTCTCTACTTGTTTTTTTTTTCAAAATGTACTTGATTTTTGAACCAACCTTTCTCTCCCCTCCAAAATTTTGTCGTTAAAAGTTATATTTAGACACAGCTCCCACCAATGTCCCTTCGCTTCCCTACTAAGTAGATTTGAACACCTGCGTCTCGAGGTCGTGTTTTTTTTGTGCAAATAGCGACACTTTTTATTCCATACAGTCTGTCACTGATGTGAACAACACTGTCTTTTGTCATTATCTTCAATATTATCTATCCGTCTGTAAAATTAAGAACATATTAGTTCACTGCTCAGAATGGGCCATCCGGCCAGCTAATTTTTATATTCCTAACATTAATATTACGAAAAAGTTACTTTTTAATTTTTGTAATATTCCAAACATCTGCGTTCTGCCGATGAATTCAAATCAAAGGCTTGGTATCGCAAAAGCGACCAATAAATGACTGTGGCGTAACATATCCAAGGTCCCTTCTGTCGAGTTCCTTGCTTTATGTCAACTTGGGAAACGTGACTTTTTTCCTTTTATCCGCCGTTCCCCTCCTGTCTAGCAAGTCAATTTTTATGGAGGGTGATGACCCGCGGTCTGGGCGATCATGTACTATCAGCAGCCTACGCATTATGTTTTTATCCTTACATGTTATCTTTGGAGGTATTTTACCGTTGTATCTCTGTCAATTTCACTACATGTCCAATGAAGACCAAAGCTGAGGTATATAATGCCTGCGTCACCAGCACATTTCTATATGGCAGCGAGACATGGACTACCGATGCTAAGGCTCAATACCTTCCATCTACGGGTGTCTACGTCACATCCTTGGTATCTCGTGAAAGGACAAAGTGACAAATATCGATGTTCTGTCGCGTGCTGGCCTTTCAAAGCATGTATACACTGCTTAGACAGCGCTGGCTTGGCCATGTCCGCCGCATGGACGACAGTAGATGAACTAGCATATATACACTGCTTAGTCAGCGCTGGCTTGGCCATGTCCGCCGCATGGACGACAGTAGATGAACTAGCATGTATACACTGCTTAGTCAGCGCTGGCTTGGCCATGTCCGCCGCATGGACGACAGTAGATGAACTAGCATGTATACACTGCTTAGTCAGCGCTGGCTTGGCCATGTCCGCCGCATGGATGACAGTAGATGAACTAGCATGTATACACTGCTTAGTCAGCGCTGGCTTGGCCATGTCCGCCGCATGGACGACAATAGATGAACTAGCATGTATACACTGCTTAGACAGCGCTGGCTTGGCCATGGACGACAGTAGATGAACTAGTAGATGGCAAAAGAACAGTCGAGCGATCGCAGCTGTAGTTCAAAGATGTGTGCAAGATAGACATGAAATCACTAAACATAAATCCAGCAACCTGGGAGGATGAAGCTGCCGATCGGGCCAAGTAGCGATGCTTGCTACGGGGCCACCTCAGATTGGTCGAAAAGAAGCTCTCACAACAAGCAGAAGAGAAAAGAACATGCAGAACGGAGCATGAGGCAAAAACAGCTGAGGGCTATCACATCAGGGGCGCATTAGCATAGTCAGTTATGACAGAAGGGGACCAGTACTGCTATAATGTTAGTCCTTTGAACTGTTTGGGACCGAAGACGCAGCAACAGTGATAAATGCAGTCAGCGACCCCCTAGCTTGACTGCTTGCGTCAGGGTCAGCGAACCAGAGCTGACCAAGACCCTACTCCACCTCCAAGTGGTGGTCCTGGAAACAGGCTGCATTACTGCAGTCTGGCTCAGAGAGTAGAGATCGAAGAGGGAAGGCTTACCCGGTCCCAAAAATGCCATGCTGAAACCGGATGTGTCGGGCCGAAAGGCGCAAATAACGCAGCATTGCTGTAAACGGCGACACAACGTAACAAACTTCCTTTTCAGGGCGAACGCAGAAGAAGAAGAACTGTTTGAACTGCAACCATGGCAGACGAAAGTTCTCCTATTGTGAAGCTTCACTGGAAGTCAAAGTGGAACTGTGGAAACTTCGTTCTCTGTTGTTCGAGTAATATGTGTTAGCCGTTACTTTTTTTCTCCACCCCACGTGACATTTCTTCAAGTACAATTCCTGCTGGCGTATATGACCACGTCTCTCCACAACTTCCTGTCTCCAGCACCATTTATCAATTCTGTTGTTGGCTTCATTCCATGCCATGATGTCAAACCAGTGGCGTACAAAGGCGGTTGCGAGGGGGGGGGGCGGTCTGCCCCGGGTGACAGCCAGGAAAGGGGTGCCATTGGACACGATTATGATAGTACTTACTGTTAAAATATGCTTGGCAGTGTTTTTCTTTATGGCAGAAGGGTGCCAAAGGTGGGATCCGCCCCGGGTGCCAAATATTGCAGGGGCGCCTCTGTGTTAAACTATCCAGTACCCTTTCCGCCGTCCTGTATCTATTATTCCTCCAATCTTTCCTGTTATCACGATATATCTCCAGTTTTTTTCTTTTCATAACATGCCCAAAGAAAGTTGATTGTGTCTTCTGACATGAAGAATAACTTCATTTACAAATTGGCTTCTTTTAGAACATCCTCATTACTATTTTTACCTGTCTATGGTATTCATAACATTCTTCAATAAAACCCACATCTCTGTGGCCTCCAGTGCTTTTCCTGTTTGTTTACTTAATGCCCATGACTCACTTCCGTATGTTAGGATTGGCTCTAAATTTTGGTTTCTTAACCTTTTTTGTGCCATGGACCCCATGTGGTTGTCCAGTGAAAGCTACGGACGCCTTCTTAGAAAATAAGTGTACAATACTTTACATTTTAAATTTTAGGCTCTGTACACGGACTATCTAAAATCTTTTGTACAAAGGCACTTGTACTAAGAGGCGTGTAACTCTACTTGTGACTTGTCAGGAAAGACTTAAGACAACTCTCGTGTTTAACGTCAGTGATCACACGGTTTCATTTATCGCATTCTCAGTCAAATCTTTCATCATTAGAAGTCATCTAAAATTAGGTAGTGTTGCGTAAACAGAAATTTAAACATCTCGCGGGGCTGTGGAGATCACCGCTTACGTGTAAACATGGTAGACGACAGATTATAAGCACTGGCATAATCAACTCTGGGAATAATTCAATACCTGTTTATAACGAAAACATGCTTGAATAAAGGCCAGTGAAGCCCCTTTCTGACTTCACGATGCCTTAAATGTCTTATATCCCCCTTCATCTTTTAAATCTACACCCCCACCTCTCGCCAAAATCCCATCAACACCGTAGACGGAAAATTGTTTGAAAAGATTAAGCTTAGGTTTACCCTACGACAAGAAGTGTTTTTATGCACCGGAAGATCAAAGATCAGCTCCTAATCCCGGCTTTGCGGACCAATTCAGTTTTTCAATGCACGCATTCCATTTAGATTACGACAAAGTAGAACGGTATCCGGCGAAACAGAAGTGTTTGTAATCTGTAAATGCTTGTAAACATACCTACATTATAATTAGTCGTCATGCGAACAAACATCTTTAGATTTAGTTTGTTATGTTTGCTGTAATATCGTGTACGCAGAATTTGATTTATTTGCTGTTTAAATGGTATTTAGTTTATAGATAATTATGTTCAAACATTAAGGCAGAAATTTAGAGTACTTTTTGCAAAGAAGGGACCTTTCTAGGGAGTAGTTTTGTTATCCCGATGGTGTAGTTCCCCCCCCCCCCCCCCCGGGGGGGGGGGGGGGGGGAAACTTTGAAGCGATAAAGAGAAAAATAAAAACTGCTCTCTCATGCAACCCGTCAAATAGCTAATATGAGGTTGCACATCGGGTTGAAACGGGTTGACCGATTTCCTCTCGTGGCACAATTACCAGGTTCAGAGATCAAAACCTTGTATTATCATGCTCCAGTCTTCCATGCTGTAAATAGGTACCTGCCTCTGCTCTTGAGTTAAGGAAAGCAAAGGCTGTGAGTAAGGGAACTGGCCACACCACCTTATAAATAAAGCTGGATTGAGTACAGTGAAGTCTCTAACTATTCATTCCCCTGCGCAGGGGCGTATTTAAAGTATCTGGGATCTGAGGCGGATCCTACCTCTCCCATATAGAAAGACATTTGCAAGTATATTTTAAACAGTATGTACTGTCAAAATATTATCCGAAGGCATCCTCTCCTGACCATCACCCCCTTAGGACGCCACTGTCCTAACTGCAGTTTCTGCACCTTTACCTTTTACATCGAACTGGCTACCTCATCGTGTAAAGCTTATTGCTAGAGACAATACTGCTACCAGAGCACGCAGGCTTTGATGTAAGATTCTTGCGAGAGGACCAGATGTGGTTGTGACTTCATGATCCAGACGGAGCAAAAAAGGAAATAAATGAATCAATAAAACAAGCGTATTCCACACAACATAATAGTGACGTCAGATGTCGCTTTACAGAACTAGTCTTATTTACCAGGTCTCAAATAACAGGTGATTTTACCGCGTAGCTACGTTATTGTTGATCAGAATCGACGTCATTGTACTCCAGGCAAACTTATAGGTGCTCAGTCTCCCGCAGCAAATGTCTGAGGGTATGAATGCTAATTTTCCTGTTGCGCACTGGTTGTATACTGTCACAGGTTGCCTCCCCTTTTCTCTGCAGTGATGGTCCAACAATGGCCAAAACCTAGAGTATCTAATGTGGGTCTTCAAAGGTGTCTACCTTGGCAGAGATGCAGATAGAAGGATGATGATGCTTCTACCTTGAGTGAGTATTCACAAGATATTTCAGAAGTCAAGAACAATGCTGAGTGTGTCTTAGCAATGTTAACGTTTATCTGCCCGACAACTTTTGTGAAGAGGTACAGTATACGGTATGATTTAGCTCGTTCAAGAGCCCACCTGAATTAACAGTAAAAGTCTTCTCTGATTATTATTATTATTATTGTTACTAGTGTAAAAGCCCGTCATAAGACGGAAATTAAATTCAAAAGCACCAATACTTAACTATAATTTAAATTATTCAGACACTTTTGGAAAAACAATGTTAGTTGTGAACATTTAATTGGCGACTGCGCCATCTGTGCTGACGTTTACGGTTCAAGCGCATAAAACGTTCTTGGGGTGTTACGTTGGCCATTTTCTTTACTTACACTCAACTTGTTGGGGGAATCACATGTGAACATTTTGCAAAAAATATTTGTTTTAAATCTGGTGTTAAAGTCTGGACACGCATGCCGTTCACAGTTAGATTTTATTGGTGCATGCACACCAACACTTGCACAACTGTTCATGCACACCGTCATTTGCGCATTTTTCTTTGGTAAGTGTTACTATTTTCGGGAGAGTACATATAAGGGAAACAATACAATTAATGTCTAACTTTCAACCAAAGTTGCATCCCTTAGCGTTACACACTGACAGAAAAAGCTGGGATTTTATATATAGGATTATTATTAGCTCTGTAGATGTGAATATATATATATATATATATATATATATATATATATATATATATATATATATATATATATATATATATATATATATATATATATATATATATATTAAAGATATGGATTCATACGTGTGCACTCCATCTATAATAACTGAATCAACTAGGAATTTGTAAAACAACAGATAACAAATTTAATGATCAATTATTATGTAACATTTAAAAATAAACAAGGTTATATTTCGATGGGGTGCAAAAAGATTATGTTATTCTCACCGGTACTAGACGGAAAGTAAATGGTCGTTGTTGTGGCCTGTTTAATAAGCGCTCACCTTAAAATCGATGAGCACTGCTACTGTTGTTCGTCAATTCGTCTCTTTGTGATAAGGGGTACGTCCCGAGCGAAGGGCGCAAGGGGTAACCTCTCTTGTTGTCAGTGCTGAGTATCGTCACAGGCCTGTCAGATGTAGCCGTATAGTGTTGACAATTAGTTTTTTTAATCACGGACTCGTAGCACGATTGGTCTAGTAGACTCGAACCACGAACTGGTCTCGTACCTCGAACTTTAGAGGAAATAAAAAGAACAAATGTCTCTCCTAAGTATATTATGGCCGGAAGATTAATCAGGTGCCTTTCCCGCTGTCCGTCCACCAGTTTTTGTCTCTCGGAAATTTTATTCTCCCTCAGCATATACAGCATATTAGCGGAACATGATGAGAAATCATCATTATTCTTGTGGTTAATTTAATGGGGAAAATGTGTCTGGACAGCGCCAGTGCAATGGCTTGTGCCTGGATGAACATTATTAAGTTACATATATCTCACAAAATGATAATATACACACTATGTACATGTGATGTAATCATCACTCACTCACTGAGTGAACATTTATAACATATAAGGAAGGGAAACCCGAGGCCTGTAAACGGTAAATTAATATGAAACAAACATAAAGGTATGTTTTCAGGCACTCGAAAGAAATAAAGAAGTAGAACACTAGACAACAGAAAAACAACAGACATGAGCGGCTTACCCAGGATTTGAACACTGGACCTTCCGTGCGACAACCCCGCCTAGCTATGCAAGCGAATCACCAGCCACTCATGTCTGTTGTTTTTCTGTTGTCTAGTGTTCTACTTCTTTATTTCTTTCGAGTGCCTGAAAACATACCTTTATGTTTGTTTCATATTAACTCACTGAGTGAGTCTGGAGTATCATGAAGCAATCAACAACGCTTGCTGTGGTGGTTTATGAATATACTCTTTTTATATGCTGAGGTTGCCAGCCTCGTAAGGACTTTTACAACCACTAGCAAGTACAAACATGTCAAATTCAAAGTATAAAAATATATGTTACAACTTACCCCAAACTAGTTAGGAACTAGACTTCTGGCTCAGTAGAATAGTCTTGGCAACTTGATGCAGATGCCTCGAACACACTTCTGGTGTATTATGTCTATTATAGAATCCCTCTGTGACTTTATGAGTACGTTCTGTAGGAGTCCGGTTTCCATATTAAATTGTAGAGTTTCTTTGTTGTGTTAATAAAAAGGTGCTCCACTACGTGTTTTCCGTTCCTAATAGTTCAGAATCCTAACGTCTACTCTTTCCTGGCTTCAGTCCGATCTGTCTACTTTGACGATTTCGGAATGCAGTGTCGTATATTTAAAATGCTCTACGTTATATCGTAGTTCTCGGCCCCTGCTCACATGTGGCGTTTCCGACAAAACGTCCAATCACCGGTCCATTCGCGCCTCAAATGCCAGCTAATACATTCAAAAGTTCGTGTTATGATGACTTTCCTTATGGAATTGTCTGCATGAATCATTGTCGTGGTTGAGTAACGTGTAGAGTATTTGTCGAGTTGGACAATAGTAGTGAAATCGACAAGGGATAGTGGACTGACAGAGTTATAGATCACACACACAGAAAGGTGTAAATAGGAGATGGACTTGAGACAACCTGGAAGAAGATTTATCAAAGTGATCTCTCTCTCCAAGCCTCAACTCACTGTTACTGTCTAAGCACCTCCTGCTCTCTCTTTTCTCTTATCAAACATAGAGATTATAGTAAAGAGCTAAAACAAGTTTAATTATGGATGAAAAGGGTCGGGAACAGCGCATTAATAAATGTGTAAACTTTATTAAAGAAGAAAAACATGGAATTAATGCATATCATCATACACAGCATAAATTACATCAATAATCAAAATATTCATCAATAATCCTCAATAATGCAAATACACACCCACAAACACACACACCACCAACACTCATAAAACCTGTAGAACACAGAGAAATGAAATAACTGTCTGACAGTCTGTCCGTTTTTTCGTGGGACCAAGTACAATGCTTCCGACAGTGTCTTTTAAGTAAAAATATACTCCATGGGGGAATGGACTTGACCTGTATAAATCCATTGTAGTCGCTATTGCTGGTGGCACCAATGATTTCGCGATGGGGACTGGAAGACTGTCTATCTCCTGCTGACGAAATAAACGAACTGAGCTACAGTCCGTCCGCTTTTGTGGGACCAAATGGAATCGCTCCAATGTCTTTACGTAAAAATATACTCCATGGGTGATGGAATTGACCTGTAAATCAAATGTAGGCGCTATCTTTGGTGACTGTGATGGACGAACTCGGCTGACCCTGAACTTTGTTGTAATTCTTGTAAAACGGGATTTCTTTCACGTGGATTCATTAGCTATGCAACTGTTCCACACAGAGGGCAAACACGTTTGCTGATTGATATGCGGAAAGTTTACCTATCGTTCATTCTGGTCATCGCATTGATTTAAGGAGAGATTAAATCACGCCCACTATCATCTCTTGAACAATCATAGGCAGTTATTTTCATTAACTTGGCCAGTGGGGGGCGTCGCCAGAATCAAACAGATAAAGCGTCCACGATCAAAGAGACAGACTGAGGGATTTTAGGGGAGACTATCGGCGTTATCAAAGACAGTAGTGGTCCCTGATACGAGACGCAGTTGCTTGCCGCTAATTTCGCGTCTCGGTGTCAATCGCCGAAACGGGCAGCAGCGAACGGAGATACGAAGACCAGGGTGCGGTTTCTTCTCTTGATTTGGCGGTCAGATCCCCAAAAGTTCGTGAGATCAAATAAGCTGTCAAGTTTATCATGTCCCACTCAACTTACATTCCATTTTAGCTAAATAGACCATGAAGAACTAGACACGTTATCACTCGCTGGCCAGACCTTTACAGAAGCACTAGCTTTATTGAAATCTTGTTATAGATTTTCCCCTGGATTTTATATATATATTTGCAGTGATTTCTATTCTGTGCAAAGCGGTAATATATATTGTGTAAAGTGATTAGTGGTCTAGTTCAGTCATTCTATTTCAAGGGATTTTGTGTTAATTTAAATCTATTTAATTAAACCATCTCAAGAGTTCCAGTTTTAAATATAATGATCTATCTATTATATTATTTCAAAAGATAATAGATGCTTAAATTAACTTTTAAAGTCGCGTAGGAATTTATAATTAATAAATTCAGTTAAGTCCTAGTTTTATAGATGTGTTTTTAACCACTAGAATTCGCGCAGTGTTTATTAATTACATAATTAAATACTCGAGTGTATTATAGGCTTAACGGGAAATTTATCGCGCTTGATTTTTCGGTATGTTACATGTCTTTTTTTCTTTTACACAGAGTGATCGTAACCTGCGGTCCCAGCTAAATAAAGAAAGAAATAAAGAAATCATCCTATAAACTTCCAGTCATATTGAAGAAACATTTCTTTTAAATATAATCTTGTGGCGGTCCTTTTGCGACCTAGCTGTCAGCATTAAATGAAATAAAGCCCACCCAAGAACATTTTAAAGAACAATCATAAAATTATCATTACAAACTTGTAAGATAAACTGGGAGGTAATCATCGCCAGTAGCGATAGTATATTTACTGTTTACTGTGAGAGAGTACATATTTTCCTGACTGTGATTGAGCCTAGTTTTTCCTCAATTGGATTTAATAAAACTATCATCACGCATTGAAGGAATTTTACCATAGCGGAGGATTAAAAGAGACCACTTCATTTTCACCCTTGTGCCGAACTGTGTTAGTGCCATCCCATAGACTCCTTTTATATATATATAATAAAAACACGAGAACTCTTAGTCTTCAAGTCTTGCGATAAGTGAGAATATTTGTTACCAACAAAACCTCGCAAACATCTGGGGCGGGACATCGAAGGACTAGACAGTTCATATGTCAGAAGAATACTTGCTGTTTTTATATACTTTTATGGATCGTCTGAGGCTGCATTCGGTAAGTGTGTGAGTATATGAGTGTGGATCCTCACGCGTGTGCATGAATGACAGGAAATTTAATCTTTTTCTTTTGTAACCCTGTTGTTAACTTTCTTGCCTAGTAAAATAATTTTTCGGTATTCCCTGCATTGTTCCTTTAAGGGGGAGTTGATAATTGGTTAACTCTGTTTAAAACCCCCCTCCTTTCCATTTGCTTAGTAAAGGGAAGAACAGCTGGGAAGAACAGTTTTTTTCTATCACTTATACCTAACCTTGGTAACACCTCTTTTCAGAGTAATTAACTTTACTGTTAGGTTAACGTACCTATGTTCCTGATATTATCTATCTCTGGACTGGGTTTATCTTTGTCTAATAAGCGGGAAGGGTTTAGTCGATACCAATCTTCTTCACCCCTCCCAAATTTGTTATTTGCATTTGTGTACTTATGATAATTTATGTAATATCTGATATTTTTAGTGATTGATGTTTAAAGTGAATAAAATCACATAAACTCATTTAGTTCTGTGTGTTGGATATACCCAAAGCCCAACTTTTCCCCTATTCGTTTAATATAGTTTGTATCAACGTCGTCTGTGTGTTTGAAAACACCAAATCGGTGTGCGCGCAGATGCGGGTCTGGAAAACTGGCAAATAATTGTTTGACCAGGAGAGTGAAAGAGAAGATTGAGAGAAACGATTTGTCGTAAATAAGTCTGTCTTTACTCTCCTCCAGCACGCTGTGAAGCAACTATTAAATCTCTACATTTCTATCACTGAGCTTTCCATCATCATTTTCCACTCTAAACCGGACCACTATTTCTACGACTCTTTTCTCTCAAAATAAATTTACGACAGTGACCCCTAATTGCGTGAGGGGCTGGAACTCTGTATTTACCTCTGGCCGCTTCTAAGTGCGAGGTTCTACCTAATCCAGGAATACACCAGACGAAGTCACTTGAGGACCACGAGTCCTTTTGCGCTCTTTATCCGGCGCTAGATTTAGCTTGCGTGCTGGGTAGTAAATCCTGTTTAAACTGGTTTGGCTGTGGTTTGCTGAGTGCCCCGTTTAGGCACACAAAGTCGGGTGATATCCGATTCTGCTATAGACATGCTGGGCGGTTTTGATATTCTGGAAGCGGCAATGCTCTGCCTGGTAATCCAATAGGCGAGTAGGGAACTACTACTGCATTTGGTGATTCCAGATTTAGCGTTGGCTCCGTTGCACTGCGTGAGCTTAACTAGGCGTTGACAAAAGGGGTTTTGATTCAGGAACGGGGTTGACGACTCGTGACGCTAGCGGTATTCAGAAACCCTCTAGATCGAAGAGAATATGACGTTCTTCGCCTGACTGAAGTCTGCTCTAGCGATTCGGTCTCCTTGAAACTGAGACACAAAAAGACACCCTTTACCTCAAGCAACAACAAAATCAATCTAATGCTTTATAACCTAGTTATGCTCCGCTCCTTCCATTCTATCAATTGTAGCATGTGCCCGCATAGGCTTAATATCTTTTGTACACCCATGTACCTGTCATTAAATGTTCTGACAGCAAAATCTACTCCTCTTCTCCCAATCTCAACATACAGGAAACCTAACCCTGTAGTTACAGTTAAATGAATATGCGTATTCATCTTACAACATTAAATGAATTTACATAAACAGATTACAGCATGTGACATTACACAAATAAATCATATGTCCCTTTGGGGAAATATATTAATATTCCATAAAATGAGTACAAAGAAAATGCAATGTTCTTGCTATAATAATACAGTTGTGGCTGAATCATAAGATATAATTATATCTATGCCTGGTGACTGCTTTCTGTGAAAGTTATAGACTAGTGCCTAGCCACACAAGTAAGCATAAAATGATCCTCCCTTGCCACTAAAATATCTATCAAAAAGGAATAAGTGACTATCTCCTATAATCCAGAATTATTACCTGCATCTCACTATTCAGTTTTAAGTGAACAATCCACACCTGACATTATCTTACAGAAATGACAGTTAATTTAGCCTATTCTTATAACCCATGATAAGCATCTGTGGACTGATTCTACGCCTAGTATCTGTTATTGTAAGTTTAACATTTAACCCATGATAAACCGTAACAGTTTAAACACCACTCAACTAAGGCCGTAGACAGCGCTACATTATCACTGAATTAAATTTACCGGGAGAAATCCTCAAAATGAATTCACGTCACTTCCTATCAGATATATATAAAAGCTAACATGAATATATCATATTATAATAAAATATGTCAACTCACCCCGAAAATCACTAGAACATAGGCAAACACATTCTAGTACTGTGTTAAAGTTTGCCTTATCTCATGATGGTCATCTACGGGCCAGGAATATTCACGAGTGTGTTGGCTTATTAAACCCATCTACTCTTATAGATTACAAAGGACGCTCCCCCCGGACACCTGGCCTGCATATTTCTACAGATGTATCGGCGTAATGCGTAATCAAGAGAGTAAGACAAAGGTTATTCTAGAGACATCAGAAGTCAACAACCGCAAGAAAATTCCCTCAGGTAGAGAAATGCATAATATTATGAGGGCTCTAACTCGTCTAAGGAGCAAAACCCAGAGACTGACCGCGACTGTTATCTCCCCCTGAAACAGATCAAACTCGTTACCCAGGCCTCAAAGGGTACCAGCCGCTCGTGATTAAACGTTTTAAAGCGACCAGAGAAATTCCCCTGGACGGACCAGGTGCGTGTATGTAATATTGCCACTACGCTGACCGTTTCTGACCAGTGGGGGATTTCTACTGAAAGCCAGAACGTAACCAAACGCGGGTGGGGTTTGAACAGGTGAAAAATGAAAGATAGAAAAGAAGAATACAAATGTCTAGGAAAACAGAACATTAAAAGAGTTAATAACATATGGAACGAAATGGTAAAATGAATTATCGGTCACGTGACAATCATGGATTTGTGAAATTCAAACGGTCAATTTTCCGTATAAGGAGTTGTTATATCCATCAATTCTGGGTAATGTTTACATTCATCTTGCTTATAACAAGCTTGTCCGGATGTTTATTCATGTGTGTCTGTAATACGCCACCAGATCGATAATTGACCAGCACTCCCTATGCAAACAACCACTGGGCGTCATTACACGAAAGTGACCTTGCTCGCTAATCTGGTCTGATTTGTATCAAACTTTCAGGTAAACAAACACGACACAAATGAATGGAAGGAGTATAAACATTGACTCGAGAATACCAATACTGTCGGAAGGTAGAAAAATAGAATGTACCGACAATCTAATAGTTCACATAATTAGTACGCACAATAAAGGTAGTTCAATACTGCCGGAGAGAAGAGAGTGAACCAAATTATGTGACATACACGACGGATGCTTCCTCTAATGCGTCCATCTCTGCTGGTCTTACGTATGATGCCGTATTCCAGCAATCTTAATCTTGATAATTCTTCAATTGCAGTGTCATTCTCTAATAGGCGACCATTAATTGCCGTCAGTATATCTCCCATATCCATAACCAGTGAACCTTCTATGGGTGCTCTTGAAGCTAGTCTGTCAGCTTTTTCATTGCCGCGTATTCCTGCATGACCAGGACAGTAGATCCATATCAGTTCCTGAAGATTCGAGGCTTCTGTGGAGGTTTTCCATTCATGTCGGTGCTATCCTCTTTGGACCTTCCGAAGCATGGATTGTGAGTCTGATACAACAACTGCCCTTGTTCATGAAGTTTCAGACAGCCATCTTAAGGCTGCAGTAGCTGCCTCTACCTTCATTCACATGCGCGAGGTTGTTATCATGTTCAGCGACAATTCTGTTCTTTACTCTAGCAGAGAAACCCCCTGCAGATTTCTCACCACGGATTACAGACCCATCAGTGTACACAATGGCATCATCATCCCCAGGATGATCATTTATCAGCTGATCCATTTCCAGTTCTGCTCTCTCATTGGCCCAAGTTTAGCACTCTCTACCAAGGCTGATGATGGCTTGCTAGTAGTTATTCCAGTTCTCACCTGACTTACTCGTCTCCCTTGAATATATTTTCAACTGTGGTCACCTGTTTAGTAGTTGTCTCTGCCTCCGCAATCCCAGACATCCCCCTCTTTATTCTTGCTCCTTTGGTGTCAGCTACGTTCCCATGCAGGGGATGCCTTATGTATGTGGTTACTCGCATATAAGCTTTTGCGTGGGCCATCGCATATTTGGATCTCATTGACAGCACACCAAGCAACTGCCGCATCGTCAAAATGGAGGTATCTCGCGTACAGCCCAAGACAATACGCATCCCTTCATTTTGAATGCGTTCCAGTCATTAAAGATTATAATTTCATAATTGGAAATCGCGGATCTTGTCTCTCAGAACTCAAAGAAAGAATAAAGCTACTAACCTTCTCCCAGGTATAGCATATCACGTGATTAATATGAGGGAGATTGTGGAGTCCACTAGCAGAAACTGACGTATGGGAGTGAAGTGTTAGAGACTAGGTCCAGCTTTTATTATGAGGTAGAGGTGACTAGTTCCCGTCCTCGCTGTCTTTGCCTTGCCTAACTCAAGAGCATAGTCAGGTACCCATTTACAGCTGGGTAATTTGGAGCCCCAGGGTATAGTATTATTTTTAATTGTCGTACTGATAAAAATGGAGAAAGGAAAAGGAGACATGCATGAAATCAGTACAGAAGACATGGACAGACTTTCAAAGTATGATACGGGCCAAGAAAACCTGACGTGCATTTCTTTTAAAGACCAGTATTCCAAAGAGAGCGGAAGAGATATGACAGGAGATATGACAGGAGACATGGCAGGAGTGTGGTGGGTTTGATGTTAATACAGTTTGTTGTTAAGAAATCTTAGTGTACTGAATGAGGTCAGCTGTGAAGGTCCCTGAATATAATAAATATTAGAGTAAATTTCCAGGGCACCTTTCTACTACCACCACTATGATCTCATTCAGACTTATTCTAGATAGACTGTAAGATGACTACGTTTGGTGTCTAGGGTTATCTTCTTCTTCTTCTTCTTGCGATCGCATCTTTGATGATTACACCGTCAGACGAGTTCTCATGATGAATTCGACTGTTGTTTGAAGTTCCTCTTTAACTCCATATAGCTTTGAGTTAGTGTTGAGTCATTGGGCCAGTATATCTTTCTTAACTGGTCATACAGAGGACAGTCCTGTAGAACATGCTCAGCAGTTTGTTCGTTTAATCCACATGTGCACAGTGGTGAAGCAGACAATCGTAGCTTGTGCATGTGTTTATTCAGTTTGTTATGCCCTGTCCTGAGTCGAAAAATAGTTATCTGTCCCTGCCGGTCGAGAGTGTGATAGTCGTCTTTGGGTTGGTTCTGTTCTCTTCTGATAGTCTGGATAGCTCTCTTTTTCTCAAAGTATGTGACTTCATTATCTTCTTGTTCACATTCTCCTCCCTTTTTTGCAAGTTTATCTGCCTTTTCATTTCCGGGTACACCACAATGAGATGGTACCCACTGAAGTATGGTTCTCTTTTTGGCAGCTACCTTGTTTAGTTCATTTCTCAGATGCGGGAGTTTTTTTTCTAGGGTTATGAAATGTTAGTGTAAGGTTGCATTAACCAACTAAACATATAAACAATTACACAAATTATTTTATTATCTAATACAACACAACAGTACCACGACAATCACATACGAACTACACTTTAAAAGACTATCTTTAGTAAGTCAGTGGTTGAAAGTTTGGTAAAGTTAATGTTTTCAATTTATTGTCCTGAATCTGATTTATTTGGAATCAGGACTGACAATTAAAGTGAAATCATAGAAATTAATTACATCAATCAATTTACACAATGGGTCTTCTGACCATAATACACATATTATTATATAAGGGTGTAGTTGTATTGTTTAACTGAGGTGACTTCTAGTATACACTGGTTGATTGTTTATTATCATCATCTCTGCATGTTGTTTGTAAGTCTTTATGGACACTGATGAAATGTTTATATCACTATTCCCAGTCTCTTTTCTAATATAATGTTAGTTGAGCGATCAGGTGCCGAAACATGCACCTATCTTTGTAATATGATGTAGGACTCTTCCTGCACTTCGCTGAACGACAACCTTCAGCTCCCACTTCTTCAAGAATGATGGTGGTTTACAGTTGTCTCCGAAAAAAGCAAGACTGTGGCATGAATATATCGGCCCACTGTAGTCTGGCACCAGTTATTGACAGCAACCAAAACCCTCTGAAATCAGAAGGATATGCCTCCTTCGTAATCAACAGCATACACTAATATTCAACAACCAGTACAGGCACATTACAAACAAACATGCAAGATCAGCTCTTTACGACAATCCCTTTCACCAGTTTCTTTTGATGTGACCAGGTATACCAGTATTCCTCTCCCCTAATAGTTACAACGCCTCTGCAATTCCAGCAATAATCTGTTGTCCATACAATAGGATAGGTATTATGCTCCTGATGATAATCCTATATAATTTAGTTGGTCTACACCTCTCTGATAGTCTTTCATATGCTGGATCAATCTCTAGACTCTGTTTTGAGTCTGCCATAGACTCACTTACTTACAGTCGTATGTTAGTATTTCACATTCAAATTTTATTTTAAATAAAATGTTAAGAAAATCAATCTTACCACAAATGCAAGGAAATAACACAAGTTAAACGATGACTAGGCAATAGAATATGGCACATTTTCGATCTGCCCTATGTCCAGGCTTTTCCTATGTTAGAAAATTCTCCGCCTGCTCTCATCGATCTTGCTTTGCACAAAATTTACTTGAAATGGCAGTGAACAGTCCCCGTTTCGTACCAGTATCTACTGCTTTGTCCAATGGGACCATGTTTACATTTATTTTTGAATCTATCGTTTCAAATAACAACTCCCAATATGTTTCCAAGGCAAACATATTTTTAGTTTTAGGTCAACCAATCATACTTCGCCTTCCTTTAAAATCCACCCAAACAAATATCCCGTACCTTTTAACCTCATTTACCCAAAGTCGTTTTTTCAAAACATGCCATAAAAAATTATAAGCAGGCATGATCTTTACTTGACAGTCTGGTCGGGTCCACTATAGTATTATGGCTATAATTAGTTAATTAATGGACTATTTGCGTAACTATTACCATATTCTTTGTCAGCAAGTCCTAAGGTACACGAATATACAATTTGTATGGGACTAGTTGGCTTGGTTCAGAAGTACACAGTTTTTTTTTTCTATGTTAGTGTTTTTATTTTTAGTCTACTACACATTCAATTCTTTTCCATGTGCTGTCTTTTCTATTTACGTGATAATTACGTCTTTTGAAATAAGAGCTAAGGTTGTTTTTGTGACACGAGTTGTCTGCATGTTCTAACCTTTTCCTCGTATTTTGGGGAAACCCCTAAGGCAAGGCTTGCCCCTGTATTGGTATTGGCTTTTAGTTTAAAATCAATGCGAAACGAATTAGCATTTCATCTATCCTTTCCCCTTCTCGTTCCACAATGCATTTTTAGGCACAATTTTCTTAGAACTAGGAAAAGTGATTATGTCAAGGACGAATTGGAAAAATTTGGGTACCGTTTTGTTCGGCTATTCGTTAGCAAATAATAATCTGAAGGCGTAGGCGATACCAACAGTTCTAGTAGAAAATTCTTTTATACTTTCTTATTTTGCCTTTATACCCGATATTGTTATATATTAATTTAGATATTGTATTTAGAAATTCACTACAAGGAGATATGACAGGAGATATGACAGGAGATATGACATGAGATATGACAGGAGATATGACAGGAGATATGACAGGAGATATGACAGGAGACATGACAGGAGATATGACAGGAGATATGACATGAGATATGACAGGAGATATGACAGGAGATATGACAGGAGATATGGCAGGAGATATGACAGGAGATATGACAAGAGATATGACAAGAGATGTGACAGGAGATATGACAGGAGATATGACAGGAGATATGACAGGAGATATGACAAGAGATATAACAAGAGATATGAGAAGAGATATGAGAAGAGATATGACAAGAGATATGACAAGAAATATGACAGTAGATATGACAAGAAATATGAAAGGAGATATGACAAGAGATATGACAGGAGATATGACAAGAGATATGACAGGAGATATGACAGGAGATATGACAGGAGATATGACAAGAGATATGACAGGAGATATGCCAAGAGATATGACAAGAGATATGACATGAGATATGACAGGAGATATGACATGAGATATGACATGAGATATGACAAGAGATATGAAAGGAGATATGACAGGAGATATCACAAGAGATATAACAGGAGATATGACATGATATATGACAGGAGATATGACAAGAGATGTGACAGGAGATAACTGAAGAAGGCAAGACTAGAATAAAAAAACATAAAGAAGAGACACTATAACAATTATTAAAGATGGAAGATCGGAGAGAAAAACAATTGTAGACAGGAACCAGAGACAGTTGTGACAATGGTAAAGAAGATATGGAAAATTCCGTGAACGGATATCATAGAACTATAGACCAGTCAATAACCTTTACCTTCTCAAGGAGCACCGTCCTTCAACAAACACATGCCAAGTCCTCCTGTCACGTGCCATCAGCTCAAGTTTTTTCAACATCTTCCTCACCGCTTTCACTTTTGTCTCCAGCTGTCTTCTCCATGTGTTTTTGGTTTACCTCTGTCTCTCTTTCCTTGGAGATTCCATAACAAGGACTACCTTCTAATGCTATTAATTGTTTCCTCAGTCAGTGTCCTATCCGTCACCAGCGCTTTCTCGTATCTTTTTCCACTGGCTCTTGTCATTGGTTCCACATTGGTGACTTTGTCAAACCATTTGACCAACTATAGATACTTGGCATTGGTTCCACATTGGTGACTTTGTCAAACCATTTGACCAACTATAGATACTTGGCATTGGTTCCACATTGGTGACTTTGTCAAACCATTTGACCAACTATAGATACTTGGCATTGGTTCCACATTGGTGACTTTGTCAAACCATTTGACCAACTATAGATACTTGGCATTGGTTCCACATTGTTTTGACCAACTATAGATACTTGGCATTGGTTCCACATTGGTGACTTTGTCAAACCATTTGACCAACTATAGATACTTGGCATTGGTTCCACATTGGTGACTTTGTCAAACCATTTGACCAACTATAGATACTTGGCATTGGTTCCACATTGGTGACTTTGTCAAACCATTTGACCAACTATAGATACTTGGCATTGGTTCCACATTGGTGGGCATTGGTTCCACATTGGTGACTTTGTCAAACCATTTGACCAACTATAGATACTTGGCATTGGTTCCACATTGGTGACTTTGTCAAACCATTTGACCAACTATAGATACTTGGCATTGGTTCCACATTGGTGACTTTGTCAAACCATTTGACCAACTATAGATACTTGGCATTGGTTCCACATTGGTGACTTTGTCAAACCATTTGACCAACTATAGATACTTGGCATTGGTTCCACATTGGTGACTTTGTCAAACATTTGACCAACTATAGACTTTTGTTCCACATTGGTGACTTTGTCAAACCATTTGACCAACTATAGATACTTGGCATTGGTTCCACATTGGTGACTTTGTCAAACCATTTGACCAACTATAGATACTTGGCATTGGTTCCACATTGGTGACTTTGTCAAACCATTTGACCAACTATAGATACTTGGCATTGGTTCCACATTGGTGACTTTGTCAAACCATTTGACCAACTATAGATACTTGGCATTGGTTCCACATTGGTGACTTTGTCAAACCATTTGACCAACTATAGATACTTGGCATTGGTTCCACATTGGTGACTTTGTCAAACCATTTGACCAACTATAGATACTTGGCATTGGTTCCACATTGGTGACTTTGTCAAACCATTTGACCAACTATAGATACTTGGCATTGGTTCCACATTGGTGACTTTGTCAAACCATTTGACCAACTATAGATACTTGGCATGTGTTTATTGAAGGTCTAAGAGTTTCAGGAAACGTAATTGTTCTTGTTATTGTTATACTCCAGTTGTGCGCTGGCTGTACCTCAGAAGTGACGTATCTGACGAAGGTGGTTGAAGTAACAAGAAGAAACATGGTCAGCAACCAGACGATACTTCATGGCCTCAAAACCCAGCCACTGCAGACTCGAGTGTAAGACTCCTAATTACGATGGTTTGGCCATGTCTGCAGAATGGGAAAATATTGGCCACCACGACAAATTTGGGAAATCAAGAACCGGTGATCCAGACTTCCAAGATGACTCAGAGTTCACTGGCAGGACAACATTAAACAATCTCTAAAGGAATGAGAACTAGACTGGAACCAGGCTGGGGGGAAGACAGCCGAAAGAATAGTATGGCGCTCTCTCTGGCAAACCTCTACACCCCAGGGTAGAAGACGAACGAATAAGAAAGAAGCGCTCTGGTTGTATACACGCCGGATGCATCCTATCCTACGTTCTGCCCTGCAAGTCTTACATTTGATTCCAAATTCCAGCAAAGCTCTGCACGCTCCGTGTCTAGGCTGCTGATGACTTGGTGGTAGTTTGTTGAGTTCTCACTTGACTTACTCAACTCTTTCCCCTTTGATATATTATCAACCGTGGTGACCTGCATAGTTGTTGTCTCTGCTAGTGGGATTCGTGACAGATACCCCTCATTATTTTTGTTTCCATGATGTCAGCTATGTTCTCATGCAAGGTGGTATTTTTTGTCTGTGATTGCGTGAATATAGACTTTTGCCTGGGCCATCGCATATAAATGGAATTTAATGAATATATATATATATATATATATATATATATATATATATATATATATATATATATATATATATATATATATATATATATATATATATATATATATATATATATATATATATATATATTAAGTCCTTCAACAACTACAATGCGAGCTAATAGAGAAGAAGACCACTGGCAACAGTATACAGTGTAATCTAGATTTACGCGATTTCAATTTACACGAATTCGATATAACGCGAGCTGGGTAAAATGCGAATGAAATCTTTACTACTGAAATAACTCACAGATTTTAAAATTGCATGGTTTGTCTAAATTCACAACTTCATGTTTTTATTTCATATTTATTATGTTTTGTGTCCATTGGTCTAGACCAGGATTTATTATCATGTGGACCACCGACCCTTTGGGGGCAATGAATGGATTCTAGGGGGTCCATGAAAACAACCTAAAATTTTTAATTATATTTTTACCAAAATGTTTACTCTAAATATTGTTATAGATTTTTGAATTTTATTAAATAAACTAGTGTAAAAGCCCGTCATAAGACGGAAATTAAATTCAAAAGCACCAATACCTAACGGCAATTTTACTTATTCAAAAGTATTTTTAAAAACCACTGTGCATCACCACAGTACACGAACGACGTAGCAACAGTGAGGCTCCCATTCTATACATATATTTGTGCACACCGTCATTTGCGCACTTTCCTTTGCCGAGTGTTACTATTTTCGGGAGAGTACATATAAGGGAAACAATACAATTAATGTCTAACTTTCAATCAAAGTTGCATCCCTTAGCGTCACTGACAGTAAAAGCTGGGATTATATATATATATATATATATATATATATATATATATATATATATATATATATATATATATATATATATATATATATATATATATATATATATATATGTATATATAATCTTCTAAAAGGTTGTTTTTGCGTTTCAGTTTGACTGTATGTAAACATTTTTCTTTGTGATTAAATTTATTACTTGTTTGCACCAATTTTAATTATGCGCCAATGAACTTTTTATTTTCTAAGAAGGGGTCCGTAGCCTTCACCAGACATTCAAAGGGGTCCTTTTCATACGAAAGGTTAAGAACTCTTAGTCAAAACTTTTAATGAAAACTTTTATTAATTAACGTACTGAATTTCTAGAGAGAACACTATCTTAGTTTCCGCAAATCCCAAATTTGACGCTTGTCTCGGATCGTATCTCCCACGTAAATCGAGATCGAACTGCATAAAAATGAAACACGTGGAGGACAAATATTACAAGTTTTAAACTTTCTGTGACAACGCCATCTTCTCATCGACATTTTGTCTGTCGTCCTCAGCGCCATCTTGTCATCACGATTGTCCCCGTGGTTCAGTGCCTTTCTACCACAACATCTTCAAGAGGAAGATATAATACTAGGCCACAATAAAGCCTAGAAATAGTTGTGTGTTATATTTGTGTTTTCGCTCATTCTAGAGCATCTAAGGCGAGTTTTATTTAAGTGGTCCAATTACTACGCGGCTCGCACTAAGTTCAGTGATTAGGCATAGCGGCCTATATAAAGAAGTGCCTGGCCAGCAGAGGCCTCTTTCTTCGTCAGACACCCAGAGTAAGAAACCAGAGTCGATCTGTAGATGTCTTGAACACGTGAGTTAATTTAGATTAGCTTTACTGATCTAGTTTTATTATTAGTATTCAGCGTGCCTGTTCTAATGTTTAATGAAATAGATAAAAAGATGTGTTTCATGAGGAGATTTCTTTTTAGGACATTATATTTAGTTCTGAAATGATAGATGAGTGAAAATATGTGTGGATAGATTTTACTGGTGTTAAGTCCAGATTGCGGCTGTAAGAGTTTAGTAGCAATTATTTCATTCATCAGACCGGGCAAGAAAGGCAAATATAGAATGAAAGTATTTCATACATGGAACTGGACAGAGATGTTATCTGGGACTGTAATTAGCCGCCGACCGTCAAAGCAGTCAATGGCCATTACGCCTGGTGGCGTCTTGTAGGGCAACAACAAATTGATTCCACTTTGCTCGGTTGGTGGCCATCCTTCGTACAGTGCCCTAACTCTGGTTCATTCTTTGCATCTCAGCCTCCACAGTCCTCCGCCAGGTTGTTTTTGGTCGGCCTCTCTTTCGTTGTCCTTCAGGGGTCCATAGCATAGCTGTTCTTGTGATGGCATCGGGGTCCCCTTTGAGGACACGGCCAACCCAGCTCCAGCGTCTGCCAGCTATGATGGTGTGCATGCCCTCTTGCTTGCTCCGAGTAAGCAAATCTTGGCCGGTGATGGCACTCGGCCAAAAGATTCGGAGAATTTTTCCTAGGCATGTTGTGTGAAAAGAGGACAATTTCGACATCTCCCTCTCTGCAACTCTCCAGCTCTCCGCGCCACAGAGAAGCACAGAAAGCACACAGCTCTGATACAATCCCAATCCTGTGCTTGCGCTGTACTGAGAGGACTTCCAGATGTTGTTTAGACCAAAAAAAAGGCCGCTCTTGCTCTGTTCATTCTGCTGCTGATGCCCTCGCTTGCTCCGCCGTCTGGTGTTACTATGCATCCCAGGTATGTGAAGGCATCTGTCTGTTCCAGTTGCTGATTCCTTACTGACATGGGCTCAGGGTTGCTCACATTGAGCGTCATGACCTCTGTCTTCTTCAGGTTGATGCTCAAGCCCACCTGCTGGCTATACTTATTGAGTCTATCCGCTTTTTCCTGGACATGTTGACGCGAATGCGCCAGCAGTGCACCGTCATCTGCAGACTCCAGATCTTCCAATGTAGAAAATGCAGTCCATCCCATTCCTCTTGGACTGCCCTCCGTTGCCCGGCGCATCACCCAGTCTATGACTGCCAAAAATAGAGTGGTTGACCAGGGGCATCCCCGTCGCACCCACGTCTTCACTCCAAAGGTTAGGTTGCTCTGCCCAATGCAACACGTAAAGTTGGCATAAAGGCTTTTTATTATTGAGACTATGCAGCTTGGAATTCCATAAGCCCTCAGTATTTTCCATAAACTGTCCCTATGTATACTGTCAAAAGCCTTTTCAAAATCAACGAAATTAATGCACAGCTGTCCTTGCCACTCCGAGCACTGCTCCATAATGTTCTCTAACGTTAAATATATAATCTACACATCTTCCGTTCTTTCCAAACCCTGCCCGCCCCTCCTCAGCCTGCGGTCCACTGCCCTTGAGATTCTCTGTATAATCATCCTGCCTAGTACCTTGCTGGGAAAAGAGAGAAGAGCCATTCCTCTACAACCATCGCAGTCCGCAAGATCTCCCTTCCCGGGCGATTTGACAATTATTCCTTTTCTTCACTCTGTTGGTGTTGTACCTGTTTTCCAGACTTGTGCAAATAGTGGTTCTAATAGTTCTGCTGCTAGCTCTGGGTCTGTCTTAAATAGCTCATGACCAGGAGCTTTTCCATTCTTTAACCCTTTGATTGCTGTGATGATTTATTCTTTTCGTGGGATGTCTGTATTAACATCTAGATCATTTTCAGCCGCAGGAACACTCAATTGTGTCTCTGGTGGTTCCTTATTCAGAGTTTCTCTAAAATGCTCTGCCCATCTTGTTTCCTGTCCCTCTACTGTCGTGATGAGATTTCCGTGCTTATCTCTTACTAATGTAATATTGTTTGCACCTCGTTTTCCACTGATGATTTTAGTTATTTTGTATAATGTGCTTTGTTCATTTCTCAGTGCTGCCTCTTCTGCCTGTCTTGCAAGGTCATCCAGAAATGTCCTTTTGTTAGCACGGGTTTGACGTTTAACTTCCTTGTCCAGCTGACTGTACTGTTCACTATATAATGCCTTCAACCTGGGAGACCTAGCTTCTGTTTTCTTTCTTTTCATTTCCTTTCTCTTCGCTATGGTGTTTAGCGTATCTGGTGTTATCCAGTCTTGGCTCTTTCTTTCCTGGAATCCCAAGCATGACTTGCTGCTTTCCTTGTATATTGTTGAGATGGTGTTGAATCTCTGGTCAACATCATTGGTCTCTTTCCTGGCTTTTGATAATCTCATATCTTCTCTTTACGTCGACCACGAAAGCTTTTCTGGTGAGAGGATCCTTCAGTTTCGTGATGTTGTATCTTTTCTGTTTGACTGCAACTGGTCCAGCAGCTCTGAGTTTCACTTTCAGTCTTGCTACTACTAGGTGATGATCACTTCCCACATCTGCGCCTCTTCTTACTTTCACGTCTTGTAGCGCATGTCTCCATCTGCCATTGATCATTATGTGATCTATCTGGTTTCTGTCTCGTCCGTTTGGTGATTCCCATGTTAACTTGTGCATTTCCTTGTGTGGAAAAAGTGTTCCTCCAATGACCAGGTTGTTAATACTGCAGAAGCTTATTAATTTGTCCCTATTCTCATTTGCTGTTCCACTGCCGCATTTCCCCATTACTCTTTCGTTATAATTATTGTGTGCTCCCACATTCGCATTTAGGTCTCCCATTACTATAATGAGATCGTACCTGGGTGTAGTTTCCATTTCTTTTTGTACCTGTTGATAGAACTCGTCCTTGATCTCTTCATCGCTGTCGTTTGTTGGTGCATAGCATTGTATAATTGTGGTGTTGGTGAACCTCCCTCTCAGTCTTGCTCTTATCAGTCTGTTGTTGATGGGTTTCCATTCCAGTAAAGACCTTTCCATTCCTTTCTTCAGGATAATGGCTACACCTTCGTTGTGCTGACCATCGTCTCTGCCAGAATAAAGTACTGTTTCCCCTGTAGCTGTTTTTATTCTCCCCTTACCTGTCCATCTGCTCTCGCTTATTCCCAGGATATGTATCTTGTAGTTCCTCATCTCTGCTGTGATTTGTCTCAGCTTTCCTGCCTCATTCATAGTTCTGACGTTCCAAAAACCAATTCTGGTTTCGTGTTTTGCGGTCGGGGCATCCGTTTTTATGCCAGTGGCTTCCTTTCGGCTTTCACCACTGTCAGTCATACGAGCCTGAGACTCCGGATGTCCGTCCCGCAGCAAAGCTTTTCCATTTATTGTTGTTTCCGTAACATGTGCGATTTTTTACATAGACAGGGGTGTCGGCCCTTTGCTAAAACCCCCAACCTGGAGGACCAGAGTACCAGCTTTTGTCTGACCCCTACCCACGCAGACCAGTCCAGCTTGGTTGAACCTACCAGGAGTAAATCTCCCACTGGCATAGCTCTGGGAATTGTCAGGGTAAACAAGCTGCCATACCGCTACAAGGTATAGGTACCATTGATGGCAGAAGTTAAAGTGTATTTCACGATAATTGATAATTCTACTGTATATATTTAATGGGTTACTTTGAGATTAGTTTAATTACGTCTGTTGTGTACACAGTTTTGTAGTGCTAAAGTTCCCTTTGAGAAGATGAATCTAGCTCTAGGTATTTAGATTTCTGGTGAGTGCAATAGCACTCCTTTGTGCGTAAGGCATGTTGAGACAGGTATTTGGAGCATGGGGCCACCAATGTGGCTGTAATCCACATGAAGCCCTCACAAGGCAATCAGATGCTCTTGCAGTAGTGGTTTGGGTAGCAATCTGTGTTACATGGTGAGAGTGCCAGACTTATGCACAACACCATACTAGTCTGATTAGACGACATGCATGAGCTGAGTGTGTGTGCATGATAGTTGAATGTTGCAGGAAGCGTGGATATACCACCATGTTTTAGCGAGTTACTTGCTCGTTAAATTATGTTCAGCTGCAGGCCTTCAAGGATTTACTTGCGTTGTACTGTTCCATAATAAAGTCAGTAACGATCGTGAACAATTCCTACACAATTTATCCGCCCTGTTTTATATATACCTTTTGTTTTGTTTTATTTTATTTGTAACATTCAGCGGTGTCCAAACCAGTAACCCTTTTCTCTTGTAAACTTCCCGATTGTATCGCCGTACCAACGGCTCTTTTAACTTCGACAGTACGTGTGAACAGTTCAGTGAACAGTCAACTAGAGTTACGTTTTACGCTTGGAAACTCGCATATTTCCCAGACCGGTTCTTGTCTTCATTTTTTTTTTTTTTACGTGGCCAATAATTCGCTAGAAAAGCCAAGGAGCTTATCTCCACTTTTCACGGTTTGTTTTCCCATGGTCTGTAAACGTAATCTCACATTCCGGACATTGTTAGCGAACTCAACTTCTAGCACGGTCACACTTTCTACCTGTTGTCGGACATTCCTTTCTTTTATTACCCTCATTCTTTCATGACCTTTGACTCAGAACAAGACAAGGTCATATAAGGAATCTTTTCGTCAGACAACTGCAGCAACCAATACTTCTGTTTTAATCTATCTATCTATCTATCTATCTATCTATCTATCTATCTATCTATCTATCTATCTATCTATCTATCTATCTATCTATCTATCTATCTATCTATCTATCTATCTATCTATCTATCTATCTATCTATCTATCTATCTATCTATCTATCTATCTATCTATCTATCTATCTGTAGCCTTCCTGGTCGTGCTCAGTGGAACCCAGAACTTGGATACCTGATGCAATTCAGTTCTGCATCCCTCAGCCAAGCACTAATGATGTCTGTGCAACGGGGGCTCTACTATATATCTGACAGGGACATCCATTATCGATGATGAATCCACTCATTTTTTATTTTATGTTGTTGTTATTGACTTAATCCCTGCGACCAAAGCCGTCTCTCCCGTGAACAATTAGTTGATTACTGTGACGCATAAAGTAATAAGCACTTTGTTACTTTCTCAAAACACTCTAATTTCATTGGCTACAGGCCTTCGACAGTTTTTTCATAATTTGCAAGATTTTATTTTATTTTATTTACTTTTTTAATTCGTATTCTCTCAGTGTTGCTTAATTACTTTGTTAGAATTTTAGTGTTGTGGTGTGAAAACGTGCGTGCCTACTGTTGTGTGACTATTTTAATATACTACTGACAATTTCAGTTAATTGTAATTTTTTAGCAATACTTGTACCAAGTGTTCGTACGTTAAGTACTAACATTTGTATTTTCACTTACTTGGTGACGTTAATTAGTTTAAATTTTCGTAGGTTTCGTATCTAAAATTGCTTTTGTTATTTTCCTTTTTTAAACCACTCGCCAAAATAAAATGCATACCTATTGTAGTGGGTTTGATGGTATTGTATGATGGTGATATTACTAAATGTAATGTATGAGGCCAGCTGTGAAGGCTCCTGAGATAAAATGTAGTTGTGAATTGTCAGAAGGCCTTTCTTGCTACCACTACGACCTCACACTCAATTTTTTTTTTCTTAATGAATGTAGCTATGTAAAATGTCTAGGGTAATGATATGTAATGTGGTGTGATAGTTATGGATACACCCACAGATATTTAAGCAGACTAATAATATTTAACAAATATTATAATACACTGAACTAACTCAAGAGTGTAAAATTTTTGATAGAATTATATTACATTTATTTGTTCTGGATCAAGTTTTATGTTGACCAGAACTTTTTAAAAAAAAAAAGGATTTAAAAAATTATGAAAGAAATGCATGGAATGTTACATAATAAATGCAAGAGTGTACATATATAAGTACTAGACTAGTTAGTTTTATTAAAATGTTCTAGTAGTCATCTACTTGGGAGGATAGTTAATGCTTGTGCTGTTGGGGTGGCCTCATCACACCTGTCTATATTGACTACACAGTGTCCAGTAAATTACAGGAATTTTATGGGGTATTAGTAACTAAAAGGCGTTGGTGAACTTCCAGCAGACCAGAGGCTCACTCAACTTGCATATGTAGCTCTGGTGCTGAAATCTGGTGGTCCCACCTCTCCGTGCTGGCGGGCAATAATAGTGGTCTCTGTCACAACGTACTGCACAGATACACTCGAGTAAAATCACCACCTGAATGGACACCGCCTTGTTGACAACTGAAACTCACAGCTCTGCAATCAAAGTATTGGCTATGTGTCAAAATTCTATTCTCTACCCACGTCTGGACACAACACGGACACAACAACCACATCATACAGACAGGTCAGATCTCTCTGACCAAACAGCACATTTACCATGGTGGTTTTACATCAGATAGGTCCTCCCAGACTATAGATTCTGAAAAATATTTATTAGTTTCCTTCCCTAAAAGTGGATAGGTAATATGTTTCATTATTCTCAACACTTGATCTGTCTTTCCTAACCCTTGCTGGAGTTTATGTATATTGTTGGTCCCTAGACCCTGACTTGGGCGGGGGGTCTAGAGCAAATCCCTACTTGTTTGTAAGGCTAGATTATGATATGGCAGTATCAAATCACTCGAACATTAAACAATATTCAAAATATACAAAGAAATAATTTCAATCTTACCAGATTATGAATAAAGAACACAGAAATGCTAGCAAAACTCAGCTGAGCTGCTGGCTATAGTATGGCGTCCCTGAACTTATTTCACTTTCTTTCATTTGGAAATCACCACACTTTAAAATACTGTGTCTATCATCGAACAACTATTGAGGAATGGCCCCACTTGCGCGTCTGAGCGCCGATAAAATGATTGTCTGTGGCCAATCACTGCCTAGGTTTATTTCAAATTCAAATTTCCTACCCTAAAGTCATTTCAGTCATGCTTCAGTCAAGTATGGATGTTTATCTGTTAGTCTGTCCGTCTCTACTTGTTTTTTTCAAAAACGTACTTGATTTTTGAACCAACCTTTCTCTCCCCTCCAAAATTTTGTCGTTAAAAGTTATATTTAGACACAGCTCCCACCAATGTCCCTTCGCTTCCCTACTACGTAGATTTGAACACCTGCGTCTCAAGGTCGTGTTTTTGTGTGCAAATAGCGACACTTTTTATTCAATACAGTCTGTCGCTGATGTGAACAACACTGTCTTTTGTCATTATCTTCAATATTATCTATCCGTCTGTAAAATTAAGAACATATTAGTTCACTGCTCAGAATGGGCCATCCGGCCAGCTAATTTTTTTATATTCCTAACATTAATATTACGAAAAAGTTACTTTTTAATTTTTGTAATATTCCAAACATCTGCGTTCTGCCGCTGAATTCAAATCAAAGGCTTGGTATCGCAAAAGCGACCAATAAATGACTGTGGCGTAACATATCCAAGGTCCCTTCTGTCGAGTTCCTTACTTTATGTCAACTTGGGAAACGTGACTTTTCTCCGTTTCCCCCCCAATTGCGTCTCCTTAGCCTTTCTAGTCTCACGCAATCTTTCCAGTCATATTTTTTTTCCTTTTTATCCGCCGTTCCCCTCCTGTCTAGCAAGTCAATTTTTATGGAGGGTGATGACCCGCGGTCTGGGCGATCATGTACTATCAGCAGCCTACGCATTATGTTTTTATCCTTACATGTTATCTTTGGAGGTATTTTACCGTTGTATCTCTGTCAATTTCACTACACATCTCCCCACTTGAAAACATGCCTATGGCAAGTTCCAAAACCAGCGATACACATAGGTAAAATTACTCCTCACGTCTGCCACTACTCTAATTTTGATCACAGGGGTGCCGACTGAGGAAATCTGCACCGACATTCAATTTACGGCTTGCATAAGCGACTGGTTTCAGTTCCCCATCAGGTGAAGATGATCTTTGCAACAAAGCCCCTCCTAGTCCTACATTACTTGCATCGGTTCTTAAGACAAAGTCCTGTGTCAAATCAGGCAGTTTGAGAATAGGCTTGCTAGTGAGTTTTTCCTTTAACCCTTGGAACGCTAGTTCACATTGTGCAGTCCAAATAATTTTATCTGGAAGTCCCTTGCGAGTCAGATCAGTCAGAGGAGCACAAATAGCGTTAAAATTCTTGATGTATTTCTGATAAAATCCGCATAACGACACAAATGATCGCACGTCCTTTTTTGTTTGCGGCCTAGGTGCTCTCTGCAGTTTTTTCCAAGTTCTTAGGATCAGGGGTCATATTACCCTGATATACAGTGTGTCCCAAGAATTCCAACTCTTTGCATCCAATACAACATTTTGTTGGCCTAGCAGTTAAGTTCGCCTCCCGAAGTCTATCAAACAACATCTCCAGAGCTTCAATGTGTTCTTCAAATGTCTCTGTGGCGACGAGAATATCATCCATGAAATTCGTGATACATGGGTTATTCAGGGGATCCAACAATTTGCGCATCATCCTTGAAAACACACTCGGAGCATTTTTCAGTCCGAATGGTAGCATATTGAATTCATAATGTCCATCCGAAGTGCTAAAAGCCAAATAAGGTCTCACTTCAGGCTTCACTGGGATCTGGTAATAGCCTTTACTAAGATCCACCTTTGAAAAGTATTTTGCCTTGTTCAGTCTGGCAAATAACTGTTTTGTGTCTGGTAATGGATCCACTTGTCCTTCTGTGACAGCATTCAGTTTCCTGTAATCTATGCACAGTCTGTGTTCCCCAGACGGTTTTCTCAACAAAACGACACTAGAACTAAAAGATGATTCACTGTGCGAAATAATCCCCTCCTTCAACAAATACTCTATTTCTTCCTTCAATGCCTTCTCCTTCGCGAACGGAATAGAATAGGCTCTCATACAGATTGGGTTTGAGTCTACCAGTTTCATGTCATACTGTAGCAAATTTGTATGGCCTGGTTTATCTGTTAATACATCTGTATGTTCCTCCAGAACCTGTTGAACTCTCTCCCTCTGGTTTTTAGTCAGGTGCTTACTGACTTTTACCTGTGCTGCGGTTTCACAAGGATGTAATGGGTATTCATGTGAGGTGAGTGGTTCTTTTTGCATCTGGGTTGCAATAGCCAAGGTCAATAAGGGGGTGCTTTCCTGGAGTGGTCTGTCCAGATACTTCTTTAACAGGTTTACATGATAAACTTTCTCCTTCCCCTTTTTGTCAATTTTATAGTTTGTTCTAGACACCTTCTCTAGAACCGTATATGGACCTTGCCAACCAATTTGTAATTTATTCTGGCTTCCGGGTAGTAGAAGCAGCACCTTCTCTCCGACTGCCAGTTCCCTGTCCTTTGCCTTCCTATTAAAATATGCTGCATGTTTCTTCCTGGCTTGCTTCAAATTATCATTTGCCAGTTTCCATCCAGCTTTCAAACGAGTGGTCAGTTCGTTCACGTATTGATACGATGAGGTAACAGTCTCTTCCGCCTTCTCATCTGTCCAGGTCCTTAATAGAGCTTCTAATGGACCTTTTATTGGCCTCCCAAATAGCAGAGTTGCGGGAGCCATCCCGGTTGAACTATGTGGTACCTCCCGGTACGCAAACAATGCGGCGGGCAGGAATTGATCCCACAGATCCGGTTTTTCGTGTGCCAGCTTTCTCAGGATAGAAATGAGAGTCCCGTTGAACCTCTCTACCTGGCCGTTCCCTTGTGGATGGTACGGACTACAATGAAAGTGTCTGGCTTGAAATAGCTTAAAAACTTCTTCCGTTAGTTTCCCCTTGAACTGAGAACCATTATCCGTCAAGATTTGATGCGGGAATCCTAATCGGGTAAATATTGTAAGTAGTGCCTCTGCTACATGTTTTGAATCAATTGATGGCAGGGCTACCGCCTCTCCCCACATAGAACAAGTGTCCACCAGAGTAAGGATGTAACTGTTCCTCCTCTTGGTCCGAGTGAGAGGTCCTACAATATCCACTGCAACCCTCTCAAAAGGTGTTCCCACTATGGGCATTTCCCCTAGAGTTGCAGGAGCAGTCCAGTGCTTTGGAGCTACCCTTTGACATTCTGGGCAGGATTTGACATATCTTTTTATATCCTCCGTTATCCCTGGCCAGAAGTAATGACAAGCTATACGCTGTCCTGTGGCGCTGATCCCCATGTGACCACTGAAGGGAATCGCATGCCCGAGTTCCATCACTTTATCTCTATATGAAGTGGGAAGAACCAGCTGGTTGTGACCATTTGTTCCAGTTCCGGCCTTCCTGTATAAGAGTTTGTTCTTCATGAAATATTCCCCCTTGCTCGGAGGTGTGTGGCATTTGGGCAATTTTTTAAAACAGGGCTTGAGTGTCCTATCCTCAGCCTGCGCCTTCCTCATCTCCTCTGGATGAGCATTTATAGGTTCACCTTCTTCCTCCTTCTTCTGTGACCTGGTCTGCACTGTCGCCATGATCACAGGTTTCTCGGGATTCCCCAAGAAGACGTATCTACACCCCAATATCAGAGGGTAGATTGGTTCATCTATCACTGCTGCTCTGATTTCTCCCTCCACATAGCGAGTTTTCACCGTTATCCTTGCGATGGGAAGTGTCATGAGTGGTATGTCCTTAGTCGCCCCTTGTATTTCCACTGTTTCTGTGGTATACTGACTTGGGTCCACTAGGCTAGACTTCACAACTGAATCATAATCCAAACCTGTATCATAAAGGCACCTTATGGTGACCCCATTACAAATAACATCCTCACAAACTGGGGGGTGATAAGGTTCCTGTTGTCCATTAGGATTAACCTTTAATCTTCGCGTCCCCGACTTCATTGCAGCAATGTTTGAAGGTTTCCTTCTACAAAATTCGGTGTTATGGTTATCCTTCTTGCACCATTTACACCATCTTTTTCCTTGGTTCAACGGTTTTCTTTCATTGAACTTTTGGTCATTGAACTGTGAGTTTCTGTCGCGATAGTCATTTCTTGGCCGCTCAAAGTTTGTCCTACCTTTATTTCCCTGCTCTCTATTATCAAATTTATTAAATTGCTGTGGAGCTTTAAAATTGTCTATGTGCTTCTTTTTAGCACCACTTACCTCTGCCTGAGCTGCCTGATACCTCTCAGCAACATTTAAAATTTCCCCCAACTTCTCTGCACCTTGTTCCATGAGAAATTTTCTCATGTCTGGAGCCATGGACTCTCTCAATTGCTCAATCATGATCATTTCTTTAAGATCTTGGGTCTTCCCCAGAGCCGTCCATTTCTCCAAATAGGTTTCTAGTCTAGCAGAGAATTGGTGGTATGTCTCCCCAGACAACAGTTTGGCATTTCTAAATTTCTTACGATAAAATTCACCATTCTTCTCGTACCTTAATAACAAAGCCTGCTTTAACATGTCATAATTGTCTTGGTCTTCCCTGTTCATTTTGGCAAATACTTCATAAGAAGTACCTCTCAATCCCTGTGATAGCTTTAAACTCCACCTCTCTCTCTCTAACCCATATGTAGTAGCTAATAACTCAAAACGTCCTAGGTACCCCTCTATGTCATCGTCTTTTTCAACAAAATGGTCTAAATGAAACCCCATAGCTGAGTTTGAGGCTCCCAGACTGGGCGTAGCATCTGAGGCAAAAGGGCTGGCACCATTTTCAGGAGCCGGGCCTTGTAATTCCAGCTCCCTTAGTCGTAATTCGTGCTCCCTTTGCAACCTTCTATCTTCTGCCTCCCTTTCGGCAGTCAACCTTTTTCAACCTTTTTTCTTCTGCCTCCCTTTGCTGTCGTTTTTCTTCTGCCTCCCTTTGCTGTCGTTTTTCTTCTGCCTCAATCTGCAGCCTCTTAATTTCTCTATCAGCCTCAATTTGTAACCTCTTCTCTTCAGCTACCTTTCTATCTTCCCTTTCAATATATTTATCACATTCAGCCGTTACATATTGAATTAAAATCTGACCATCCATTCCCATCTCCTTTGCGGTCAGCACAGCAGCTGATCGGAATTTTGCTAGCTCCGCCATACTTTTCAGACAATATAATAATATACAAGCTAAATCTCTAACCAGTAAATACACTAAGTACTTCTTATGACTATAGTCTAACTAATTCTAACTAACCAGTTAACTAATTAATTATCACTGGCTGTGAAGATTCACCAACTTTTATCTGCAGGGACACTTTTAATTTTAAAGGGAATTTCACAATTTTTTTCCCCTAATTTTATTTCTCCAACCAGGAGATCCTAATATTACTGTTGGGCTAATTATCCCTGGACAAGACCCCAATGTATGTAGTGGGTTTGATGGTATTGTATGATGGTGATATTACTAAATGTAATGTATGAGGCCAGCTGTGAAGGCTCCTGAGATAAAATGTAGTTGTGAATTGTCAGAAGGCCTTTCTTGCTACCACTACGACCTCACACTCAATTTTTTTTCTTAATGAATGTAGCTATGTAAAATGTCTAGGGTAATGATATGTAATGTGGTGTGATAGTTATGGATACACCCACAGATATTTAAGCAGACTAATAATATTTAACAAATATTATAATACACTGAACTAACTCAAGAGTGTAAAATTTTTGATAGAATTATATTACATTTATTTGTTCTGGATCAAGTTTTATGTTGACCAGAACTTTTTAAAAAAAAAAAAGGATTTAAAAATTATGAAAGAAATGCATGGAATGTTACATAATAAATGCAAGAGTGTACATATATAAGTACTAGACTAGTTAGTTTTTATTAAAATGTTCTAGTAGTCATCTACTTGGGAGGATAGTTAATGCTTGTGCTGTTGGGGTGGCCTCATCACACCTGTCTATATTGACTACACAGTGTCCAGTAAATTACAGGAATTTTATGGGGTATTAGTAACTAAAAGGCGTTGGTGAACTTCCAGCAGACCAGAGGCTCACTCAACTTGCATATGTAGCTCTGGTGCTGAAATCTGGTGGTCCCACCTCTCCGTGCTGGCGGGCAATAATAGTGGTCTCTGTCACAACGTACTGCACAGATACACTCGAGTAAAATCACCACCTGAATGGACACCGCCTTGTTGACAACTGAAACTCACAGCTCTGCAATCAAAGTATTGGCTATGTGTCAAAATTCTATTCTCTACCCACGTCTGGACACAACACGGACACAACAACCACATCATACAGACAGGTCAGATCTCTCTGACCAAACAGCACATTTACCATGGTGGTTTTACATCAGATAGGTCCTCCCAGACTATAGATTCTGAAAAATATTTATTAGTTTCCTTCCCTAAAAGTGGATAGGTAATATGTTTCATTATTCTCAACACTTGATCTGTCTTTCCTAACCCTTGCTGGAGTTTATGTATATTGTTGGTCCCCTAGACCCTGACTTGGGCGGGGGGTCTAGAGCAAATCCCTACTTGTTTGTAAGGCTAGATTATGATATGGCAGTATCAAATCACTCGAACATTAAACAATATTCAAAATATACAAAGAAATAATTTCAATCTTACCAGATTATGAATAAAGAACACAGAAATGCTAGCAAAACTCAGCTGAGCTGCTGGCTATAGTATGGCGTCCCTGAACTTATTTCACTTTCTTTCATTTGGAAATCACCACACTTTAAAATACTGTGTCTATCATCGAACAACTATTGAGGAATGGCCCCACTTGCGCGTCTGAGCGCCGATAAAATGATTGTCTGTGGCCAATCACTGCCTAGGTTTATTTCAAATTCAAATTTCCTACCCTAAAGTCATTTCAGTCATGCTTCAGTCAAGTATGGATGTTTATCTGTTAGTCTGTCCGTCTCTACTTGTTTTTTTCAAAAACGTACTTGATTTTTGAACCAACCTTTCTCTCCCCTCCAAAATTTTGTCGTTAAAAGTTATATTTAGACACAGCTCCCACCAATGTCCCTTCGCTTCCCTACTACGTAGATTTGAACACCTGCGTCTCAAGGTCGTGTTTTTTTTGTGCAAATAGCGACACTTTTTATTCAATACAGTCTGTCGCTGATGTGAACAACACTGTCTTTTGTCATTATCTTCAATATTATCTATCCGTCTGTAAAATTAAGAACATATTAGTTCACTGCTCAGAATGGGCCATCCGGCCAGCTAATTTTTATATTCCTAACATTAATATTACGAAAAAGTTACTTTTTAATTTTTGTAATATTCCAAACATCTGCGTTCTGCCGCTGAATTCAAATCAAAGGCTTGGTATCGCAAAAGCGACCAATAAATGACTGTGGCGTAACATATCCAAGGTCCCTTCTGTCGAGTTCCTTACTTTATGTCAACTTGGGAAACGTGACTTTTCTCCGTTTCCCCCCCAATTGCGTCTCCTTAGCCTTTCTAGTCTCACGCAATCTTTCCAGTCATATTTTTTCCTTTTTATCCGCCGTTCCCCTCCTGTCTAGCAAGTCAATTTTTATGGAGGGTGATGACCCGCGGTCTGGGCGATCATGTACTATCAGCAGCCTACGCATTATGTTTTTATCCTTACATGTTATCTTTGGAGGTATTTTACCGTTGTATCTCTGTCAATTTCACTACACCTATCAGACACAATGGCTAATTAAGGATGGTCTACGGCTGGGCCACCTGAACATTTACCATTTATTAGGCAAACTTCCTGAGCTTACACAAATTCTGAATAAAAATTTTCATGTTTTTGGACTTTCCGAAAGTCGTTTAAACGACAAAATATCAGATGATGAAATTGCCCTAAATGGCTTTAAAACAGTTCGGCGAGACTCAAGTAGAAAGCTAGAAACAGGTATAGTAGTATATATTTCCACTTCTATTAGTTATCGCCACAGAAGCGATTTAGAGACAGCAGAGACCGAGTGCATATGGTTAGAAATAAAACTACCGACTCAGGGACAATTTCTAGTCGGGTATCTTTATAGAAATCCCAGTGCAGGAGCCATCTGGTATGAAGATTTCACCACTATGATGGATAAAGTATTTACCACTGCCAAAGAAATTATTCTTCTAGGCGATTTCAACATCGACATGCATAACACAAACCAAACGTGGGAAAACATCATACTATCTTACAACCTAAAACAAATAGTCAACCAGCCTACCAGGGTAACAAATGCATCACCCACAACAATTGACCACATCTACGTCACCTGTGCAGAAAACATTATAGAATGCTCTGTTCCTACTGTCGCGATGAGTGACCACTATCCTATATGTTGCACGTGGTCAAAGAATAAATATAAAGCTCCAAGAAATAAACATATCAGTATTAAATTTAGAAGTTTTAAAAATTTCAACCGTGAACTATTTTTACATGATTTGCGAACTGCACCCTCTTGCCAGTGTTTACCAGATTTCTGATCCCGATGACGCCATTGCCCATTGGACACGTATCTTTCTTTGTGTGTTTGATAACCACGCACCAACTAAAGAAGTTCGTGTGAAACGACAGGTCAAATCTCCTTGGATCACACAAGCAGTGCTAGACGCCATGAGGCAGAGAGATCAAGCTCACAAAAACAAGGACTTTAACACCTACAGAGCACAGAGGAACAAAGTGCAATATTTAATTCGTAGTGAAAAAAGAAATTACTTTAAAAATTTGGTTCAGAAAAAAACAAACAGTAAAGATATATGGAAAGCAATCAACACCTTAGCGAACAAGCGAAATCTGTCAGTCTCGTCAACCCCTAACACATCATTTACTTGCACAGACTTCAGCAATTACCTTCAGGCAGAAATAAACAGTCTTAAATCTACAATACCAAATTCACCTTGTGACTTAGGCAGGCTGTCAGTATTTTGTGAGAACAAATGTACCAACACAATCCCATCCAACATTCCGTTTATGACAGTTAATGAAGTATATAACTATCTTCTAGGACTTAAAGATAATAACTCATCAGGACTTGACGGAGTCAGTAATCGAATACTGCGTTATGCGGCTCCAGCTATTAGTGATTCGCTTACATACATATACAATCAATGTATCGCACGGAGTTACTTTCCGTGGCACTTTAAATTCGCTAAGGTATATTCTCTCTTAAAACCTGGCTCTTCCGACAATAATAACCTTGGTAACTATAGGCCAATCTCCTTAATATCATCGCTATCCAAACCATTAGAAAAACACATACATAAAATAACACTACAACACTTAGTTAACAACGGCTTGCTAATTGATAGTCAGTCGGGGTTTAGACCTAAACATTCATGTCACACAGCTCTAACTAAGATGATTGACAACTGGCACTTAAATATTAATAACGATAACATATGTGGGAAAGTTTTTGTAGACTTTAAAAAAGCATTTGATATGATAGATCACGCTATTTTAATTCATCATCATCAGTTGCCATCTCCACAACGGAGGTTGGCTGTAATGGATCTCCAACGTCTTCTGTCTCTTGTCTTGGTGGTACACTCTGATAGACTCTTTCCCGTCCATCTCTTGATGTTATCTTCCCACTTATAGCGCTGTCTTCCCCTTGCACGTTTACCTTCAACTCTCCCTTCTGTTATGGTCTTCTGCAAGGTGTTATGCCTTTTTATGTGGCCAAAGTATTTTAGCTGCCGAACTTTGACCTCTCTCATTAGTTCTCTTTTCATACCTAGATTTTCTAGGACCTCCTTATTTGTTTTCATCTCTTTCCATGAGATACGCCCCATTCTTCTATATATCCACATTTCAAGAGCCTCAATTCTTTCTTCCAAATGCTTATTCATCGTCCATGTTTCTGCACCATACAGAAATGCAGAATATATATAACACTTTATGATTCTCAGTTTTAATTTATGAGATAACTGTTTGGATGTCAATATATGTTTCATGTTGTTGAATGTAGCTTTGGCCATTCCTATTCTCTTCTTGATTTCTGTTTCACATCTGCCATCTTCTGTTATTATATGACCAAGATATACGTAGCTCTTGACTTGTTCCAGGATTTTCCCATTTACGCTTATCTTTAATGTGGGTTTATCGTCTGTTTTGCTAATTATCATAGTTTTAGTTTTCTCAATATTAATGTCGAGTCCATATTCATGACTTATACTGTTCACTTGCTTCACTAGTTCTTGTAACTCCTGTTCGCTTTCAGCTAACAACACGGTATCATCTGCATATCTAAGGTTGTTTATTGATCTTCCACTGATGTTCAGTCCTGGTATTTCCTGTATCTGTTTGAAAATTTTTTCGGTGTATAAATTAAATAGGCAGGGGGACAGCACACAACCTTGTCTGACACCTCTTTTTATGTCTATGTATGGTGAATAATTCCTTCCCGATCTTACTGTGGCAGTTTGCTCCCAATAAAGGTTACTGAGTATTCTTATATCTTTTCCATCAATACCTATGTCTTTGAGGCATTCAATTATTTTCTCATGATGGATTCTGTCAAAAGCCTTCTTATAGTCAATGAAGCACATATACATACTTTTTTTGGACCTCTGTATATTTTTCTGCTAATCTTCTTAGGCAAAATATTGCCTCTCTTGTTCCACTGTTCCGTCTAAAACCAAACTGTTCTTCTTGGATTTCGCTGTCTACTTTACTTTTTATTCTTTCCTGTATGATTTTGAGCAGTATCTTAATTGCATGACTCATCAGGCTGATTGTTCTGAAGTCTGAACATTCTGTTGCATTTGGTTTTTTGGGCAATGTTATAAAAACTGATGTCTTCATGTCGTGTGGTAAATATCCTGTATTGTATATATCATTGCATATTTCTGTGATTGTATCTATACCAAAGCTCTCCAGAGCTTCTATCATTTCAATGTTTATGTTATCCATGCCTGCTGATCTTCCTTTTTGTATCATATGAATGGCATTCTCTACTTCTGATCTGAGAATGTGTTGGGCCTTCATTAGAATCTGGTGATGGTTTTTTACCTCTGTTGTCCTCGAATAGTTCTTTTACGTATTCTGCCCATCTGTTTGATATGTCTTTCTCATCAAGTAATATTACACCATTTTTGTTCTTGATACAGCTTCCTCCTTGTGCAAACCGCGACCGATTTGATAATTTCTTTATTTCTTCATGCATATCTCTTGTCATGTGCTTCGCTTCCAAGTCTTCTATTTCCTTACATTTTGTTTCTATCCACCGTTCTTTTGCTTCTCTACACATAGTACGTATGTCATTGTCTATTGTTTTATATTCTGGAGTATTTTTTGCTTTCTTTCTTTCTGCCATTTTTATTCAAGATGTCATCTGTCATCCAAATTTTATTTTTCTTAGACTCCTTTTTAGGTAAATTTGCATTTGCTGATTGTATGCTTGTTTTTAAGCATTCCCATTTTGCGGTTGCTTTTTCTTCTGGGTTTTCTCTTCTATACTGCTCCATGCTTTCTGTCAATAACTGTTGGTATTTATTTTTGACTTCGATTAAATATTTCTGTTTTATATCTGGTTGTTTCAGCGCTGATATTTCTATCTGGGGTTCCTCCTGTCTTCTGTTTCCTGCTCTTTTCAGCTTTATATTTACTTTGATGACAACTGGATTGTGATCTGAATTTATGTCGGCGCCAGGATGTGTCTTTGCACTTGTGACACTGTTCTTAAATCTATGTTTTATCATGATATAGTCGATTTGATTACGTGTTTCATCTCCTGGGCTTTTCCATGTGTATAATTTCCTTGGGTGGTGTTCAAAAAAGGTGTTACATATGACCAGCTGGTTTTCTTCACAGAACTGGATAAGTCTGTCTCCTCTATCATTTCTTGTCCCTAATCCATACTGTCCTACTATTTTCTTGTATTTTCCTTTTCCTACTTTTGCATTCATATCACCCATTACTATCAACACATCTGTAGATTTGACTGGTTTAAGTGTGTGTTGTAGCTCTTCATAGTATTCTTCTATTTCTTCCTCGCTGTAATCTTTAGTTGGTGCATAAGTTTGTAAGATTGATATGTCGAATGGCTTTGCTCTCATCTTTAGTAACATCATTCTGTCATTGTGTGTCCAGTATCCACATACGTATTTTTCTAACTCCTTCTTTATCAACATTCCTACCCCTCTTTCGTGTTTTTCTCCTCCTTTAATTAGAAAACTAGAAACATCAAAAGTAAACCTTCAACTAGTGACGATAATTAAATCATTCCTGTCAGACAGAAAACATGTAGTTTCTTACAATAACTCTTGCTCAAACCCAACCGTAATAAATACCGGCGTTCCTCAGGGCTCTATTCTTGGGCCTCTACTTTTTGCCATATACATTAATGACCTTCCACTACACGTCGAGCACGCATCCTGTGACCTATTTGCTGATGACTGTACTGTCTACACGAGTGATACAAGTTGCAACACACTCGAACTATCGTTACAAAAAGATATAGACAATCTGATTAGGTGGAGCATTGGAAATCGCATGCTAATTAATATAATTAAAACAAAGTGCATGTTAATATCAACTAGACAAAAATTACAAAATTCAGAGAAAACAACACTTCAGATCTATATTGGTACCTTACCAATTGAAAACGTTAATGAACATAAAACTCTAGGAATAGTCGTTGACCAGCATCTAAATTGGAACTCACATGTTCATGCACTGACCAAGCAAACGGCACAGAAAGTTTACCAGTTAGCTAAAATCAAACATTTCCTAGATGAAGATGCACGTAAATTGTTCTATATATCTCACATACAAACAAACCTTGACTATTGCTCCACAATCTGGGATGGTTGTTCTATGTCCAACACAAAAAGACTCCATTCACTACAAAAGCGTGCAGTGCGTCTAGTTTCTGACAACTGCCAAGCACAGTGTGTAGATCTATATAAAGATCTCAAAATACTGCCTCTAAGAAAGCGCTTTCTGTTCAACAAAGCTAAATTTGTTCACAAAATCCTGTCACAGAATGCTCCAACATATCTGTGGCCAATGTTCAAATACAGTGAAAGACGCAGTCAACGCCTTAACAAAATACAAGTGCCCAAGCCTAGGATTGACTTATTCAAGAAAAGCTTAGCTTACTCTGCTGCTCATCTCTGGAACTATCTTCCACATTATCTGAAAGAAAACAACCTCAGTCCCTATTCATACAATCGTAAACTTTTCGATTACTTTATGAGTTCTGATTATCTGCCCCCCTAATGTGATTATTTTTCCGAACAAATGATATAATATCGAATGTAGGTTTAATGATGATGATAGTGTTTTTCAACATATTTTGTTTCATGGTGATACTTAGTTTGTATTTTTTTAACATACTTTATTTCATGTTTATAATTAGATACTGTGAATGTGAGTATGCTAGTATTTTACCTTTATAACGTTGAATTCCTTGAATTGATGGGTAAAATGTATGTGAGAATAAATGAAATCAGTATAAAAGACGAGAGAAAGGAAGGGCAGAATGTCAGACAGGCCTGCGTGCCCAATTCTCAACCCTTTGAAAATAAAGTTCGTTCGTTCGTTCTGTCTGTCTGTCTGTCTGTCTGTCTGTCTGTCTGTCTGCCTATCTATCTATCTATCTATCTATCTATCTATCTATCTATCTATCTATCTATCTATCTATCTATCTATCTATCTATCTATCTATCTATCTATCTATCTATCTATCTATCTATCTATCTATCTATCTATCTATCTATCTATCTATCTATCTATCTATCTATCTATCTATCTATCTATCTATCTATCTATCTATCTATATGTCTGTCTGTCTATCTACACACTTACCTACCTACCTACCTAAGTACATTTCAGAAAGATGATTCAAGACAAAGCAAACAGCAAAGAAGTCTGGGCAGCCATTAGAACACTAACACACAAATCAAAGTCACTAAACTCTTTACCAAAAAGCTGCTCCCTCACGGCAACTCATTTTAGCAACCACTTCAAAACAGAAATTAGCCTTCTCAAGTCGACACTAAAGCCAATGGACTGCGATATTAGTAAATTGACAGCCTTCTGCAACACTGAACACACCACAACAGATCTAAGACATATTCCTTTTCTAACAGTACATGAAGTTCTCAAATATATCTTGGCATTAAAAAACAACAATTCATCTGGGCTTGATGGTATCAGCAATAAGATTCTACGTTACGCTGCGCCCATCATTTGCGACTCCTTAACCTATGTATACAACCAATGTATTGCACACAACTACTTCCCCACAGCATTTAAATCTGCCAAAGTGTACCCCCTCTATAAATCTGGCTCACATAGCGATCCCAACAGCTACAGACCAATATCCCTTCTATCATCTCTTTCAAAACCACTAGAGAAACACATTTACAACACCACATTTCAACACTTAACAACAAACAAACTGCTCATTGATAGCCAGTCAGGTTTCAGACCCAAACATTCCTGTCACACAGCGCTCACCAAAATGGCAGACAACTGGCTGTCGAACATAAATGATGGAAAATTATGTGGTGCTGTTTTTGTCGACTTCAAGAAAGCATTTGACATGATTGACCACACTATCTTGGTTCAAAAGTTGGAAACCCTCAGAATAGGCTCTAATCCACTAAACATCATCAAATCATTCCTGGCAGATCGACAACAGTTAGTGCTTCACAACAACTCGGCATCAGATTTCTCGAAAGTAGTTACAGGAGTACCGCAGGGCTCTATTCTTGGGCCCCTACTCTTCGCAATGTTCATCAACGACCTGCCACTACATCTAAAATATTCAACTTGTGACCTCTTTGCAGATGATTGTACTATCTACACTAGTGACAATGACTGCGTGGCAATTGAAATGACTCTTCAAAGCGATGTAGACAATCTAACAAAATGGAGTAATATGAATCGTATGCCAGTAAACACAACAAAAACGAAATCTATGTTGATTACCACCAGACAGAAACTCCTAAGCTGCACCAAAAGATCGCTACAGCTACACGCGGAATCAATACAAATTGAACATGTAACAGAACACAAAGTTCTGGGGATCACGATTGACCAGCACTTAACGTGGAACTCCCATGTACGGAATTTAACCAAACACATAGCACAAAAGACGTACCAGCTAGCCAAAATAAAACACTTCTTAGACGCAGACACTAGACTATTGTTCTACACCTCACATATACAGACACATCTAAATTACTGCTCTACACTATGGGATTGTTGCCCTGCTTCCACCTCGAAGAGACTGCACTCCCTGCAAAAGAGAGCAGTGCGTCTGATCACCGATAATCGCACGACACCACACACAAGGACAGGAAAAGAACCCAAAATACTGTCGCTAAAAAAACGTCTTCTCTACAACAAAGCCAAGCTGACTAACACAATTCTATCTAACAATGCCCCGTCGTACCTAAGATCATTGTTTCAAACCAGTAGAAGGGAGGGACAACGATTACATCAGTTACGTCTGCCCAAACCTAGGATCGACCTGTTCAAAAAGAGTCTAGCCTACTCTGGTGCCTACTTATGGAACAGCCTTCCACACCACCTAAAAAGCCTACCTACACAATATTCTTTTAACAAAGCACTTTCCAAACACTTCCTCAACACTGATTATCTACCCCCATAGAAACAGTATTTGCCTGTCAACATCTCATCCATAGGTCAACATTTCTTTTCCTCTTCCGCTCATTTTTGTGTGTGAATAATTTGTTTTATATCCATGTAATATCATTATTGTATTCACTTTAAAATATTATTATATAATGTAATGTATGTGTGAATGTACCCACATAATACTGTACTTTAGAAATGTGAGTCGTGAGAATGTACCCGCATACCAAAAATACAGATTAATTGTAGACGGATTGACCGCATGAGTGAGTGTCGGTATACAGAATTTATTTATTTTTATTTATTGTTTTATTTATTTTATTTTATTATTACTTTTTCCCCCCATTTACTAGCTTGTCTGTTTCAAAAAAAAAAAAAAAACCCTACTCATTTTTTTTATTATGCTTGCATACTGTAAATGAATGCTGTTATGGTAACTTTATAATGTTGCATGCCTTTAAATTAATGCTTAAAGCATCATGTGGGAATGAAAGGATATAGTATACAAGATTAATGAGAGTGGAAGGGCAGAATGTTAGACGGGCCTGCGCGCCCAATTCTTTACCCTTCGAAAATAAAGTTCGTTCGTTCGTTCGTTCGTTAGTACCTGCCTGTCCGTCTACCTACCTGCCTACATATCTACTTCCTACCTACAAACCTGACTGCCTACCTACCTACCAAACCTACTTTGCCCAGTCCATGTTCATGACTCATTCTGTTTCTTTGCTTCACTAATTCTTGCAATGTTTGTTCAATTATTCAGCTAACAAAACTGTAACATCTGCATATCTAAGGTTGTTTATTGATCTTCCACCAATGTTCAATCCTGGCATAACCTTTGAACTCCCAAAGGCGCACAGTCATTCAACATACTTATGCCAAGTCTTCCTGTCACGTGACAACAGCTCAAGGTCGTCTCATGTCTGTCTGCAGTTGTCTTCTCCGTGTTTCCTTGGTCTACATCTGCATCTATTACCTTAGGGATTCCAGAACAAAGACTGTCAGGTAATGCTTTCTAGAAGTTTCCTCAATATGTGTCCAATCCATCTCCATCGTCTTCTTCTCATCTCATGTTCCACTGGCACTTGTCTGGTTCTTGTCATCAGTTCTACATTAGTGATTTTGCTATACCACTTCAATCCTTCTTTCTATACAAGCGGCCATTTATGAAAGTCTGCAGCTTTTTTGGTTGTTGTTTTTGTTGTTGTTTTTGCTTGTTCTCCATGCTTCAGTGCCATAAAAATAGCATAATAACGTAAAATAAAAATATTCTACCGTGTAATCCTTGAATCACCACTTTGTTAAACACCTCCTTAGATTTCTTCTTCTTCTTCTTCTGCTTCTTCTTCTGCGTTCAGTTTGTAGTCATGCTAAATCTGCAGGCCTGTCTGAGCTCGGGACACTCTAGCCAGGTCAGACGTTGTTGGGTCATCCTTAGATTAAAAAAGTGCAGTACTTTAAGCTTTGACATGCGTGAACAAAGAACCACTCCTTTCGCGTCTCGATATATCATTACCAAAATAACGCTGACTTATACCTTGAACTTTACAACATGTGAACTTTCAATACGCAATTTCTGATTGGTTTATACAGTCACCTGACTACAGCACACCATATATTGAGGTCGTAAAGGGTCTAATTTAATTCATTCAGTAGTCGTTGAAATTATGAACGGGGCTTCTTCGAGAAAGTTGAAGCAATTCTATTGGTTAAACTCTAGTTCTGAATCAAACAACTCGACAAATAATTTCCCCAGCCTGAATTGTGGCTTTATGAAAAGCAAGAATTTAAAAAAAAAAAATGTCATCCAAATGGTGTCCTGAAGTTTAAATGGAAAACCCACGGGAGTTGCGGGAGGGGCGGGGGTGTTTAAAGTCCTTAAAATATTTATTAGTGCAGATTAATATTTATTAGTGATCTTGTAGCGGTGACATGTTTCGACGCAGACTTCCATTTCATTAAGAGGCCCCCAAACTGTTGTCTTTTACCTTTTAGTAAGCCTTCCCGTACCTTCTATTCTGTAAGAGAAGATAAAGTCGGCAATTTACCATGTAGATGTAGCCTACATAAGAAAATACATAAATAAACAGATTAATTTTACCACGTTAATGGTTCCCGCCTTGCACGTTTAAATTACTCTCAGATCTAGTTTAGGCGACAGTGCGATTGACAGAGTGGTTAGAGCACTGGTTTCTCACGGCAAAGGTGCCGCGTTGGAACTGATCACCCTACCTCTCGATGCTGGATCTAGTTTAGCGAAGTCTCGAACACATCACTCCCCTTCTGCAGTGTCCTGCTATAGGACTACCTTTTTTTCTCTGAGCCCTGTAACAGATCAAAGAACAAATAAAGTGGTGCCTAGTTGGCATGGAGGATAGTGTGATTCTCTTCTGTAGCTAGACGGGGTGCTGTCCGGAAGGTCCTGGGTTCGATTCTCCGGTAAGCCTGTCTCTTGTTGTCTAGTCTTCTGCTTGTTTATGTCTCACGAGCGCCTGAAACATACCTGTATGTGTATAATATTTATTTATTTACAGATCAAAGCGGATTTTGTCCCACGCTACATCTAATGTTGCTCGGTTAGCAGTTATAGGTGGCCATATGATATAGTCGGATGAATGGTAACAAAGAGCTAGCGACGATGTCAGTTTCAATGCGTATTTCGAGTGTAACGGCAGCATCATTGTCTCCAGGAATAAAAAAATCTTGCAGAACGAAGCGCTGCATCCGACAATGACACCAGACCACAAGGTCTTTTATATTTGGACATACGCACAAATATAACCGACGGACCCCGTGTCTAGGTTGAACAGAGCGTCTCGCCAAAACCAGGCAAAGTATTATTTTTTTTAAAACGAGGTGCAGGATGAGAGTGAAGATAAGAGTTCGGACTAGTTCACCAGATGAGTGGCACCTCAAGGAAAGAGAAGAAAACGAAGAAAGAGGTCATAGCAACTCTAGGAATGAAAAGAGAAATAATGAAGCAGATCAAAATTAGATAAAATATAGTGGCCGTATAAAATTACCTTGCTGAAGACCATAATGAAAGGAAGAGTTTAAGGCAAACGTGCAAGAGGAAGATAGCGATATAAGTGGGAAGATAGCGATATAAGTGGGAAGATAGCGATATAAGTGGGAAGATAGCAATATAAGTGGGAAGATAGCGATATAAGTGGGAAGATAACAACAAGAGATGGACAGACAAGAGTAAGAATTTACCATCATGACAAGACATAGAAGATGTTGGAGATTCAAAGCAGCCATCCTTCGATGCAAAGGCGGCATCTGATGATCAGGGTAATGACTAGTTCCGACACTGTCGAAAGCCAAGGAATTCATGGATCCTGTGTGGCGCATGTATATATATATATATATATATATATATATATATATATATATATATATATATATATATATATATATATATATATATATATATATATATATATATATATATATATATATATATATGCCTGTCTGTATCAATCTTTTGTCTCGATTTAACAAACATCCAAATCGCACAAATCAAAGAAAATTAACAAAGCCAAACATCTAACATGTTATCGAAGAAATAAATGCAACAAATCAAATGGAAAAAATAAGCCTCCTGTTTTATCGCTCTGTATAGAGTTTCCTATCATATATATATATATATATATATATAGCAGGTATGTATACGAGAGCTGATCAAATAGCATTTGTAATCACTTCACTTTTAAATAACCATAACTAAACCAGCCCAGGTTTGTGCGCTACTCTGTACTCCTGTATTGCATAATGGGCTACTTTTGAAACTGACGAAACAGCTGAAGAATTTTACCGCGGGAAAAAGTTCACGCCCTGTTTTAAGACTATTCTTGTTTTAACATTGCCCGAAATTTCAGACACGTTACCGAAAACAGACTTGTTTACACTGATATTTTCATGCTGGATCTTTGAGCAGCTGATGAGCGTGTCGACATTTTAGGCTTTGGTTCCAATCCTCTATGGAGAACGACAGAAATAACAGAAGTAACACACATTCATAAATGGGTGCTTGTGTAGAATAGAAGGATTGAAATGGTATGACAAGGTCACCAAAGTAGTTCCTACAGTGTTTCTGATGTCATAAGTTCTCATTCTGTCTCTACTAATAACATTAATGGCTCTGCTTAGGTATGTCATCTCACACGATGTAATGTTCCTCGTAATACAAAACCAGACACGTGTCAGTGAATCAAGACATGAAACGAAAACGCTGGCGATTGATAGAACACACATTCAAGAAATTTGTTGATAGCTTCACCAGGAAGTGCTTGCTTGGTGTGGCGGGGTGAACTTTTAAATGTGAATTTGGAAGGCACAGGCTTCCAGACTGAGTGCAAAAATTGAGTGAGGTGCAGAAATGGTAGGGTAGACAATCACTGAGTGTGATTCTCCTTACATGACATACAACAACCGAGATAACAGGTTACTAAGAGGCCCCGATCTTTGCTTTCACCTTCGTTCTTGTTTTAGTTGTAACCACACACTCTCCCTATTTCCTGATTATGCAGATAGAGAGGTCAATGAAAATCGTGGGAAGACTGCCTGTCTGTATCAATCTTTTTGTCTCGATTTAATAAATATCCAAATCGTACAAATCAAAGAAAAATAACTAAGCCAAACAACTAACATGTTATCGAAGAAATAAATGCAACAAATCAAATGGAAGAAAAATAAGTTACACACTTTTATAAATGGGTGCTTGACTGCTCGCGTAGAATATAAGGACTGAAATGGAATGACAAGATCACTAAAGTAGTTCCTACAGTTTATTTTTTATGCCATCATTTCTCATTCTGTCTCTGCTAATAACATTAATGGCTCTACTTAGGCATGTCATCTCACACGACGAAATTTTTCTATTTGTGACAAAACGGGGCGGCCCCTATCGATCTTTGTTTCTCTCCGGCAGTATCGGTACAGTTGTGGTACTGATTTTTGTTATTTGCTCTCAGTTGTCGCACTTTTCTTTCTTTCTTTCTTTCTTCGTTATTTTTCTGCTAAGTAGCAGATATTTGATTTTATCAAATCATTCGACACTCCTCTCTGTGATGTCACCTGTTTGTTACCCGGTCATCCTAGCTTGCGGTGAGCAACTGAGATAAGATTGTCGCCGGCGTGTCCTGATATAACCAACAGCTCCATGTACATGGTAGATGGTTGAAATGGGCGTGCTGCAAGGAAAAGTAGCATACTTACTTAGTCGTTCCCCTTCTACCATGAGGTGTAGAGGTTTGGAAGAGAGAGCACCAGACTATCCTATCGGCTGTCTTCCTCCTGGCCTGGTTCCATTCTAGTCCTCGGTCCTTCAAAGATTGTATAATGTTGTCCTTCCAGCGGACTCTGGGTCGTCCTGGGGGTCTGGATCCCTGGCTCTTTGTTTCCCATGCTTGTCGTGGTAGCCAATCTTCTCCCATTCTGCAGACATGGCCAAACCATCTTAGTTGGGACTGTTCTACTTGGGTCTGCAGGGAGTGGGATTTTAGGCCTTGGCGTATCATCTGGTTGCGGACCATGTCTCTTCTTGTTACTTCAACCACCTTCCTCAGATACCTCATTTCTGAGGTTTGGATCTGGCTTTTGTGGTTTGTAGTCATTGCCCATGACTCGTATCCATATGTCAAGACTGGGACATAGGTGGAGCGGTATACAGCCATCTTCGTTTTCTTACCAACCTCTCTCTTGCTGAGGAATCCTCGATTTATGGCCTGAAAAAGTCTCCCAGCTGCTGCTTTTCGGGTGGCCAACTCTTCTTTGATGCTTCCCTTTCAGTCTATAATAGCTCCAAGGTATTTAAAGTAGTCGGCCTGCTCTAGGACCTGTTCTCCTAGCTTAATCTGATGTCTTCTTTCTTCTCGTGATATCACCATGGATTTTGTTTTAGAGCTGCTTATGATCATCCCTCTCTTCTCCAGCTCTTCCTGCCAGACTTGCAGGTTGGATTGGAGATGTGCCTCTGATTTAGCAATCAGGGCAACATCATCAGCAAATGCCAGCTCTGAAATACAGACCTGTCTCATCTTCCAGTACCCCACTGAATACTTTCTTGTTCTCTCCTTACATGCCTTGATGACATCGTCCACGAGGAGTATGAAAAGATAAGGTGGCAGGATATCACCTTGTCTTACACCAGTGGTGGTCCTGAACTCTTCCGACTTATGGTTTGCTGACCTCACATAATTTCTGCAAGACTTGTAGAAGCTCTGTATATCATGAATCAGAGGTGCTGGAATGTTCTTCCTTGCCTAACAGTCCCAAAGTTTGCTCCAGGGGACGCTGTCAAACGCCTTTTCCAGATCTATGAAACAAAAATGGATCTCACTTTTATACTCAAGGGTCTTTTCCCTCAGCTGTCTGAGTGTGAAGATTAGATCTTAAGTACTTCGGTTAGCTCGGAATACGCACTGGACCTCATCCAATTGTGGCTCAGCTAGGCGTAGGAGTCTCTGCTCTAGGATACTAGAGTAGATTTTATCTGGGACACCGAGAAGGGATATGCCTCTATGGTTTCCACATTGTCGATTGGATAAGTAGCAAACACATACTCGCAGCATTGCTCTCGCTTATTCCGAATATCTTGTGAAGACTCCCTTTGAAATAGATGTGTCATCACCCTTCTATCTACATCTCTGCCAAGAGTAATCTTGTGCGAATGTAGATACCTTTGAAGCCCTATTAGATACTCTTGAGTTTTGGCCACTGTTGGACCACTACTGCAAAGCAGGAGTGGCAATACCACCACACTCTCAAAACAAAACCAGACAAGTGCCTGAATCAAGAGATGAACCGAAGACGCTGGCGGTTGATAGGACACACATTCAGGAAATCTGTTGATAGCATCACAAGGAAGTCATTGCTTAGAATTCCCTAGGAAAAGAGAAACAGAAGAAGACCAAAGGCCACATAGAGACGATAAAGAGAGACGATAAAGAGAGACGATAAAGAGAGACGATAAAGAGAGACGATAAAGAGAGACGATAAAGAGAGACGATAAAGAGAGACGATAAAGAGAGACGATAAAGAGAGACGATAAAGAGAGACGATAAAGAGAGACGATAAAGAGAGACGATAAAGAGAGACGATAAAGAGAGACGATAAAGAGAGACGATTCAGACGATAAAGAAGACGATAAAGAGATAGCCGATAAAGAGACGATAAAGACAGACGATAAAGAGAGACGATAAAGAGAGACGATAAAGAGAGACGATAAAGAGAGACGATAAAGAGAGACGATAAAGAGAGACGATAAAGAGAGACGATAAAGAGAGACGATAAAGAGAGACGATAAAGAGAGACGATAAAGAGAGACGATAAAGAGAGACGATAAAGAGACGATAAAGACAGACGATAAAGAGAGACGATAAAGAGAGACGATAAAGACAGACGATAAAGAGAGACGATAAAGAGAGACGATAAAGACAGACGATAAAGAGAGACGATAAAGAGAGACGATAAGACGATAAAGAGAGACGATAAAAAGACGATAAAGAGAGACGATAAAGAGAGACTATAAAGAGAGACGATAAAGAGAGACGATAAAGAGAGACGATAAAGACAGACGATAAAGACAGACGATAGGACGATAAAGACAGACGATAAAGAGAGACGATAAAGAGAGACGATAAAGAGAGACGATAAAGAGAGACGATAAAGAGAGACGATAAAGAGAGACGATAAAGAGAGACGATAAAGACAGACGATAAGTCGAGATAGAAAAGAAAATGACGAGGAAGACAAAGGAAAGACCTTGAGCTATGGCACGTGACAGTAGGACTTGACATGCGTTCTTTAAAAGTCTACGCTCCTTGGGGAGCTGAAGGGAAATACGTGAATGAATGACCAATCCCCTGTCCATTCCTTTGTTCTGGTAAAATAACGTGAAAAAACGAATGGCCAGAGGATTAGAACCCAAGCCTAAAAGGCGTACAAGCCCATCATCTGCTGAAAGCTTTAGCACGTACTTTTCAGATATCCACAGAACCAAAAATGTCCTGCGAAAATAAACTACTTAGATTACTTACGTACTTACTTACTTACTTAGTCGTTCATCATCTACCATAGGTGTATAGGTTTGCCGAAGAGACCACAATATTATCCTATCGGCTGTCTTCCTTCTGGCCTGGCTCCAATCTAGTCCTCCTCGGTACTTGAGAGATTGTCTAATGTTCTACTCCCGTCGAACTCTGGGTCGTCCAGGAGATCTGGATCCCTGGCTCTTAATTTTCCATATTTGTCGCTCAACATATACCAATCTTGACATGTGGATGCTAGTCATGGGCAATGACTACAACCCACAAAAACCAGCTCCAAAACCACAGAAATTCACTTGAGGTATCTGCGGAAGGTGGTTGAAGTAACAAGAAGAGACGTGGTCAGCAACACGACTATATATCATAGCCTCAAAACACAGCCCCTACTGAGCCATGTGGAACAGTCCCAATTACTACTTAGATTACAATTAGAAAAAGCCTATTTTAAGATAGACGAACCTGCAGCCTAATATGTCCTGAGGAAAACATCACAGCACACTTCCTACAACGTCCGATTTGTTAAGCGATTTATAGCACGTGATTTTCGCAGCAGTTACCAGGTTCTTAGATCGATACCTGATAAGAGTCATGCTCCACTGTACCCAGCTGTGAATGGGTACCTTACTCTGCTCTTGAGTTAGAGAAGACAATGACACCCCGCCTCATAAAAAACTGGACATAGTATCGTGAGGTCTCTAACCCTTCACTCCTATGCGCCAGTATCTGTAATGGGACTACCCTTTTTAACAATCTCTACTGAAAATACTGTGGCGAGAGGTTTTATTTGGCTCTAGGGTCAGTATAGTACTGACAATTACAGAAATAGAATTTCTGCAGAAAATGGTGAAGTCCCAATGTCTGAGAGAACTACTGGTATCACAAATTAGTTACGGCTGTGAATGTTCTGATCTCGAAAAATTAGTAGAGAGGAGACCGACATAACTTGCCACCTCCGCTGTGTAACTAACTATGATATTAAGACAAGGAAACAGATTTTACTTAACAATGATAAAATTGACAAGTCTTCAAATACAATTTCCTTATTATTTATTTAGTATATACACTATCTACTCTTGTGCTGAAGGGTGAATGTTGAAAAATGGAACGTAATGAATTTGTAAGTTTACATATGATTTACAAATATTTATATTTATATAGACAACAAGTTTTCCAATTATAGGAACAAAAATTATATCAGCTGTGCTGTTATTCAATTATAGTACATGTATCAGCTGTGCTGTTAATTACGTATAATTTATCAGCTATAATATTATTATTGTCTCTTGCTACGCTAATTCACTTTCTCGTCACTGACACTAGCTTTTGCTCACAATGCCGACAGAAATGGTACTACTGGGTACTCATCTCTTAAAACGTTCTGTTCTCCTTAGTTTGGGTCACACAACTCCTGCTGAGGCTCGTTACTTTAGCCCACCCAAGACTGAGGGGGACTAAAGATGTAGCTTCTGTACAATCTCTATGCTCCTGCGAAGTTCCAGGCAGCTGGATTGACTCGAACATACGACCTCAGGTTTTTTGACACGAATAAAACCCTCTAAGATTCAAACAGGCCAGTTTTTGACTCGACTTAGCAAAGCAGGCTGCAGGTCGATGCCCTCAGGTAAGCTATAAATCAAAGCTGACAGCTCCTCTCTTCAGTCGGTCGTCTCTGGCTTCGTGTTCGGCGTTGCGTGTTTAGCATAAAATCTCGCCCGATTATATAGGCAGGTAAAATAACTTCTACTGGTAAAGGCAAGCGTTTGGTTGGTTCCTGGCGGAGCAAGCTGATTGGTTTCCTGCAGTTTCGTCTTTTGCTCGTACAGCCTAATTTTATTCAGTTTTCTTCCGCCATCTTGCGTGAACAAGATGGCCACGTCCCACATCCGAAAAAAACAGGGCTTAAGTTTTTCCTGGCGTAACTTCAGGTAATTTATTCCGGCTCAGCAACTGTGCGTTGATTGGCTGGGGCAAATTTGTATCCCGACATAATGATTCAACAAAGTAGTGGGGTTACACACATTCGTTTCACGACATAGCCCCATCCTTTCCTAGCTGGGACCTGTCATCGCTGAAGTGTAAACACCTGCTGTAGTCAATCATTTTGCGTCTGTCCTTCCAGAGTAATAGGGTGTCGACTTAAAAAAATCAGCTCCTACATTGTCTCTTCCCGGAATGTAATTCACGGTAAAGGAATAAGGCGCCAGAAGCAGACTCCACCTTAACAATCTCGAATTTAACTTTTTAGATGCAGCCAAGAAAGTTAAAGGCTGATGATCGCGTTGGACAATGAAGTGTGTCCCATACAGGTAAGCTGAAAATTTGTCGATGGACCAAATTAGAGCCAAACATTCTTTCTCTATGGTCGAGTAGTTCAACTCAGCTGCATTCAGCTTCCTACTGGCGTAGGCGACTGGTAAAAGTTCCTCCGGCTGGGCTTTTGATTTCTTCAAGAGAGTTGCACCAATACCTATACTGCTTGCGTCCGTCCTTAATACAAATTCCTGTGTGATATCGGGTAGCGTAAGGATTGGTTTGCTGGTGAGTTTTGCTTTTAGCTCTGTGTAAGCTTTTTCACAATCAGCATTCCATTGGATTTTGTCAGGCTGTCCTTTCTTAGTTAAGTTAGTTAATGGTGCACACAGAGAGTTAAAGTGGGGTATGTACTTCTGATAGAACCCACATAATGACACGAATGATCTCACATCTTTCTTCGTTTGAGGTCTGGGTGCCTTCTTTAACTTCTCTATATTCTTTGGGTCAGGAAACACATGACCTGTAGAAATAGTGTGACCTAGGAATTCCAACTCCTTACAACCGATATAGCGCTTGGTTGGACGTGCAGTCAATCCAGTGGCTCTCAGTCGGTCAAACAACATGGAGAGCGCTACTATATGCTCTTCAAATGTGTTTGTAGCAACAAGAATGTCATCCATAAAGTTAGTGATATGGGGATTTTGTAGAGGTTCCAACAATTTCCTCATCATTCTTGAAAAGATACTTGGAGCATTTTTCAGCCCAAAGGGTAGTACATTAAACTCGTAGTGTCCGTCTGATGTACTAAATGCCAGCATTTTCCTAACTTCTGGTTTCACTGGTATTTGGTAGTATCCCTTACTTAGATATACCTTTGATAAATACCTAGCCTTACTCAGTGTAGAGAACAGCTGGTTGGTGTCAGGTAATGAATCCACCTGAGATTCTGTGATCGCATTAAGCTTCCGGTAGTCAATACATAACCTGTATTCACCATTAGGCTTCCTTAATAGCACCACACTTGAGTTATAGGGAGATTCAGACTTTGAAATAATTTTCTCTTTTAAGAGATAGTCAATCTCATCCTTGAGTGCTTGTGCTTGCTATTGTTCAGTCCATGTCCGCAGCAATGCTTCCAGTGGACTGTGTATGGGGATGGCAATACAACAACGTTGCCGGACCCACACCTATTTCTATCGTAAGGGGCAGTATACCGAAGTGGGGCCTGTCTCCATCCACTGTTTGGTACAGCCCTGGTTCCTACCTCCTTTGGTTCGGGTTTGTTTCTGCAGCTTTTTTAATACTGGTTGCTGACTAACCAAATTTTCCAAAGGATCCAGGCCATGGTGTTCCGACAAATATCTAGTCGGGGTGGGATGTCTCTCGTCCCCTCTCTGTACAATACGGAGAGTTGCCATGGTTACTGGTGTAACAGTAGACTTGTGATTTTGTTTTATCTTTATCACTGCATCTACCTGTTGTTTTCTCTGGTGTATTTTCTGTGTGGGCCTACGTCCGCAACAATGCTTCCCTAGGTCCTGTAACTGGTCTACGCTTCTGAATGAGGTGACCTGGTTACATTCTGAACAGGATTTCATATACCGACTTATGTCTTCAATTATTCCTGGCTAGTAATATAGCAATGCTATATTTTGACCAGTGGCCCCTTTTCCTCTGTGACCACTGCCTGATGTAGCATGCTCTTGCTCCATAATTTCCTCCCTGTAGAATTTTGGCACTACCAGCTGTCCATGCCCTTAAGGTCCTTTTCCAGCTTGTCTGTAGAGTAGGCCATTTTCCATATAGTAGTCTCCTTTCTCTGGAGGGTTATGGGTCTTTGGCAATTTGCCAAAACAAGGCTTCAATGTGCTGTCTGCTGTTTGAGCCTTTTTCATCTTTGTACGAAGAATGTTTATTGGATCTCCCTCCTCCTTTTTGGTGCTCGACCTGGTATGGTTTGCTGCCATGACAACAGGTTTTATTGGGTCACCCAAAAAGACATATTTACATCCTATTACCAGCGGGTATATAGGATCATCGCTTACTGCTGCTCTTATCACTCCTTCCACATAGCGAGTTCTCACGTTGATCCTTGCTATGGGAAGTGTCATGGTGCCGGTTCCCTGCATTGCCCCTTGTATGTCCACTGTTTCTGTGGTAAGTTGGTCAGGGTGCACTAGGGTTGCACTCACGACTGAGTCGAATTCCAAACCTGAATCATATAAGCACTGAATTTTAGTGCCATTACATGTCACTTCTTCACAGACAGGGGGATGATGGAGGTCATTCTGACTAACTGCCAGTTCCTTCCTTCCCTTGTTCCCTGTTGTGAGACACGCAGCGTAATAAGGAGGGTTGTTCCTTCTGCAGTCTGCAGTATTGTGGTTACTCATTAGACAAGTTTTACACCACTTTCCTTCCTTGCGGTAAGGTGTCTTATCCGATCTTAGAGGGTTTTTGTCCTTTTGGTCAAATCTTTGTTTGTTCCTTGTGGTAGGTTCCTTTTGTTCATATTTGGAATAGTTTTGTGATGATTGGAAGTTTTCACCCTGCTTCTTCTTATTTCCTGATAATTCTGCCTGAGCTGCTTGATATCTCTCAGCAACAGTTACAATATCTCCCAATCTCTCTGCTCCTTGTTCCATGATAAACTTCCTCATTTCTTGAGGCATGGACTCTTTCAATTGCTCCATCATTACCATTTCTTTCAGATCCTGACACTTTCCTAAACTATTCCATTTTTCCAAGTAAGTTTCCAATCTAGCAGAGAATTGGTGATAGTTTTCTCCTGGAAGAAGTTTAGCTGTTCGGAATTTCTTTCTATATGATTCTGAGTTCTTTTCATATCTCACAAGCAGTGCCTGCTTCAGGATTTCGTAATCTTCCTGGTCTTCTCTTGAGAGCTTCAAATATACATCGTAGGCAACACCTCTCAATCCCTGAGATAGTTTAAGACTCCACTTTTCTTTCACTAAGCCATAGGTAGTGGCAAGTCTTTCGTATCTATCCAGGTACGACTCAATGGCGTCTTCTTTCTCAACAAATGGGTCCAGATGAAAATTCATGGCCCCACTTGAGGTGCTATGGCTGGAGCTACTCTCAGAGTGAGGTGAGCTACCACCATTATTGCCAGTATTTGCCTGAATTTCAAGCTCTTTTAATCTCAACTGATGGTCTTTCTCTGCTTGTAATTTCCTTTCCTCATTTTCAGCCTCCCATTTCTTGGCTTCAATTTCTAATCTTTTGGTTTCTCTCTCAGCTTCCAGTCTTTTGTCTTCTCTCTCAGCTTCCAGTCTTTTGTCTTCTCTTTCAGCTTCCAGTCTTTTGGCTTCTCTTTCAGCTTCTGCTTGCAACCGCCTTTCTTCCGCCTCCAGTTTCTTTGCTTCTCTATCAGCCTCTAATTTCTTTGCTTCAGTCTCTAATTGCAACTTTCTTTCTTCCCTATCCATATGTTTGTCCACTTCTGTTGTGACATACTGAGTGAGAGCATCACCTGTAATATTTAATTCCTTACCCATCTGCATGACCGCAGTCCTGAACTTCACTAGATCAGCCATGGCGTTACTTAGATAGGGTATGTAAATTTACTATAACCAAATTATTGTAATTAAACTTAATTAATTTAAATGAACAAAACAATTTCCGTGCAACCTTGTGAGCATCAACTATTTACTGAGTACTAACTGGTACTCCTCCTAAGAAAATAATTTTAAAAAATCCTATATGATTTTCTCAAAAAAAATTTTCTTATGTTATCTATGGGTGGCACAAGATAGAGTGTAGATAGATGAATAGACTAAGTATGGTTCAAGATATACAGAAATATCCCAGGAACGAGCCCTCAGTGTGGCGAGAGGTTTTATTTGGCTCTAGGGTCAGTATAGTACTGACAATTACAGAAATAGAATTTCTGCAGAAAATGGTGAAGTCCCAGTGTCTGAGAGAACTACTGGTATCACAAATTAGTTACGGCTGTGAATGTTCTGATCTCGAAAAATTAGTAGAGAGGAGACCGACATAACTTGCCACCTCCGCTGTGTAACTAACTATGATATTAAGACAAGAAAACAGATTTTACTTAACAATGATAAAATTGACAAGTCTTCAAATACAATTTCCTTATTATTTATTTAGTATATACACTATCTACTCTTGTGCTGAAGGGTGAATGTTGAAAAATGGAACGTAATGAATTTGTAAGTTTACATATGATTTACAAATATTTATATTTATATAGACAACAAGTTTTCCAATTATAGGAACAAAAATTATATCAGCTGTGCTGTTATTCAATTATAGTACATGTATCAGCTGTGCTGTTAATTACGTATAATTTATCAGCTATAATATTATTATTGTCTCTTGCTACGCTAATTCACTTTCTCGTCACTGACACTAGCTTTTGCTCACAATGCCGACAGAAATGGTACTACTGGGTACTCATCTCTTAAAACGTTCTGTTCTCCTTAGTTTGGGTCACACAACTCCTGCTGAGGCTCGTTACTTTAGCCCACCCAAGACTGAGGGGGACTAAAGATGTAGCTTCTGTACAATCTCTATGCTCCTGCGAAGTTCCAGGCAGCTGGATTGACTCGAACATACGACCTCAGGTTTTATGACACGAATAAAACCCTCTAAGATTCAAACAGCCCAGTTTTTGACTCGACTTAGCGAAGCAGGCTGCAGGTCGATGCCCTCAGGTAAGCTATAAATCAAAGCTGACAGCTCCTTTCTTCAGTCGGTAGTCTCTGGCTTCGTGTTCGGCGTTGCGTGTTTAGCATAAAATCTCGCCCGATTATATAGGCAGGTAAAATAACTTCTACTGGTAAAGGCAAGCGTTTGGTTGGTTCCTGGCGGAGCAAGCTGATTGGTTTCCTGCAGTTTCGTCTTTTGCTCGTACAGCCTAATTTTATTCAGTTTTCTTCCGCCATCTTGCGTGAACAAGATGGCCACGTCCCATATCCGAAAAAAAAACAGGGCTTAAGTTTTTCCTGGCGTAACTTCAGGTAATTTATTCCTGCTCAGCAACTGTGCGTTGATTGGCTGGGGCAAATTTGTATCCCGACATAATGATTCTACAAAGTAGTGGGGTTACACACATTAGTTTCACGACAAATACAACCTTCTCTATCACTTTACTACAACGACCGCTACATTATCACTAGTTTACACTTTCGACTTTGATTTTAAATATGTAATTACTGCATTGCTTTTTCTTTCTCTCTCTTTCTCATTCTCGCTCTCACTATCTCTCTCTCTCTCTCTCACTCACTATCTCTCTCTCTCTCTCTCTCTCTCTCACTATCTCTATCTCTCTCTCTCTCACTATATCTCTCTCTTACTATCTCTCTCTCTCACTATATCTCTCTCTCTCACTCTCTCTCTCTCTCACTATCTCTCTCTCTCTCTCTCTCTCTCTCAAAATACTGCCTCTAAGAAAGCGCTTTCTGTTCAACAAAGCTAAATTTGTTCACAAAATCCTGTCACAGTATGCTCCAACATATCTGTGGCCAATGTTCAAATACAGTGAAAGACGCAGTCAACGCCTTAACAAAATACAAGTGCCCAAGCCTAGGCTTGACTTATTCAAGAAAAGCTTAGCTTACTCTGCTGCTCATCTTTGGAACTATCTTCCACATTATCTAAAACATAACAACCTCAGTCCCTATTCATACAATGGTAGACTTTTCGAATACTTTATGAGTTCTGATTATCTGCCCCCCTAATGTGATTATTTTTCCGAACAAATGATATAATATCGAATGTAGGTTTAATGATGATGTTAGTGCTTTTCAACATATTTTGTTTCATGGTAATACTTAGTTTGTACTTTTCAACATATTTTATTTCATGGTAATACTTAGTTTGTACTTTTCAACATATTTTATTTCATGTTTATAACTAGATACTGTGAATGTGAGTATGCTATTATTTTACCTTTATAACGTTGAATTCCTTGAATTGATGGGTAATGTATGTGAGAATAAATGAAATCAGTATAAAAGACAAGAGAAAGGAAGGGCAGAATGTCAGACGGGCCTGCGTGCCCAATTCTCAACCCTTTGACAATAAAGTTCGTTCGTTCGTTCGTTCGTTCTCTTTCACTTTCTTTCTCACTGTCTTCCTCTCTCTCTCTTTCTCTCTCTCTCTCTTTCTCTCTCTCTTTCTCTCTCTCTCTCGTTATCTTTCTCTGGCTCTTTCTCTATCTCCATTTCTCTCCCTCTCTCTCTCTCTCTCTCTCTCTCTCTCTCTCTCTCTCTCTCTCTCTCTCTCTCTCTCTCTCTCTCTCTCTCTCTCTCTCTCTCTCTCTCTCTCTCTCTCTCTCTCTTCTTCTTTTCTCTGGCTCTTTCTCTCATCTCTCCTTTCTCTCTGTCTCTCTGTCTCTCTCTCTTTTTTTTCTCTCTCTTCTCTCTTTTCTTTTCTCTCTTTCTCTTATCTATTCCATTTCTTTCTCTCTCTCTCTCTCTCTCTCTCTCTCTCTCTCTCTCTCTCTCTCTCTCTCTCTCTCTCTCTCTCTCTCTCTCTCTCTCTCTCTCTCTCTCTCTCTCTCTCTCTCGTTATCTTTCTCTGGCTCTTTCTCTATCTCCATTTCTCTCTCTCTTTCTCTCTTTCACTTTCTTTCTCACGGTATTTCTCTCTCTCTCTCTCTCTCTCTCTCTCTCTCTCTCTCTCTCTCTCTCGTTATCTCGGTCTCTCTATCTCTCTCTTTCTCCCATTTTCTCTCTCATTCTCTCACGTTATCTTTCTCTCTCTTCTCTCTTTCTCTTTATCACTGTCTTTCTCTCTCTATTCTCTCTCCTTTTCTATCTTTCTCTCTCTCTTTCTCTTTCTCTCTATCACTATCCTCTTTCTTTCTATTTCTCTCTTTCTCTCTCACCATGTTTCTCTCTTTCTCTTTCTCTTTCTATCTCCCTTTCTTTCTCTCTCTCTCTCTTTCTCTCTCTCTATCTCTTTCTCTATCTCTCTCTATCTCTCTCTATCTCTCTCTCTATCTCTCTCTATCTCTCTCTCTATCTCTCTCTCTATCTCTCTCTCTATCTCTCTCGTTATATAATGCCAAGATCTTTAAACTTGTCACAAGAGCGAGAAGCTCAGCAGCCCCAAAGAACAACTCTTTCAGTGTCTGAGAGTGCATGTGTGTGTGTGTGTGTGTATGTGTGTGAATATGTGTGTATGTGTGTGTATGGATGTGTTGTATATGTGTGTATGTATGTGTGTGTGTGTGTACACAAGTGAATGCAATATTAATAGTAACTACTAACTGTTGAAGTTAGGAATGTGTTCGTTTGAAACAGGGTTGGAATTAAGCCTTAAGCTAAATAGGCTACAGCTTAGGGCCTCACAGTTTGAAAGAGCCTCTCTAACAGTGGTTTAGCGAGGTGGGAAGGGGGGGGGGGGGGGGGCTTATCGGCACAAAAAGTTAGTTATAGTAGGATTAAGTCTACAAAGTTAATTTCCACGTACAATAACAGTACCGACGTACATCATACATGATATGCCTAAATACATTTTTACGCGTAAGTATGATTCATTTCAAAGAAATTTTTTTTTTCAAAGTGATGCGTGGAGAGAAGGCTAGTAACAGCTGACTGTTATTGCCTCTGCTCGTCCGCCATCTTGGTCTACGCTGTTCAACCTAATAATCGGTTATAATTAGGGTATTTAGTGTCATTTTATTTTCAGTTTTGTGTTTATATTCAGATAACTATTGTCATTTGAAATGGATGGTTTCAATTTATATTAGAATTTGTTCTTTAGTCGTGTAGTCTATCTAGTTTTTGTTGAAAGATATTGTCTAACTACTTCCTTTTATAGTTTTAAGTGACAAATGTCTTTGAAATGAAAAAAGAACCATGTTACCGAGTTCCGAGATGGAAATCTGTTAGCGTCGCACTCCATTCTACCTAGCTGTCAATGGTTACTTAACTCTGCTCTTAAGTTAGGGAAGGCAAATGCAGCGAGGAAGGGAACGGGTCAACCAGACTTAAAAAGCTGAACCTAGTATAGCATAGTCTCTAACACTTCACTCCTCTACGGCCGTATCTGCTTTGTGACTACCATTAACTGCTTCAATAGAACATATGGAAGATATGTGTCCACATCGTCAGCATATTAATGTTTACAATGGCAATGATGAAAATGTAAGTAACAACGATATTGACGACGACCGCAGTGATGTTATAATGACAAAACTAATGATGAAGTCGATTGTGTCATTCTGTGGATGATGCTGATGAAGATGATGATAATAATAACGGTGGTAATAGTAAAGTTGTAGATGTAGGTGATGCTAAAATGATGTTCGTGCTGCTAATTCTGTTCAGCCTCTTTCCCCCCCCCCCCCCCCCCCCCCCCCCCCTCCCCCCCCCCCCCCCCCCGAGGGGCCAGATGAGGCCTTGGGGCATTCCACACTGTGAGGCTCTCTCATTGTTTGGGACGAGGGATTTAAAGTGGAGGATCACCCATACTTGGTTGAGATGTGGGGCCATCTCCCATCATGAGGTGAGGTCCGGGTCAAATTTCCCTGTTGATCCCTCTTCTCATGGGGCCCGCTGATCCCTCTTCTCATGGGGCCCGCTACTAATGATAAATATCTTAAGGAACGCACTGATCATCCAATGAAAGTAACGAGAACAGTTAAAACATTAATCTTGTACTGTGTTATCTTTATGAAGATAACAACAGGCAATGACCTGTGATGAGTAGTATTGGGTTCCCGCCCGATTGTAAGATTAAATACATCACTGTTTAGCATTTGCCTGCAAATACGTGCGGGGGTGGTTTATATTCCTCTGCGTGTCTGTTACCTGTCAACCCCTTTTTGATTTACCTGTCTCCGTGTGTTCTTTATGCGTGTTCATAATAACACCTCGTTCATTTACCTATTTATCCACCTATCTGATTATCTACGCTAGTCTCGTCGCCTATTTCATTGAAAATGTTGGATAACTACATCCATCATTGAAAATCTCCTGCTATGTAAGCGTTGTGCGGATCCAAACACCGGCGACAGACTGGCGAACCTAGCGTCATAAAAACTCGAAGTGTTTTGTCTGAAATATGACGTATTTACAAATATAGTTTCACGTCTGTCGCTCTGGTTTAGGGTCTCTTTCAGATTAACTTTTCAGATTAAATTTTTGTAAATTCGTTGATCTGTGACGGAGTTGTCGCTCGTGTAAATGAAAAGGTAATAATAACAAAACAAAGCAACAAGGAAAAAAAACCACTATATGGCGCTGAGAATGTTAGACAAGAATTAATGATAGGGCGTGTCATTATCGTGTGCGGTGCTCTTCGGATCTATCTATCTATCTATCTATCTATCTATCTATCTATCTATCTATCTATCTATCTATCTATCTATCTATCTATCTATCTATCTATCTATCTATCTATCTATCTGTCTGTCTGTCTGTCTGTCTGTCTGTCTGTCTGTCTGTCTGTCTGTCTATCTATCTATCTATCTATCTATTTATCTACCTACCTACCAGCCTACCTATCTATCTATCTATCTACTTACCTACCTACCTACCTACCTACCTATCTATCTATCTATCTATCTATCTATCTATCTATCTATCTATCTATCTATCTATCTATCTATCTATCTATCTATCTGTCTGTCTGTCTGTCTGTCTGTCTGTCTGTCTGTCTGTCTGTCTGTCTGTCTGTCTGTCTATCTATCTATCTATCTACCTACCTACCTGCCTACCTATCTATCTATCTATCTATCTATCTATCTACTTACCTACCTACCTACCTACCTACCTACCTACTTACCTATCTATCTATCTATCTATCTATCTATCTATCTATCTATCTATCTATCTATCTATCTATCTATCTATCTATCTATCTATCTATCTATCTATCTATCTATCTATCTATCTATCTATCTATCTATCTATCTATCTATCTACCTACCTACCTGCCTACCTATCTATCTATCTATCTATCTATCTATCTATCTACCTACCTACCTACCTACCTACCTATCTATCTATCTATCTATCTATCTATCTATCTATCTATCTATCTATCTATCTATCTATCTATCTATCTATCTATCTATCTATCTATCTATCTATCTATCTATCTATCTATCTATCTATCTATCTATCTATCTATCTATCTATCTATCTATCTATCTATCTGCCTGCCTGCCTGCCTGCCTGCCTACCTACCTACCTACCTACCTACCTACCTACCTATCTATCTATCTATCTATCTATCTATCTATCTATCTATCTATCTATCTATCTATCTATCTATCTATCTATCTATCTATCTATCTATCTATCTATCTATCTATCTATCTATCTATCTATCTATCTATCTATCTATCTATCTATCTATCTACTTACCTACCTACCTATCTATCTTTTTATCTATCTATCTATCTATCTATCTATCTATCTATCTATCTATCTATCTATCTATCTATCTATCTATCTATCTATCTATCTATCTATCTATCTATCTATCTATCTATCTATCTATCTATCTATCTATCTATCTATCTATCTATCTATCTATCTATCTATCTATCTATCTATCTATCTATCTATCTATCTATCTATCTATCACGGCCAGCTCTAGGGATTCAGTCGCTCCGATTCAAAGTGAGTGCAGTCGCCTTCAGTCAACACTTATTTGGTGCCCCATGGCCCACATGTATGTGTGTATGTATATATATATATATATATATATATATATATATATATCACCCGTGTGTTACCGGGGCCCGAAAGGGGAGCAAAGAATAGTAATATTGTACACTACCTTGCTTGTCGTAAAAAGCGACTAAGGAGGGCTGGGCATGGGACTGGTTACCCCATCCCGAAAAAAACATTTACCAAAAAACTTCAACCAACATGGACAAGTCATATATAGAATATAAATCAACACAGCCGCCCAAGACAGAAGAAGGTCCTCTAGAAAGGAGGCGCATGAAGCAACCCAGAAAAAGCCGAAAGGAGTCTGGGTTGCTGACTAACCTTTTTTTGTCAAAGAAAATCTCCAGGATTGGCACCTGGAATGTTCGCACTCTGTTTGAACAAGGGAAAACTGCACAGGTAGCAGCAGAAATGCCAAATTACAGAATTGATATCCTGCGTCTCTGCGAGACACGGTGGAAGGGCATAGAGAGGAGGAGATTGATCACAGGAAAGATGGTGTTGTCCTCAGGATATGAGGAGGAAAGAGCCCACCACAGTGAAGGGGTGGCTCCAATGCTGTCTAGGGAAGCACAGAAGGCACTTATAGAATGGGAAGCAATGGGACTCCGAATTATAACAGCAAGGTTTAAATCAGCCAAAAAGAAAATAAATATAAACATCATCCAGTGTTATACACCAACAAATGATAAAGAAGAATCTGAGAAAGAAGACTTTTAAATCAGACTACAAAATGTCTTGGACAAAAAGAAAAGAAAGGACAACACAATTTTGATGGGGAACCTAAACGCGAACGTAGGAACAGACAACACCGGCATTGATGAAATCATGGGAAAGCATGGATTAGGTATGATGAACGAGAATGGAGAACTATTAGCTAATTTCTGTGCTTCAAATCAACTAGCGATGAATCAGATTGATCACATATGCTCATTTTAGGTCATCATTGCATGACGTAAAAGTATGTAGAGGAGCAGATATGGTATCAGACCACCATCTTCTGTTGGCTAAAAAAAAATTAAAACTCAAGAAATTTACAACAGTATATAGCTATAGGTAAAGGAACCCGTTACACGCCCATTGAGGCATATTGGGAATATGGTGTTAGGCCCATATTATCTTGACCGTCGGCACACGAGGGGTGATGTGGTCGGCATCACGCCAGCCGCCTTAACCTTCCCAGAGTTGCTCTGGTACCCATTTGGGGCTGGGTCGACCCAGGAGCCGTTTGTGGCCTAAAAAATTCCCGCCTCATCTGGGGATCGAACCATAGACCACTGCGCTAGGAAGCCAGTGCACTAACCACTATGCTACCGCGGCTCCCATATATAGCTATAGGCAACAGTATAATGTGAGATATCTAAGAAATCAGGAAATAAGAGAAAAATTTTCAATCACAGTATCCAATAAATACCAAGTACTCCAACAGCTGGAAGATGAAACAGATACGAAAGACCACTGGCAACAAGTAAAAAATATATGGAACGAGACATGTGAAGAAGTACTGAGAAAAAGAGAACATCAGTGTAGTAAAATCTGCGAGAATAATCGCTCATTTCAGTAAGATTTTAGTCATAAAATGATAATAAATAAACCCGCCCTATTGTGTCTGACGGTGATGCTCTCACACGCCAGCATAGCGCTGAATTTTGTGCAGTGCTAAAGCCTATAGAACGATCCCACGGTAAAAATCTAACACGCGTTTTAGTTTCGGTTTCGAAAACGTACTACTAATATTTAACATTTTGCCAGATCTGCTGCATACACAATGCAGCCTAGCCTTATAATTAACGATTTGTTAGAAATGTAACGCCAAACTGCTGTCTGTAGTAACGTAATCTGTCAACAGTAACGAAAAATTTGGTAGTCTTTTGGACTTTTTCTAGTAGCAATAACGAGACGACTGTAATACATTAACGCAAAATGCTACCAACGCATGCCAAAACCCGCGTCGTTCTGCACGCGAGACTAATAGTATATACACGATGTGGCGAAGCCAACAGAGGCAAACATGCAGACAATTTTATTTTCTCCTCGCGGTAGTATTTATGACGACACTAAAACAAGTAGTTATTTGAAAAATACATGCTAGCGAGAGATGAGACAAGGGGGAAAGATGGCCGTCTTGTGTAAAATTTTTATTTGACGATTGCCGGTGACAAAATTGAAAATCTAAACCATAATGAAACTGACCATAAAAATCATATGGTAGTATAGCTTAAAGTCCACTGAGCAAGAATATGTTTTAAATAATATGATAGTATAAGTATTAACCAAGTTATTGAGAAAATACTAAATGTCTACGGACGCGCGACCAGACAGACTGTTGTTCCTGCTTGTTTTTCATAACGTTAGTGGGGACGGCAGCTTAGAAAAGAGGCATTGAGGTGGTTTCAAATTCGCTTGGGTAACAAGAGTATAGGAGGAGAGGGGAGCGGTAGGAAAATTGTTACCCAAAACTAACATCTTTTTGTATTTCCATAACTAAAGCGGACTGGCCAATCGACTACCAGACGCAGAGTATGTTTGGAATTATTTTTGTTTTTCAAAAACTACATTTGAATTCTGGTAGTCTCAAGCTTTCGATTGGCCAGTGCTAATAAATATTAGCAAAAAGGCACTGCCAAAGTTAGATACTGCGATTGGGAAAAGTGAAGGACGTGCCGGGAGCAGGCATTGTTGAGTCCTCACACTGAACTGTATCTAACTGATGTATGTTGTCATGATTGTGTTTTAATATTATTGCATTAGAATATTAGTAAGCCTCTGTGTTCCATGAACACTGTTTAACATGCCGGAAGCTTTTATTTCAAAAAAAAGAAAAGAAGAGAAAATCATACCAAAGGAAATGTGGTTACTCCACATTATTTTATTGAGGAAAACTATGTAAACGTACAGTGGCGTATCTGCCATAGGGACCTGAGGTGTGGTCACAGCAAGGTGTGAGTCATGTAAACTTAGGGGCGAGTGCACCTGTAATGCACGCGAGGCTGACCCCATAGCACCGTAGGAAAATAATAAATATAAAAAGTGATCAGATATAAAAGGCCAGGGTGTCTTTTTGTTGCAGAGGTTTTATTTCCTGTTGCCAGCTGGTAACAGGAAACCTGCTGAGTGAGAATAAAGCCATCAAGTCTCCGACCATTCGTTTATGCTGTCAGAAGATAACGGGAGGAGCTTGGGCATTTGGAGAGATCGAGATTTTCTGCAACGTCATACTGTATTATTTTCCTACAAGGAATCCCAAGTGATGTGTTAAGCATCTGGGTATATCTGACATTTTCGTTTAATAAACACTGGTATATCAAATCATACTCAGGAAGTTTATGGGGTATGATTAAACTACAGTCCCTCATACACAGTGACTCTCCCTGTTAGATGAATAAAGTGTAAGCTGTGAACATTCCAACAGGAAAGATATATATTGACTGTATAGTTAATGGACAAAGAGTCCAGATATTTTAGTTGATCCTTTCTGTAAACTATCTTGTCCTCATTTTCAAAGACCTGTCCAAAAGATATGGCTGGACAGGCAGATTAAATTGTACAGAAAAAATATTCCTTTTAAAGAAAAACTTAACCACTGGTTTTATTCACTTCCTCATAGAAAATTAAAGTGTTTTTGTGTTGTTTACCATCATTTCATTTCTCCCATAGACACTAGGTACATCATACACCAGACACTAGAGCCAAAATAGTGACCGTATGAGATCTAGGGAGGTAGCGTTAGGTTCCCTGCACATAATTCATCATCATCATTTATAGAGTCAGGGGCCTACATGTGCTTGACCTCACACGGTTAATACAGACACGGATTTCATTCTTTTTAGGATACTATCATAACCTTCCCAGCAAATCAAACTTTGCTACAATCAGCACAAAGCATGGATAACAATAGAAACCATTAGCAAGATAGAAGACAGGAAAAACAAGAGAGCCGATTTAAACAGAAGCGAAACCAGAAGCTCCAAAGCCAAGGTTCATGAAGTGTACATAGAAGCAAACAAAGAAGTAAGAAGAAACATCAAAAGAGACAAGAGGAAGTATATTGAAGAAATGGCAAGGGAAGCAGAGGAGGCTGCAGCAAAATGAAATATGAGGGACCTGTACAGGGGGGGGGGGGGGGTTGGTGGGGGGGGGGGCGGGGGGGGGGGGGGGGGGGGGGGGGGGGGGGGGGGGGGGGGGGGGGGGGGGGGGGGGGGGGGGGGGGGGGGGGGGGGGGGGGGGGGGGAGGGGGTGGAGGGGGGGGGGGGGGGGGGTGGGGGGGGGAATGTACACAAAGAAGCTAACAGGAAAATATAAGCTAGCAAATGGCCTCAGAAAAGATAAGAATAGAAAATTGCTTAGTAATATTTAAGAACAAATGAAGAGATGGACAGAACATTTTGAGGAACTTCTCAATAGTCCAGCTCCAACTAATACCCCATTCATCCAGCCAGCAGAAGAGGAGCTACAAATCAGCTGTGAACGACCAAGTAGAGAAAAAATAAAGAAAGCCATAAAGCTTTTGAAAAATGGAAAAGCAGCTGGTCCAGATGGAATTCCATCAGAGGCCATCAAAACAGATATTGATACCTCTACAGAGATATTATACAAACTACTTGGCAAAGTCTGGGAGAGAGAGGAAATACCAGCAGAATGGAAGGAAGGTTATCTGGTCAAGTTGCCTAAGAAGGGAAATTTACAAGAGTGCACAAATTATAGAGGAATAATGTTACTATCAATGCCAGGAAAAGTATTAAACAGAATCATCCTTGAGAGATTAAAAGAGTCCAAAGACAAGCAACTGAGAGATTAACAAGCAGGTTTTCGACAAAACAGATCCTGTACAGAAAAGATAGCCACATTGAGAATAATAGCATAACAAAGTCTGGAATGCCTTGATGATCTGGATTTTGCAGGTGACTTGGCTCTTCTGTCCCATAACCATATGCAGATGCAAGAGAATATGAAAATTCTCGATGAGAGGTCACAACAAGTGGGCCTGAAAATACACAGGGAAAAAGACAAAGATTATGAGAATAAATGCAAAAAATGATAACAATGTTGAACTTGTAGAAACATCACTAAAGGATGCAGAATTGTACACATATCTTGGCAGTAATATAGACAACGTTAGAGGGACAGACAGTGATATCAAAATAAGAATACAAAAAGCAAGAGGAGCTTTCATTGCATTGAGAAACATATGGAGAACAAGAGAAATCAAGTCCAACACGAAAATAAGAATCCAACTCAAATGTCAAGTCAGTCCTATTGTATGGCTCTGAGACATGGACAGCAGCAAAAACAACAACCAAAAAGCTACAAACTTTTATAAACGGGTGCTTGCGTAGAATAGAAGGACTGAAATGGTATGACAAAGTCACAAATGGGAAATTGAAGACAAGAACCAAACAGTGGAACAAGAGTTGAGAAGAAGACGCTGACCATGGATAGGACACACATTGAGGAAACCTGTTGATAGCATTACAAGGCAGTCCTTGTTCTAGGATCCACAGGGAAAGAGAGGCACAGGTAGACCCAAAAAAAAAAAACACACGGAGAAGAGAACTGGAAACAGAGGTGAAAATGATGAGGAAAACATGGAAAGAACTTAAGCGGATGGCACGGGACACGAGGGCGTGGCATGTGTTTGTTGAAGGCCTATGCCCCTTGGGGAGCTAAAGGGTATTGATTGATATATCTGTATATATAATAGTCCCTTCAGTCACAAATGACTATGGGAATTGTGACGAAATGGACGACTTCTTAGCGATCTTTGGTTCCCTCCGGTAGCATCGGTACATTTGTGGTACTGATTTTTATTATGTGCTGTCAATTATCGCACTTTTCTTTCTCTCTTTCTTTCTCTCCTCGTTATTTTTCTGATAAGTAGCAGATATTTGATTTTATCAAAGCACCCTGTAGGTGATAAATATCACATTTGCAAGGAGCGGCTGATATGATACATCACATTTGCTTGGCGCTACCCAGATTTGTTGGTAATAGGCGCGGCAGATTAACACGTACATCGTCCAACACTTTCGGCTTAATCACCGATAAGACACGGAGTTTGCGTACTCATACGACAGATAACGAGATTACTGTCTGTGTGACACGTGTGGGCAGACAAGTATGATATAATCGTTTCTGGTCACTTGGTTAAAAGTAATCATGTATTTATTACATTTTAGACAATATGAGTCTACAAATGTGTTTGTGAGAGTGTATGCAAGGCACCAGATGTCCATATAAGGTAATACGTGACCTTTGCAGTCACGCACCTTATTTCACGTGAGACTATTTTGAAATATCTCACCCTATCTGCATGATTTGAAATGATTGGATCTTTCGGATTAGATTCATAACAACATTGAGATATGAATATAGGCTGACCATTTTGCAGTTTTATTTCACTGTGAATTTCCCGCTCGCCAAGACAACATCAGACCTCGCAAGAGTTAAGACTAGCTTCATAATTCCTTTTTGTTAACCGGACCTTTTATTGGAGAACCAGATAAGACTTACAAAGCACAGGAACTCTCTAAATTTTAATAAGGAATCCCGGACTAGGAAACTGAAGAAACACGGAGTCAGAGGGGAATCTATTGTAAAATTAAAGACATCACAAACACGTGTAAGTGGCCTAACCCAGTGCCTTAACTTATTCATCTGAGCAAAAAGTCTGTAGCAAGATTGGCGTAAGTAGTGCATTTTCATTCTGTTTTATTACTAACATGTGAACTAACATATATATATATAACCATGTGAAGTTTTTAGCCCAATGGGCTGATCACCCGTTGGCTTGTCACACCGATTACGGAAACAACGGCAGATGGATCTATTTGTTGTTGCCCTAAAGACGCCGCTAGGCGTGATGGGAAACTACAACAGAGAAAATCAATCTGCTGTTGCCCTTAAGACGCCACAAGGCGTGATAGCCTCTGACTGCTTGGTCGGTCTTTGGCTAAGGACGGAAGAAGAAGAAGAAGATGTGAAGTTTAATATGTGAAACTCGCTATTGGATGTCAAATCATTTGAGGCTGTATATAGAATGATGATTCATGAACCACCACTGCACGGGCTGGTGATTGCTTTATTGATAGTTTCGTAAAGAGAACTAAAAACATAAAGTAGCTCCAGGTTCCCTATGGAGCAGGGAGGGACAGATGAAAGAAATGATGTACATTCTAAGCATAATACTTACATTTTCACAGCAGTGTAAATGTCCATATAAACATATGCACTTTAAAATTAATGTAAGTTTTCAAGCTTTAAACCATTGTAAATGACTATGTGAAAATATTCATTTTAAATTAATAGAAGTATCAAACGTTTCCATAAGTGTAAATATAAATGAAACATAAATGAATGTATATCGTGAACACTTATCAAACAGTGGAGATGTAAATATAAAACTTATTAGATCAGTACGTTTAACCTTTTCATTTAAATGTAATGTAAAGCTAAAGCTATTCAGTTTAAATGTAAAGAGAGTTTTATCCCGAGGAATTTAATTTAATTCTCATCGAGGGTAAATTCTGACATGGGATGGTAGAATAGAAGAGGGGGCACATAACTGTGTCGGAAAAACGCCTTACTCAGAAGAGCGTTTCGTTTCTAATTTTATTACAGTTATTGGTGGTACCAGCAGAAACTACTATCTCTGGAACCAAGTGAAGGTAGAAGTGGACTGACGTTGTGCGAGACGCCATCATAAGAGGGTCTTATAGACAGACGCAGAACCAACTTGGCCGTTACTCCTTTACGTTCTGGGAACGTGCGGCGCCTGAACTTTGACCAGAGACGAGCGAGAGCAGAGTGAAAGGAACTAACCCAGCGGGAGAAGAAACTACCATTGGCAGCTAAGTGAAAATATCCGCTGCCAAAAGTGACCTCTTTTATTCAGTTAAATCTCATTCAAGTGATGAAATCCTTTTCATAAATATTCAAATTATTTTCCAATTGTTAAAACTTAAAGTGATTGTTAAATTTTGTTATTTGTAATGTTGTAAATTTAACTTCGATTCAATCCCTTTAAATGTACTACATGTTTGTCTCAGTCAAAGTTACTAAACACACACTCTAAACAGAGTTATATATACAGTATAATAATAATTCCACTGATTAAATCAGTGGTGGGGGCTTAACGAGCTAGAATAACCATTGCTTAAATTCTTCATAAAAGAGTTGGCAGATTACAGAATTAACGTGCTTAGCGACAGCCAGCATTGTTTCTTTTCGCTTTAGCTTCTTTTGAATATCTTGTAAAGCAGCTTCATTCTCCAAGGTGGCTGGATTTATGTCCAGTGCCCTCATGTCTCTTTTGCACACATCTTCGAACTTTAGCTGCGTCGCCCAACTGTTCTTTTGCCTGAAAACTTTGCTTGTTGTTGTCACATGAAAACTTTGTTTGTCATTGTCATAAGGAACTTTTGTTTGTAGTTGTCACATGAATACTTTGTTTATCGTTGTCACATGGATACTTTTGTTTGTCGTTGTCACAAGGAGACTTTTTTTTGTCGTTGTCTCATGGATACTTTGTTTGTCGTTGTCACATGGACACTTTGTTTGTCGTTGTCACATGGATATTTTGTTTGTCGTTGTCACATGAAAACAGAGTTTGTTGTTGTCACATTGATACTTTGTTTGTCGTTGTCACCTGAAAACTTTGCTTGTCGTTGTCGTTGTCGTGGAATATTCTAATCCACATATATAAATTATCAGGTAAATATGAAGCCTAACAAATACATTTAATAAAGAAAAGAGCAATGGTAAAAGAACAGTGCTGTCACAATGACTGTACTCGAAATCCCCTTGTTTTCTGCTTCGTCTGCAAATTGTAACGCTTTCACGTTGATAGTAAAAGCCTACTGTATTATTACCCGCTTTCTTCAATGAAACGTGTACTGACTTTGGGATACGCAAGCTGATCAATGACCTAGATTTAATATTTCATTCATTCCATACTGATGCGTGATGCCATATGATGATGGATGGTATCCGCATGTCTGGTTTTGTGTGGTGTGCAGATGTGTTCAGTCAAAACAATGTTCATACAAAAATAACAGGGCAATCCACATAGGACGTCAGTAAACTCACGACGTATAAAGTCAATGATTCTTGTAACAGCCGTTGACGTTTTTCTTCATTATTTATTGTGGACGCCACAGTGACAAAATGGTTACGCGAATATGTAGACACATCAAACAGTCATTATCACAGCAACATTCAATACAGCAATAGACGGTAGACAGCATTACAATGATGAGTCAGATGCATGTTATATTTCAAAGTGCTGTAAATGTAGTCAGGTGAAAAACTCCATCCCTTTCTATAACAGCCAGGAGATAACCAGATGTATGAGATCAGTTCACTCTCCTTAGTTTGACTTCAGCAAGACAGACACGTCTGCCGAAGTATAAATAATGTCCTCAAAAATATCCTCTAGATAATAAAGGTTTTTCAAACCTAGTTCATTTAACAAAGTAGCAAGTAATGGTCCTTGGAACCTGCATCAACCGATGCAGCACAATACAGCGACATGTGAGCTAGGAAAACATCTCGTGACGACGACTTTCGAAGACAGGCTATGAACCAGAAATCGTTCACGACCAAAAATCGATAGAGTTAATGAAAATGTTAATTTACCTTGCCTTCCGGAAATACACAGAAATATTATGCCTCCCGGCATGTGCAAATACACTAGAGGTATTATCTCGAATAAACGAAATATCCATAAGAGGCCTCTCACATTCCTGACAGAACAAAAAAAAGCGGAGATCCCCTCTTCAACGAGGCATCTCTTTCGCCATTCCAAATCGCTCACTCCACTAGTGGTGGGCGGAAACCGATCGACCAAGAAGCAAGACAAGTCATGCGCAGTCCAGCGCAAAATGACCACAGCTCAAACTTAACTGCATTCGATACCAACGCGAGAAGACAAATGCTTACCGAGAAAAGTGACTATAAATTTCAAGCAGTTGTTGCCCTTGCGTTATAAAATAGATATTGAAATAAAACGATGTTGCGAGAATTTATCACGCAACATATCACCACCTCCTCCCGATAAAAAAAAAAAAATGTGGAACATATTTTTTTTTTTCAATATCAAAGAGCATGCGATAAGCGGCTCAAAACGCACGAATTATGCGCTGATAATTAACTAAATTGCCAAACAATAGGCTAATTATAGAGTGTCTGGTGAGGATATACCTCAACAGAAAAATAAATATGTCTCAAAAAAATATTCACATCGGGGAGGTGTCACCAACACACATCACGTTAGCATGTAAACACAATATACGTATGCAAGTTACTATAATCATCATTAAACAGCATACTCTAATATTGTCATTAAAAATGGATGTACAAATCTGATAGGAAAATTTAAATAGTACATTCTTTGACATGTAATGACATAAGTACATAGTAAAGTTAAACTACATGACGATCCAGGACATATGCTCTGGTATTCCGAGGGTAAGTACACAATCTAGAACTCGTCATGCTTGATACTAGTAAGGTAAGTCCTCAGCTCAACAATGACATTCTGAGAAAGTACAAGCAATATAATGCTAATTAATATCTAATATGCTTCATAAGGTACAATACATTATTAATAATTGTGGCTGTTTAGTAAACTAACGGCCCTTATATTAACTACTCAGTCCTCCTCTATCATCTTAAAATACGAACAGAAGAAGATGACAACAAAGCACGATAGTGTGTACATATAAAGTGAGTACAGATGTGCTAATCTATTGTAGAAATATAGGTGTGTTATGACTCTGTAATATATGGAAATATAGGACAGAAGTATTAGTTGGAGTCATGTGGGCATCTAGACAAAATGTCAGCCATCACATTATCCGCACCACGGATAGCTCGTACCGTGAAGTGAAAAGGTTGAAGAGCTATAGCATATCGAGTGGATCTCGAACTCTTCAAATTCTTAGTCTGAATAGCTGTAAGAGCTTTCTGATCAGTCTCTAGAATGAAATGTGCGCCCAGGAGGAATCTTTGTAGTTTTAGAATTGACCAAACCATCGCTAACAACTCACGGTCTAAAACCGAGTAGTTCCTCTCTGCCGCATTTAGTTTTCTAGAAATGTACATAACAGGATGCAGAGTATTTGCATATTCTTGCATCAGTGCTGCTCCAATCCCAGTGGATGAAGCATCACTCCGAAGAACAAAAGTCCTATCAAGAGTAGGTAATCTTAAGATGGGAGGAGAAGAAAATATATTCTTGATTTGGTCTAGTGAAGATTGGCATTCTTCAGACCAACGGACCAGATTAGGCGAACCTTTCTTCAACAATGTTGATAGAGGTGCCATGATCGAAGATAAATTTGGAATAAATCTCCCATAAAATTGAATTAAACCTAAGAGACTCCTAACTTGTTTCTTCGTTTTAGGAACAGAGATGTTCAGTATTTTGGAAGTATTGTGGTCTTCTGTCTTCAAGAGACCATGACCAACACGATGACCCAGGAAAGAGATTTCACCAAAACCAACAAAAGCTTTAGAAGGTTTTGCTGTCAAATTGTTCTCACGTAGAGTGGACAGTAAGTCATATAACCCTAAATAGTGATCTTCCCAGGTATCACTGAAGAGACAGATGTCATCTAAGTATGCGATGACATCCGAACGATGTGACAGAATTCGACGCATCATGCGAACGAAAGTGGCAGGGGCGTTCATGAGACCAAAAGGCATAACATTCCATTGAAATAGACCCCTAGGTGTAGAAAAAGCAGTAAGAGGTTTGGCATGCTCTGCTAAAGGCACTTGCCAATAACCTTTAGACAAGTCAAGTTTAGTGAAGAATCTAGAATTAGAAAGTCTAATCAGTAGATCTTCTAACAAAGGCATCGGTTCAGCGTCGAACTTTGTGACCTGATTCAATTTGCGATAATCAACGCAAATTCGTATGTTCTTATCCTTCTTCCGGACAATAACCATGGAAGAAGAATATGGTGAAGTCGATGGTTCAATTATATTTAATTGAATCATTTCATCCAATTCCTTTTCCACTTGCGACTGAAAGTGTATAGGAATAGGATAAGGCCTAACCCTAATTGGATTATTGTGAGAAGGTACGCCTCCCTCACCCTGTGTTTGAAGGGCCACATCGATGAATGTTGCCATGGAGTGCAAGGATTTAACCGTGCCTACGCAATTTAAGTCACGGATCAGTTCAAAATCCGGATCGTGACATTACGAAAGGCATGTTTAATGTGGAAAGTTTTATGCCTTTATCCATCAGTATCCTAACTCAACAAGAAGTCCAACATCCTCGAAATCCGAGAGACATTGCACTTTACGAAGACCTTTCCAGCAATTAAGAGAGTCTATTTGTTCCCTACTGGGGAGTAGGACGACCCCTATGCCCTTTGTGTGTCTCACCTGGACAAAGTTGTTCGTTAGGACATCTATTCTTGTTAGCAAACTGACCTATGCCTTCATCTCTTTAGACAATTTGAAACTGATGAAAAGCACAGTTGCCTAGCTTACATTGCTCCTCAAATGATCTTTTAGTCTAACAGAGCTATGACATACTCATATTACGGATCTGACTTTGTTCATCGTCTAATGGATCAATCTCCGGAGCGAGTGGATAGCAGATCGAGCCGTAATAACGCAACTTCAGAGGGGGCTCCCGCGTCGGACGCGCGCCAACAGCATATGAACCGCCCCCACCACTAGTTCCGATACGAGGCGCAAGAAGAAAATCCTGTGTGCTTCATTTCAGGGTAAGGGACTTCTCTAGATTGGACAAAGAGAGGCCGACAGGCTGTACAGAACACCCCCCCCTTGTCCCCTCCAATCTACTGAGGATGATACTTCAAGTTACTCTTAACCAAAGCACAAGAGTCTTGAGCCATTACCTAGTGCAGTCACTCTCTCTCCTTCAGACTACTCAAACTAACCCACTCTAGACATAGCGGATGGTAAGATACTACTAGCAGAGAAATCTCGTTCTACATACTGTAAAGGTAGACACTTTACCTTCTGTACCATGCGGTGTCAGATATGAGTCTGAAGCTGTCCCAGTGGAGAGCTCTTCAGTCTGACGAATATTTCTTACTCGCGAGGAAACACCCCAACGCGAGAAAACACTATCAACCAAGACAGCAACTCTCGCCGACTTACTCTTGTAGTATAGATATGCTCTTAAGAGGAATAGCCTTCTCGGCAACCAAAAACGTGTGCAACCACATATCCGGGGAACTACATGATAAGGATCATAAACCTGATGTTCACTCTGCCGCACCTCTTGCAAGCTGTCGAGACATCAAGGGCCAAATAAAACATTGCTTCGTCACCCCTTGCGACATTTTTACCTGAAACGGCCCACACACCACCAGACATAGGAGTCACAGCACGCACCCTGGGCATAGGAGCAAACCGCACTGTCAAGCACTAACGGTACACTACCATCTCGTCACTATAAGCATCTAGACACGTCCTCGACATACCTTGCATGACAGCGCAGTAAATACGATGCTCCTGTTTTGACAAAACGGCACGCAAGAAAAGAATAGCCACCAGCCACTGCGATTACTCTCGAGACTTCGATCACAGGGCACAAACCCATATGCTACCTGCCAACATTGCGACGTCACACCAACCTAGAGCCTGATATGTAATATTTGGACTCTCCTTTCCACTTCTCATCGCTCTCTTGGGACATAGAATTTGCGATAATGCTGCACCGCGAGAGTGACGTGAATCTTGTTACCATACGTAAACAAAGTACGGACCCTGACCAAAATTATACATCCCTGCAACCATAACCCAAGAATCTATATCTCAGTCTATACCTTAATCCTGATTGTCGGACACTAACACAACTCTCTTATTCTTGTTCACTCGCAGCAACAGAAAACGAAGCCAAATATTAGCTTTAGAAATAGCACAAGCGTATTCATCTAGCACGTCGCTTGCAATACTTACTCTAATACGAAAGCACAGTCACCTAGCACAGTGTTCACATCTCACCTAGACGGAGATTCTCCTTACCCTCTGGCCTATACACAAACAAATCCCCTATCTCAATTTACTCACAAAGTATCCTCACTCCAGTGAGATAAGTTTCGGCCGTACACGTAACTTTCTAACGCACAACTAGAATGAGTTCCGTCGGCATATTAACCCGTCCATGCTAGAATACTCACTAGACATGTATGATGTGACGACATATGAACACCACCAATCGCTCATATTAACACCTACTCGTCACATCCACCAAGACAAGCTACATTACATGCACATGCAACTGCCGAGGCATATAACACACTGACCCCTCAAATACTCAGATGCACATCACACACGACCCTCCTATGAACACTGTATAAAACAGCAAGTACAACTCCGCCACACAAATTAGAGATTTCCTTCTTATCCCAACCCCATGTCTGACCCCCCATCCTTTAAAATGTCTGTTCTCTCGCACCCTTGTGCCTCCAACCGTTTACTTACACCCAAAGGATTATCCAAGACAGACTTACAGCTAGGCAATCCCTCCAGTAAAGAAAGGACCCGTTAGCTCCGAACCACTGCGAAAACCTGACCCTCACACTCCCACTCGCCTCTCAAGCTCGATACTCAATTGCTCCTCCTTCGCCCAACGTCGATCCCGCCACCACATCCGTGCATCGACCACGACATTGCTGAATTGATAACCCTTCACCTTCACATATCAACCCACCCAACATGCATGACAAGCACAAAAAACCCCCCCCCAAAACCCCCAAAGACCGAGCAGACACACACACTGTCCAAATAACCTAACCAGAACAACCAGATACCCGTCGCACCCCCGACTCTCATCAAACCACTCATCACTAAACTCCCGAGCTGCCCGACACGCCCATCCCTACCACTAAGGAAAAATCACAGCAGTTATTAACAACCTAGCTCCAAGTGGAGGAAACCGCGAAACCCAAGTAACATCATATCCTATATCCAATAGATACGAATAAAGCATACACACACACCACCACAGCTGAGTCACGCGGATAACTGTAAAAGCTCCCACTCCCCTTCAATCCCAACCGCTCCGACACCACACCAACTCAGCCGTCTTCGCCACCAAAAATACACTCAGCACCAGCCAACAGGAACCGAGCGGACGACAACACACCACACAACAGAAGTAGGCCAGACACAACGCTGAGAATCTCTCCCACAAACAAAACTATCAAGTAGCTATCCCCCGTCTACATAACAATCTAAAACAACCATGCCACTCCCGACGTCCCCACTCCCAAAGATACTCGCGGTATGCTCATGTCACCACAACCCCCCGGCTTACAGCACAAATATACCACCAAACGATCGACCTAGCACCTGTAGCGCCGAACCCCCACCGGCATTGTTAACTATGCTAAACTCCCAACTCACAAAGAAGCTTCTCAATAGAGCAGACACCAGTGACTCATGACGACCTCTTAAAAGAAATTCTCTTACTATCACATACAACATGATTACAAGGCTCTACCAAATGTCATACGATTCCCCTGTTGAAACTAGACTGCGCTGCTAGTCAACAAGCTTGCAGCACCCCTAGCATACTCCTCTTTGAAGTATGACTTTTACCCGTTCGCGTCACCCCATACTGATAATCTACCCCCCCGTCGAAAATAACTACATGAACGAACTGAAGATTTACTACTCCTGAGACACGTGTGACCTAGAGTACTCTATAAACCGCTATCAACTCTCCCCATGACTCTCACTCCCCCCATCCAACACGACACAAGGGACTCTCAAATCTACTTTGTACCCGTACCATCGACTTGATCCATCAGTGATCCTATCCTGTGCCCGTCCTCAAGACATTTCTTCCTCCCAAGTTACTCGACTCGACCGAGATGTAACTAATCATCCGTTCATAAACATATAGCATGCGGAAAGATATATCTAAAGACCAAGCTATCTTAGATCTCCGTGCAGAGCTTCAACCCTGCTAGGCAGTACTTACACTACAAGGACCGGCCATATCAATTAGACATCTCTCTGCTTACACAAACCAACAATTATCCCTGCTTCCTACACTTTCTGTAAGATCCCTTAGTCATACTACTCCTATTAAGTTCCCCCTTAAGGAGAGTCCACGATCACCGCTATCCAAAGCACAAATACACAATACATCTATCCGGACTATGCCTCACGTCACTAACATTCAATAGTTCTCGTTCGATGCATATAATCACTACTCACATATTGTGATACATTATATGCACGGCAATTTAGTCTATCACATCTCACACAACCCAAAAACTGTGCGCAAACCGTCAATTGATAATCAGCATGATGAACTAATAAATTATAGGACCACGCCTACTAAATGCATAAGGCAAATATCAATATAAGTACGCTTATACCCAGATTCATACATGATTGTATTCGGTATAGGACCGACTCCATGAACACGAATAGCCATACCCAGAAGCTAACACTTTACTGACACACCATCTACAAGAAGATACGAACACAGCGTCACTGCAATCAAACAAAAGCTAAACCTCTAACGACGTATCCAGTAACTCAACAATACCTAGCCTTCCTCACGCCTAATCACTTGACGGTATAACTCCAATGAAGTATACGTACATCCAAGTAAGGACGGAATCCCGCCACGTATCTACCTGCATCTTACTCGTGAAATCTGGACCCACATATCTAGATAGAAATCACTACTCCCTCTCCATGTCCGTGTTAGATCTACATGTAGTAGTTTGGCCTCGTGATACCCGCACACATAACCATGAAAGGATAGTAAAGCGAAACGCCCTTCTCAACAGACGGAACAAAGTATACCCTCGCTCATTAGTGACTCTCTGACCGTCGACAACAGAGACAGGCCGTCATCTCAAAGATACTTCCCAAAAATTCAGATGACAACACCTAAATATTACGCCTATCAATAGTACACAAGGTCTATTAATTCTCCCCGACACTCAATGTATAAGCTAAACAATAAAGTATGGTGTGAGACACCCACACCAAGCACCAAGCTGAATCGATCAAATAACGTTAACCATATTCTCACGACCTATACGAAAATAACGACATATCGTACCTAGAACATAACCTACAAACATGCGAGCAAAAATATCATCATTATACAACCGTCGATGTAGACCCTCATACCAAGATTTCCATTTAAGATGAAAATAATACCGGCCATTGTAATACGACATGATCCTACCAAGGTATCACTAGATTAACAACAAGACCTCAAGCCCGACCTAAAGCACCCGACAAGGATACTACGAACAACCGTCTTTCCAGCAGGTCAAACGCCTAGCAGCCACTGACATGGTTACTACATTAGTTCAACTCATACTAAGCGCCGCCCCAGAGACTACTACTAATATCCCTGATCTATCATGACAGATTCAGTAATTAATTGCTAATCATAAAATTAGGAAATGTAAGAACTCCTCAAAAACTCATATACAATCTCATAAAACGTGCGTCCTACCACTCTAGATCTAGAACTATAATAATACCCCAGTCCAAACACCATGTCCAGCTAGCCAGCCTAACGGAATGTAATCACCCTGCACAATCTAAAGCAATATTCTTCGACTAAATACCCACTAACTTGAAAAATCAACTATTAAAATAGATTCAAACAATGATACGCAATGTACTCAAGTCTTGCTCCCATACAATAAACATGAAGTCCCACAACCCATGCAATGTAAGAGCGACACCATTTGTTCCTAACTTTAGTCCATCGACTGAGAATCTAGGGACTGAATATAGTCGTACCGATGAACCACCAGAGCTGATATAAATGGTCCCGTCATAGACTAAGTATGTAACCTACCCCCCATGATTAGCACACAGTACAACTCGCTACAGATGAATTCTCCTATGGTTACGAAGTTCACATATAGCCCTCTATTGCACTCCAATATGACTCTTGTCATAATGTATGTTCTAAGAATGTTTTATCTTCCAACATCTAAAAGACCTTTAGACCTATTATGATACATCTACTCCCAATGTCTGCAACCAATATTCTTATGTCCATTCCACACTCACTCGTTAAATCCCTCCTATCATATCCAAAGCACAACTCATCTCCATACTAAAATGTGCGATAAACATCTAACTTCATACGCACTCCCCTTTTAACCTCAGCCTACCACTGACGATTAGAAACTATGCTGTCCTTGGTATCAACACCAGATGTCCACTATATCAATTATCTCACCGCTACCTCTGACTCTAGTTCCAAGATCCTACAACTACCAAATTTTCTCAAGGTCTCAATATCCTTCATTAACAAATTCATCTGATCGTATAAAACATATTAGTTCGTCACCCACGACACGTCCCCTATATCAGGAGATAAGTACACTTTTCATATTCTTTGCCATCGCGCTTTTTGCACCACAACCGACTACCTTGTTATATAACAATTCAAAACTCTCACCAAATGACCTTATCTTTTATGATGAAGTCTCTTTCAGAACATATACTAAGCTCTATGCCGAAACGATAACAGCGCTGCCTCGATTAACAACTCCGTTTCCACATCTACACCGCAAGGTTTCATGTATTCCTCCAATTCCAATACCTTAATAATAGACAGTTAATCTCACATCAATTACTCTCGCATATAAGAGGGTAATGTCATTATTTATCCTCACATACTCCACAAACCACTCACTGCTCACTGTAACATAAATCGCTGAAGACCTTTCTACATATAGAACTTGTCATTGTCAGCCCTCTCTACCAAAGTAAATGCTCACAGTCGTCATGTTCTTATAGTCATCACATAACGCTGTCCCGCCTCTTTACCCTTCAATGCACATGTTGAGATGTCCTACTCGACGGCGACACCCGTAGCATATAAGTTCAAATTACATCCATACCAAAAGTTCATTGTCTCACCATACAAGTAAACATGACCCCCCAGAACACGCTCATAAGAAATTCTAATCACTCTCGACACAATCAAACATATATCCAAGGTAGAACTTCGCTAAGACAGACTTCAACGACAACCTGAACCTCTTGTCCTGAACAATAATTGAAGGTCCACTCATCAAATAACTACATGACCATATAAATAAACAATTAAACTTAATAACCGACAACACGTAGTTCTACTGGTCCGTTACTCCTAAACTCACTCACTGTCAAATAGTCTAACAAGTTATCTTATTATTAAGACTTCAATAAAAAATATGTCCCAGATATCAAAAAACAGATCATACACCTAATCTGTATATAATTCACCATATAACTTCTCCACCCAAGATACAACTCACCAATCAAGTGGTACCGACCCACAAATACACTCCAGAAAGATCTCAGACAAAACACACTGAAACAAAAAAAGAATCCTTCCTTATACCATGTAATGAGTAAAAAATGTATACTACCAAAACAAATATAAGAAAATTACTAGACACGAAGAAGTACAATCATAGAGTGCGTCACACCATCCCTCTATTGTACTCCATGTAACTATATGAGTGCAACTCAGATCCTCAAAAACCCCAAACAATAGAAAATGTTGTTCACCGTATGCATCCACCACAAATTTTCTCATCTTATGATCATGAAACCAAGACATTCACCAAAAATAAAATCTTTCACAAGGTCACAGAACCCGAACAGTAAAAATCAAGTGCAGCTTATCAGACATTAAGCTGCCCACCTCTTATATAATATCACATATAAATCATATACCATATTGTAAACAACGGCTCAGAACCACCTCAAATACATTGTACCTGATATAATAGTCATAACAATTCATTTGAAAGGGGTATACACAGTGTAGCTAAGACATTATGAACCATCACAAGAACAATACGGACTAATTGAGTGACAGCAAGAATCGATCTGTTGTTCAAACACTATTCACAGAATGTAAACATACACAAGAGCATCAGAAACCTATTAACCAAAAACACACTCTACGCACCACGCGTAATACGTCAACTAAAAAATAAAAGCAGAAACAATTTAATGAACTATTTTCACAAAATAATGTCGCCGACTATATCTGCCCTCTACCTAGATAGAATTAGAGAAAACATTATCAATTAAATCCACATGAAATGAACAAATTAAAGCCCTTCTACCTCAAACACCAAGATACTAAACTCACAAAAACAATGTATGTATGAAACTAAATTATAGACAAGAGTAGTGTCTCACTCTTAACAAAATATCAGAGACCCATAGACATAAATCAAAAAGACCATAACACTATGAAGATCAGATATGCCGAAATTATATCATTTCAAACGAAATACCCAACTAGTAATTATTACATGTTCACTCACTCAGCTCAACAGGTTTAATAGCAAACAGAAAAGTTCGCTTAAGACAAATTGTCCCAGTATTTGAAATTTGCAAACCCTTACTAGAAAAAATCAGCTTTCTCCACACTAGCACGGACCTCTATTGAACGTGGGCCATAATTCTTAACGGATGTAACTCGCCGCAACCCAGAGTGCCGAGAAACCACGCTGAAATATCAAAGACATTATTTATATAATATACACGATATAGATCCAGAGTACTTAAACTATTTTTATAACATATACGAATTGCAGATGAATACACTCTAGTGAGATGACTTTCAGCATTGAAAGTATAAAGGGCATCAGTTGTTATCATTCACAAAAATCAAGGATACCTCTTAATCACTTATAGGCTTTCCAATAACGATTAATAGGAAACTAGCAGCATAAAACGTGGATGTCAATTCTAACTTTCCGTAATAGAAGCGGATCAGCGTTCCGGACGCATGCATGGCGCACACGTCTGATAACTTAGCATTACACCCTGCCTAAAACTCCCCGATGGTACGCGTTTACATAGAGCTTTCTGAACATTACCTGTCCGTATGAATTGAGTTGGTTTCGGGCACTATTGCAACCTTTCTAAAATCCAAAAGTATGTTGATGAGGTAAGAAATCGGTACTTGGCCCCTTCCATTCTGTGAATACTATCAACCCGAAAGTTGTACACCCGGCACTTGTGACCCTAATCACAAAAACCGACACAGCCACTGGGGAACCTTGGATCAGCCAGCATACTTGCCTTGACTTAGCATCGATATAATTGAAAAATTGAGTAAACAGGCACACGCATCCTACGCGAGCGTGTTTATCTCGTGCTCTAAAATCTATCTTTGCTAACAAGCACGACGATGGTAATCGCACCAAAAAGATTCTCATGTTGACTTTTTCCGCGTGTTCATTACACAGAGAGATAGATTGATTAGAATTCTTGAACATTGTTTAGACCAGCCACTGAGGAACAAACACGTCCGAGTTAAGTATAGCTTTGATGAAATCTATTTTATGAAACAAGTAAACCTGTTTAACTGCAGATACCTGTATGGTATAGACAACCCTATTTCAGTGTATAACAATAATTGTAATCCTTGTATAAACGCGAAATGAAATGGATTAGACTTTGATCTATATTCTCTGTTGAGTGGTAATCAAATTTTAATGAACATGTCGAATGGTACCCATAATGGGACCCCGTGTTTTGCTTCACTGGTTTACCAGAATCAAAAACCGAGCTTGTAATGGCCCACCAAATGAATGCGTTGTGACTGCATCTATACTGATATGATGGATGGTATCCGCTTTGTCTGGTTTTGTGTAGTGTGCAGATGTGTTCAGTCCCCCCAAAACAATGTCATACAAACAATAACAGGGCAATCCACATAGGACGTCAGTAAACTCACGACGTATAAAGTCAATGATTCTTGTAACAGCCGTTGACGTTTTTCTTCATTATTTATTGTGGACGCCACTGTGACAAAATGGTTACGCGAATATGTTAGAATACACAATCGCTAACAGTCAATATCCACAGCAAACATTAATACAGCAATAGACGGCTAGACAGCATAACAAAGATGGAAGTCAGATGACCATGTTATATTTCCAAAATTGCTTTATCAATGTAGTCCAGGGTGGGAAAACTACCATCCCTTTCTACCTAAACCAGGCAGGAGATAACCAGATGTATGAGATCAGTTCACTCTCCTTAGTCTGACTTCAGCAAGACAGACACGTCTGCCGAAGTATAAATAATGTCCTCAATAATATCCTCTAGATAATAAAGGTTTTTCAAACCTAGTTCATCTTAACAAGAAGTAGCAAAAGTAATGGTCCATCGGTTTTTTTTTACATGCATCAACCGATGCAAGTTACCAATATGCAGACGCACATGTGAGATAGGAAAGTAACATCTACGTGACGGACGACTTTCGAAGACCAGGCCTGAGGAACCCAGAACATCGCTTACCGACCCAAAAAATCGATTAGACGTTAAAGAAAAAAGTTAATTTACCTTGCCTTCAGGAAAATTACTCAGCATAATATTCATGGCCTCCCGCCATGTGGGAAATACACCTAGAGGTATTATCTCGCAAATAATACGAAATATCCATAAGAGGCACTCCTCACATTCCCTGACAGTACAAAAGAAAAGCGGAGATCACACTCTTTCAAACGAAGGCATCCCTTTCGCCATACTCCAAATTCGCCTTCACTCCCACTGATGGTGGGCGGGCGGAAACCGATAGACCAAGAAGTAAGAAAGTATTGCGCAGTCCAGAGCAAATGACCAACAGCTCAAACTTAACTGCATTCGCATTACCAAGCGCAGAAAGACAAATGCTTAAGCGAGAAAAGTGACTATAATTTCAGCAGTTGGCTTGCCTCCATTGCGTTTTACAAACTTAGATATTGAAATAAAACGATGTTACAGAGAGAAATTATTCATGGCAACAAAACACTTTACACGGCGTCAACTAAAAGACAGATAAAGGCAGGAGAGAGAGAGTGGGCGATGATGAAGGCAGGAACACATGCAATCACTAAACACCGCGTCGCGCGAGACACCAGATCATGCTATGCCATCTCACGCGTGTAAGGCCACATGCACTAACCTGTTTTTTCAGGACTTCGGACATTGTGATAAAATTACACCTACCCACTACCAGAAGTTAGGTCTTTAAAAAAACCTTGGAAACAACGCTTATTAGAAAAGGATGACATTAGATGGGTTTACGTCGTTTGAATAAAACCAGTTATCAGTGAGCCCAAGAGCAGCACATCTTCGGGAAACAGGCACAAGGAAGAACGAAAATTGCATATTTTGAACGCATCCAGCTCTAGCTACTTTTTAAATCTTTGTTAAATTTGGGTTTCCTTAGGGCTTGATCGACAACAGAAGATATGTAGAAACGTTAAGGCGCAAAATCAGATCTTATGGAAAATTACCAAAAAACTAATAACGCAAAACCCTAAAATTAGTGGGGGTGCCATGGGACAGACATGAAAATGGCATTTCATGATCATAAAATTTTTTTTCTATTCAACGGTGTTTGAAACAACACTTACGTTTACGGGAAATCAACCTACGCATGTTAACTACTATTTGATTGGTAGCTGCAAGCGAAATATAAACTAAACACGACTTGGTCGGGACTAATAAATACTCATCTTGTGTTCGTCAGGGGGAAGTGGTGAAAAGGAGCTAGTCCTTTTTTGAAAAGATGTGTAGACTAGACATGGTTTCATTCGGGTAAGAGCTGCGAATATGACTCGATTCAGGCGCGTCTGTTCATGTGCCTACCAATCTTAGTACATACTAATCCTACTAATGACAGCAGTTGCGTTGCAGCCCACCCATGCTGTATATTTTTTATAACATCATATAAAGCCTGGGACCATCGGCAGAATCCGGAGTTGTGCTTATATTCATCTGCTTCACGTACCAAGACTGAACAAATGTTTATTATTATCCAATGAATTGTGGTAAGCTAGAAATACAATTCGAAATTATCTTTTAATGAATAATTGCAAATGCCTAAATTAGATAAATTTATGGTCCTGAAATACTATGTGTAGTTCATGTAAAGCGAATACATGATGTTAACAGGCCTTATGGATACTCGGCAGCACTCACACCAGAAGGTCGTCGGAGGAAAAGAGTCAAATACTAGCATGGAAATTGGACCTAAACAGTACACTCACAGACACCAACGATTATTGACTAGAAAGAAACTAATAAGCGCTGGGACATTGCAGCGGCTCATTGTAACCATTTAGGGAGGGAAAACCATACTGGTATCAGAACGTATTTTCAGATGAAGCTGACAGTTGTCCTACACGCTCTGAACTCATATGCTTTAGTGATGTATTGTGCTCAGTGTAGAAATGAGAGTATAAAATTAGTATTGATGCACGTTAGAAAGGTCACATCCTCTTCTTGTTTCCAGGGAACGTGGTCTAAAAGATATTGAGCAGCAACCCCTGGTCAGAGGCTTTGCTGAAGCCGAGAGTGGAACTACATAGATCGGCATACTTGTCCGTATTTTTTTCTTTTACTTATTATTAGGGCAACCAGTTGGGGTGTCGAGCATGCACAGCAATTTACAGTACATTTAAGTCTAAATCGAGGCAGAGGAGGCCTTACTATACTGTGCAAGTCATCACGGGAAGGAGATAAGAGCGACGCCTGTGGGGCTATCGAGAGCTCAACACGACTTATGTAGCCCCAATCTTCAACAATGCACGTGTAAAAATAAGTCAAATTAACAGATGGGGAATTTTACATTGTTCTTAATCACCTCAGTGAAATAGCGCAACATCTGCTCACATACCTACGTATCCAAGAAAGACTCAACAACTACTTGAACGACATGATAGACATACTACCAACAGTAGCTTGAAGCAAAACAAACCCAGTATTCACCGGTCACACAATTACTAGACTACATACAAATGACACATCAATAAGGATTACTAATCTAATAATTATTATATTCACAGTACATAGATTCATATTGATAACAATTACTCGTACATATAAACTCTGTAATTACGAAATTCTGACTTGCTGATATCCTGGTTCCCTTTGTATTTGAATCAGGACACATATACATTCATGACAGCACTGAATACATATTGTTATATGAAAAGTTATCAGTGACTCCTTTAAGATATCCTTGTAGAGTGTTTTATGTATGTGAGTGTCACAGTGTTGTCAAGTGCGATGGAATAAATATTAAATTGAGTTTGTTTATCTGTCTGAGTTGTTTGTTAATCTGACTTACAACTTCATCATACACATACCCTAGACATAATAACTTAGTCATACAGAAGGAAGCACACTATTCCAAATAATTCTTGACATGAGAGTAATACATATGTGGCAGCAAGTAAGGTTAATATCATAATAACACTACTCTAATAAGATTTAAGATATACCGATAACCTTATATCACAGCTGATATCTCAGTCCCATTACACTAATTCCCCTATAAATATTTATACAATCCCACTTTATCACCACATAAATATATTGGGGGTTCAGTCGCTCTCGGGAATTTTGAATCTTTACGCCTTCTTAGGTCTATAACAATATATAATATGAGAACTCTTACTCGGTAATTCCACTATTCAGGGACATACAGCTTAATAAGAAATTTGAAAAAGGGTATCCTTGGGTGTAAGGAACGATATAAATAAGAGGTTTTGATAAGCTACACACTTCGAGTGCCTGTGTCGCCCGCGATGTCCATACCATTCAAATATATATTCACTTAAGATGATATCGAATTGTAAAGTTATCCCACATTTTAGAATAAATACAGGTTGAGCTGTACTCTGATTAGAGACAATGGCGTTTTCACAAACTACGCCAAATTCGATCAGCTCTGATATCTGTGTATACTTCAGAGCACTGGCAAAATGAGACGTTAGGATTATGATAATGGACGGGCAAGTTAAGAGTTGCCAGACTTATAGTTCACTAAACTGAAAATGTGACAAATTTATATGTGAACGGGAAGAGAAGAAGATTAGAAAACAGCAGGCCCGAAAGAAAAGATTTGAGGCTGAGACGTAAGGCATCGGTTGCAAGACTTGGAATTCCCGGCTGACAGACGTGCACAGCCGGTTGCGCAGAATTCAGTGACGGCTGTTTCGAAGGCTTACAGAGGTTGCCAGACATCTCCGAGGCTGACCAAAGAGGATAAGCATTGGAAGCGAGGAACACGAAAGAAGAAATGTAGCCTGCAGACAAGGGTAAGAGAAAGAGAAGAAACTTTGACGCTGCAGAAGGGAAGAGAAGACATTAAGCTGCAGAAAGGGAAGCAGAAGAAAGAAGATTGAATGCTAGAGAGGGAACTGAAAGGGGAGACAGGAGATTACTGACTAAGGGAAACCTCTGAGTTAAGGACTAAATAGGGAGTTCTGAGTTTCCAGGCGTCCCAGCTCGAAAAATGGTGCCAGTCCCCTATGGGGGCCTCTGATCAGCTACTGCCCTACTCCAGGGAGCCTCAAACCCATCAGCCTTTTCGAACTTCATCATTTAGAGATCATTTTTGTTGAGTAAAGAAGATAGATATAAGAGAGTCTATAATAAATAGGTAGATATGAAACTAATTATAGCTAACCACATATGGGTATCGAGAAAGACGAAAAGGTGCGAGGCTTAAAGTTATTCAAGGGATTCGTGGGGCAGCTTATGAAGTATTTTGCAAACAATGAGCAGAAGTGCATCAGGAAAATATGACACTGCTACAAGCAGGCTCTTTTGTTGTAGTATGAAAAAAAGCAATACAGAATTTCTATAGGACAAAACATAATCCCAGGACCAATTGCTAAACTACTGACAGGTTGGCAACACCTATCACCCAGATTCTACAGCCGCATAGAGACATACCTTGGAGAAATGGACTTTCTCTGGGGGAAACCCAAGCTCTTACGGAAAGTCCTTATAGCGCAATTAAGAGAGTCCAATGGCTCCAGACCCTCGAGAAAGCGTTTTCTCATGGAAACTAAGAGTTGAAGCCACAGACGAGGCTCGGCGGTGAATGTTGCTAAATGTAGCTGAAGGTATCAAGCGGCTCTCAAGCCAGAGGTAAAGGTAATAAAAAGTAACAAAGAGGAAAACTTTAGGGGCACCAACCAGAGAACTTTACTTAAATATTTGATCCTAGGGATCAAAAATAAGGTAACTGCAGACACATTTTGTAGGCCCACGGTTATGAAAATAAAAATAAATTACCCTCACCATGTGTTACGCACAAATAATTATCTTTTCCCAAAGTCCTTTAGGTATTGATCATTTTTTCGTATGTATGAATCATTTTTTGACTGAATTGGTATTATCGTTTTTTCCAGTCAAAGGGACATGTAATCCGAGTTTATCGACGACTACAATTTTTTAGGTGCTTTGCCTTCTCATGTATAGGACACCGTTCGGTTACTATAATTTCTTGAACGAAGCGTGATACCACCTCTCTTATTGGTATTCAGTCAAAAATATGGTAGATGTCTGAAACCTGTCCTCAACGCTCTATTTTCTAATGACAATAAAAAGGCGCGGACCTGTGTAAGACTTATATCTCGAATTTTTCCACTTAGAATACGTCCTTATTGTGTAAAAGCGCTCGACTCCAGAGCTTTGTCGTTCTGCGCACGTCTCGACTTGTTTGTCGTCTTGTTGTCGGCCAGCCTCGGGGGAGTTTTGAAATGGTCTAAGTCGCGAGCAGACGCGACATGCCTGTCTTGTGATTTTCTCGAGCGGAAATACATGGTATTTGTGAGTTAGTTAGCCTAACTAGACTATATCCCTGTATTCATCTCAATGCCTTCCTCGGAAGGGCATAATGTTCATCGGTTGATTTTCCCCGAAACTAAGGTAATTCCTCTTGTATCGAACTTCTTGCGTCATCATCTAGAGTTCGTCATTTTGTCGCCTTTTTGCCCTCGCTGTGTGATTCGAAAATGGAGAGGTTCTTTGACTAGGATCTACAATCACGGTATCTTTATACCTGAATATGTTACTATCATTTCATGGGTCGCTCTACGGCAAATCTCAACACGGACTAGCGTCCTGTGTTCCTGGACTTTCGTATATTCAGAGTGCAAGTCCAAGTCCAGATTGAGAGAGAGACTTAGCGAAGGTTCATTAAGGCTCGAGCTGACCTGTAATCCATGTATGCTACTTCACGTGCAGACAGTAAAAGGACTGAATGTACAAATTGATCTGTAAGCATCAGAAAGGGCAATATTAATTTTATTGTCTATGATCAGTTGATTGATCTGCAGCTGACCACTGTCTGCTGATAACGTTATACCATACTATCATTTTTATACCGCTTCACGAACTAGAACTCTATGATTTGGAGATGCTGACAATCGTTGAACACTATGTTGACTGATATAAATATCCTGACCCTGTTTTGTGGCGAGCAATAAATGTAAAAAATTATACAACGAAAGTTTAACCACTTTCTAATGACCTCTACACATTCATGTCTGCCTGATGTACATACCTTGTGAATGTTCTACTACCACACTACACAGCAACATCTAAAATCACGAGAAGAGACACCTACATCTTGCATACTTTAATACACAGGACTGTCGATACAGGCGTGGCACCAGTGGTCGTCAAACCTTATACGGGAGCCTAACGTACATGGCATTGTGGCCGCGCCCCTTATCATTTAGCCTAAATCCACCCTTATCCTTCTTTTGGTGGCCATATGTTGGTTTACCTCCTGATACCAGCTAGCAAGGGGGTCAACAAACCCAGACATCATCAGCAGACTACAAGAAACGTTGCAGTATCTATAAATCACATTCGATGAAATTTTGTTGAAAGCACGCAGGCACTCCCACCCTTCCATTACTGACAGTCTGTTGGATATTTTCGAAACCTACCCCGGCCGTGCTCGGCCTGTCATTGAAGTTTTGTCTCTGCAACTAGAAGGACAACGTTACCCCCGAGCGCAATGGATTTCCTGATCTGTTTAAGAAGAACGGGACAAGTGCCGTAACAACCTCGTTCCCGGTCTCGAGGATCTTCAAAGCTCAATGTTGTAGAATTCAGAAGGACAAGATGTCAGAAGCATCAGCTGTTTTCCTCGTCACAGAAAGCTTCATTTCCCTCGTCATGGCTGTCTGTGGGAGCCTCTGACTGTTAATCAACGTTTGGAATCACCTTATATCCTCAGACATGCTGACCGACATCCTGTTACTGCACCGTGCTGACCGGTATTGGCGACAACTACTATAGACAGTTACCGGGCCTGTTTGGTTTGTGAAGCCTGATGTCACCTCTTTTGTTCTACAGCTGACGCTTCCCTAAATTCTTCTCACATCTTATTTGACTGATTGTATAATCCTTATGGTTATATGTCTATTTGCTATCTCTGGACTGCACTTTCCTATGTTTTATATTCAGACGGGTTTCTCGGTTGGGCGGATGTCGTTCAGTAGAAGAAACCAGTCACAAGAGGTTCTCACTCGTTAGAGTTATTCGCTTAGGGAACCCTGTCGCGAATTTCCTATGTGAATTTCTCAGCGACACATCGTTGTACGATCTGCTTTAGGTTGTCGACGAGTTGTGCTGTATTTTGTTTTTGTATATTTACATATTTATTTTTCCCTTCTTTTCTTATCACTCTTTCTTTGTGTTTTTCTAGTCCTTACGATTTCCGATTGTTTTGTAATGTCAGGTCTCCCTATCTAATATTCCAGTTCCCCATTAACGTATATTTTTAGGATTATCACCACTGTAGCGTCACTTTGTATTTGTCATATCTTCGCATTTTGTTCCATCCACCATTTCTTTTTAGTTGCGTCTGATTTAGTAATTATGGCATTATGCGAATGTTTTCATTATTGTTTGATCTTTGTTTATGTTTACATTGACTCTGATCTTTGTTGTTGTTTTACATTTGACTTTGATCTTTGTTAGTTGTTTACATTGTTGAGACCTAGTTATTGTTTACATTGTCTTCGTTATTCGTTGCATAGTTCTTGCATAGTTCAACCGCTGTCCCATTATTGTTACATACTTGATTATCATATGTGATCATGCACTTATGATCTACCTAGCGACGCACTCTATCCCTAACTAACTGGTCGGTTTGAGCTTATGGAATCTATTGTAGTGCGTTATGATAAATAACTGATGGTTATGCACTGATTTGGGTTTAGTCGCATGATAGAATTAGAGGTGACTTGTGCTAATTATCTATACATTTGATAATAACAAGTTGTTGTCCACTTACTTGTCTGCCCCAACCAGAGCATTGCGACGTAACCTATTGATTACACATGCCTCCTTTATTAAGTCTTGTTTGCTATTCAGACTTTGAAATTAAGTTAATTAATTTTTTCAGGTTCCTTGTACTAACATTCTACGACATCATGGTTACATTTGAGTACTTTTATCTGAGCAGGGTAAAGGCCCTTGGGAAGACAGGGTGATAAATTAGACAGAATTTGCGACTGCTCCCAACTATGCCAAGGTCATTGAAGTCGGAGGAAAAAAGAAAATGAATAAAGACAACACTAACTGAACAAGAAGATAGATGCTTGAAACATTTAAAACTGCAGTGCCAGGAAGATGAAAAAGAGATATACAAATGGAAATGGAATAAACAAAAAGAAGATGACCAAATTAAGAGGACACTCTTAAAAAGAAAGCTCGAAAAAAGAGACTGAAAAGAAGCTGAAATTTAAGGAGACTTTGAAGATAGAGGCTGAAAATAAAAGATTAGAAAAACCACGGTGAGGACTGAAGAAAGAAGGATACTCAAAGCTGATGGTGAACTGATTGAATAGAACCAGAAGGTTACAAAGATGGAACGTGATGAGAAGAAAAAGTCAAAAATGGAAGCTTTAGCATGTTAGAGAATTAAAAGTTTACCCTCTGAGCAACACAGGTAATGGAGCTAGAAAAGTTGGAGTAGGTCAGTAATCGCGCAAACGAGCTAACAAGGATTGGAGTCAGTCTGCAAATATAAGACACTACTCGAGTCTAATGCTGTTTATTCCGACAAGTTATAATCCTATAGCCCCATCAATTTAATTTCCCGTCAATCGATGATAAGGAGCACATTGTTATCTAGATTGATGATAGAAAGTATGGGCATAGTAAGGTGCTATAATAATAGAATAATAAACATATATATGTTTGGTCATCTGCTCCACAAGATACTTAGACCGGAGTGATGCCTTTGGACTTTATTGACGGTATGGTAGATGTGCCTGACAAAAAACAACTATGAGGTTTTTGTCAGGGCGGCATTGTTAATTGAAAGCAAGTACCAAACTTAACGAGGACGGATATCGTCTTAAATTTACATAACTAATGTTACCAGAACACAGGAGTGGTGAATTGATATGAATTCATTCTCAGGGCATCAGCTCATTACCTTTTTTACGATGGGTTGAGAGTTGTCTAAACACGAGAGCAGTACATTTTGAAGCTACTCTATGGAACTTACTACCTTAGAGGACAACGGTTATGTATTCTGTTAATGAAGCGTTTTCTTATCTTTTCTTCATCGATGGTAAGCCTAAAACAACATACACACCCCACAAAGAAATGGCGAGGAATACTGTAAGCCTGCCTCATAGTCTCAACTGCGGCCATCTCCTCACCATACACACAATTACGCACAATCTAAAAGTAAGTAAGTCAGGTCTGCAGGTGCTCACGGCAAGCACCTTTATGGCCCTAATTTTGCGTATGCTGTAATTATTCAGGACGGTAAGCCAGCAAAATTTCTTTTATAAAAAGAGTAAACTCGTAAGTTTGCCCCAGAACAACCTCATCAGTCAATCAATTCCTGTCAGAGGTTGCATCTTCTTCCCATTCAGAAATCTGGAGATCATCCACTTAAGTACTACACGTCTATTTTACTTCGCCGGGTTAAACTCTTTGAAGAAATTTGCACAAAGGTAATCGGCTTATAAGAGGAAATCATCTTTTTCTCAGAGACCCTCAATGTACCTTTGGAGTTATTAGAGGTTCTCTTCAACAGCTCAATAGAGATCTGGTAATGTCAGTTATGGAAACTGAACTCAAACCTAGGCCATGAAAACTCATTATTACGAGTAGGGACTTTAATGATAATTGCAGAGGCAATAATGGTCGCACCGGTAGATCGCAACTCATAGAGCATGATAAAAAACAATATAAACAACAGACAACTCTGCTTTCAACAAGATATCTCAGGGAGTAGGATAAACAGGTTAATGATAATAAAGACCATAATGCAATATCGGTCCATGCTCATCTTTTTGATTTTGGGTTAGAGCAAAAAATAAATGTATCCAATGCAGTACTTTATTTGATCCGAAAACCATTAGTACTCTAAGCTGTGGTCATCCTTTGCCCGCTCTTCCTGCTAATGTTGCTCATGATGGGAGAGGTTCTCTTATATTACATAAGGGGCTTGTAGTATTGTACATCCAGTCTTCAGTGTGGTTTGACTCTGGAGCTGTACTACTGTCCGGGGTGTTAGGCAACTCTGTTTGTAGATCCATTCTGTGCTACAGGAAAGGTCATCAAATGTGTCACATTTGGTGGCACGTTGGAAAAATATCCTACTGCCATAATACATATTGCTACTCCTTTCTTCACGGGAGAGGTCCACGCGTGTCTACTTCCAAACCCTATTGCGGACCTTATTATTGGTCGTATTCACGGAGTTAGGGAATGTACCCCACAGCAGATTGCTGTTTGGGAAGAGCAAAACATTGAAGCTACCAATACGGTAGTCACAAGAGCACATGCTCTGGATCCACCTCAAACTTCATTAACATAATCTCTATGCGATGAAGTAAATGACCAAGATAGTCACTTGACTATGGGGGCCACGTGAACCTCTTTTTTCGCAAACTTGCAAGAAGAAGAGGTTCCTTCATTTACAAAAAATTCTTCATTCTAGCAAAAAAAGGTGATCCTAATCAAAATACTAATAGAAAATCTTGGATTTCTATGAAGAACGGCGTACTTGTACGTATGGTACAAGACTCGACTACGTCCACTCATTCACAAATTCTTGTGCCTAAGAGCATGAGATTGCAAATATTGCAACATGCTCATGACTCGCAATGTGCCGGACATATGGGTTTTTCTCGTACAAAGTCGAGGGTTCTTGCGGCTTTCTTTTGGCCATTTGTGAGCAAGGACATACGAATGTACTGTCGCTCTTGCAAAGTATGTCAGGAGGTCAAATCTAAAGGACCACGACATGCTGCGCCTATCCAGGCTGCTGACATTCCTATTCGCCCTTTCAAAAAATGGCAATAGATATTATCGGTCCTTTTAGAATTAAGTCGGCTAGAGGACATCAATTTATCCTTACATGTGTCGATATGTGCACACGTTGGCCAGAGGCAATACCTCTCAAGAGCATCTCAACTGCTGACATCGCAGACGCTCTTTGGCTGATATTTTCTCGCTTGGGTTTTCCCGGAGAAATATTGTCAGACCATGGCACTCAACTTATATCAGACACTATGTCACAGGTAATGTCTATGCTACACATTAAAACGTCTCTCAGCAGTATCTATCACCCAATGTCTAATGGGTTGGTCGAACGTTTAAATAGGACTCTGAAAACTTTACTTGGTAAAATAACTGAGGATCATCCTCAGGATTGGGACAGGGTCTTACCCGCGGCTCTCTTTGCGTATAGAGAGGTCCCCAATGAACATACGGGGTTTTCCCCTTTTGAACCTGTCTTTGGCGCGCAACCGCGCGGCCCTATGTCTTTACTTCACGATCTAATCACTGCCGATAATATTAGCGATGAAACTCAATCTTCTTATGAGTACGTCATTGCTCTTAGGCAAAAAGATCATCGAGGCATGCAAACTAGCAACTTCGTCTTCCGAATTTGCTAAAGAAAAGGCAAGGCAGTTTGCAAATAAGAATAGATGTCTACGACAACTTTGTCCAGGTGACAAAGCTCTCGTTCTACTTCCTTCAGGGAGAACAGACTTCTAATTGCATGGAAAGGTCCATATGCAATAGTCTCCAAAATTTCTGATGTCGACTATGTTGTCGATATTGATGGAAAGCATAAAACTTTCCACATAAATATGCTCACGGAATTTTATGAAAGACCTGACTATTTGCAGCCGGTTTTCCAGGCAACGGACAATTCTCAGTACCTCATGGTACCAGATTATACAGTCATCTGTCAGTACTATCAGTTATAACAGGATGAGGAACTACTTTTTTCTGATGTCTATCTGACCTCTTCCTATGGTCCCACTTTATTCTACGGAATCTTGGAAAAACGTGACCGTTTCTCCAAATCTTTCCGCTGAGGAACATCGACAAGTTTCTTCGATGTTGCAAACATTTCAGGATGTTCTTACAGACATCCCGGGACACACACAATGTCATTGAACATGACATTGTTGTGCTACATACTGATCATAATCCCTATCAGAGTTCAGACTTCCTATCCCAATACACTTATCCATTTCGCAGTCTCAAGTCGAAAAAGAATTGGATGAAATGATACGTTTTCGGAAATTCATGTGACACATCCACTTCAGACATACTCTTCGTCTATGGTTATTGTTCGACAAGAAGATAATAAACATTCGCCATTTTCGCCGTAGATTATACGCAAATTGATACCAACGTTACGAAGTTCAGGACGCACTGAACCTATGCCTTCCATTAGACTCGAACCTACTCAAATAAAACTTTCTTAATTCCCTAGAATTTCTTTACCAAACTCAGATTTGTTCTAAACGGATTACTTGCGAAAAATTCTCACTCTAACTGAATGTGCAAAACCTTTTATCTGCATTTTTTCTACCACTAGGGGTTTTATTCCAATTGGAATTCTCTGGCCCTTTTGGTCATTCATGAAACGCCCTGCTACACTTCGTACGCATGATGCAGGCGGAATTCTCGCACTTATTCGTACTGATGTCATAGCATACATAGGATGATATCTGTGTCTCTATTCAGTGATTCACTGGCAAGATCACTATTCGCCTGGGTTTATTACGAATTACTGTCACTCTTCGCGAGCTATAACTTGACGGACTGTCAAAAACCCTCTAAAGACCTTTTCATAGGATTCAGTGAGATATTACGCTTTCTCTAGGTCATCGTGTTGGTCGTTGGTCCTCTTTTAAAGACCTAGGAGAGGACCACCAATGTTTCAAAAAATACTTAACATTTTCGGGTCCCTAAGCAACGAAGAATGACCAAGTCAGGAGTGTCGATATTAGGTTTGATCCAATTCTACGGGACGATTTCATTCCGAAATTTGTCCTCCATTTATGGCAGCCGCTTTCTACTTTATTGAAGAAAAGGGTTCGCCTACCCCTATCTGATCCCGCTGGTCTCAATAAGAATGTCAATCCTCATTGGACAGGTTACTAAAGCCTACCCTTTCTATTTTCATCTCTCACCTATTTTTAGGTTACGGGCTTAACTATTGAGCAAGACTTTTGTTATTCGCGAAGTCGACGCCTACCTCGTCAACTGGGATTGGGGGCTGGCACTAATTGCAGGAGGTATTCTGATACTCACTGCATCCGGTGATGTATATCTCTAGGAAATTAAACGCTGCAGAAAAGAATTACTCGGTTTTAGACCGTGAGTTATTGGCTATGGATCGATGGTCCTATATCCGCGAAGTTTACAAAGAATTTCCTTCTAGGGCACCATTCTCATTGTGGGAATAACCGACCCAGAGAAGCGACTTACTGCTATTTTCAGAGCACAAAAAACTTGAAAAGAGTCGAGGTCCCCTCGTTATGCCATAGCTCTTCAACCATCCAGTTCAGTTTATCGGTCGCGTTCGAGCTATCCGTCGGTTCGGATAATGTGATGGCCAGACATTCTGTCAGATGCCCACACGGATTACAGGCATGACTTCTTCTCGTCCATATATATATATTTCCCTGATTACTGCAGTAACACATCGTTATCCAATGACTTCATGTTAGTACGATTTCTCGCTTTTCTCATTTCGATTTATCGAAGGGAATCATATACCATACCTCGCTAACCACTTGTAATTATCTAAGGAGGCTTAGTTAGTGATAATTCGCGGCCAAACAGATCACTCAGGCCACAATTTAAACACATATATTTGCAACTATTCAGGGATTGTATTCAAGAGGATCTTACCAGTCGTTGTCTTTATAAGATATTGCTCGTTATTGATTATGTATCGCCGCACATCCTCTTGAAGATTGCGAGATTTTGCTCCATTAGTTGGAACTTCTTGAGGATATCAAGTACTCTGCTCCTTGAATTGGCGATCGGATGGATGTCCAACATCTCTCTTCTATTGACATGCTCTTTACGTCAAATGATGATCAACACCATGATATTATCTCTCCCACTTCAATTTACTGTCTGCTTTATACCGTATCTGTAATCTAAATCACGTGCGGGTCTCCTATTAATATATCTACACAGCATCGTTCTCGAACTAAATACACTCTCTATATGATATCATAATTAATTTATATAATGTCATACTACTCCTGGCTCACTCGAGACTTATATTCTCGATTTCTCATTATGATGTTGCCATCATGGTGCGCCCTCGGCTCTCGTGTGTTCCGTGGCACACTTCCTCCGGAATTTACTAAGCGCTATACTGAGGCATACACAGTTCGCTTCTTAAGGATCTGAGATCTGATATCAGCCTCGTCGCTCCCATGCGTTGAGCTAATTTGTTAGGTATATATCGCGCATCATACGTGCGTTAGGAGCACTAGGATTGTTTTTTTCAGGCTCCGGCATTTTAAAAAAAAAAAAATGTCCCATTTTTTTTCCAGGGAGGGTGCGGTAATGTTACGCACGGATCATTATTATTTTTCGTTTGTATAACCATTTTTTCATATGTATGATCATTTTTTTGACTGAAGTGTGTATTATGTTTTCTATGGTCAAAGGGACATAATCCGAGAGAGTATCGAGTCCTTACCAATTTTGTTAGGAGTTTGCCTTATCTTTGTATAGAGGACACGTTCGGTACTATAATTTCCTTGAGAACGATAGCCAGTGACCACATCCTCCTCTACTCTTGAGTCAGTATCTGTCAAAACTATGGTAGATGTCTGAAACCTTTCTGTCTTAACGACTTCATTTCAGACCATAAAAGGCGCAGACTGTGTAGACATTTATCTCACGACATGTTCTAGAGATTGTCCTTAATTGTGACACGGTCGACCTGACAAGAGATCTGTACGTTCTGGCATGTCTCGATTGGTTTTCCAGTTTGTTGTTCCGGCCCAGCTCTAGGGAGTTTAGAAAACATGGTCTAAGTCGCGGAGCCTACCCCGACTGCGTACTTGTGATTTTACTGAGGGAAATACATTGTCTTTGTGAGTTAGTTAGCTAACTAGACTATATCCAGTATTATTTCAAGCCCTGCCTGGGACGCATATGTTCATGCCGTTGATTTTCGACATAAGGTTATTCCTCTTGTATCCGAACTTTATGCTATACTCTAGAAGGTTCGTCCATTCTTGTCGCCTTTTTGCTCGCTGTGTGAATCAAAAAATGGACGAAAAAGGTACTTTGACTAGGATTACACCCCTTCACCGTATCATTTATACTGAACTAGTTTATATATATATGGGTCAGCTCTTAGATCCAACAAGACTATTGTTCTGTGTTCCCAGACTGAAATTCGTTATATCAGAGATCACGTCCAAGTCAGATGGTTAGACTTAGGAAGGTGATAAATGTCGAGCTGACCTGTAATCCATGTATGCTACTCACGTGCAGACAGTAAACGGACGGATTGTATACATCTGATCTGCTAGCATCAGGAAGGGAAGATTATTATTATTGTCTTACTACTCATGAAACAGTGATGCTCCTGCAGCTGACACTGTTGCCAGAATTTTTTATATATTTTTACTACACTTCACGAAACTAGAACTCTATGATTCTTCTGAATGCTGAACTCGTTGACCGATGTTGATGATATAAAATATTCCTGCCTGTTTTGTGGCGTGCAATAAATGGAAAAAAATTTATACAACTGAGAGTTACCATTTCTATTGACTCTTACACATCATGTTGCCTGTGTTATACCCTGTTGAACTGTTTCTCACTACCACCAAACACAGCAACATCCAAAATCAGAGAAGACACCATACACTCCTTGTACTTTTAATACCATGTGTCGATAGGGGTGGACAACGTGGTCGTCTCAACTTATACGGAGCTAAGTACCTTGGCATTGTGGCGCACCATTATTCCATTTAGCCCTAAATCCACCCTTATCACGACACAATTCGATGAACAGGAAATAACCACCAGACAGAAACAGTGGAGATTCAAACTGCAACCAAGGATGTAGCTACCATGACACTTCCCGTCGCCCGAAGAAAAGTGAAAACGCGATATGTGGAAGGAATCATAAAAGCAGCAGTGATAAATGAGCCAATCTACCCTCTAATATTGGGGTGTAGATATGTCTTCTTGGGGAATCCCAAGAGACCTGTGATATTGGCAACAGTGCAGACCAGATCACAGACAAAGAAGGAGGAGGATAATCCCATAAATACTCACCCAGATGAGATGAGGAAGGCACAGGCTGAGGACAAAACACTCAAGCCATGTTTCAAGAAGTTGCCCAAATCTCATACACCTCCAGGCAAGGGAGAGTTTTTATATGAAGAACTCAATAATTGATATATAGGAAGGCTGGATCTGAATCCAATGGTCACGGACAGCTGGTCCTTCCCACTTCATATAGGACTAAGTGTTGGAACTAGGGCATGCGATTCCCTTCAGTGGTCATATGGGAATCAGCGCAACAGGACAGCGAATAGCTTGTCACTATTTCTGGCCAGGAATAACTGAAGATATCAAACGATATGTAAAATCCTGTCCAGAGTGCCAACGAGTAGCACCTAAAACATTTGAACTGCACCAGCAACTCTGGGGGAAATGCCCATAGTGGGAACACCCTTTGAGAGAGTTGCCGTGGATCTTGTGGGACCTCTCACCCGAACCAAGAGAAGGAACAGCTACATTCTGACTCTGGTGGACACTTGTTCTATGTGGGGAGAGGCTGTAGCCCTGTCATCGATTGATTCTAAACATGTGGCAGAGGCATTGCTCACAATTTTCACAAGGTTAGGCTTTCCCAATCAAATCTTGACTGATAATGGCTCTCAGTTCAAGGTGAAACTAACTGAAGAAGTTTTCAGGATCTTCCAGGCCAAACACTTCCATTGTAGTGTGTATCATCCCCAAGGGAACGGCCAAGTGGAAAGATTTAACGGCACATTGATGTCGATCCTGAGAAAGTTGGCACACGAAAAACCAGATACATGGGACCAGTACCTGCACGCCGCCCTCTTTGCTTATCGGGAGGTACCCCATAGTTCAACCGGTATGGCCCCGGCAACATTATTGTTTGGAAGGCCAATAAAAGGTCCCCTCGAAGCTTTGTTAAGAACGTGGACTGATGAAAAGGCAGAGGAAAACATTACATCTTCATACCAATATGTGAATGAGCTGACCACTCGGTTTAAAAACTGGCTGGAAACTTGCCAATGAAAATTTGAAACAAGCCAGGAAGAAACATGCTGCCTATTATAACAGGAAGGCGAAAGACAGAAATTTGGCTGTGGGAGAGAAGGTACTGCTTCTTTTGCCCGGGAGTCAGAATAAGTTTCAAATTGGATGGCAGGGTCCATATACAGTTCTAGAGAAGGTGTCTAGAACAAATTATAAGATAGATAAGAAGGGGAAAGAAAAAATCTATCATGTGAATCTCCTGAAGAAATATTTGGAAAGAGAACATCAGGAAGTGACACACTTGTTGACCTTGTCCATCGCCATGGAGATGAAAAAGGAACCACTTTCATCATTTGAATATCCATTACACCCCTGTGAGACAGCAGCACAGGTGAAAATCAGTACACATTTAACGAAAACTCAGAAAGAGAGAGTGCAACAGGTTCTAAATAATCATGCAGAGGTGTTAACAGACCGACCAGGGCATACAAAACTATTGGAATATGATATGAAACTGATAGACTCCACACCTGTCTGTATGAAACCATATTCGATTCCGTTTGCTAAGGAGAAAGCTTTGAAGGAAGAGATAGACTATCTGTTGAAGGAAGGAATTATTTCGCACAGTGAGTCTTCGTATAGTTCCGGTGTTGTACTCTTAAGGAAGCCCTCTGGAGAACATAGACTCTGTATAGATTACAGGAGACTGAATGCTATTACAGAAGGACAGGTGGATCCATTGCCGGATACAAATCAGATGTTTGCCAGACTAAATAAAGCTAAATATTTCTCAAAAGTGGATCTGAGTAAAGGATACTATCAGATTCCAGTAAAGCCTGAGGTTAGAATCCAGACCTGCTTTTGAGTAACCTCAGAAGGACACTAATGACGCTTTAATAGATTGGCCATTCTGGATACTGGACATGTCAAGAACTATGTATACAAGCCGGAACAAATTGCGAAGAAGTATATTAAAGAATAAGGATAAATTTAAGTTGGACACTTACTTCGGGTATGTCAGCGCAGTGTAGTATGGACGGGGAAGGGCATAAAATATATTTCAGAAGAAAAAAAGCAAATTATCCTACTCTGGTTGTACAAGATAATCGTCACACAGAGGGAGTAGCTCGCTTCCTCAATGACCACAGAAGCAGCAGCACTCGCTTATCAGATGCGGTACCTATCAATGAGATGCTTATAATCACGCTAGATTTCAGACACGATTTTATTTTCAACGCTTTCTCAATTGCTTAGCAATGTTACCTTGCACCTCAAACTAACGAACCGCCTCATTGATCACCACCAAAAGATGACCTTGTATCTTGAGACGTTACTCTCTAAGTTACCATCAAAAACAATAACCCAAAGCCATGACATACATTGCAAGTCACGGTTTGGAGTGATTTTAACGCCACATTATAAGGTTGGTTGATACAATCCAACCGATGGTACTTGAAGGAGTACGCAAATCGCAATATTCTCGGTACTATGGCAACCCTCATAGGCTGTATGAATTTCTGAATCAAACTGGCGGGAATGAGACTCTCTCAGAATATTTGTGTGAAAATACTCCAAACCTCGTTGTGGCCAGGAAACCTCTCTTTCACAAAAGAATATCCACAAAGATAAACAGTGGAATTCACTTGATCGGCGCCATGAAACTAAGAACCAAGGATAGACCTCTTTACTGCACTCAAAGCGCTAAAAATTTCGCTCACATCAGCTACTAAGATCGGACCGAGCATACAGAGGGTGCCAGAGATCAGGAAGCCGTTCATATCAAACTGCATTAGCAATAAACATGAGAATTATAACTTACGAAAGACATAGATTATAAACCAGACTCGCACGGGATATTATAAAATATAGATTGACACTTGATGTTACTACAGACTCTCTGCATATTTTTTTTTTAAATCAAATGATATATTTTATTCGTTTAATAATGATATAAGGGTTGATAATGTCAATAATGAAGACAAAAACTATCTTCGATGCCCTTATAGGCCCCCACAAAATTGATGCAAACGATACTCACCACCAAGTCATTCGCGATACTAAATGGGAAACAACTGACGAACAGCAACTGACATGATATTGCAGCTGTAAGCGGACCACCCGGCATACATCTAGTTCATACAAAAGAAAAAAAATGATGATGAAAGAGGGAAGATCTTCTTGGGATAAAAAAAATACAAGAACGGGAAAACAGCAAAACTATCAAAAACCCTACCTAGCATGGCGGACAAGTATCACATACATGCCAGTTGATTAATTGTAATCCTTGCAAACCAAACTTATAACTTTTTAAATAAAGATGTGAAGACAAAAACTCGAAGAGAGATTTAAAAGACATTTCATCTCAATGAAATTTGGCCGTAAGAAGCTGAAAATGCTGCAAGACAAATTGGTAAGTAGTAGGTGCCCTTTATCAAAATTACAAAAAAAACAAACTATGTCACCAGACCTACTGCTATGGAAACTACCTGTTAAAAGGTAAATTAGGGAATTCAAATACCAACAGAAAAAGGAAAACCACAATATGACAAAAGAGATGGGCCTGAGCACTTCATGGACGGTGCTAAAACAGAAGACCACCAACCAACCAGTAAACACCTGATTTATAATAATGAAACATCCACAACCACCTTGCCAATAACTTGCGATGAATTCACGCTGGACGAGATCAAACAAGACGTTAAAAGATTTAAATATTTTAACGCTGTTGGAGTTGTGGAAATTTCAGGGGAAATGATTAAAGCAGTTAATGACAACAACCCCTTGAGAATTTTAGATATTATAAATGAAGTATGGAGAGAAGAACAACCACCACAACAATGGAAAGACAGTATTATTGTAAAGTTACCGAAGAAAGGTGATCTATCAGACTGTAATAACTGGCGTGGTATATCTCTATTATCAGTACCTGGAAAATTATTATGTTGCATGATGTTAGAAAGACTTAAATTGCATGTTGACGAAAAGATCAGAGAAGAACAAGCGGGTTTCAGGCCGAAACGATCATGTATTGATCAAATATTCACACTAAGAACAATTATAGAAGAATCAGTGGAAAGGCAATCGCCACTTATTATCACCTTCGTCGATTTTCAAAAAAGCCTTTGATAGTCTACACCGCCCATCATTGTGGAAGATACTTACAATCTATGGTTTTCCAACAAAATATGTGAATATAATCAAAGCGCTATATGACAATGCAAGATGTTGTGTTAGAACAAATAAAAGGGAATACAGAATGGTTTACAGTAGAAACGGGGTGAAACAAGGCTGTATTATGTCACCACTACTTTTTGGAATAGCTCACAATTGATATGGGTTATGAGAAAACTGTTCCCCACACAATGAACAATTGGGTATAAAATGGACTAATGGAAAATTCCTGGGGAACCTGGATTTCGTAGATGATGTAGCATTCTTAAGTTCACCACCACGACAATCCCAAGAAGCAATAAATAATTTGTGTCATCTCTCGGTTAAAATTGGTCTCCAAATAAATGCCTCTAAAACTAAAGCTATGAACTTTTCTAACGAGACCTTTGATATCATCTTGAACGGGGAAAAACTACAGAAAGTTGAAAGTTTCAATTATTTAGGCAGTAAAATGACTCAGGATGGTGACACAACAAGAGAAATCCATACTAGAATTGCTTTGGCAGCTAGCGCCTTCAATAGATTATCTAACATTTGGAAATTACGATCATTGAATATACATACCAAGCTTCGTCTGTTTAATTCAAATGGTGTCTCAGTGTGAACATACGGCTGTGAGAGTTGGAAAATAACAAAATCATTGGAGAACAAGCTCCGAATTACTTTTGCGCACGAGCTCCGCTATCAAAATTGTCTTTAGGAAAAACTGCATGTGAACATCAGTTGGCAATAGCCCCAATTCAAGATCTCGTAATCGCCTCAAAATAAGAGGCCAAGACCTCCCTCCTAGGCAGAGAATATAACCGTCTCGCGACTATATAAGGAAAAGACGATGGTCTTCTATCGGTCATGTCCTACGAATGCAAAACAACAGAATACCACTACAGGCGCTCACTTGGGTTCCTGAGGGTAAGCGGAAAAAAGGAAGACCAAAAGAAAAAAAAAAAAACGCAAAAATAAAAAAAAAAAAAAAACAACGTTATCAGAAGAACAATAATAAGAGAAGGAAGAAACGTTTGGCACTGAAATAATGGTTGCAAAGAGCTAAGAGGAGTGGCGTCACAACGAACAACCTGGAGAGCACTGGTTTCTGCCTTATGCGCCGTGTTTGGCGCTTAAAGAATTTATTTAATTATTATTATGTTATTTATTATTCTGGCATTGACACGAAAACGAAATGCGCCGCTTGTGTCTTCTCTAGAATGCATGAACCAAATCTATTGGACCCTCTGAATTGTTTTTTTCTAAACCCTCGCCCATATATAACAAATTTCCATGGATGATATCCTTTAGAAACGGAAAAGACATTTGAGGAACACATTGTCTCTCGTCGACACATGATCGTTTAATCGAGACCTTAGGGAAGCAAATTTAAACAGCACCACCAACCAACATGTTGCGTTTGGAATGTAAAGAAGTGGAATTTTATGGGACTAGCACCAGTTTATCAGGGAAACATGACCCCTGACCCAAAGAATTTAGAGAAACTACAGAAAGCCCCGAGACCACAAACCAAGAAGGACGTGAGATCCTTTGTCTCATTATGTGGTTTCTACCAGAAGTATAACAAAAACTTTAATTCCATATGTGCAACCTTTAAACGGATTGACCACGCACATGGATCAATTCCAGATCGCATTACATGTGAACCACCACAATTGCAAATGGTACCAGGATTTTAAGGGGAAACGCTCAAAGTAAATATTTTGAAATTACGCTGACTTGTAAGTCAAGAATTCGCATTTGAGTAAGGCACGGATGCGCCAGTAATAAATTGGCGTTGGTGCAACTCTCACTAAGAAACTCAGATGCAACATTGGCATGTCGGGAATTAAGCCCGCAGTGGCAATTATGACTAGCAGAGAAGAAGAGTTGAAGAATGAAGCTGAAATCAACTAATCAACTCAGCGAAAAAGAATGTCCTGCAGTACATATGGGCAATAAAGAAATTCAATATTCTATCTGCTATGGGAAGGCATTTTAAAGTTGCTCAAAGACGGCAGTCAAAAATCCTTTATCCGCGGTTTCTTGGCCCTCGGCTAGCACATCAGAGAACTCTAGGTGACTCCGTTTGCGTCATTACTTTGCGCACTCCACTAGTTATTCTTAGCAATTGAGTTATATATCTCGGTAGAGAAAACAAATTTGGGTATAGGTCAGGGAATTTTTTAAGCCGCATCCGCGTGTTTGTTGAGAAGATCTACGCACGTAAACCCCAGAAATAATAATAAATTTCTCTTATGTGTACTATAGTGTAGAAAAAGGACTGACATGATAAGTAGTTTTAAGAGGGGACGCATGCGTCGGTTGGAGATATTCTAAGTCACAAAATATTTTTTATAACAATAATAAAACGCGGTAAACTATGAAGCTACAAATATATTTAAATAAAGGAACAAAAGAGAGCAATGGTTAAAAGAACAGTGCTCGTCACAATGACATGTATCTCAGAAATCCCCCAACTTGTTTATCTGCCTTCGTCCTGCGCAAATTGTAACGCTTCTCACGTTGATAGTAAAAGCATTTACTCCGTATTTTACCCCGGCACTCTCCAACATTGAATCGATTGGGTATCCTGACCTTGGGCCATTCACGGCAAGATGATCACCATGACCCTAGCACTTTAATATTTCTGATTCATTTCCGATACACGGCACGTAACTAAAAGACCCAGAGTTAAGCAGGACGAGAGCAGTAGGGGCGATATGAAGACAGGAACTACTAGCATTGCTGCGCTCTCAGAGATACTCAAAGCACTCGCCGTGTCGCGCGATACACAATTGCTCGCCATCCACGCCGTGTAAGGCACATGTCTCACCACTACTTTTTTGATACTGCCACCGGACACGTGATAAAATTCGAATAAATCATATACCACCTCACATACTCAGACGGTTAGGCTTTTTAAAAAAACTGGAAAAACGCTTATCTCGTAAAAAGATGACTCATTAGATGGGTTGTTAACCGTTTTTGAAAACATTCCAACAGTCCCTCCCCCCCCCAAGTCAGCACATCGTTCGAAAACAGGACCACGGTAGAAGTAAATTGCATATTCTTGCAACGCAGGCCACTCTTCAACGCTCTTACTTTAGAATTTTGTAATCATTTCGGTTTAGCCCTTCTCTTAGGGCCCACCTTGCTGACAAGAAGACTCAGGCTAACAACGTTCCTACAGTCACAATAGTGTCCGCTAGGACCTCCCCACCATTATCCACAACATTATAACAAGACAATAAAATACGTGGGGTGCCTGACAGCATGTAAATCACTTTTGCTCATAAAATTTTTTTTTAACTATGTTTGAAACAAAAAACTTACGTTACGGAAATAGCTACCATGTAACTCTATTTGACTTGTAGCAGCGCAACAAAATTATCAACTAAAAACGACAACGAGACTGGTCGGGCTAATAAATACTATATTGCTGAGTTGTCAGGGGGGGGAGGACGTGAAAAGGACGTACTTTTTGGAAAGATGTGTAGCCATGGCTTCATAGGGTTGTGAGCAGCCGAACCTTACTCGCGATTCAGAGTCGGCTCTCTGTTCATGGCGCCACATTGTGTACGTGATTAAACCCTACTAGAAGCAGTTAGCCGTTGACGCAACCCAAGTGATATTTTTTATAAATGTAAAGCCTGGGACAATCGGCATTGATCGCGAGTCTCCCACACCCCCTGTGGCTATTATTCATTTGCCAGTCAACGAAAACTGGTTATTATTGCCATGAATTGTGCGTAAAGTCGCGTTGACAATTTTCAATATCTTTTAATGAAAATTTGAATGTAATCTTGATAAAACAATAGTCCTAAACCAGCAGACATTTTCACAAGTCTATTCTCGTACCTCGAGAAATTTAATTATAACCATTTTCCTTAGCGTGATTGGGCAATGCTGACTATCAAATATCATATATCGGCAAATTCACCCCACATTCGGCTCCTGGATTGTTTTTAAATGAAGAATTTACATTACAGTAAACACCGAATACACCTGTATCCTTTTTTTAATTCTCTGGTCGTGAACAGCTAGATATTCTCTACTTCCTAGGCACTTACTAATTATTGTGGTATACCATTACTCAATTAATGATCATTCTCAACTATAAAATGACTAGAAAAATAAAAAACATTATTTAAAGTTCACATTATCCTGTTTTAAAGAAGGCACATCTTGAACCCATTTCGTCATTATTCAGTCGCTCTTTCGAGCTCTCCTTTGCTGTGCTTGCTCTTACTTGTTTACGCCTAGTCAATCGATAGCGGCTGTTCTTGTCAAGCTACCAACAATATATCAGCAAGCATCATTCCGAATAAGGTCACTCCACGTTGACCTCTGCGATCTACCTTGTCTCCATTAAGCATGGCAATACTCTCACAGTGCCCGTGTGGTGTAGCTATCCTCTAGGTTGTCTTCGCATACACTCCCATGCATTCTATCGCGCTACTGTACCGCTCCCACCACACAGCTGCTTGGAAAGGTAAAGATTAATCCAGAACCGAAATGGGTTCTATCCATGAAGACATATGAACATACATTTTTGTCCATAAGAAGTGTTGCAGCGAAAGACTCTTATACTTCAGAAGGCATTCGATTAAGAATTCTCTACCGCAATTTCATTTTTAATTATCCTGCATACTGTTGTGTTTCCAAGAAAATTTGGTCCACTCCCACTGAACCTTAACTGCTTGAGCCATGCCTGCTTTTTCCTCTTGCCATCGCAACATTGCAGAAAATAAGCTCGTCATCATGAAGAACAGTATTTCCGAATACCTCTTGCCGGCACTCCAACAAGATACTCCCTCTCTCTGTTCTCTTTTCCACGCGCTCTTACTCAAGTCCTCCTGGGAAATTTTTCTGATGAGGTATTGAAAGGCACTCTATCATGTTCGTCCTCCCATTAGCCCTTGACCATAAGTTTTTCATCGTCAGATCCCAGCCTTATGGCACAGGGTCCGGCTAACAATACTATTGCGCGTTAGTACCCGTGACACATCGTGCACGGCGTTCTCTCAAATAACGCGTTCTTGGCTCTGACTTCGCCTACGGTCTGCAGATTCGAACTTCCTGATTGGCCAGAAGTCTTCTGAATTGTCAAACATGTCACTTACTGCCACGCAGCATATCCCAACTCACAGACGAAAATAGCCAAACAGTACCATCCCGGACTCGGTATTGAAACCTGTACGTCTACAAGAGACGCAAAAAGACGCGACCTTACTTTTAGTCACCGCACAAGTGACTCACTGTGTCTGATTTCGTAGTTAATACACTTCACAAAGCTGCTCTAATCGTCTTTCATTCGATAGAGAGTATTTCTTTTGCCATATGAACGCGTGACCAATGGAATTGACGGTAAAACATCTACCAATATTCAAACAAAACAGGATTTAAGACTCGTGTCTCTGGATCCTGAATGAATCAATCGAATAAGCCCCCTCCAATCTTCCGGTATATTATGTAACTGATTTTGAGGGACTTCCATTAAACCCAGAAATGTTATGTGCCACGCAGAAAGGTCCTCCCTCTTTGACAAAAGACTCGTAATAAGCGGCTTCTGGTGGTTCCTGATACCAACAGGAAATTGTAACATCTTCTGCCAGGAGATCCACGTTGCCCTCTGGACCAAAAGCTCCGCGCTTGTCTTCGGTAACATTCAGATCTCTTACAAGCTAATCTCAGTTACACCATTTGGTATGTAAAGTCGTGGGCTTTAACAAAGTGGATGTACCATGTACGTTGCTCCAAATCTCAGGACTGTCGCTTGAGGTTGATTCGGTTTCCGGACCACCAACTGTCCTACGTCTTCATCGTAGGAAAGAGCTGGACCAAATGTATTGCTCTGGCCACTAATAATTGGGGAAACACCCTGGTAGGCTCATCCGCAACTGTGCGATACCCTGATAGTCATTGCATGTCAACGCGCACACTCAGACTTGCCTTGTATTGCTCGAGGTCACTTGCCACTCATGAAACCACAGTTTAAGATGTGCTGCACATGTATTGCAGCCTATGTGGTGGCACCCAGCTCTTATTTCTGAAACTTCCCTAATTCTTGATCACTGCACAATACTAACCCTGTTCATAGCGGAACCTCTCTTAATCACATTTAGTTATCTATTCTCGTTTTTCTTGTGATGTAAGATAATGTCCACCTCCTCACGCACCATATAAGATAAACACCCAAACAACTATCATACTGAAAGCCAACCCTCCCATGTCTCACAGCAACATCGTCCTAGGATTTCTAACTACCGATACCTTATTGTAGACATAAGTGGACCACAACCCAAGTAATATCTTCCCTACACTAAATGGCACATATTTTTATCCAGAAGATACATGGATACTTTACTGCCACAAAGGTGACCTTAACCTCCATAGGTCAAGGATTGCATCATCCAGAACTTCTAAAGTTTCTCAGCCTTTCCCTTTATTTGTGCCTCCCATTAGACAACAAAAATTATGCAATCGCCCACAACAGTTGCCCCCCGTCACTATACGTATAAATTGACCGCGTAAATTAAAATAACCACTCAGTAGCATATATCTTCGAAAACTAAGCTCAATCAAACATTTTGTATCGTCATTTTTCCGTTTTTCTGCAACACCAAAATTACGTTAAGGATCAGCCGATTTTCCACATTTCTGGTACAATTTGGTTGTTGACAAGTGAAATTTATGTCTTGCTATTTATGTGTCAGTTCAGTCAGCGAACATGATGTAAAGCCTATGGTCAACTACAGCCTGAACAGAGAGGTTGTGAGACGGAAGTAAAACTGCATGGAATGGCAAACAGTACCACTGACAGACCTAGATTAAAGACTAGAAAGAAATAATCGCTGAGCAACTTGCAGAGGCGTAAGTAACCAGATTAGGGAAGAAAAGAAACTTGGTATAAAGTCATTTCAGATGAATGGCTGATCAGTAGGCCTAAAGCGCGTCTGAACTCAATGGTTTGTGATAGTATTTGTGCTCAAGATGTGACTAAGAGCAGTAGTATGATACAATTAGTTAATGAAGTACCGTAAAGATGGTACATCGCTTTCTCCATGTTGTACTTCACGGGGGACCGGTGGTCTAAATAGTGTATTCACGAGGTCAGACACACTTGGGTCAACGATAGCTTTGCTGAATCCAGAAGGCAAGACTAGCTATAACTCCTAGGTAGTCTCACTATCAAGCAAACCAGTGGCAGGTGAATACAGTCCAACTCTCAGGGGAAGTAAGTAGCAGGCAGACGGAGGGGCTGTTGCCTCACTGCCACGTCTTCACGAAGCCAGATAAGGATGAGTTGTGGTCCAGTCTGAGGCTTCAAACATTACTGTCTACCCCCCATCTTAAGCTTAAAATCGACAGTTGTATAAAATAAACTATTAATGAGGGGAAAGGAACTTTAAGTGTTTTAATTAATCCGAAAACTGAGATACATCTCCAATACTAGTTCCCACAATAAAGGACAAACTATTGGAAGTCATCGAATAGGACACAATACAACAGGAAGCTTGAACAAGAACAAACGTATTCAGCCTTCAATATTACAACTACAACCAACTGACACACATACGGGATACTATTAAAAACTATATGTCACCTACAAGCGATTTCATTCATTTGATAATGATGATGTACATACTATTGTATTTAAACCACTTGTATTGGTGTTACTATATGGTGTGTCCCTTTGTACTTTATCCGAATCACTGAGCCACCGCACTTATACATTCATGAAAGCCATCGAATACAATTATTGTTATTTGAAAATTTATCAGTGCTCCTTTAAGATATCCCTCCCCGCTTGAGTTGTTTTATGGTATGGAGTGTCACAGTGTTGTCAAGGCGGGGAACTAAATTAAATTGTTTATCCAGCTCCTGTTGTACGGTTCATGACCTTTACACTTTTCACTCATACAAACTCTACCTCCTAGACCCATTATTGCTAACGTAGTCCCATCACCACTTTATTCCCAGCATAATTACTGATGATGGGATGTGCATATGTTGGACAGCAAGTAAGGATTACGCCCTATTCATTACACTACTCTCTATTAGCTATTAGATCACCTTCACAGCCAATCTCTAGTCAGTACACTAAGTCCCCTTCATAAATATTTATAACATCCCACTTCGACCACAGACGCTATGGAACTAATTTCTTTGTTGTTGGCTCGCCTTAGGATACTTCGGATTTGCCTTGTCCGTCTGGCACCTCGAAAATCTTTGCTTGACATTGTTACATCGAAACTTTGTTTGTGCGTTGGATACACGTGGCGGATACATTATGCGTGTGTTGTACCGTCTACTTCCACCCCACTAACCTGAACACTTTGTTTGCTCGGACATGTCAACTCGGCCAACTTTGTTTAGCATCTCCCGGATGTTCGCACACAAATGCGACAGTTCTGACCTCTTTCCGTCCTGTCACGATGGAATAAGACACTTGCTTGACGTTGCCACAATGGAACCCACCTTTGCTTGTTCGTTCGTCACTTACCCTCCAGATCACTTTGCTTGTACTTGTCGTTGTCACATGGCAGAAACTTTCCCTGCTTTGTCCTTTGTCACTAGTGGATATCATCTTTAACTTCGTCGTTGTCCACATGACATACTTATGTTTTGTGCGTTGTCCACATTGAATACTTGGTTTGTCGTTCTTCTCACATGTCCAAAACTCGTGCTATGTCGCTTGTTCACATAGCACCACACCTGATGATTGTCCTTGCCACATGGACACTCTTGATTGCCATTCGCCACCATCCGGACTCTTGGCATTTCTATTCAGCGGCGCCACGATGGACCTGCTTTAGTCTATGCGGATTCGCCACCCGTATGGGATCACTCTTTGCTTGTATTCGAACCCCATGGGATGACCAACTTTGACTCTGTCCGATCTGTCTCATGGACACTTTCGTTTGATCGTTAGTCACCCCTATGGCTTTCATCTCGCTATTACATGGATACTTTGTACATCGTTGGTAACATGTACACTTTGCTCTGACATGGTGTTACATGAAAACCCTGATTCACGTCGACATCGTGAAATACTTATGATTTTGTCCGTTTTCACAGTGTCACTTTGTTTGTACGTTACGCACAATGGAAACTTTGTTTGGTCGGTTTTCACATCACGTGGATACTTTGTTTGTCGTTGTCACATGGATACTTTGTTAGTCGTTGTCACATGGATACTTTGTTTGTCGTTGTCACATGAAAACTGTGCTTGTCGTTGTCACATGAACACTGTGTTTGTCCTTGCCACATGGACACTTTGCTTGCATTCGCCACATGGACTCTTTGCTTGTATTCGCCACATGGACTCTTTGCTTGTATTCGCCACATGGACTCTTTGCTTGTATTCGCCACATGGACACTTTGCTTGTCGTTGTCACATGGACTCTTTGCTTGTATTCGCCACATGGACTCTTTGCTTGTATTCGCCACATGGACACTTTGCTTGTCGTTGTCACATGGACACTTTGTTTGTCGTTGTCACATGGACACTTTGCTTGTCGTTGTCACATGTACACTTTGCTTGTGGTTGTCACATAAAAACTTTGGTTGTCTTTGTCACATGGACACTTTGCTTGTCGTTGTCACATGGATACTTTGTTTGTCGTTGTCACATGGAAACTTTGTTTGTCGTTGTCACATGGACACTTTGCTTGTCGTTGTCACATGAAAACATTGCTTGTCGTTGCCAGATGGACACTTTGCTTGTCGTTGTCACATGGATACTTTGTCGTTGTCACATGGAAATTTTGTTTGTCGTTGTCATGCGGATACTTTGTTTGTCGTTGTCACATAGATACTTTGTTATTCGTTGTCACATGGATACGTTGTTTGTCGTTGTCACATGAAAACGTTGCTTGTCATTGTCACATGAACACTGTGTTTGTCGTTGCCACATGGACACTTTGCTTGTATTCGCCACATGGACACTTTGTTTGTATTCGCCACATGGACTCTTTGCTTGTATTCGCCACGTGGACTCTTTGCTTGTATTCGCCACATGGACTCTTTGCTTGTATTCGCCACATGGACACTTTGCTTGTCGTTGTCACATAGACACTTTGCTTGTCGTTGTCACATAAAAACTTTGTTTGTCGTTGTCACATGGACACTTTGCTTGTCGTTTTCACATGGACACTTTGCTTGTCGTTGTCACATGAAAACTTTGTTTGTCGTTGTCACATGGACACTTTACTTGTCGTTGTCACATGAAAACATTGCTTGTCATTGTCACATGAACACTGTGTTTGTCGTTGCCATATGGACTCTTTGCTTGTATTCGCCACGTGGACTCTTTGCTTGTATTCGCCACATGGACTCTTTGCTTGTATTCGCCACATGGACACTTTGCTTGTCGTTGTCACATAAAAATTTTGTTTGTCGTTGTCACATGGACACTTTGCTTGTCGTTGTCACATGGATACTTTGTTTGTCGTTGTCACATGGAAACTTTGTTTATCGTTTTCACATGGACACTTTGTTTGTCGTTGTCACATGAAAACATTGCTTGTCGTTGCCACATGGACACTTTGCTTGTCGTACTCACATGGATACTTTGTCGTTGTCACATGGAAACTTTGTTTGTCGTTGTCACGTGGATACTTTGTTTGTCGTTGTCACATGGATACTTTGTTTGTCGTTGTCACATGAAAACTTTACTTGTCGTTGCCACTTGGACACTTTGTTTGTATTCGCCACGTGGATACTTTGCTTGTCTTCGTCACATTGATACCTAGCTTGTCGTTGTCACTTGGACACTTTACTTATATTCACCATGGACACTTTGCTTATATTCACTACATGGACACTTTGCTTATATTCACCACATGAACACTTTGCTTGTCTTTGCCACACGGACACATTGCTTATATTCACCACATGGACACTTTGCTTGTATTCATCACATGGACAATTTGCTTGTATTCATCATATGAACAAGTTGCTTGTCTTCGCCACATGAACACTTTGCTTATCGTTGCCACATGGACACTTTGCTTGTATTCACCACTTGGGCACTTCGCTTGTATTCACCACATGGACAATGTGCTTGTATTCACCACATGGACACTGTGCTTGTATTCACCACATGGACACTGTGCTTGTATTCACCACATGGACACTTTGCTTGTATTCACCACATGGACACTTGTCTGCCTGCTTGATGATTTATGTGGTCAACAGATGACATTTGAGACTGCAGCTGTTGGTTCTATGAAAACTAACCTTTGATCTAGGTAACTAGCAGCACGCTTCTGTTATTCCCATAAAAAGTCCAGAGTGAGATGAAACTAAAGATCATTTGAGGAACACCGATTTATAATTTCTTCCTGACTGTCGCGAGAGGGTAGATGGTTATTGAATTTAATATGATATCCTGGACATAAAAGTGTATCAGATGATACCAGGATAGTGCCAGATAAGAGTCTGGTCTTATCAGTAATACCCCTTCTCTGAAAAGAGTAAGGGTGTATAGACAACAAAGGTAGGGTCAAGCTGTATAAGTTCCCAGAGAAGATGGTAATGTAATACTCTGAGTCCTTATTTGCTACCTCTCCAGATCCTCCTCTGTTAATATGGTAGTTATTATTGTTATTAACTCTGCTAGAGGTAATTATTAAATTAAATTTACCAACAAGAACTGTAACTTAACTTAAGGAATTTAAGTAAGTCTGATGGTAAATATTTACAATTTATTTGTACAGTTACTCTTTTCTGTTTGAAAATTTTAAAGAGAAATCATATTACAACATTAAATAACTAATAAAATGTTCAACAAAGTCTTTCACTGAGTTAAAATGTCTATCACTATGGAGAAAGTCTTGCTTGGTTGGTCTCTCTCTCTCTCTCTGATTAAGTAATAGTTAATTTCACAGTTCTGATTGAAGATCTACACTGCTATTGTCATCATGAAATGTTAATTTTATTTTTGGTGAACAGGGATATGCTGTACAGTTGCCTTTGTGGGCAGCTTATCTGAGTCACTGAAGATGGCTCCCTCTGATGTTGGATAGAATTAATTTCTGTACTTCTTCCAAGTGGTGTACACGAGATGTCTGGCCCTCTTACATAGACCGGCACTGCATCCGTCGTAACCTCAGTAAGAGATGCCTCTTGTATATTTGTAGGTTTACAGGATAAAACCCTCAGGCATACACACAGACGAGCTGTTAATGGCTGTTTAAGGTCTGCTTTCAAGTACAGAAGGCAAATCGCTTCCACTAACACTTGCTTTCGTTTGCCGCTCTCTGTGGCTTTCAAATATTGTGACTGACCTGATTCTGTTAGACACGCGCTATAAATAGTGTGGTCTCGAGCGTCCGAGGTAGTTCCGAAACGAATGTGTATTGAGTTCAGAAAATATTGGTAAATTTTGCCTATTGTACAAATCAGGAAAACTAAGATTTTATTTATCTACGTTATTCCTGGAGCGATTTTATTCATCTAAAGTTTAAAATACGCCCTATATTATTCTACATATTTCTAGTAAACAACCTGTTTCATTCCTAAATGCATTTTATTCTATGCGTACGTTACACAGCTAAATAATGGACTAACCTGAGGCTTTGATGCATTCAACTAGAGATCTCTCCGGTCCTATATCAGTATTTGTAAAAGTATTAGTACTTACGGGTAGAGCAACATCCCTAATATCGTTTTGGTGGCCTCTTCCAGGTGGTAGTTCTTTCATAAAGATGTAGTTAATTGTCCTTTGATACTTGTTTGCACATATTTGGACTTCCATTTTATTTATCCAAGGCTGTAGTAAACACGGCATAACGGAGCGTTCTGATTGGTCTGTGTATCTTGCAGTTCTTACAATGTATGGCGCGGTGTGGTCAGAGTTAAGCAGAATTCGTCTTGTGAGACAGACGTCACTTCCCGACACTGACACATACAGTATTGTAACCAGCGATAAAAAATTATCCCGAGTAACCACTGACCGCTTGGCCATTAGCACTATTACATTTTTCTATATACTGCCTTCTCTTTCTTTCTGTCTTGGCGCATTCTCTACCTTTCTGCCTTCTCTTCTTTTTTTGTCTTTTCTTCCTTTCTGTATTTTCTTCCGTTTTTGAATACTCATTTCCTTCTTCTCTTCCTTTCTGTCTTTTCATCCTTTCTGTATTTTCTTCCCTTTTGTCTTCTCTTCCTATTTATCCTCTCTTCTTTTCTGTCTTTTCTTCCCTTTGTCTTCTCTTTCTTTCAATTTAAAAAAAAAAATCTTTTCTGTCTTTTCTTCCCTTTATCTTCTCTTTCTTTCAATTTAAAAAAAAAATCTGTTCTATCTTTTCTTCTGTTTGTCCTTTCTTCCTTATAGTGTTCATTGTCGAAAGTTTTATCTCTTGTGGATAAACAATATTACATGACCCAGACTTACAGACACGGCCGCAGGCGGAGTCACCGATGAGTCATACAGACACATTCATCTCAATAGATAGACAGATCTTTCCTGAACAAACTGACCAAGCACCAAATTGAACCAGAAGTGACCGAATATATCTGGTTCGGAAATATAGTTGTGTGGGCTTTGGTCAAAGACTGGTTTCTCAGCCACAGGGGACAGCTTGGTTCCAGAAAATAGCGGCAGGCCCCGAACGAAGGGAAACAAAGTAACCATGAGACGAAATATGTAAGCATGCATAATATAAGACAGACGGATTCGTTTTTAACTGATTACGAACGAACGAACGAACGAACTTGATTTTCAAAGGGTTAAGAATTGGGCACGCAGGCCCGTCTGACATTCTGCCCTTCTTCTCTCTCTCTCATCATGTATACTATATTCTTTCATCCTCACATTTACTTTAAGCATAATTAAGGCATTTATCATTATAAAAGTAATATTAAATTTGCAATAATCATCATAATTAAAGTATGTTTTTAAAATAAAATAATAAAAAAATAAAATTAAGGCATCTCATTCTTAATATCTGACTCTACAAACCATTTTCAAACCGTGGCAATATTGCATCTTGTCTTAACTAGTGTTTTTTTTTCTTTCATCTTCTAATTTTGCTTCTTCGTTTTGTTTTTTTAACTTGTGCTTTTCTGCAGGTACTTGTTTGTTTTTTTTAGGTTGCACCTTAGTGTCACATAATGATTGGGTCGATCTCTTTTCATCTCCGGCAGTATTTAGTTCCATTTTTTGAGTGGACTAAATTACGTGCTTTTTTTGTGGTCGGCACATTTCCTTTCCCTTCTATCAAGCAGATATTTAGTACTTTCAAATCATCTTACACACCTCTCAGATAAGTCGTCATGTCTGTTTGTTTACCCGTTCATCCCTGCTGGAAAAGGAGACGGATGAGATAATATTAACCGACAATCATGTTGAAAAATTTCGGGTGGGCTCGAAATCAGGCTACGGATTAGCCCTAAAATCGCCCAGCGAATTTGTTTAATCGCTGATAAGGCTGATGTGTCTTCCTCGACCAGATCGGTAAACAAAGAATTTTGTTTGCGTAAGCGACGGTTAGTTAGATTGATCGCCTGCGCGACACATTTCTGGACATAATTGTTTCCGGTATACCTTGTTACAAAGACATTACTTGTAATGAAAGTAAGATGTTGTATTTGAGAAAACATTGCCGAGAGAGGATAGGATGTTTTCATTCCATATGTGGGAGACATGACCTTTGCAGTAACGAGCAGAAATTTCCATGTAGAAATAATTTGAATTACCACACATAACACGCATGTTTGAAACGATTGGCAGACATTCGGAATGAAGGCACAACACCCCTTCCGATTAGAGCCCGGCTTAACATCGTAACAAACAAATGCGGGGGAAGACAGGCAATATAACATGACACTTTAACCAGATTAGAACACTGTGAAAAACTACCCTGCGCCAAGAATACAACCAGATCTTGCCAGAATAAGACTCAAATCAGAATTTCATTTATCGGACCGGACTTTGATTGAGCTTCTTGAGGAATTATCTCCCAGGAAAATTCTTCTTACATTAACAAGGAAAGCCGGAATCGAAAGGAATCTGAATACAAGTCAAAGGGGGAACTTATTGCTAAAGTAACAACACCCCAGACGACGTGTAAAAGGCATCGTAAAGCTGCCTTAAACGTTTTCTCTGAACCAGCAGTCTGTGAGCTTAAAGATTGGTGTCAGTTGTACATTTTGAATTCTATTTTTTTTCTTCATTATTAACATGTGAACTAATACTTATTTATTGACATGTAAATATAAATATGTAAAAATTGCTAATGGATATCCAAGTCATTTGAGGCTGGTAACCTCAGCATATAGAATGATGATTTCATCAACCACCACTGCCAGGGCTGGTGACTGCTTTATTGCGAGTTTCTTATAAAGAACCAAAAGCAGAGGTAGTCTCAATTTCCATATGGAGCAGGAAGGGAATGATGAAAGAAATGATGTACATACATGTTATATTATTAACATTTTCAACCAGTAAAAATGTAAAACATATTCACTCGAAATATAATGAAAGTTTCAACCTTTTCAACTAGTGTAAATGTAAAACATATTCACTCTTAATGGCAGAAGTTAACCCTGTCAGGAAGCACGGCCACGATAGTCGCCCACACCCAATAGATCGTTCGTCTACAGATGTGCAAACGACGAACAACACAACACACAAAACGGCCCAAAAACAACAACCATTGAATCACTACAGACAGAAACAGAGCAATTCAGCCCAGGGAACGGGAAGGCGATGGTGCAAAGAGTGTACAACTGACATAAATTTCACATCGGATTGTAAGAGGTCGAAAACAGGCCCTTATAATGTCGCGTCCCTGCTCACGGAGTCGAAATGGAACCATGACCTCCAGGCATACGAACAAAACCCCAGTCATCCCCCTATTAGTGAAAAAGTAAATGTTGGTAACCAAACAATAGGTTGCTTATATGATTCGGGCTTAGCATATTCAGCTCTAGTTTTACCATCATTAGTGAAGGCCCACCAATACACCGGTGAAACTGTTGAAATACAAGGTGAAACTGTTGAAATACAAGGGCCTCGGAAGAGCATAGTGCCTATGATTCTTCCAGTTGCGGAAATTGATGTTTCAACACGATATGTACGGGGCAAAATCAATGCCGCAGTTTTAGACGATTTAGTCTACCCTCTCATTCTAGGGAGAAAATATGTCTTCCTTGGGGATCCTTCACAGAAACCCAGGTCGACACAAGAGAGAGAGAGAGAACCCAGGAAAGGCCCCAGCGGCCCCTGAGCTCTCATCTCTATCCAGCCCCAACATATCTGAGCTGAAGAAGGCACAAAGGTAAGATCAAACCCTAAAGTCTTGTTTTAGTAGGTTGTATGGAAACTACTCACATACTCCCCAGGAAGCATATTATAGGGAGTGTCGTGGTTGAGTTAGAGTGTAGAGTATTTGTCGAGTTGGACAATAGTAGTGAAATCGACAAGGGATAGTGGACTGACAGAGTTATAGATTACACATAGATAAAGTGAAATAGGAGATGGACTTGAGACCAACCTGGAGAAGATTTATTAAAGTTATCACTCTCTCCAAGCCCTCAACTCACTTATACTGTTTAAGCACCTCCTGCTCTCACTCTTTTCTCTTAATCATACACAGAGAGTATAGCAAAGAGCTGAAAAATGTAAATTATGGATGGAAGGGTCGTGAACAGCGCATTAATAACTGTGTAAACTTTATCAAATGAAGAAGCATGTATGAAAATAATACATTTCATCACCAACAACATAAAATTACATCAATAATCAAAAATATTCAAAATACACCCATGAACACACAGACCACCGATCATAAAACCTGTAGAACACAGAGAAATGAATAAACTGAGTGTCAGTCCGTCCGCTTTCGTGGTACCAAATGTAATAGTTCCATAAAGTGTCTTTACGTAAATATATACTCCATGGGTGATGGAATTGACCTGTAAAACTTTCCTGTAGGTGCTATCATTGGTGATCCCTAATTGCACGAGGTGGGCTGGAAGACTCTATTTACCTCTGGTTTACCAAATGAATAAACTGCGTGTCAGTCTGTCCGCTTTCGTGGGACCAAATGTGCCAGCTCCAGAAAGTGTCTTTACGTAAATATATACTCCATAGGGGATGGAATTGACATGTAAAACTTTCCTTGTTGGTGCTATCATTGGTGACCTCTAATTGCGTGAGGGGGCCTGGAAGACGCTGTTTATCTCCTGCTGGCCAAATAAACAAACTGAGCGACAGCCTGTCCGCTTTCATGGGACCAAATGTGCCAGCTCCAGAAAGTGTCTTTACGTAAATATATACTCCATGGGGGATGGAATTGACCTGTAAAACTTTCCTGTAGGTGCTATCTTTGGTGACCTCTAATTGCGTGAGGGGGGCTGGAACTCTGTCTATCTTTGGCTGGCCGCTCCTAAGTGCGTTTTGGGACAAAGCGTCCCAGGCGCTCTTATCCGGCGCTATTGCTTGCTTGGCATTAAATCCAGTTTGGGCTTGCTTGACCGTGGCTTGACTGAGTGCCCCGTTTAGGCACACAAAGGCTGGTGATTGAAATTCTACTATAGACATGCTTGGCTGATTGATATGCTGGAAGCCGCATTGCTCTGACTGGTAATCCAATAGGCGAGTAGGAAACTACTACTGCAATAGATGATTTCAGATTTAGCGTTGGCTCGTTGCACTGCGTGAGCTTAACTTGGTGTTGACAAAGTGTTTTTGGTTCAGGTATTTGGGGTTGACAACTCGTGAATGCTAGGTGTTACTCAGAAACCCTCTAGAACGAAGAGAATGGGACGTTCTTCGTCTGACTGGAATCTTGCTTTAGCGATTCGGTATCCCTGAAACTGAGACCCAAAAGAGACACCCTTTACATTAAGCAACAACAAAATCACACTAATGTTATACAACATAGTTATGCTCCGCTCCTTCCACTCTATCAATTATCAGCATGTGCCCGCATAGGCTTAATATATTTTGTACACCCAGGTACCTGTCAGTAAATGTTCTGACAGCAAAAACTACTCCTCTTCTTCCAACTAAACATACAGGAAACCTAACCTTGTAGTTACAGTTGAATGGATTCTATTCATCTTACAACATTAAGTGAATTTACATAAACAGATTACAGCATTTGACATTACAAAAATAAGTCGTATGTCCCTTTGGGGAAAAATTAACATTCCACAAATGAATACATAGAAAATGCAATGTTCTAGCTATAATAATACAGTTGTGAGTGAATCATAGGATAAAATGTTTTCTATGGCTGGTGACTGCTTTCTGTGAAAGTTATAGACTAGTGCCTAGCTACACAAATAAGCATATCATGAGTCCACCCTGCCACTAGAAGTTTCTATCAAAAAGGAATAAGCGACTATCTCCCATAATTCAGTGTTTAAGTGCCTGTATCTCACTATTCAGTTTTAAGTGAATAATCCATACCTCTGACATTATCTTACAGAAATGACAGTTAATTAGCCTATTCTTAACCCATGATAAGCATCGGTGGACTGATTCTACGCCTAGTGAGTGTCTGTTATTGTAAGTCTATCATTTAACCCATTATAAACCTTCTGTTTAAGCACCACTTAACTAAGGCCGTAGACAGCGCTACATTATCACTGAACTAAAATTACTAGGAGAAATCCTCAAAAATGAATTCACGTCACACTCCTATCAGATATATAAAAAGCTAACATGAATATTTTTATATTAATAAGATATGTCAACTCACCCCGAGAAAATGCCAAGAAATAGGCAAAAACATTTAGTTCTGTGTTAATGTTTGCCTTATTTCCATAAGGGTCTATCTCGGGCAGGAAACGTTTACGAGTGTGTTTGACGTATTAAAATTCTCAAGTCTTATAGTTTACAAACAACGCTACCCGGGACACCTGCATAGCCTGATTCTACAGATGTATCGGCGTAATGCGTAATAAAGAGTAAGACAGAGGTTTCTCTGGAGACTACATCAAAGACAACAGACCCCGTGCGAAAGTTCCCCAGATCGGCGATGCATAATATTATGGTCAGGGGCCACAACAAATCTCTCCTGAATTGAAGATCAAACTCGTTTACCGACCTCAGAAGATTGGTCCCTGCTAACGAGCCGTTTCTTTCACAGAAACCCTTTCGCTCGTTCAAACACTCTAAGCGTAACAGAAATGTTTCTCTGGTCAAACGAACTACAGGTGCGTTGATGTAACGTTACCGTTCGCTGACCGCTGTAGGAATTTCTTACTGAAGGCCAGCCAGAACGTAAACAAACCTCGGGTGGGGTTTGCGAAGGTGAAGAATGAAAGAAAAGTAGAATACAAATGACGAGGAAACCAGGACATTAAAAAAGTAATAACATATGGAACGGAATGGTAAAATAAATTATCAGTCACTGTGACAGGGAGAAAGGTTTAGTTTGCAGACTTGTCGGGAACAAGAGACAGTTAGTTGTCCCACTCCCATATAGAACCCAACTGATGCAGCAATTATATAAACCTCATTTGCAACCTCATCGAGGTACACGTCATTACGTCATGTTTCCTTAAAATACTTCTGGCCAGACACGCAACGAGATATTCGACAGTGTGTACACTATTGCTCGGACTGCCATAGTCTGGGAAACCAGAATGGTGAAAACCAAAATTTAGCTACGAGGAAGGTGAAGGAGCAGAGCACACACCTCCCAAACTTGGAGAGCTCTGACTTTAACTCACCACTTCTTCTTCTGCGCTTAACAGAACTGAAAAGAGCGCAAAACGATGATGTAACTTTAGCGCCCTGCTCTGAACAACGGCACAGAACATAGGCCCATACTTCGGCTGGAACAATTTACCATGAAGATGGGGTTCTGTTTAAAAGAACGAGACCTGTGACTCGATAAATCGTCGTGCCACTCCCATTAAAATCTCAGATTATGAGAGCTGGACATGTATCGCTTTCAGGGACAATCATGTCAGTAGGCAAAACAATGCGCAAATATAAACGCACATCACTTTTGACCAGAGAAAAGAGTGGACATACTGCAATACGTACAAAATTGTACTCACTGCCGGCCGAATAACCCAGTAAAGAGAAATGAGCGACCAAGTGGACAGCAAAACTCACGGAAAAGTGACCTCCCCAAAGTTGGATATTCTACAAATATCGTAGGATAAGGGTCTGTCACAGATTTATTAGGTCTATCTCTTTTCCTCTCCTGCAGTATTTAATTACATTTTTGAGTGGACTAAATTACGTGCTTTTCTGCGGTCTGCACATTTTATTTCCCTGCTATCACACAGATACCTAGTACTTTCATATCATCTTACGCGCCTCTCATGAATAAGTCGACATGTCTTTTTGTTTACCCGTTCATCCCTGCTGGAAAAGAAGACGGATGAGATCATATTAACTGGCAATCATGTTGGAAAATTTCGGGTGTGCCCGACATCAGTCTACGGATTAGCACCAAAATCGCCCAGCGAATTTATTTAATCGCTGATAAGGCTGATGAGCCTTCCTCGACCAGATGGGTAAACGAAGAATATTGTTTGCTCAAGTGACGGGTAGTTAGATTACTCGCCTGCGCGACACAAGATTGGCGTAAGTTGTACATTTTGAATTCTATATTTTTTTCATTATTAACATGTGAACTAATACTTATTTATTGACATGTGAATATTAATATGTAAAAATTGCTAATGGATGTCCAAGTCATTTGAGGCTGGCCAACTCAGCATTTAGAATGATGATGTCATGAACCACCACTGCCAGGGCTGGTGACTGCTTTATTGCGAGTTTCTTATAAAGAACCAAAAGCAGAGGTAGTTCCAAGTTCCGTATGGAGGAGGAAGAGAATGATAAAAGAAATGATGTACATAATTGTTACATTATTAACCTTTTGTGTAAATGTAAAACATTTTCTCTCGAAATGTTTCAACCTTTTCAACTAGTGTAAATGTGAAACATATTCACTCTAAATGTAATGAAAGTTTCAAAAATATAATATGTAGAACTGATTCAATACCGTTTTATTGGTTTATATAATAATAATAATAAATTCTTTAAGCACCAAACACGGCGCATAAGGCAGAAACCAGTGCTCTCCAGGTTGTTCGTTGTGACGCCACTCCTTTTAGCTCTTGCACATTATTTAGGCCCAACGTTCTTCCTTCTCTTATTATTGTTCTTCTGAGTGTTTCTTTTGGTCTTCCTTTTTTTCTCTTACCCTCAGGAACCCAAGTGAGCGCCTGTATTGGTATTCTGTTGTTTTGCATTCGTAGGACATGACCGATATATGACCATCATCTTTTCCTTATATAGTCGGAGACATATTTCTGCCTAGAGTCTTCTCTAATTTGTCGATTAGTCTTGAATTCTTTCCAACTGCTGTTCATGAGTTTTCTAAGACATTTGTTCTCGAATGTATTCAGCTTGTTCTCCAATGATTTTGTTATTTTCCAACTCTCACAGCCGTATGTTAACACTGAGATAACATTTGAATTAAACAGACGAAGCTTGGTATGTATATTCAATGATCGTAATTTCCAAATGTTAGATAATCTATTGAAGGCGCTAGCTGCCAAAGCAATTCTAGTATGGATTTCTCTTGTTGTGTCACCATCCTGAGTCATTTTACTGCCTAAATAATTGAAACTTTCAACTTTCTGTAGTTTTTCCCCGTTCAAGATGATATCAAAGGTCTCGTTAGAAAAGTTCATAGCTTTAGTTTTAGAGGCATTTATTTGGAGACCTATTTTAACCGAGAGATGACACAAATTATTTATTGCTTCTTGGGATTGTCTTGGTGTTGAACTTAAGAATGCTACATCATCTGCGAAATCCAGGTCCCCCAGGAATTTTCCATTTGTCCATTTTATACCCAATTGTTCATTGTGGGTATAGTTTCTCATAACCCAATCAATAGCTATTCCAAAAAGTAGTGGTGACATAATACAGCCTTGTTTCACCCCTGTTTCTACTGTAAACCATTCTGTATTCCCTTTATTTGTTCTAACACAACATCTTACATTGTCATATAGCGCTTTGATTATATTCACATATTTTGTTGGAAAACCATAGATTGTAAGTATCTTCCACAATGATGGGCGGTGTAGACTATCAAAGGCTTTTTGAAAATCGACGAAGGTGATAATAAGTGGCGATTGCCTTTCCACTGATTCTTCTATAATTGTTCTTAGTGTGAATATTTGATCAATACATGATCGTTTCGGCCTGAAACCCGCTTGTTCTTCTCTGATCTTTTCGTCAGCATGCAATTTAAGTCTTTCTAACATCATGCAACATAATAATTTTCCAGGTACTGATAATAGAGATATACCACGCCAGTTATTACAGTCTGATAGATCACCTTTCTTCGGTAACTTTACAATAATACTGTCTTTCCATTGTTGTGGTGGTTGTTCTTCTCTCCATACTTCATTTATAATATCTAAAATTCTCAAGAGGTTGTTGTCATTAACTGCTTTAATCATTTCCCCTGAAATTTCGTCAACTCCAGCAGCTTTAAAATTTTTTAATCTTTTAACGGCTTGTTTGATCTCGTCCAGCGTGAATTCATCGCAAGTTATTGGCAAGGTGGTTGTGGGTGTTTCATTATTAAAATCAGGTGTTACTGTTGGTGGTGGTCTGTTTAGCACCTCCATGAAGTGCTCAGCCCATCTCTTCATTTGTTCTTTTTCTGTTGGTATTGAATTCCCTAATTTACCTTTAACAGGTGTTTCCATAGCAGTAGGCTGGTGACATAGTCGTTTTGTAATTTGATAAAGGCACCTACTGTTACCAGTTCTTGCAGCATTTTCAGCTTCTACGGCCAGTTCATTGATGAAATGTCTTTTATCTCTTCGAGTTTTTGTCTTCACTTCTTTATTTAACAAGTTATAAGTTAGTTTGCAAGATTCAACAGCATTATGTGTACTTGCCGCTAGTAGTTTAAGTTTTGCTGTTTTCCTTTCTTGTATTTTATCCCAAGTATCTTCTCTCATCCATTTTTTCTTTTTATGTACTAGGTATCCGGTGGTCGCTACTGCTGCTTCTGTCATTGCTGTTCTCAGTTGTTCCCATTTAGTATCGATTGTCTTGGTGGTGATATCGTTGTCAATTTTGCCTAAAGCATCGAAATAGTTGTTCATTTTGACATTATATTCCTCCTTTATATCATTTGATTGCAGTCTGTGTACATCTATTCTTCTATTTTTATTCTGTTGGTATAACTTCTTCAGTTTAATTCTCAGTTTAGCTATGCAGAGGTTATGATCGCTTCCGATCTCTGCACCTCTGTATGCTCTGACGTCTTGAACTGATGAGCGAAATTTAGCGCTTATGCAGAAGTGATCTATCTGGTTCTTAGTTCTGCCATCAGGTGAATTCCATGTTATCTTGTGGATATTCTTATGTGGAAAGATGGTGTCTGCCACAACGAGGTTTGATATTTCACAAAGTTCTAGAAGTCTTTCGCCATTTTGATTCATACAGCCTATGCCATGAGAACCGAGATATCTTTGTACTCCATCGTTGTTGTCACCTACTTTGGCATTAAAATCACACATGACTGCTATTATGTCATGCTTGGGTATTGTGTTGATGGTACTTAGAAGTCCTTCATAGAAGTCATCTTTTGTGGTATCAAGAGCGTCGTTAGTTGGTGCATAACATTGTACAATTGAGAGCTTGAAAAATCGTGTCTGAAATCTAGCTAATATTAGCCTCTCATTGATAGGTACCCAGCTGATAAGCGATGCTGCTGCTTTCTGTGTCATTAGGATGGCTACTCCCTCTGTGTAACGATTATCATTACTACCAGAGTATATAATTTGCTTTTTTCTTCTGAAATATATTTTATGCCCTTCCCCGTCCATCTACACTCGCTGACACCCAATAAGTCCAACTTATAATTATCCATTTCTTTAATTACTTCTTCCAATTTTCCGTCTTGATACATAGTTCTTACATTCCAGTATCCAATTTTAAAAACCTCCTTAGCCCCCAAGATATTAGAGTGAGTCATGTTTACTGTCGAGCCTGGTTCTGTTTCGGTAACAATAGCTTGTTTTACGATAGTGAATTGTTAACTCACTGATCAACCCTCCGATCCAACCGACCGTTTTCGAGGGTTTCGAGGTCAGTTATAGGAAAATATCTACACCACTAGATACTCTGGTGTATCTTTTTTTCTATAATTTAACATAACATGGTACTATCCATCGAAATATACACATTCCTGATGTTTTTCTTTCGGCGTCTAAGGTGAGAAACGAATTTCACCTCCATCTTGGAAGGGTAGATAACTCCAACACTTATATATAAATATAAACTTATTCAAATTATTATGTTAATATTTTCACCTAAAGTTAAATATAAAACTATTCATTTTAAATGTAAAGATAATTTTTCGCCCATTGGGATTAAGATTAATTCTCAGAAAGGGTGAAAGTTCTGAGATAGATGGGATGGTGGAATGAAAAGATGGGGATGCATAAGTATGTGTCTGGAAACTCACTACTCAGAGGATATTTATTTCTCTTTTTTTTGCCATACTAGTTGGTGGTACCAGTTGAGGGTACTATTTCTGGAACAAGTGAGGATATATGTGGTCTGAAGTCGAATCTAGACACCATCATCAGACGGGTCTTAGAGACGCGGGACGAGCTTTGCAGTTACTCACTGATTCTACTTGGAACGTGCTGCAACTCTTAAATCTTGACCAGGGACGCGAGTGATCCAGTCATCTATTTGCAAAGACCCAAGCATCAGCGGGAGAAGAAACAACTATTAGTAACTAAGTAAAACTTAAAAGTTGCCAAGTGAACTGTCCATTGTCGAAAACAATAACATCACACTGTGATGAATGCTTTTTGTCTAAAAAATTAATCATTTTTATAATTGTTAACACATAATTGATTACTAAATTTGTAACTTGTATAAAGACAAATCAAAAGTTGATTTAATCCTTCTGAATGTACCAAATCCGTATGTCTCAGACAATTTCTTAAATACACGTAAAAAGAGCTAAGTAATAATAAGAGGAAATTCGGTGAATTAACTCAGCACAGGGCTTGTACGAGCTAAAATTATATTACATAATCCTTCATTAAAGTTGACGGCAGATACTAGAGTTAACGTGCTCAGCCAATGCAGCATTGTTCTCGCTTTCTGAATATCTTGTGAACACTACCTTGAGGTAGAAGCATCATTATCCTTCTATCTACAACTCTGCCAAGAGTAATCCTTTGAAAACCCACATTAGTTACTCTTGAGTTTTGGCCAGTGTTGGACCACTACTGCAGGGCTAAGGGGAGGCAACCCGTGACACCTAGTTAGCCCAGTAATTATCGTTTTCTTCTTCTTTTTCTTCTTCACCTTGCAGCTCCCAAGGAGCAGAGGTCTTCAACAAATGTACGCCAAGTCTTCTTGTCTCGTGCCATCAGCTCCAAGTCTTCTTGTCCCGTGCCATCAGCTCTACGTTTTCTTGTCCCCCATCAGCTCCAAATTTTCTTATCCCGTGCCATCAGCTCCAAGTCTTCTTGTCCCGTGCCATCAGCTCCAAGTCTTCTTGTCCCGTGCCATCAGCTCCAAGCCTTCTTGTCCCGTACCATCAGCTCCAAGTTTTCTTGTCCTGTGCCATCAGCTCCAAGTCTTCTTGTCCTTTGCCATCAGCTCCAAGTCTTCTTATCCCGTGCCATCAGCTCTACGTTTTCTTGTCCCCCATCAGCTCCAAATTTTCTTATCCCGTGCCATCAGCTCCAAGTCTTCTTGTCCCGTACCATCAGCTCCAAGTCTTCTTGTCCCGTGCCATCAGCTCCAAGTCTTCTTGTCCCGTACCATCAGCTCCAAGTTTTCTTGTCCTGTGCCATCAGCTCCAAGTCTTCTTGTCCTTTGCCATCAGCTCCAAGTCTTCTTGTCTCGTGCCATCAGCTCCAGGTTTTCTTGTCCCGTGCCATCAGCTCCAAGTTTTCTTGTCCTGTGCCACCAGCTCCAAGTTTTCTTGTCCTGTGCCATCAGCTCCAAGTTTTCTTGTCCTGTGCCATCAGCTCCAAGTCTTCTTGTCCCTCATCAGCTCCAAGTTTTCTTGTCCCCCATCAGCTCCAAGTCTTCTTGTCCTGTGCCATCAGCTCCAAGTCTTCTTCTCCTGTGCCATCAGCTCCAAGTTTTCTTGTCCCGTGCCATCAGCTCCAAGTCTTCTTGTCCTGTGCCATCAGCTCCAAGTCTTCTTGTCCCGTGCCATCAGCTCCACGTTTTCTTGTCCCGTGCCATCAGCTCCACGTTTTCTTGTCCCGTGCCATCAGCTCCAAGTCTTCTTCTCCTGTGCCATCAGCTCCAAGTCTTCTTGTCCCGTGCCATCAGCTCCACGTTTTCTTGTCCTGTGCCATCAGCTCCAAGTCTTCTTGTCCTGTGCCATCAGCTCCAAGTTTTCTTGTTCTGTGCCATCAGCTCCAAGTCTTCTTGTCCTGTGGCATCACCTCCAAGTCTTCTTGTCCTGTGCCATCAGCTCCAAGTTTTCTTGTCCTGTGCCATGAGCTCCAAGTCTTCTTGTCCCGTGCCATCAGCTCCACGTTTTCTTGTCCCGTACCATCAGCTCCACGTTTTCTTATCCCGTGCCATCAGCTCCAAGTTTTCTTGTCCCGTGCTATCAGCTCCAAGTTTTTTGTCATGTGCCATCAGCTCCAAGTTTTTTTGTCATGTGCCATCAGCTCCAAGTTTTCTTGTCCTGTGCCATCAGCTCCAAGTTTTCTTGTCCTGTGCCATCACCTCCAAGTCTTCTTGTCCTGTGCCATCAGCTCCAAGTCTTCTTGTCGCGTGCCATCAGCTCCAAGTCTTCTTGTCCTGTGCCATCAGCTCCAAGTTTTCTTGTCCCGTGCCATCACCTCCAAGTCTTCTTGTCCTGTGCCATCAGCTCCAAGTCTTCTTGTCGCGTGCCATCAGCTCCAAGTCTTCTTGTCCTTTGCCATCAGCTCCAAGTCTTCTTGTCCCGTGCCATCCGCTCAAGATCTTCCCTTGTCTTCCTTATTACTCTCATTCTGCCTTCAATTCTTTTGCCCATGTGTTGTTTAATTTCTCTCTACCTCTCTTACCTTGAGTATTCCAGGTCAAGGACGACCTTGTAATACTATCCACAGATTTCCTCTGTGTGTGAAATTCAACACCAGTGTCTTCTTCTCATATCTTGTTCCAATGACACTTGTTTAGTTCTTGTCATTAGTTGCACATTAGTGACCTTATCATACCACTGTCATCCTTCAATTCTACACAAGCACCCATTTATAGACAACCGTAGCTCTTTGGTTATTGTTTTTATTGTTCTCTATGTTCAAGAGCCATACAATAGGACTGACTTGGCATTTGATTTGAAAATTCGGTTTTTTATGTTGGACATGATTTATTTTGATGTCCATATGTTAGGCAACGCAATGATGGTCCATCTATTCTTACGTCAAACGCCCAGTATTATTTACACTGACTCAAATATCCCTACATGTATGTGTTTGCCTACTTCTGTGGGCAGGCTGTGTCGTGACCGCTCAGCCCGGTTTGAGCCAGAAATAAATATGTACTTGCTGCACATTTATCAAGCACGATTACGTGCGAAACAGGAACATAATTTATTTGCCCCCTTTCTGCATCATTCATTTGGTTTTGGTCTGCTTGAAAAGACATGTCTATTTATAGAGAAACAATAAAATAACCGGATTCTGAAGTTCACGTCATTTGCTTCACCAGGAGGTAGCGATGGAATAATCCGGTACAGTGAAAGAATGGCTAAAGTTAACAAAAGTTAATATAAGCTAATACAGATTTTAAAAAAACATATGTATTAACTTTGATTAACTTTTGTTAACTTCAGTTAAAACAGGTTAGGGGTCGGAATGGCTAAGAGGTAAGGCGTACGCTTTGAAATCTAGAGGTACTGGGTTCAATTCCCAGTTGAGGGAATATAATTTATGGAGGTGTTTTTTTTTTTTTTTGAACCAGTGTGCTGAGATCTTCTTTGTGTGATCTAAGGGAGGAGATCGGAGCACTGATGGAGTTGCCGTGCGCATTGACGATAGTCCTTAAAACCAAAACGTAACTAATACATGTTAATATAAGCAAACTTAACCAAATATAAGATAAAATTCCATAGATCATGATGAGTATGGTTATTACATACACATGTTCTCACGTATGTTAGTGTCATAAGTAGGAGCTGTAGGATTATGCAATGAAGTTGGATTTTAGTCTTCTCGACTTACCAGGGTTGTCAATTTGGCTTTTTTGAAAATCGTTTTTTTTTTTAATCGTCAGAAAATTCATTTCACTTTTTTGGGTCTCCTTTTTCGTAACAAATTAATATGGCTTCTGTGTTGTCACATTGATGACATTAAGAACAAGAAACAGGCTACAAATATACACGAATCTACTGACACGTAAACATAAAGACAATGGTGTAGAGGACAAATACAATTGCAACAGGATTTCAAGGGTTAGTTCCGGTGCAAGAGGAAATTACAGGACGTGTACAGTTTTACAAATTGCATCAGATGGCGCATCAGCCATGGTTGGTTGTAACAACATCGTGTGGTCTAGTTTGAAAGATATGTCTCATCACTGTGAGCAGCTCATCTCCCTTTCACTTGCATTCAACATACAACATCAATAATATCATTAAAAAACCTGATTTTAATTAACATAAATACTTTGCTGGTTTTGTCATAGCGAACTAAGATGAGTATCACACAAAGAATTGTTAAGAATGATAAACACATCTACGTAATTGGAGCCTGTTCAAATTCTCTCCTCGTTGAGAAAAAACCTTCATCTACTCGTGACTCATGCTTAGACAAAGTCGATTTTAACATTTTGTTGAAGTGGAAGGGGCTAAAGGCTTGTTTCACTTCTGCTGAGCTAGCCCAAGCAAAGTTGAATACACCAAACAAAGCTCGACAGTTAAAGGAACTGTTTTCGAACTACAAAAACTGCTTTTTCTTTGTGTTTATGATGCATACAGGATGTCTGAGTGGTCTTTTTCAGAAAAACAAAGATAATCTCCATGAGCTGTACCAAGAACTATTCTTGCACCAGCGCAGTGTACGAAACACGTTGTATGACGTCAGTGAGCAGAACATAAGTATTAATCAAGCTGATTTTGTGTTAAATTCTTAACAATATGGTCTTATAGCGGAACAAAGGCACTAAGCTGAGGCCCATCAAGAAATAGAAAATCTAAGAACAAGATTAGATGCTGGTCTATGTTAGAAGAATCTCTCAGCCAAGTTAGATGTCGACTAATATATGGAAATAACACGTCAGTACACTCTATCAGCAATGTGTGTAAGTGTAATATCTTACTTTCCCATAAAGTAATCTGTTCGTGAAAGTCGACAGGAAACGATTATGTCATTCATGTCTGTCCATAAGGTGTCTCCCCGTAGTGGCTATCAAACTTTCAGCGTATTACCATCGTGGCGAAGAACCTGGCCTTATCAGCGAGTACGCAAATACGCTTGGCGATTTTAGTGTTAATCTGTAGTTTGGTGTCGGTCACACCCGAGATTAACCAACATGGTTGTCGATTAATATTATCTCATCCGTTCCTTCCCCAGCAGGGAGGGACGGGTAACCAAACAGGCAGGATAACCTATCGCTGAGAGGAGTGTAAAAATTCTGAAAATACAAAATATCTACTACATAGCAGAGAAAGAAATAGGTTGCGACCCAGTAATCTCAGGTAATCAGTCCTCACTTCAATTGAAAATAAGTACTTCCGTAGTGGAGAAGAGATCGAGAAGAGGTCGCCCCAATCCGTCCTATGATAGTAACTAATTTCCAAGTCAGGGTATATTAACTAAGCCTGATGTTTAAAATTTCTGTAAGATCATCTCCGTGTTTCATCCTTAGTACTAGTGGGTCATCAACTCCACATGCTATAATGTCATCTGATGTTTCTTGCTGTGTACGATAATGAAGTATCTAAAAGTACAAGAACCAATAAAATTGCGACATCTACCCTTCCCTGTTGAATCGTTTTTTGTTTTTTTTGTTTTAAAAAAATGGAAAGCCATTGATATATTGACCCAAAATTATGTTAAGGGAGACAATACAATTAATGTCAAACTTTCATTACCAAAAAATATTGCGTCCACTATTTCTGTAGGGGACAAACCGACAGACGTTCAAAAATTCAAACATAATCCTATCTGATACGTATGTACCAGTTAGGATTCCAGCGGTTCTCATGCTACGGTGGAAATGACCCTATCTGATACGTATGTACCAGTTAGGATTCCAGCGGTTCTCATGCTACGGTGGAAATGATATGAAAGCACGGAAACTTGTTTTACTTATATGGATGTAACGGAGTCCGAATCAACAATCCATCAGAATCCGAACAATTTTAATCTCACCACCATCATCATTTCTGTTTTCGCCTTCCCATGGGGCAAGAAGAAAACACTACGTCTGGTCCCCTTGTACGGAACCTGCATCAACAAATTCACGTACCCTTGCTGCAGTGTTTTCGGTAGCAAAGTCCATGTTGTCTTTTAACAAACAAGAAATCCGACGGATAACAAAAAATGTATATGACTTTGGAGATGCAAAACTGTTTTTATTTTTTATTTCAATACTTTTTAGTGACCCCCCTCCTTTGGTATCGTCACGCTTCATTTTACCCAGTTGTAATTGGATACCTGATTCTGCACCTGAGTAAGGGAAGGCAAAGGCAGTGAAGAAGGGAACTGGTCACATCACCTCATAAAGCTAAACCTAGTTTAAGTGAAGTCTCTAGCAACTCAATCTCCTCCGGCAGTATGTGTCACGCCACTATCTTCACCTTTACTAGAGATAACCTGAGATAGTGATTACATTCACCTTCATTCCTCTTTTCAAGCTAGCTGAGTGTCGGAAGGAGAGATCCCCTCTGTGTCCATCCCTGTCTGGGGGGGTCGGAGCGGCCAAGAGGTATGGTGCATACCTTTAATTCTAAAAGTACCGTGTTCGCTCCGAGTATATGGAATATAACTTGAACATTTTTTACAGAACCTTTGGTTGCTAGTGTTGTCATATTGCCCCTATCTCCTGGGTAGTGAGGTAGGATGCATAGCCTTCTCGGATAGGAGGTCCCGTGTACAAGTAAGGCACGTTAAAAAAACCTCGGCAGTTGGAAATCGTAAAGAGTAAGCAATACAACCGCTGCCCTGGCAACATTTAAAAATTAGGACCACAAAAAATATTTATAGAATGTGTGAGTACTGTTTACACACATTGGGATCCTTACGGGTGCTAGGAAGTCGTGTACTGTACTGAGATCCTCCTTGTGTGATCTAAGGAAGGAGATCGGGGTCCTGATGGAGTAGTCCGTTTGCAAACCAAAACCAAACCAAACCAAACCACAACCAAACCAAACCAAAACCAAATCAAACCAAACCAAACCAAAATCAACCCAAACCAGAACCAAATCAAACCAAAACCAAATCAAACCAAAACCAAACCAAATCAAATCAAATCAAACCAAGCCAAAACCAAATCAAACCAAAACCAAATGAAATCAAACCAAATCAAAACCAAACCAAAACCAAATTAAACCAGACCAAAAACAAATCAAACCAAATCAAACCAAATCAAACCAAACCAAAACCAAACCAAACCAAAACCAAATCAAACCAAATCAAAACCAAATCAAACCAAAACCAAATCAAACCAAATCAAACCAAAACGAAATCAAACCAAACCAAACCAAATCAAACCAAAACCAAACCAAAACCAAACCAAACCAAAACCAAACCCAAATCAAACCAAATCAAACCAAAACCAACTCCAACCAAATCAAACCAAAACCAAATCAAACCAAACCAAATCAAAACCAAATCAAACCAAATCAAACCAAACCAAACTAAAATCAAACCAAATCAAACCAAAACGAAATCAACCCAAACCAAACCAATACCAAATCAAACCAAAACAAAAATCAACCCAAACCAAAACCAAATAAAACCAAATCAAACCAAAACCATATCAAACCAAAACCAAACCAAATCAAATCAAATCAAACCAAATCAAAACCACATCAAACCAAATCAAACCAAAACCAAATCAAACCAAAACAAACCAAAACGAAATCAAACCAAACCGAAACAAAATCAAACCATACCAAACCAAACCCAAATCAAACCAAAACCAACTCCAGCCAAATCAAACCAAAACCAAATCAAACCAAATCAAATCAAAACCAAATCAAACCAAACCAAAACCAAACCAAACCAAACTAAAATCAAACCAAACGAAAACCAAATCAAACCAAAACGAAATCAACCCAAACCAAACCGAAACCAAACCAAACCAAAACAAAAATCAACCCAAACCAAAACCAAATCAAACCAAATCAAACCAAAACCATATAAAACCAAAACCAAACCAAATCAAATCAAATAAAGCCAAGCCAAAACCAAATCAAACCAAATCAAACCAAAACCAAACCAAACCAAACCAAATCAAAACCATTTCAAACCAAACCAAAACCAAATCAAACCAGACCAAAACCAAATCAAACCAAACCAAACCAAAACCAAACTAAACCAAAACCAAATCAAACCAAACCAAAACCAAATCGAACCAAACCAAAACCAAATCAAACCCAATCAACCCAAAACCAAATCAAACCAAAACCAAATCAAACCAAAACCAAATCAAACCAAATCAAACCAAAACCAAACCAAACCCAAATCAAACCAAATCAAATCAAAACCAACTCAAACCAAATCAAACCAAAACCAAATCAAACCAAACCCAACCAAAACCAAATCAAACCAAAACCAAATCAAACCAAAACGAAATCAAACCATATCAAACCAAAAGCAAATCAAACCAAACCAAACCACAACCAAATCAAACCAAAACAAACTGAATCAAACCAAACTAAACCACAACTAAATCAAACCAAACCAAAACCAAACCAAAACCAAACCAAACCAAACCACAACCAAACCACAACCAAACCAAACCAGACCAAACCAAAACCAAATCATCCCTGACTACTCTTATGGTTTCGTACCTTCGTACTTCGAAGCCGTATTTCTTATATCTTGAATGCAGGACTGAGGTCAATTGTATAGTTGCTGTTCATTATTTTATTTCTGGACATTATTTTCTTTAAAAAAAAAAAATGCTTATTTCTTCATCAGATAAATGGGCATTTTCGTCACTTCGTTCCTCCATTTTGATATCAAATTTCCGTTCGCTCCCCTACCTCCACGCCCCCTTTTCCTCTCAAAAGTGAGCGAGTAGGTGGAAAGAGCCACAGGGAATCTATTTCGTCATCTGACACTAACGCAGACAACAGAAATATCCACACTAATTTGGCTGGGTTGTGTCCACGGGGAAGGCGATGTTGTAAATGGCAAAAGTTATGCACATAGAATATATATATATATATATATATATATATATATATATATATATATATATATATATATATATATATATATATATATATATATATATATATATATATAGGTGCTACATCGTCCTGTTTTTTTTTTTCTTTGTTTTTCCCCAAACGATATAAGAGAAATAAGACACATACGAGGATTATCTGACTTAGAAATGTCTGCGCCATTGTGGGATTGATGGTCTTAGGATTAGATACACATTTTTAAATATTATCTATCTGTTTGTCTGGTTGATAGTCTGTTTGCCTTTCTGTCAGTCTGTGTGTGTGTTTATCTATCTATCTATCTATCTATCTATCTATCTATCTATCTATCTATCTATCTATCTATCTATCTATCTATCTATCTATCTGTCTGTCTGTCTGTCTGTCTGTCTGTCTGTCTGTCTGTCTGTCTGTCTGTCTGTCTATCTATCTACCTGTAACATAAACATACAAAAGTGATTCCCGTAAATTTTATAGCGACCCTTGATTTCATGAATAAAAATGGACGAAAAGATGGTAGTTAATGTATTAAGTCTGTTACGTTAGGTAATACAGGGTGAGTCATAAGTCACTTAGCTCTTCAAATACTATCTATGGGAGCCGCGCTAGCGTAGTGGCTACCACACTGCGCTGGCGACCGGGTGACCCAGGATCAAACCCGGCCGAGGACATTTGAAACTTTTTCGTCGACCGGGATTTGGACTGGATTAACTCGAGCCCTGGCAATGACATTTGAAGAAGTGTCGTCGACCAGGGACTGGCGGCTCCTGAGCCGACCCAGCTCCAATGGGTACCTCCGAAATCGGCGAGTATCTGCCTGAATGGCGAGGGACACCTGTCTCTGTGCAAGAAAAAAGGGATACTCACGTAAAATCAGTCTCAGGTTGGACATACTAACCTGAGATTTCGCCTGGAGTAATAGCGGGCGTATAAAAAAAAAATACTATCTATGAAAAAATACATGATTATTCTAATCATTTTTTTTCTGTCATTGTTTGCAGGATACCCTAACATTTCAAGTATACCATGTCAATCTCCTCTTTTCTTCTTCTTCTTTCTTCTTTTTTTTTTTTGCAGGCAATTATTTCCTTATTGTTAGAAATGTTCTTGATAAAAAAATTCTATAACAGGTGGATTGTAAGAGGGCGTGACAAGCGAGCGCCAAAACCTTATAGCCCAATCTTTTCCTACTTCTTTCTTATTTTATTTTCTCAAACATTGTGCTCTTTCATCCCACATTTGCTATTTCATCGTTTTTGATTACTTTCATTTGGTATCTAAAGAACCACATTTGTTCTTTCATCGGTGGTCTTTTGATTCAGTTTCCCCACCTTGTTAAACACATCTGGGTTTATCCTAATCTTGTGAAACCCCAGCTTGGACTTAATAAAACATTCTTTAATAACTAGTCCCTGTGTAAATAATCGTCAGACATGCCACCTTGGACTATTGTTTAGACGCGCAGCTGACACCACCTGGTACTTTATTCAGTGCGAGCCGCTGCGCAAACAATCGACGGTCATCGCACTCGATACAATGGCCACGCAATAAAATGGACGCCACGAGCGGCATATCAAAGACCCGTGCAGCGGAACCCCCACTTTGTTTCCAGATGGAGCCGGCACAACAAAAGAACTAGTTAGCGAGCATACAGAGAGCTGTCTTACAAAGGATGACAGAAAATTTACATGTGGGCGACAATGGACAGCGAGTTTTGTGACAGTTAGCGCACCAGTGAGTTTTTCTGGCCGACCAATCAGCAAACACCGGGCGGTCTGACCAAGACTGAGAGGCCATGCGAACGAAAGGGGGTGGCGAATTGCCCAACCCACTGTTAGACTGACTTGAGACATGAGAGATCCTAGGTTTGGGTTGCAAGATGCACGCCTGGTAATTGGTTGAGGGGAGGAGTTAGATTATCTCGGACACATTGGCTAAACCAGCGATATATTCTACTGCACAGCTCGTTAGAGATCAGTGCAGTTTTCAACACTGTGGTGTAAAGAGAAATCCCAAAACGCCTAGCCTAAATACACGTGGTTATTCAGAGTGGATAAAATAATTCATATCTGTGGTGAATTGTGTTCTTAAAGGATTTTGCGAGGGGAAAAGAAGGTTAGTAGATCTTATACAAATTATGAATACTTTTTCTTATTCTTTATTTATTTTAACCTCACAGCTAAATGTGCGAAAGATAGAGTTTCAATTAATTCTCCTAGTACATGACTAAATAAAATCATAAGATTTTCCTCTAAGATGATAGGCTGATAGGAAGTACTTAATAGTTCATACTTCACCTTCATCTAGCTTGTTGAATCATCATCTTAGTCTTCCATACGCACACACTCTCATGTACAATATATTTAACATCATTAGAACCGAACTCATAGAGATCAAGAATGAGATGTAGAATAAATAAAAGTCAACCAGTATATATTAAGTGTGAAAACTTACGAAGATTTGTGTGTCTTCAGTCCATCAGAAGTCTGAGTCTACAAGCTACGTGTCTGACGTCTAACCAGAAATAAGTTATCAAAACGGACATTTGGTTTGCTGAATTCGCCATAGGACATTCATTGTTCCTCAGTAAAAAAAGAAATATTTCTCGCCCACGATAAAAACAGTGGACGCAGCATTTTTCGTCAACATATATCACATGCGCACAAGTTCAATACATAGTTATAACAAGTTCAAATCACTCGAAAGCTTACTACAGGAGTCAAGCTAAAGCTCACAGTTGATTACTCATATCAAGTTCAGCTCCATCGGACGCGTACTATCTGAAGTCAAGCTAAAGAGCTCAACAAGTTGAATCTCATATTTATACCAAGTGCAACACACTCTTAAGTGCATTCTATGAAGCAGACTCCAAAGTTTATTTTATGAATCACGATTACATACTCAAGATAATGAGTCTACATACCAAGAACATTTCGTGAAGATATCCAGTCTGGCCAGTACCCATCGGAGATTAGACAACAGACATTTTCATACGACAACTGTTAACAGCTGATCAACGCTACAGAGATATACTCACAGAGAAGGATTGTATATCGTCAACGTTCTCAGTACGACAACAATTTTCATCAGAACGTCCTCGACTTAGAGATACCCCACTCGGCAAAACACATAACAACTTGGGACATTCTATGCATGCATGTGAATCATCCTATCCGGGTGTGACGGATAGGATGAAATTCAGCTGTCCCTGAATTGACGGATGATAATAATAGTACCATTGAATAGCATCGGGGCCCCTGAATTTGTGTGTAACTAAATCGTCAACGTGGAATTCTACCGCACGTGCTAATTAGTATGCACTATCACACGTGGATTTCCCCCACGCGGGCTGATTAATATGTAAACAGTCATCATGCGAGGAGCCAGGAGATTCGCTTTGTCTAAGGTTTAGTTAGCCACGCCTACTGCCTTATCTCTCGAGCCATGATAATCAAGCATTTCCCTACCTTTTTCTGTCATCCCGTCTAGAAAGGCGTTGCCAGAGGAAAACGGAAAGCGGCGACCATCAAAGACGTGTAGTCCCAGAAGAACGAAGCAGAGTTTTTCACACCTACGGTTGACATGTTTAATCGAACCGGTCAAGAGGGCTAGAATCGCTGGCGGTCGAACAGAAACGGGGAAATCGAGAAGCTTTGACCAGCGGCACGAAACGTAGAATGTTCCCTGAATCAAATAAGGCGAAAAACTTCGCATGTCGCAATTATCTTCCATCTATTAACTATATATTGGTATCGCGGAAAAATGCAGTTATCATTCGTGCCCAGATAGTTGAATAAGTAACTAGCTTATATTAGAATCTAGCAAGATTTCTCTGGATTTCTTCTATATTGGAGTGAATTCATTTTGGTGCTACGGTAAAATATTAGTCTTGAGTGATTTAGTCGTTTAGTCCTTCATTTATTTCACTGGATTTTTGTGTTAATTTAAACCTATTAAATCAACCCATCACAAAGTTTTCCAGACGTAAATTTAATAATGTAACTATCCGTTATTTCCCGAGATAATGGATGTGTAACCTAAATGTAAACGCTAGGCGAGTGTAATTGTTTATTAACATTTTATTTCTATTTCATCTTGGTGTAAATTTTGAGTAATTAACTGTTCATAGCTAGTGTTAAAAAACGATGCATTAGCTAATCACTCGCGTAGGTCCTTTAATATAAATAATAAAATACCGGAGTGATTTTACAGGTCTTTCCGAATAACCCGGGTGTTAGAATTAATTATAGTAGAATTACCTGTTTTATATATTCTCTTTTATACAGGTGGTCCTACCTTTTCGATCCAACGGTTTTTTTAAATATATATAGAGTCATGTTCAGATGGCTTACGGCATCCCCATTTATATGTTCCTGAACTTACAAGAACATTGACAGTAACAAATCTGATGTTAAGAGACCCTTTTAGGTCCACCGTCTAAACCCATGAGAGCGGTTAAATAACCAGAACGGTCAATTGTTCACTTGTGTAAAATGTTAACTGGAACGGACAATGCCAGACGATTTTCTATATTAATTCTATAAAGTTCTCTGGCCTGATGAGGCAGAACTTACAGCACGAATTTATTTAATTAAACCCAGATGACAGTAAACATTATTCCTACCATCAACTTCTACAGAGAACCTTTACGGCTATTTCTTTCCAAGAACAGCCTGGGAGTAACATTCTGCTGTTTGAGATATTTCCCAGTCATTACCACAGAATCCTAGAAAACAAACTTATTCCCAATTAAATACCTGCAAATCCGACGAAGAAGACCCGCCAGGAAAATTATAAATCAACGCACCCATCCAGCGAAAACTCCGAGAGAAAATAGCAGTGCCTATACGGAGATTTCTGGGGCTGAACGGGACCAAATTAACAGGACATATAATAGTCTTTAATACATTTGTGTTTGATAAATTCTTTGGACGTATGCAGTGTCGGCAGAGGGTAAGTTTGACTGTTGTGAGAGCTCACTGTATGAATGTAGAGCGGGAAAACGGAACGAAAGAATTTATTTCTTAAGTTACTACTAATATAACACCTTCTCTGTTATCTATCTCTCACTAAGTCTGAAGGCCCATGGGATAATAAAATTACGAACATACCTTGTACCCATCCTGACTAGCCCACTCCCCATTGTTAATCACTAGTTTGATCTTTTGGGTAAATAACCCCCGGGCTTGATCATTCCTAGGTTTTCCCTATTCCAGAGGGAGTTCGATGAGAGTATAGTTTGTTCTTTTCTCTATGTAACTATTATTCAAATGATGTAATGATAACGATGTATTTTTATGTTGTGATCTATATTTTTTCTAAAAGTCAAAATAAACTTAATCAACCTTAAGCTATTAGTTGTGGTCAAAACCTCCCCTGCCCCATTATATGTGCCCATAGTTTACCTGTTCGTTTCTACGTATGTACGTATTGATGTCACAAAATTGTTTGTGTGTGCGTACGAGAGGATTTTGTAGTTGAATCTATATCTAGTGGAAAAATACGTCTCCATTAAAGTGTGTCGTACTAGATAGGTTGGGTTGAGAAATCACCCAATCCAAGACTGTACTGTTTCCTACACTCTGTAATCCTCGTAAACAGGACTATTTCTCACACCTTTCTCTCACCTAGATTTCACCATCTCACCTCTGCTCTATTGGGACCATAACAATAAGGCCTATCTATAAAACTTACGACACCGGGATAAGCATTTAGAGACACATGGACTGTGTAGATTACTCACCGTTTTGGTAACTCGTATCATATCACATCATCATCATTTCGATTTACACAAGCTCATTCGTAATTAACTACTACTTAATTAACTACAATATTAATATCTCATCTGTGTGTTTTGTGTGAATCGTCTTCTACCATCATCACGTTCTAACCATTACTACCCTATATGTGTAGATATTTAATTAATAAACCCAATAATCGTTTAATCATTATCTAGTTTGTTAATGTATCACTCGTGCTGTCGGTGTTAAATATTTACATATAGGAACATTTCTACACTCAGATGAGGTTGGGGGCTTTTTCTGTTACGGGATCTAAGGGCAGAAGCTAAGGTCGTGGGGAAACAGAACTCTTTCCATAATTAACCAGAAAACACTGTCCAGTGGAAAGCATTCGCATTCCCTTCTTCTTGTCCCTATCTCGAATAGGTCTTTATTCTTTCTTAACGAGCCATTTTCTAGAGACCTTCTACCTACTATCTCATAGGCTATTCCTGGCAAAAACTACTGTCGTAGTTGCCCCAATACTCACCACACGACAGAGGGGTCCGTTAGAATGGCCAGCGAGATCTCATGATTTAACTCCAACAGATTTTTATGTTAGTAATCGGGAGATTTAAAAGACAAGGTATATGGTCTTCGTCTTCGTCTTCTTCTTCTTCTTCTTCTTCTTCTTCTTCTTCTTCTTCTTCTTCTTCTTCTTCTTCATCTTCTTCCTTCACTGTCTGACATGGTGAATTTGTTCAAAGAAAGTAGTGGTTTTTCCAGGATGGCCATATACGCTATCTCTGTTCATCATATGCTGGGCATCTTTGAAGTACATGTTAGACATTCATTTTACCGGTGCCATAGTTACATTCATCGGTAATCCCTATCTTTAGCTTGTTGAATAGATGGTATCCAAATCTGTTGTGGCCCGTGCGGAGTCTGAATATTACCACTTGTTCTCTTCTGCTGAGGTGTATGGTCGAAGACCTAAAACCTTAAAAAAAGTGAGAGTTAAGTAGGAAACATAAGAAAATAAATTAAAAATGGGTACTACCCGTAAAATCTACTAAGACCTACCGCGTCCTTCAGTCAAAGAGCGCGCCACGAAAACACAAAATGGCTGCCGCTTCTGGGTGCAAAAAGTAAGTGCTAAGAAGGGAAAGGAACGGAGAAACAACCCAAATATAATAATAATAATAAAGATAATGAATTAAGGAGAAAGTAGAAGAAGCCAGTATGTGTAAATGGAGGAAGGGACAACAGGAATATATATATAAATAGATAAATAAATATTTTTTTTATATATAAACGGCGACCCACAGAGGAAATATAATAAGAGTGGGAAAGGTCACCTCAAACAAAGGAGTAATGGGTGTTAAGATCGTCTGGTTTGAGGTAACTCTTACGGTGAACGAGGAGTTGTTTAAGCTGGACTAGACTGGCAGTATCAGAGGAGCAGGATCTGATCGAAGTGACCTGGATGTCCGTATGACCCTGGTGGCCAGGGCCATTGAAGTGAATGGCTACTGATATGGATTCCAACCGAGGGATGCCATAGAAGTGCTGGCTAAATCTGTCCCCAAATCAGTTTAACTGTCTGGCCAATATAGGGTTTACTGTAACGTTTGTATATGATTGTATAAATGATGTTGTGTGAATCGCACGTGACGCTGTTAGTGATAGTGAACGTGGCTTTGGGAAATGGGAGCAGGAGAGTAAGGGGTGTATGAATGACACACGCTGCTGATCATTGATATCTTGATGGTTCTATTTGTCTTCGAACATACATCTCGGCCTTCAGTGTGATCCTTGTCATCCCCGTGGACTTCCCAGGGGTCTCTGACGAGGCAAAGAAAGCATGGTACTACTTCACCTTCAGGCATGTCATACGAGGTGACTAATATGAGGTTGTGCAGGAGGATGGCAACCTTATAATGGAAAATAAATTGATACAGAAACCACCTCAGCAAGATTGTAAATAGTTGGTGCAGCCTTCTAGCAAGATTGTAAATAGTTGGTGCAGCCTTCTAGCAAAGGGACATGCTGCAGTGGTGGCTAGAAGCTCACTAAGAAGAAACATGGGAAAACAATAGTATATCTTGTCAAAGAGGAAAACTTTGAAGGTCAAGGTTCATTTAATGTTCAAAGAGAAATAGATCGATAAACGTATATTTTGTTTTAAATTGTTCATTGAAGTTCCCAGGGTTCTCTGATAAGAGAAATGAAGAACAGGACTTGTGATACTTAGGATGTGGTTTCTTGATCCAGTAACCTCCTTCAGTCATAACCGATTATGGAGATGATGCGCCCTTCAGGGGATATCTCTCAGTAGTTGTTTTTTTAAAAAGTGGTGTTCCTTTCGTCGTGTTGTTTTCTCTTCTGCTTGTTGTGAGAGCTTCTTTTCGCCCAATGTGAGGTGGCGCCGTATGGAGCATCGCCAGTTGGTGCTATCGGCAGCTTCATCCTCCCCAGGTGTCTGAATTTATTTCCAGTGCTGTCTTGTCTCTCATGCTTCTTTCTTCTTTGATCCTTAGCCGCCGACCGTCAAAGCAGTCAGTGGCCATCACGCCTAGTGGCGTCTTGTAGGGCAACAACAAATTGATTCCACTTTGCCTGGTCGGCGGTCATCCTTCTTACAGTGCCCCAACTCTGGTTCATTCTTTGCATCTTAGCCTCCACAGTCCTCCGCCAAGTTGTTTTTGGTCGGCCTCTCTTTCGTTTTCCTTCAGGGGTCCATAGCAAAGCTGTTCTTGTGTTGGCATCGGGGTCTCTTCTGAGGACATGGCCAACCCAACTCCAGCGTCTGCTAGCTATGATGGTGTGCATGTCTGTCGTAGATTTTTGATAGGGAAATTAAGACTTGGGTTGGTCCCTTCTGAATAGGTTAGAATGAGTGATAGCCACAGTGAGATGTGATAATAGAAATAGAGTTCCACGAGTGAGATTGTAGAAATTTATAGAGGCTGTCCCGGAAAATCGAGAATCTCTCTCTCTTTCCGCCTATCTTCTACAACAGATCCAAAGGAGTCAGACAGTCTATAAAAAAATTAGGTATATTAATATATATTTATCCACTCACGTGCACGCACATACAAGTGACGACAGTTAGACACACAGACGTGGAAAAACTATAACAATGATTATATAGATATTATGGGAACGAACTGACCACCACACTGAAATAAATGTAGGTATAGTTTAATTATCATAGTAAACTTACATCACAACATATAAAATACATCAAAAGCATACACATAGTCATAAAATCAAGGAATGCTACAATAGTGATAGACCCGTTTGTATGGTCCTCCCCTGGATATATAGCTCACAGTCCCGTTAGAAGAAAGTGATAACCCCAAAGAGTTACAGATACATATGATTGAGTCTATGGTTTCCCCCTTTTAAGGTATGGACAGACTTGATACTCTGCTTTATTCTAGGGGTAAATATTGTTAGCAATAACTTGCATAAAGGAAGTTACAACGTGGGTGACTCAAACAAAGAACATTCTTCAGTCTACTTTCACTCGGTTCTTTCATCAGGGCTCTGATATACTTACAATCGTGCTGTGGTTCGCCGTCTGGCGCAAACTTCGGGACACTCACACACTTTTTATCTGTTACTGTCGTTAAATGAAGCGGATCCCAGCTCTGCAGATTTGTTTGTTGGTTTCATCAAAATGGATCCGGGGAGCGTCTGCTTCATGCGATAGTTATTTCAGACTAAAGTTAGTGTCACTTGACTCACGAGGTAAGAATTAGGCTTAAACGAGCACACAATGTCAGAACACGAGGTTTCCCTTAATTAGGAAGATGACCGGTGGACAACTTCTCTCAACAAATAATCTTGGTTCACCACACACTTTGTCAACAATGTCGGAAAGTTAATGTTTTAGATTTCTGTAATTTTTCTCGCCACAAGGCAGCATGTACATTAGAGTTAGTGTAGAAATATGCACTGGCTCAAAGGCCCAGTATAAGCATTTATTAGGTATGTCTCTGTACAAAACGCCGGCAAAGTTTGGGTTACCCCAGTATTCACTGAATAAAGAAAAAAAACACATATGAAATATGTTACATATTATGTACTCATATAACTTACGTTTTTTAAAATGCAAGCGTACAGCTTGACTTATCATTTAAAACTTCCCGTGCAATAAGTTATATATTTAAAAATCATCAATCCTCATGAATTAGGAATACATACGTATTCCGTCAACACTCATGAGGCATCTAGCATTTATAAGTTAGTTTAGAAAAATTGTTCCCGTCTGATTATTTAGCAGTTAAATTAAATTCGTTATAGCTACATTGTTGTTTAAGCTAGAAATTATAATTTATTCTGCTTTCCACTGAAACACGTCACTAGAAAATAATACAGACTATATAAATTAAGCACTCTGCACCAAATCTAACTAGTGAAATATGAAATAAGCGATTATCACTTTAAACCCTTCACAACATATTAGATAATTATTATAATATATACCTCAACACACAGAACTACAGTTAATCGCACACTTTAGAATTATACGCTGATATATTTATTTGAAGTCTAGAGTTCGGTAAGTTTCCGAACAAACTAGGGCTTCGCTATACAGCTTATTCTATTCACGAACAACCTGTCTACTGCGAATTTTGAGGACTGAATGAAAATAAAGTTTAACATTCTGGTTATATCTATTTCCAGACAAAGGGTCCCAACTTTATTTCGCCAAACGAAATAATCTCCCCTTTCCGTCCAAAACACCTTACATCAACTAGAAGACTACCATGAACTGACACTCGTGCGTTTTCACACCTCACGCTGACCAGGCCAACAGTAAGTGCCTTAAGCAGATCTTGGTTAGTAATGGTATTCGGCCAAAAGATTCGGAGAATTTTTCTTAAGCAGGTTGTGTGAAAAGAGGACAATTTCGACATTTCCTTCTCTGTTGCTGTCCAGCATTCCGCGCCATAGTGTCTCTTATGCACACATCTTTAAACCACAGCTGCGGTCGCCCAGCTGTTCATTTATGTTGCCATCTGCCAGTTGTCCGTAGAAAATATCTCTGAGGATGCGACCATCTTCCATGCGGCGGACAAGGCTAAGGCAGCATAGTCTGCGCTGTCTAAGCAGTGTATACATGCTTGAAAGGCCAGCACGTGACAGAACCTTGATATTTGTCACTTTGTCCTTCCACGAAATACCAATGATGTAGGTGTTGATACAGTAAATGGCAGGTAATGAGCCGATTTTCTTGCTTATCATAGGTTGTCAACGCCACGCTTCCATATATGTCGTTTTTGAAAACGACTAACGTGAGACTTGCAAGAACACGTTACTCCAGAAAGAACCGTTGGAAGATCATTTAGGTAAGAATAATCTGATGACGAAAATATGCGATAATGACAAAGATTATGTCCCATACCAGACATTACAGTGATTGCTGCTGTGTTTCGTGTAGCCCCCGGATTTCGACGAGGAGACAAATAAAGAATATCACTCCTGCTACCTTAAGAATGTCGTAATAGACAATGGATATACAATTTTGCCTGGAGCTGCCAAACTCATCATGTAAAAACACACTGCTAAAGAAACAACTGCTGGACAAGAATGTTTTAATCCAGGCTTCCTGCAAATTGATAAGTTACAGTAGTGGTTGCATGCTCGATAAGGGACAAGATGATTAAAAAGAAATATCTTCTCTGAATAGGTTTTTCTAATGATATGGAATGATGAGCTCTTCTAGACTCCATTACATCAAGACAGCTTGTCGTAGAGAGTTCACATTTCCCTTTTCACCGATGACTTCGTAATATGGGTGACTCAAGGAAATGTCCTAAGCAACAGCAGGGTGGAGGAAGTCTGACAAAAACTAGATAAATGGACATATTAATAGTTACTAAACATAAATGATGAGAAAAAAGTTCAGAATCTTCGCACTTTCAAAACGAGCCCAAAAATAAAAGTCATACTGAAACAGAATAGATAAGCGCGGCCATAAGAAAACAGTCCGTCACATTTTGGAATTGCATTGGGCAGCAGCCTAACATGGAAAAATCAAATTGATAAGTGTTCGAGAAAAAAAAAACAGACAGCGAATGTCTCTGATGAGAAAACTAGCAGCATTTACTTGGGACGCCGTCCATCATGTACCGTAGTTGTTGTATACAGGAAATTTTTGACTGGTACTAGCATAGTGGTTAGTGCACTGGCTTCCTAGCGCAGTGGTCTATGGTTCGATCCCCAGATGAGGCGGAAAATTTTTAGGCCACAAACGGCTCCTGGGTCGACCCAGCCCCAAATGGGTACCAGAGGTACTCTGGGAAGGTTAAGGCGGCCGGCGTGATGCCGACCACATCACCCCTCGTGTGCCGACGGTCAAGATAATATGGGCCTAACACCATATTCCCAATATGCCTCAATGGGCGTGTAACGGGTTCCTTTATCTTTTTTTTTTTAACTGGGAAATGGAGTACCAGCCTTGTGACGAAATGTCTGTCCTTGTCCTTTTGTGTTACCTCTCTCACCTCCAGCCCTACGGCAGTATCATTTCTTCTTCTTCATTTTTCTCTCCGATCACTTTTATTTGGCATTTCATTTTTCCCTTTCATACATTTTACTCTTTATGCTGGACATAGCATGGGGAAATTCTCTAACACGTCACTCCCCTATAACAGTATTTGCTACGAGAGTAATTCTTATCTTATTGTGTCGCATTCACGCTTCACGAAGACATGTTAAGTTACGCCAGGTTATTAGACGGTCAGCGACAATATTGTATCACATAATCTGTCTGACCATCTTTTCAAGCGACGGTGCTTGTTTATCCAAGCTTGTGTTGGACAGGAATGCTGAATAGGACCAGATTTGTTTGTCTGGCGAAACACAGGTGACTAGCGACCATCCCTGAGTCGATGCGCCAGAAAAACACGGTCACAATATTATGATGGACAGAGGTGTGTTTGGAAGTTTGTACACAAATATTACCATATATGGGAGACGTGACCTTTGCCAAATTTTTCCATGTTGGAAATATTTTGAAAGTACCACACCCGACCTGTTTGAATACGATTGGAGCGTTTATTTAACTTCATAACAAACAATTCTTGGGAAGACAGGAATATAGTCTGACCATATCGCAGTTTTTTTTCTTCACTGTGAATTTCACGCTCGCCAAGACAATATCAGACCTCGCCAGAGTTAAGACTAGATTCATGATTCCTTTTTGTTAACCGGACCTTTTATTGGAGAACCAAATAAGACTTAGCCAATACAGGAAATCTCTACATTTTCATAAGGAACATTGGGACAAGGAAACTGAAGAAAGACGCGGAGTCAGAGGGAATTGAAGTTAAAATTAACGACCCCCAGTACACGTGAAAGCAGGCAGCTGGCGGCGCCTTTTTCTTAAGTCATCTGAGCAAAACGTCTGAAGCCAGGATTGGCGTAAGTTGTGATTTACATTTCATACTTTATTACTAACATGTGAACTAACATATATATGTATATATTACCATGTGAAGTTTAATGAGTGAAACTCGCTATTGGATGTCAAAGTCATTTGAGGCTGGCAACCTCAGTATCTAGAACCACCACTGCACGGCCTGGTGATTGCTTTATTGATAGTTTCGTAAAGAGAACTAAAAGCATAAAGTAGTTCCAGGTTCCATATGGAGCAGGGAGGGAAAGATGAAAGAAATGATGTACATTCTAAGTATAATACTTACAGTTTCAAAGCTTTTCACTCAGTGTAAATGTAAACGACAAAAAAAAAATTCATTTTAAAGTAATGGAAGTTTCAAATTTTTCAACAAGTGTAAACATAAATGAAACATAAATGAATTTATAATGGGAACACTTTTTCAAACAGTAGAGATGTAAATGTAAAACATATAATATCTGTACGTTTAACCTTTCCATCTAAATGTAATGTAAAGCTAAAACTATTCAGTTTAAATGTAAAGGAAGTTTTAGCCCTAGGGATTAAATTTAATTCTCGTCGAAGGTAAATTCTGACATAAGATGGTAGAATAGAAGAGGGGAGCACATAACTATGTGTCGGAAAACGCCATACTCAGAAGAGCGTTTCGTTTCTATTTCTATTACCAGTTATTGGTGGTACCAGCAGAAAGTACTATCACTGGAACCAAGTGAAGGTAGAAGTGGACTGACGTTGTAAGAGACGCCATCATAAGAGGGTCTCATAGACAGATGCAGAACCAACTTGGCCGTTACTCCTTGGCGTTCTGAGAACGTGCGGCGCCTGAATTTTGACCAGAGACGAGTGACAGCAGTGTACAGAAAAACCTACCCATCAGGCGGACGATTAGAATCTTCATTGGCAGCTAAGTTAACCTATATTCTGCCACTTGAACTTCTTATAAAAAACCATTCAAGTGATGAAAAGCTTTTCATAAATATTCAAATTATTTTCCAACTGATACAACCTAAAGTAATTATTAAATTTTGCTATTTGTAATGTTACAAATTTAGCTTCGATTTAATCATTTTAAAGTTACTGCATGTTGGTCTCAGTCAAATTACTATACACACTCTAAACAGAGCTATATATTATAATAATAATTCCACTGAATAACTCAGCGGTGAGAGCTTTCTTTTTTTCTTTGATCATTTGGCGCCGACCTTCAATGCAGTCAGTGGCCATCACGCCTAGTGGCGTCTTGTAGGGCAACAACAAATTGATTCCACTTTGCTCGGTCGGTGGCCATCCTTCGTACAGTGCCCAAACTCTGGTTCATTCTTTGCATCTCAGCCTCCACAGTCCTCCGCCAGGTTGTTTTTGGTCGGCCTCTCTTTCGTTTTCCTTCAGGGGTCCAAAGCATGGCTGTTCTTGTGATGGCATCGGGGTCTCTTCTGAGGACATGGCCAACCCAGCTAAAGCGTCTGCCAGCTATGATGGTGTGCATGTCCTCTTGCTTGCTCCGAGTAAGCAGATCTTGGTTGGTGATGGTATTCGGCCAAAAGATTCGGTGAATTTTTCTTATGCATGTTGTGTGAAAAGAGGACAATTTCGACATTTTCTTCTCTGTAACTCTCGAGCATTCCGCACCATAGAGAAGCACACAAAGCACACAGCTCTGATATAATCTTAATTTGTGTGCTTGTGCTGTACTGAGAGGACTTCCAGATGTTATTTAGACTAAAAAAGGCTGTTCTTGCCTTATTCATTCTGATGTTGATGTCTTTGCCTGCCCCGCCGTCTGGTGTTACTATGCATACTAGGTATGTGAAGATGTCTGTCTGTACCAGTTGCTGATTCCTTACTGATATGGGCTCAGGGTTGCTCCCATTGAGCGTCATGACCTCTGACTTCCTTAAATTGATGTTCAAGCCCACCTGCTGGCTAAACTTATTAAGTCTATCCGTTTTTTTCCTGGATGTGTTGATGTGAATGTGCTAGTAGGGCAATGTCATCTGCATATTCCAGATCTTCCAATGTAGAAAATGTAGTCCATCTTATTCCTCTTGGACTGCCCTCTGTTGTCTGGCGCATCACCCAGTCTATGACTGTTAAAAATAGAGTGATTGATAAGGGACATCCCTGACGTACTCCTGTCCTCACCTCAAAGGTTAGGTTGCTCTGCCCAACACTACACGTAAAGTTGGCATAGAGGCTTTTTATTATTGACACTATGCAGCTTGGAATTCCATAAGCCCTCAGTATTTTCCATAAACTGTCCCTATGTATACTGTCAAAAGCTTTTTCAAAATCAACGAAATTAATGTACAGCTGTCTTTGCCATTCTGAGCACTGCTCTATAATGTTCCTGAGAGTGAATATATGATCTACACATCTTCTGTTCTTTCTAAATCTTGCTTGTTCTTTCCTCAGTTTGTGGTCTACTGCTTTTGAAATTCTCTGTATAATTATCCTGCCTAGTATTTTGCTGGGAACTGAGAGAAGAGTGATTCCTCTCCAATTATTGCAGTCTGCAAGATCTCCCTTCTTGGGCAATTTGACAATTGTTCCTTTGTTCCACTCTGATGGTGTTGTCCCCTTTAGTGCAAATAGTGGTTCTAATACTTCTGCTGCTAGCTCAGGGTCTGTCTTAAATAGCTCTGCATTTAAGTTATCATGGCCATGAGCTTTTCCGTTCTTTAACCCTTTGATTGCTGTGATGAGTTCTTCTTTTCGTGGAATGTCTGTATTTACATCTAGATCGTTTTCAGCCTCAGGAACATTCAATTGTGTCTCTGGTGGTTCCTTGTTCAGAGTTTCTCTGAAGTGCTCTGCCCATCTTGTTTCCTGTCCCTCTGCTGTCGTGATGAGATTTCCTTGCTTATCTCTTACTAATGTCATATTGTTTGCACCTCGTTTTCCACTGATGAATTTAGTTATTTTGTATACTGTGCTTTGTTTATTTCTCAGTGCTGCCTCTTCTGCCTGTCTTGCAAGATCGTCTAGGAAATTCCTTTTGTTGGCTCGGGTTTGGCGTTTAACTTCCTTGTCCAGCTGACTGTACTGTTCGCTATATAGTTGCTTTAACCTGGGGGACTTCGCTTCTGTTTTCTTTCTTTTCATTTCCTTTCTCAGTGTTATGGTGTTTAATGTTTCTGGTGTTATCCAGTCTTGCATCTTCCTTTCCTGGAATCCCAAGCATGATTTGCTGCTTTCCTTATATATTGTTGAAATGGTGTTGAATTTCTGGTCTATATCATCAGTCAATGTCTTTTTCTGACTTTTGGCAAATTGATATCGTTTCTTTATGTCAGCCGCAAAAGCTTTTCTGGTAAGGGGGTTCTTCAGTTTGCTGATGTCAAACCTTTTCTGTGTAGTTACAGTTGGTCCAGCCCTTCTTAGTTTCACTTTCAGTTTTGCTACTACTAAAGGGTGATCACTTCCCACATCTGCACCTCTTCTTACCTTCACATCTTGTAATGCATGTCTCCATCTACCGTTAATCATGATGTGGTCTATCTGGTTTCTGTCCCGACCATTTGGTGATTCCCATGTTAATTTGTGAATTTCTTTATGCGGTGAGAGCTTAACGAGCTGAAATAAATTCTTCATAAAAGGTGTCGGCAGATTACAGAATTAACGTGCTCAGCAACAGCCAGCATTGTTTTAGCTTATCTGAATATCTTGTAAAGACACCCATGTGATAAAAGCTTTACTACTCTTCTATCTACATTTCTGCCAAGAGTAATCTTGTGTTAAGATAAACTCCATTGAAGCCTATAATAGATACTCTTGAGGCCACTGTTGGACCACTACTGCAAAGCAGGGGAGGAAATACCGTCACAAGCCTGGGAAACTGTCTGAAGCGTCATCTTCCAAAGACTTCCGGCTGAGAGAATCATCATTAGAGCAATGAGATTATCCACAATAAATGAAATGAGCAAGAAGACAAATCTACAGTACATGAATAACAGAAGAAACCACGGAGCACTACAAAAGACAGAACAATTTAATAGGCTCACTAGCCACTCAGAGAATGCCGTACTGAAAGAACAGGCGCCGTGTAGATTAAAGAGAAGCTGCTTTGCACAAAATGCAAAAGACATTCCCCAAGTGACCTGACCTTGCACAAAGACAAAGTCCCTAAATATAAGCAGTACATCTCTATCATGGAGGAGATTTGACTGACAACAAATCGAAAGTGATTTTATTCAAAAAGATGGTCAAATTGATGTGGAAATGAAACACACAGCTATGGAATACATTGGTTTGGTTTTAGAAAAATGCACTTGAAAACTGGTGATTGTCGTGTGCACGGCATACCCGGTTCAACCCCATATGGGTTATAATTAGGGTATATAGTGGTCAGCTATGGAATAAATTAAATAGACATGCTCATGACAGATTGGACCCAAATATAGATATATATACTGTTAAAAAAAAAAAAAGAAACGCATAGCTATCCGAGGGCGCGTTTTTATGACTTTGTAAGTAAAATTTGGTGCTAGAGTATATAAAAACCAGCCTCAAATGTTCTTTACAGTTTCAAATGCACGTGTTGACCTGAATTGCGTTCGTTTTTGTAATCGTTACAACGCAGTGGTCAATAGTGTTTATGACGCAATTTTTGACCACAGCTCATGTTGCGTGCACGTGAAAGCAACAAAATTTGTTGTGAACACTATTCACTGACTACGCAACTGAAACCCTATAAAAGGATAACGCTACACAAAAAAAATTCAGTTCATTTTCAAGCAGACATTTATGGCGTCTCTATCGATAAATTTAAGGAACATTGCTATTGGCCGACTGCATGCAGGCGAAAGTCAAAGTCAGGTTGCCAGGCATCTAAACGTGCATCAGAGTACCATCAGTCAACTTTGGCACCGGTTCCAAGCCACTGGCTCAGTTGAAGACCGGCATCGCAGTGGACGACCCAGAGTGACAACAGCAGCGGAGGATCGCTTTATTCGGCTTCGTCACCTCAGAGACAGGTTTACAGCAGCTTCCTCAACTGCCCAGTCATTGCGTGCAGGACTTCATGTGTCTGATCAAACTGTCCGGAATAGACTGCATGACGCTGGACTTTGGGCACAACGACCTCACCGAGGACCTGTCCTTACGCGCCGCCATCGCCAAAATCGACTTCTTTGGGCCAACCAACATCGTCCCTGGGCAGCTGACAATCAATGGAGACGTGTCTGGTTTAGTGACGAATCTTTCTTTTTGTTGCAGCGTCATGATAGACGGCGTTGGGTCTACCGTAATCGAAATGAACGTTTTGCCCAAAATTGCGTTGATGAAGCTCCGCCGCACGGTGGTGGAGGTGCAGTGGTGTGGGGAATGATCAGTTACAACGGAAGGAGTCAATTGGTGCACATTGAAGGAGGCTTGAATGCGCAACGATACGTCATTGAAATTCTTCGACCCCATGACCTTCCACTTTTGGCTGCCCGAAGGTCTGTGTTTCAACAGGATAACGCCAGACCCCACTGTGCACGGTTGACCACGCAGTTCCTGACTGCCAACAACATTCTCACCCTTCCCTGGCCATCCCTGTCTCCAGAAATGAGTCCAAATGAGCACCTGTGGGATGAGCTGCATAGACGTGTTTGTCGCCGAGATGTTGTTTCTGCCAATCGTCGTGATCTGTTCCAGGAAGAGTGGGCAGCCATCCCCCAGGCCCACATCAGACGTCTGATCGCATCCATGCCGAGGAGATGCCAGTCGCTGATCGATGCAAGAGGAGGCCACACACCATACTAACGGGAAAGCCCGTACGCCAAAAAACTCTCGTGACCCAGATGCAAAACAACTGTCAATTGATTGGTTGAACCCTAAGGTATTCTTGTGTGCAATTTGAACAATTAACTCATTAAATTAAAAAAGTTATTGAATGTCAAAATTATGGCTATGTGTGTGCCTTCAGTAGCTATGCGTTTCTTTTTTTGAACAGTATATATATATATATATATATATATATATATATATATATATATATATATATATGTATATATATATATATATATTTATATATATATATATATATATATATATATATATATATATATATATATATATATATACATACAGACGGATGAGCAACAACAGCTACAAACACTGGAGATGGTGGTATACACACAACATAAAAACATTCTCCGTATCTCAGTTGGCCATTCAAATAATATTAAAGCTGAGGCAGAGCTGAAACAGCTGCAATAACGATTGTGTAAAACAAGGATTATGCTAGAAAAAAGACAGTGTTCCTCACAGAATCTCGATCATATTAATAATAATAATAAATTCTTTAAGCACCAAACACGGCGCATAAGGCAGAAACCAGTGCTCTCCAGGTTGTTCGTTGTGACGCCACTCCTCTTAGCTCTTACACATTATTTAGGCCCAACGTTCTTCCTTCTCTTATTATTGTTCTTCTGAGTGTTTCTTTTGGTCTTCCTTTTTTCCTCTTACCCTCAGGAACCCAAGTGAGCGCCTGTAGTGGTATTCTGTTGTTTTGCATTCGTAGGACATGAGCGATATATGACCATCGTCTTTTCCTTATATAGTCGGAGACATATTTCTGCCTAGAGTCTTCTCTTATTTGTCGATTAGTCTTGAATTCTTTCCAACTGATGTTCATGAGTTTTCTAAGACATTTGTTCTCGAATGTATTCAGCTTGTTCTCCAATGATTTTGTTATTTTCCAACTCTCACAGCCGTATGTTAACACTGAGCTGACATTTGAATTAAACAGACGAAGCTTGGTATGTATATTCAATGATCGTAATTTCCAAATGTTAGATAATCTATTGAAGGCGCTAGCTGCCAAAGCAATTCTAGTATGGATTTCTCTTGTTGACCCATTTAAAAACCAGAGGCTTTGAAAACTGCAGCAGAGGTTATAATGACAGAAGAAAGCACAGAGAAACAAGTTGCTTTCTTTACCGATGCACAGTCAGTAATTACAACGTCGAAAAGCCAAAATAATACAGAGCTATACTAGAATAATGGGAGCCGCGGTAGGACAGTGGTTAGTGCACTGGCTTCCTAGCTCAGTGGTCCATGGTTCGATCCCCAGTTGAGGTGGGATATTTTTTAGACTGCAAACGGCTCCTGGATCGACCCAGCCCCAATTGGGTACCAGAGCAACTCTGGGAAGGTTAAGGCGGCCGGCGTGATGCTGACCACATCACCCCTAGTGTGCCGAAGGTCGAGAAAATATGGGCCTAACACCATATTCCCAATATGCCTCAGTGGGCGTGTAAACGGGATCCCTTACCTTTTTATACTAGAATAATAGAATTCCACTGAGTAAATCAGGGGTGGGGGCTTAAACGAGCTGAAAGTAATAAGTGCTTAAATCCTTCACAAAAGCTTCGGCAGAATTATAGAGTTAACATACTCAGCCAAAGCAGTATTGTTCTCGCTTATTGTGAATATCTTGTGAAGACTCTCTTTGTAATAGAAGTGTCATCACCCTTCTATCTACATCTGGGCCAAGAGTAATCTTGTGCGAAGGTAGATACCTTTGAAGCCCATATTAGATACTCTTGAATTTTGGCAACTGTTGGACCACTACTGCAAAGCAGGGGAGGCAATACCGTCACAGTAAGCTAGCTTGCGGGTAGTCACTGGTAATGCTGTGAAAGCACCTTTAAACCTGGGGACACCGCGCTTTTAATCGCAGGTTGACGAGGGCTAGTCCGTAATGTACCTAGGTAAAACATTCTTTGTTTCCCCTCGGTCACCTAGAGATCTACCAAAATGATACCTAGGGATCTACCAGTAGTCAAGATCGACCGCTGCCTTAATCAGAATGGATGAGGACAGGAAGGCTTGTCGCGAATTTGTTGATGCCTGTGTTCCACCGGAAACTGTATTCCAATGAACTAACACCTCTTTAGCAACAATTTCTCTACTCTCCTTATGTAATCACATGTCCATGTCATTTTGTTTTTCTCTTTCTTTTCTCTTGGATACGGCATCTTAACCTCTGGTTCATTTTGGGGGCCCTAGGATGCTTTACACAACTCTTGGAGGGATAATTTTCCCCTTTTCTCAGAAAAAAAAGTGATGCGGGATGCCACGAACAACCAAAATTTGTCAACAATGTGATTTTTTAATGAATGTTCTCTTTGGTCTTATCCTGCTCAAAGCTTTATTGGCTTCATAGTTGATCCGCCTCTGGACCCCGCGGCCCCCGGGGGGGGGGGGGGGGGAAAGGGGGGGGGGGGGGGGAGTGTCTTGAATGTGTATACTACAGGGTCACGAAAGAAATACATCGACAACCTAGGGAATACCTTTGTATTTTATTTTTCAACCGAATTTTTATACGGGGAATTTTCATAGATTTTTTTTTTTAAAACATTTAAAGAAATATATTGTTGTACAGATTGTTTTTATATTTCAGATGTTTGTTTGTTTGTTTGCGTTCGCTCGACCATTAAGAAGGTCATTCATGCTGGACAGTCTTTATGAGCTATGTACTACAAACATTTGTCGAAGTTTACAGCCTCAGCCGCATCGCTCCAGGCTTGCCAGTTGCTGGAGAAGGCAACGATATATTGCGTCTTTCGGACCGACAGATCGATCTTTTCATACACGTTTTTTTTTATTTGCTTCTATGGGTTTGCTTTCCCTGTCACCCCACGTCTATATATATATATATGTATGCTTTAACTCATGTCCATACAATAGTGCAATGTGACGACTGCGCCAGTGCACGTCGTTTTAGCTGACATGTAACTCTGCCTCATTGCCCGTACTATATATTTCACTATGATCATATTAAAATTTAACAATATTTCTTTGTAATAACATGTACTATTTGTAAGTAAAATGTTTAATTAAATACACTTATTTTCTAAGAAGGGGTCAGAAGCCTTCAACAGACAATCACAGGGCGTCCATTGCACAAAAAGGCTTGAGAAGCCCTGCTCTAGAAGTTTCTATGTCCAAGGCCAAGGTGACCTAATTTAGCCATATTTGGGACGAGACCTTTCTAGAAATGGCCTTAGAGAAATTAGGAAAATGTGAATCGTTAAAGGGTTAATTATAGTAACATGTATTTTCAGTATTATGGGGCACATCTCATAGAAAGAGAAGAAAACAAATAAAGAGGTCATAGAAAACCTAGGAATGAAAAGAGAATTAATGAAGGACATCAAAATTAGACGACTAAAATATTTTGGCCATATAAAAAGACATAACAAGTTACTGAAGACCATAATAGAAGGAAGAGTTGAAGGCAAATGTGCAAGAGGAAGACAGCGATATAAGTGGGAAGATAACATCAAGAGATGGACAGGAAAAAGTCTATCAGAGTGTACCATCAAGACAAGAGACAGAAGACGTTGGAGATCTATTACAGCCGACCTTCGATACGAAGAAGACACCTGATGATGATGATCTTCAACAGTGAAATATCTGTCAGCAGGATCTTGTAGAAACGTGGCTTGATAACGGTCATGTGTCCAGAGGCGGATCTACTATGAATCTAATGAAGCTTGAGGTTCAGGGCCCCAAGTGCAAGGGGGCCCCGTGAGCCCCAAAAATTCACCAAAATAAATAAAAGGTCTTACGTCCAATCCATTTCCTTCTCTCATGCATTGCCAAAACGTTCTTGTGGTTCATAGTATTATGAGTCGTTTGATGATGTACCTATATAATACCTTCATTGAGACCTTGACATTGAACTATTTGCATTCTCCATGACAGAGATATAGAGGAAGACGAGGAGGGACTGCAGTAAGACATGGTGTAGGGTAGATGGATATGAAAAAAAAAAATCGAAAAATGTGATTCGTCTTATTAGGATAATAACATCAGTCATTAACTAGAATAGACTTAATTATCTACTTCTTCTTTGGTCCTTGGCCGCTGACTAACAAAGCAAAATCAGTTCTATCACGCCTGGTCCTTGGCCGTTGACTAACAAAGCAAAATCAGTTCTATCACGCCTGGTCCTTGGCCGCTGACTAACAAAGCAAAATTAGCTCTATCACGCCTGGTCCTTGGCCGCTGACTAACAAAGCAAAATCAGTTTTATCACGCCTGGTCCTTGGCCGCTGACTAACAAAGCAAAATCAGTTCTATCACGCCTGGTCCTTGGCCGCTGACTAACAAAGCAAAATCAGTTTTATCACGCCTGGTCCTTGGCCGCTGACTAACAAAGCTATCAATGTCTATCACGCCTGGTGGCATCTTGTAGGGCAGCAATAAACTGTCTCCACTTTGCTCGGTCGACAGCCATCCTTCATGTGGTGCCTCAGCTCTGGTTCATGCTTAGCATCTCTGTCTCTACAGTTCTCCGTCAGGTGGCTTTTGCCATCCTTGCTTTCACTTTCCTTCTGGAGTCTATAGCATGTCAGTTCTGATGATGGTGTCAGGATCTCTTCTGAGGATGTGGCCAACCCAATTCCAGCGTCTACCTGCTATGATGGTGCGTATGTCTTCTTCATGGCTCCGAGTTAGCAGTTCTTGGTTGGTGATGGTGTTTGGCTAAACTATACGAAGAGTATTTTTTAGGTAGATTGTGTGGAAAGAGGATAGTTTGGACATTTCCTTTTCTAACAGCTCTCCAGAAAAGAAGTACTCAAATTGCAGAAATCGTAAAATTTTAATTTAGTGTTTGTACTGTACTGGGAAGATTTCCAGATGTTGTGTAGATTGGCGAAGGCTATTCTGGCTTTATTCATTCGGATATTGATATCTTTGCTTGTTCCGCCATCTGGTGGTACTATGCTTCCTAAGTTTGTGAATATGTTTTTATTTTCTAGATCTTTTATTTTTAATGGGAGCAGGATTTCTTATATTCAGTGTCATGACTCCTGTCTTCTTGAGATTAATAGATCTAATAAACAGAATATATCGATTGTCTTTTTGTTGCTTTTCTGTTTATGAAGTTTCCAGTTTTCTCTATAATATGTTTCTTTCTCACCCCCCAACACTTTTTTGTGTGTGTGTGAGTGTGTGTGTGTGTGTTTGTGTGTGTGTGTGTGTGTGTGTGTGTGTGTGTGTGTGTGTGTGTGTGTGTGTGTGTGTGTGTGTGTGTGTGTGTGTGTGTGTGTGTGTAAAAGGGGTCTGTTACAATTCTTTAGCACGACAAATAGGACATTCTGTTTGAAAGGTATTTGTCGCACAGAAAGTCATCGGTATTGGTGTAGTTAGTTGATGACGTGTCTTTTGTTTAGAGGAGAGACAGAGGAGTCTGTTATTCTGTATGTTACTACGGACGTGCCTGTATATCGTCCTACATGTAGATAAACTAAATGGATTCCATGTGTAAAAATGGTATCAGAAATGTATAAGGAAACTACATCAAATGTTTAGCAATATACTTGTTTGTTGAAGTTTTTTGGTAACACGTTTTATTACGGGATGGGGTAACCAGCCACATGCCCAACCCTCCTTAGTCGCTTTTTACGACATGCAAGATAGGGTAAAGTGTTACTATTCTTTGCTCCTCTTTCGGGCCCCAGTAACACACGGGTGTTAGCATGTCCTATGGAACATGATCTATCGTAATTGTATATGTTATTTCTGACACAGTGGTCTATTACAGTTATACTGGATCAGACAACGACGTATAATATTAACCCCTTCAGTCATAACTGACTATGGGAATACGCCCCTGAGGTGACAGCCCTCAGCTGCTTATTTCCCTGGTGTTTCTTACGGCGTTTTCTCCTTTCTTCTGCTTGCCATGATAGCTTCTTTTCGCCCAGTCTGATGTGGCGCCGTAGAGAGCATCGCCGCATGGTGCGATCGGCAGCTTCATCCTCCCGGGTTGCTGGATTTATGCCCAGTGCCCTCAAGTCTCACTTGCATACATCATTGAACCTCAGCTGCGGTCGTCCAACTGTTCTTATGCCATTTGCCAGTTGTCCGTAGAAGATATCTTTCGGGATGCGACCATCTTCCATGCGGCGGACATGGCCAAGCTAACGTAGTCTGCGCTGTCTAAGCAATGAATACATGCTTTGAAGACCAGCACGTGACAACACCTCGATATTTGTTTGTCACTGTGCTTCCACGAAATACCAAGGTAGAGGCACAGACACCGTAGATGGAAGGTATTGAGCCTTTCTTCTTGCTTAGCATATATTGTCCATGTCCCGCTGCCATATAGAAGTGTGCTGGTGACGCAGGCACACACACACATATATACATATATACATATATACATATATATATATATATATATATATATATATATATATATATATATATATATATATATATATATAACTTTTAACTCCGCGAGACCACCCAAACAGCATAAGTGAAGACAGATAACTCTGGTTTCGCTACACAGCGTATAAATCTTACTGAAGACAGATAACTTTGGTTTCTCTACACAGCGTATAAATCTTAGTGATGACAGATAACTCTGGTTTGTCTACTCAGCTGTTATATATATATATATATATATGAAAATGAGAAGGCGGGTAAACTTTCCAAAGTAGGAGAAAGGAAAATCCAAACAGAAGACATGGCTACACATGAAGAGATAAAAGCAATAATCAGAATTAACTATAGAGAAACATGGCTTAAGGAACACCCAGACTCCGATACTACAGAACCATACTATACATTACCAAGAAAAGATCAAGTGATAATTTTCACACTAAGAACCGGCCATTGTAGACTCAAATACCATGTGTACAATAAATTGAAAATCGGACAAACAGATATATACCCATATGGGGAGGACAAACAGATATATACCCATGTGGGGAGGACAAACAGATATGTACCCATGTGGGAAGTGTCGTAGATTATTTGATAGGAGAATTAAGACTTGGGTTGGTCCCTTCTGATTAGATTTGAATAAGTGATAGTCACAGTGAGAGATAGTAATAGCAATAGATTTCCACGAGTGAGATGGTAGACTGTGATAGAGGCTGTCTTTGAAATCGAGAAAATCTTCTCTCTTTCACCTATCTTCTACGACAGATTTAGAGGAGTCAGACAGTCTAAACACACATAAATATATTGCATATATATATTTCTATCCACTCACGTGCACGCACATACAAGACGACAGTTAGACGTACAGACGTGGGAAAACTATAACAAATGATTATATAGATATTCTAGAACGAGCTGACCAACACGCTGATTAAGTTTAAAGGGCAGTTTAATTATCAATATAAACTTCCACCACCACAACATAGAAAATTTACATCAAAAGCATATATATAAATAGTCATTAAAAAAAAATCAATGAATTTCTACAAGAAATGATAGACCACAGTTATGATCTTCCCTCGATGTTTAGCCCACAGTCCCGTTAGGAGAACGATGATAGACCAAAGAGTCACAGATACATAGGATTTGGGTCTAATATTTTCATCTTTTGAAGGTATGAACTGACTTTGATAGCAGTATCTATTCTAAGGAAAAATATAGTTTAGCAACAAATCTTGCATAAGGAAAGTTACAAAGTGAGTGAATCAAACGAAGAACATCCTTCAGTCTACTTTCACTCGGTTCTTTCATCAGGGCCCTGACTCACACAACCTTACCTACAATCGTGCTGTCGTTCGCCGTCTGGCGCAAGCCTTAGTGTACACTTCGTTTAATCTGCCTATTTGTGGATGAAGCGGATATCCATCTCTGCAGATATTGGTTTCATTCAACGTGACCGGGGAGAGTCCTCTTCAGGCGATCGTTCTTTCTTTACAGATTTAAGTTAATGTCACTTATTCACGAGGTAAGAGTTTGGGTTTCAGCGGGTACACAGTGTCAGAACCCGAGGTTTCCCTTAATTAGGAAGATGACCGGTGGACAACTTCTCTCAACAGATAATCTTTGTTCACCACCCACTTGGTCAAATAATGTCGGAAAAGTTAATTTTTTTTCTGTAATTATTCTCGCTACAAGGCAGCATGTACATTAGAGTTTGTGAAGAAATATGATCTGGCTCAAAGGCCCAGTATAAGCATTTATTCTTAAAAAAATCATTAGTGGGATTGGTATTCTGTCTATCTCCTGAAGGCACACGCCCTGTCAGACAGGTGTTACTTGAAAACCCACGTGGTTAAAGATATAAAATGTTTATGTTTCTCACAGGTATGTCTCTGTACAAAACGCCGGCAAAGTTGGGTTACCCCAGTATTCACTGAATAAAGAAAAAACACATATGAAATATTTTACATATTATGTACTCAATATAACTTACATTTTGAACTGCAAGCGTAGAGCTTGACTTGACGTTTAAACTTTCCCGTGAAATAAGTTATATATAAAAATCAATCATCATGAATTAGGAATACATACGTATTCCGTCAACACTCATGAGGCATCTAGCATTTATAAGTTAGTTTAGAAAAATTATTCTCGTCTGATTATTTAGCAGTTAAATTAAATTTATTATAGCTACATGATTTTAAGCTAGAAACTATAATTTATTCTATTTTCCACTGTAACTCATCAGCTAGAGAATATAACAGACTTATAAATTAATCAATCTGCACAAAAGAAACTAGTGGGATAAAATAGGCGGTTAAACACTTAATCACTCACAAAATATTAGATACTTAATGTAATATTTACCTCAACACAGAACTACGGTATCACAACGAAACTAAGAGATTTCACTTATAAGTTTAAGTATCTAGAACGAAGTGACCACGTCTACTGCAAATGGAGAATGAGTGAAATAAAGTTTCAAACTCAGGTTAAGATATATGAAAACACACAAAGGATGTGCGCTATTTCCAAAACCACGCAATAGCGCAGGTCTCACCCCTTCACTCTCTCTAACACCTCCCATTAACTAGACGCATGGTCAATAACATGTCAACCTTGTGTCTTCACACCTCCGTCTAACTATCTGACCGTGAGCGCGCGTGTCAGCTGAGAAATGCTAGACACTCTGTCTGCTCTGAGCGAGCATGTCTGGCGCGATTCACACCTCACCGAGCAACTCAGCCAAGGAAACTCGCGTGATAGGTGCAAATGTAGACAATTTGTCTGCTCATCATGTCTGATAGACTGAAATACCACCTAAAATTATCTCGTGCAAGGGACTGACACGTTAGGTAATCTACTGCGTTTCTAAATGAGAAACGAAACCAGGCGAAAGTTTGAATGGGAAAATAGTAATGTTTATAGTCGCAAACGTACGAATGCGAAAAACACAGGAAAAGGATAAAGAGTGATAATAAAATAGAGGACACGGGTAGAAAAAAAGAAGAGAATATAGAAAATTTATTGATCATAATCTCTATGCGACAGGGAGGACAAACAGATATATACCCATGTGGGGAGGACAAACAGATATATGCCCATGTGGAGAGGACAAACAGATATATACCCATGTGGGGACGACAAACAGATATATACTGATGTTGGGAGGACAAACAGATATATACCCATGTGGGGAGGACATACAGATATGCCCATGTGAGGAGGACAAATAGATATATGCCCAAGTGGGGAGGACAAACAGATATATGCCCATGTGGGGAGGACAAACATATATATGCCCTTGTGGGGAGGACAAACAGATATATACCCATGTGGGGAGGACAAACAGATATATACCCATGTGGGGAGGACAAACAGATATATACCCATGTGGGGAGGACAAACAGATATATACCCATGTGGGGAGGACAAACAGATATATACCCATGTGGGGAGGACAAACAGATATATACCCATGTGGGGAGGACAAACAGATATATACCCATGTGGGGAGGACAAACAGATATAAAAGCATGTGGGGAGGACAAACAGATATATACCCGTGTGGGGAGGACAAACAGATATATACCCGTATGGGGAGGACAAACAGATATATACCCGTGTGGGGAGGACAAACAGATATATACCCGTGTGGGGAGGACAGATATATACCCGTGTGGGGAGGAGAAACATATATATATATATACCCATGTGTGGCGGACAAACATATATACCCATGTGAGGAGGACAAACAGAAATATACCCATATAGGGAGGACAAACAGATATATACCCATGTGGGGAGGACAAACAGATGATATATACCCATGTGGGGAAGACAAACAGATATACACCCGTGAGGGGAGGACAAACAGATATATACTTATGTGGGGAGGACAAACAGATATATACCCATGAGGGTAGGACAAACACATATATACCCGTGTGGGGAGGACAAACAGCTATATACCCGTGTGGGGAGGACAAACAGATATATAGCCATGTGGGGAGGACAAACAGATATATACCCATGTGGCTAGGACAAACAGATATATACCCATGTGGGGAGGACAAACAGATATACCCATATAGGGAGGACAAACAGATATATACACACGGGTGGAGGACAAACAGATGATATATACCCATGTAGGGAGGATAAACAGATGTATACACATATAGGGAGGGCAAACAGATATACCCATGTGGGGAGGATAAACCGATATATACCCATGTGGGGAGGACAAACAGATGATATATTCCCATGTGGGGAGGAGAAACAGATGATATATATCCATGTGGGGAGGACAAACAGATGATATATACCATGTAGGGAGGACAAACAGATGATATATACCCATGTGGAGAGGACAAAAAGATGATATATACCCATACGGGAAGTACAAACAGATGATATATACCCATACGGGAAGGACAAACAGATGATATACACCCATGTTGGGAGGACAAACAGTTATATACCCATGTGGGGAGGAAAAACAGATATATACCCATGTGGGGAGGACAAACAGATATATACCCATGTGGGGAGGACAAACAGATATATACCCATGTGGGGAGGACAAACAAACAGATATATACCCATGTGGGGAGGACAAACAGATATATACCCATGTGGGGAGGACAAACAGATATATACCCATGTGGGGAGGACAAACAGATATATACCCATGTGGGGAGGACAAACAGATATATACCCATGTGGGGAGGACAAACACTCTTGTAAAACCCGTACTCCAAAACTGCCGGCTCCACGAGAGGAGCGAGGTCAGCATGACTGTCTGGTGACAAGGGCATCCTGAGGCGGACTGCAAGCTTTATAAGAGAAATAGATGTGGTTATTTGAGTGGGAACGACGAAGTTTCACATTGGTGGTCTTGTCATAACATTTCAACCCATCACTTTATACGCAGATACTATTTTATTTAAACTTTAAATTAGCGAATGAAAAGAGGAAAAATACATACCGTAACCTCTCGGTCTTACGCTTTTCGATTAGCGTTTTTTCGATATAACAATGTTTGTATTTTATGCCATATTTCTGTTGCACGTTTAAAAAATTCGATCTTACGCAAAACGATCAACTCCATGTGACGCATAAATATAACTTCCATACGCTCATCAAGTTCATTCATGGTGGTGGGATGGCCAAGAACCATTGTCATTGCTAGCTTGACCCAAACATGGGATGCATTTCTATCGTAATCCGTAACATAGAACAAGATGTTAATTGCTACAACATGCTTCTTGGAGAGAAAAAAGAAAGTGGCTGTCATGATTTGATTGAAATGTCTGTCACTGTTAGCCGAGTGGTCGGCCCTGTCTTGTTCATAGTTTTTGTTTACACCCACTTTTCTGTCTTATAGCTCCTCATAGCGCTATATCTGGCATTGGTCATCTCAATCTTACGTTGGACAGGCTAATTCCACCCCTTTACATGTGGACATCGGCATCTAGCTAAAGGTCCTTTTATTCTCTTCTTCTTTCTTCCTTTCTAGTAAATCTTCGTTGTATCGCTGTTTCTTCGATATTCCTCATTTGTCCCGACCACATGAATTTTTTGGGAAGGGACTTCGATCCTACTCTCTTAGGGAGCCGCGCTGTTGGCTTTGCGTTGTGTCGCTGTTTTCATCGAAGCTGCGATATTTGCGCCTTTCGGCCCGACACATCCGACTTCATAACGGCATTTTTTGGGACCGGGTTTGCCTTCCCTCTTCGATCCCTACTCTCTCGGCAAGACTGCAGGGATGCAGCCTGTTTCCAGAGTACCACCACTTGGAGGTGGAGTAGGGTCTTGGTCAGCTCTTGTTCGCTGACCCTGACGCAAGCAGTCAAGCTATGAGTAGCTGACTGCATTCATCTCGTTAGCTGCGTCTTCAGTTCCTTCTAGTATATGGCTGCTCTTTCCTGTTTCTTTGAGGTACACAAAAATCCGTGAACACGGGGGAAACCTTCTACCCTTTTATTTTGTGCCACCCTCGTCTCGTCCCGCGAACACCGGTCGCTCGTAGACCGCGTAGTGTTGCGGCAGATTACGTCCTTTTCTATATCTTGAGTCGCCCGGGGAATTTCTCCCCTAGGTCTTACGTCTGAATTTGTTTCATCTAGTGCGCGTGCAAAAGCTACCTGCAGACTCTATCTTGCTATATAAGCAAGAGGTCTCTATCACTCAGTACCATTGTCTCAAGGAAATTTTGCCACTGGACAAAGTGATATTCGGTGCCAGAGCTATTAACAGTTGTTAGTGCAAGAATTATTCTGTCTTCTTTAAGCTCATTTACTTATTTAATTCATTAGGGTGTTAGCTTAATCTAATAGAATAGAGATCCCGTGTTACTTTAATTCATGTTAAATATATATACATTTTTTTCCCCTAAAGGTAATTTTTTTTCGCGACCGGGATGCTCTGAATTTTGTTAAGTGAGCCACCATCCATAATCATTAAGTGTTAGCTAAGCGCGGGGTTTTCGTAAGACAGAAACAGTGAGCCAGTGTAACGTTAATGTTTACCACGTTTTTCCCTACTTGGTTTGTGTGTGTGGAATATTTCTGTAAAGAGTATTACTATTGTGTAAATACTGACCATCAGCTCAGTGCTATTTGTGTACCATATCCAGTGTTATTATTTACTAAGTAATTTATGTTGCATGATGTTAGAAAGACTTAAATTGCATGCTGACGAAAAGATCAGAGAAGAACAAGCGGGATTCAGGCCGAAACGATCATGTATTGATCAAATATTCACACTAAGAACAATTATAGAAGAATCAGTGGAAAGGCAATCGCCACTTATTATCACCTTCGTCGATTTTCAAAAAGCCTTTGATAGTCTACACCGCCCATCATTGTGGAAGATACTTACAATCTATGGTTTTCCAACAAAATATGTGAATATAATCAAAGCGCTATATGACAATGCAAGATGTTGTGTTAGAACAAATAAAGGGAATACAGAATGGTTTACAGTAGAAACAGGGGTGAAACAAGGCTGTATTATGTCACCACTATTTTTTGGAATAGCTATTGATTGGGTTATGAGAAACTATACCCACAATGAACAATTAGGTATAAAATGGACAAATGGAAAATTCCTGGAGGACCTGGATTTCGCAGATGATTTAGCATTCTTAAGTTCAACACCCAGACAATCCCAAGAAGCAGTAAATAATTTGTGTCATCTCTCGGTTAAAATAGGTCTCCAAATAGATGCCTCTAAAACTAAAGTTATGAACTTTTCTAACGAGACCTTTGATATCATCTTGAACGGGGAAAAACTACAGAAAGTTGAAAGTTTCAATTATTTAGGCAGTAAAATGACTCAGGATGGTGACACAACAAGAGAAATCTATACTAGAATTGCTTTGGCAGCTAGCGCCTTCAATAGATTATCTAACATTTGGAAATTACGATCATTGAATATACATACCAAGCTTCGTCTGTTTAATTCAAATGTTATCTCAGTGTTAAAAAACGGCTGTGAGAGTTGGAAAATAACAAAATCATTGGAGAACAAGCTGAATACATTCGAGAACAAATGTCTTAGAAAACTCATGAACATCAGTTGGAAAGAATTCAAGACTAATCGACAAATAAGAGAAGACTCTAGGCAGAAATATGTCTCCAACTATATAAGGAAAAGACGATGGTCATATATCGGTCATGTCCTACGAATGCAAAACAACAGAATACCACTACAGGCGCTCACTTGGGTTCCTGAGGGTAAGAGGAAAAAAGGAAGACCAAAAGAAACACTCAGAAGAACAATAATAAGAGAAGGAAGAACGTTGGGCCTAAATAATGTGCAAGAGCTAAGAGGAGTGGCGTCACAACGAACAACCTGGAGAGCACTGGTTTCTGCCTTATGCGCCGTGTTTGGCGCTAAAAGAATTTATTATTATTATTATTAATTTACCCACGGCGAAAATTTTTAGTATCTTGGGTTAATTTTAATTGTATGAAAATTCTCGTAAGCTGTTTGTGTGGGGGGAGGGGAGGGGGAATACGTTGGCTACATCCATTCTAAAAATAAATTGGTCACGCCGCGCAGCGAATTCTGACGCACTCGCGAGCGACCAGAGATTTTCGATCGATAAAGTGGGCGATACTGTAATGAGGAGAGCCTGTTTTGATGTGTGTGGGGTGGGGAACGGAGAGGAAGAGTTTGTTTTGATTTTGTGAGTGAGAGAAATGGCGAGTGGAAAGTGGAAGTGTGTTTATATTTTGTATGGATGAGAGACTAACTGAGAAGGAGTATTCTACATGTAGTAATGAGATATCGTTTTGCTGTATATTTTAAGAGCGTTGGTCAGCATTTGTTTTATGCTTCCTGGTGTGATTTACTGCTGTCAGGGGATTACCATATCCATATAATAAATATTACCAGGCAGTCTACGTCATACTGCCAGGTTTCAGTCATAAAGCTGGTGTGTGGATTACGAACCACAGCCTATTGTTGAAAGTGTCTATCGCTCCAGCACATACGAGCTGTCGCTTTTGCCATCCAGTCATTTTCGGCAACACTGCCCGACCCATGACCAGCCAGTTGATTTGGAGTATACCACTATACATCGATGTCTGTTACCTACACGTAAGCAGTAGCCCTGCGTCCTGGATTATTTACCTCATCATCTCATCATCTCAACCCATAACCCGTCATGGGTCGTAGGGGTGCCATGGTGGAAGCATCAGCAGACATGGTCCTCCACTGCTCTCTATTCTCAGCAATGCGTACAAGTGTGGAAAAACCGTGTCCTGCCCATTCTTTGATGTTATCAGCCCAGGATTTTCTTTGCCTTCCTCTTCTCCGTTTACCTTCGACTGTTCACCGGAGGATCGTTTTCGAAAGGGAGTCATGACGAGTTACATGCCCAAATCAGGCAAGCTTTCGACGTTTCACTATTGACAAAAGTGGTTCTTGGTGGCCTGCATAGGTGTTTATCTTCTCTCTAACATAGACATTTGTTTTGTGCTCTTTATAACAAATGCGCAAAATTCTTCTATAACATTTATGCTCGAAAGCCTGAATCCTTCGCTCCGTATCTGCAGTGAGTGTCCAGCCCTCACACCCATACAAGAGAATAGATAATACAAGTGATTTGTATAATTTAATCTTCACAGGAAAACTGATGTTACTTTTCCAGATCACATTCAACCTTGTCATGGCAGCTGAGGCCATCTCAAGTCTTGTCTTGATTTCTTTACTTGATCTTCCATCACTACATATAGTGGACCCGAGATATTTAAAGGTGTTAACTTCTTCTAACGTTTGCCCATTTAACGTAATATTGGTTATTTACCTACAGCCCAGATTGCCACCAGTTGCAGGTAACCATCATTTCAACACATACGGGCTGTCGCCTTTGCTATCCAATCAGTTTAGGCAACACTGCCTGACCCATTGATAGCCGGTTACCTCTGAGTATACTGACAGAACGACCAAGAGGAGTAATCAGTTGCCAGTACTCGTCACCTGTTTTTATAGGTCAAGTCTTCACTATCCAGTATAAGAGGTGCCCCAGCGCGTCTACTGGATACTCGCTCGCCAGCAAAAATTCTCGTCAATTGGATAGATTTGGATCAGTGGGTGCAAGTATTTATGCACTCGTTTTAATCTCCTCTACCTGCTAGTGTGGCCTCCAGCCACCGGAAATTGTAAATTCAAAGGATTTATTACGACTATATTTAACAGATTTGTTGGTACATAGCCGACTAGTAATTTTCTTTATTAGTGCTCCGACTGTATTCTTTATTAGTGCTCCGACTGTATTCTTTATTAGTGCTCCGACTGTATTCTTTATTAGTGCTCCGACTGTATTCTTTATTAGTGCTCCGACTGTATTCTTTATTAGTGCTCCGACTGTATTCTTTATTAGTGCTTCCGACTGTATTCTTTATTAGTGCTTCGACTGTATTCTTTATTAGTGCTCCGACTGTATTCTTTATTAGTGCTCCGACTGTATTCTTTATTAGTGCTCCGACTGTAATTGCCTGGATGCTGAGTACGTCTCGTTGTGACGAATTGTATGTTGCGTCCAGTATTTTTTGCTCCCAGTTTGTGTGTGTTGATATTTTGCTGATAGATATGAGAGACAGATAAGTTTTTCACTAAGCGCCCCTTTGTCGCAGGTGTCTCTGAGCGAAATTGGCTGTTTTATTAATGTAATTTTAGTTTTATTGGGGTTGCTCAGTGTTGTGGGTGGGTCTTAGATAAATACATTTATATGTACTTGATGAGAGGAAGCGCGGTCTGGGATTCAGCTCTCATTTAGAAACTGCTCATTTAATGCTTTGCTGTTGTAGTCCTTAGACTGTTAATGAGTTTTTGTGGTGTTGGTATTTGCTATCGGAGGCGGGACACGATGGGGGTTACAGGAGAAACATCGTGTAAATTTAGACTCGTGGTAGTACTCGAGCTGAGACTGGATGAGGAAGTATAGTGAGAGAGCAACCTAAGAGGAAATTTTGTTGGGTTGTGATATCTCTTTTCTCTTCTAGAAAGCCTGATCGCGCGCAGCTCTCTTGCGTGCCCGATGTATGTAGGCATGCGCAGGTGTAGATGTGTTATTAATTGTGTTTCTTCTGTATTTCTGACTAAATTAATTTAAGTTCTTATTGAAGGAATTCTGTCTGTAGAAAGCTCTCAGAGTGACATTTCTTTCTGTATGTTTCCTTTGAGTACATGTTAAGCGCGATCAGGTTGGTTTCGCAGATCGACGGTTTTAGCTCAAGAGCATGTCCGAGAGTTGCTTTTTATTAAGGCGCACTCCTTAGAAAAGTGGGCCGGTCTGCGCTCCCCGTTTGTGGCTGTTGCTCCCACCGCTCGCCTCCTTCGCGCACAATAGTAAGATAACACACAGACACGCACACCCACTCTCAACACCACGCTACAATTGTCCGCTATACAAGCAGTGCCTTCTAGTGACGGAGACGCTCGCGGAGAATAAAATCTGTTTTTAGACACCATCGCGCACAAATAACTTCTGGATCTAAACAATCGTACTGAATGAGTACTCTAGACAGACGATCGGCGCTGTGAGCTAACTGTGGTAGATATCCACAAGCTACAGAAGTAGCAGCGAATAAAAACCTATTAAGTTTCTGTAAGCAAAATACATACAATAATATTTCGTTTGTGCTCAAAATGTCTGATATTTAAATGTAGTTAAGAAATGTTGTTCAGTACAGTGCTTTTAGTTCATTAAAATCACGTTTTACTTAATATTTATACAGCTTTTTGGCTGGTTGATCAGTAATGGAGTAAGACCGAGTCGTTACCAAGCGTCGTGGCTCTCTGCAGTGTAGAAATTTTTGATTGTCTAGTAATCTCTATTGGATGAATGAAGACAAGGTTTCGTGTTGTGATAGTGTTTATTTGCGGTTGTTTTGTTCGACGCTAGTGTCAGCGCTCTCGCGATTGCTTTGTGTCAAGATCTGTATGGCATTAAGTAGCTCGCGGCTTAAGCTCGGGCGGGATTTGCGTTGTTGAGGACCGTAAGGGATTCAATCAGTAGGTGGTGACAGGAGTATCTTTTGGTTAATTAAAAAATGTTATTTGGGTATAAAGAAATAATTGTTGGATTTGTAGTTGTTGGATTGACTACTGTAGGAATCTTTTCCTGAAATTTTTTTTATAAAGAGATAAATATGAAATTGAAAATTGACACGTCTTGCTCTTCATTGTCATATATCAAAGACAAAGTTTAAACTAAAACAAAACAAAACTAATAACTAAGGGTTTTTTGACTCGCGCAATTTGAATCGACGGAATTAATCTCAGATAGAATTATTGGTATACCTCGTCTTCGAACATCTCAAAATGTGGGGATTTTCTGCGCGCTTGTGTGTAATTAGGGTTGTATGTGAAATGTAGGTGCATTGCGCGCCTCGAAGACTGAATGTGGTTGGGGGTTATTTGTTATCGGGTACTGGTAGCGTTGGTGGTGGACTTTGTACTTAAACTATAAGAGCTGTTTGGGTCATATTTGTCCGTCTCGGTATTCTCGAAATTATGAGGCAGTGGGAGTACAGGTCAGGAGAGGCAGATGAGGGGTTCTGTGTTAGAGTGTTGGAAAATTTCAGAGATAATGGAACCTGAACAGTAGACACATGTTCAAATCTTGTCTGTAAGAGTTGGAATCCGGCTCGACAAAAGAATGCTTCGTGTATGTTTACAGCGTTTAGTCGTGCGTTGTTAACAGATATTATCGAAGTGATTTAACAGATTAAAAATTCTAACTCTTAAATTCCTTTCGCCTACGGCAATTAGATTGTTTTTCGAGAAGAGCTAAAAGTAAGTTAGGCTCGGCTCATAAAAATTTACTGCTGGGTGCGCTATATTGGATAATGTGAAGAGGATGTAGAGGATTTAATTTTCGTGCTTAGTGAACATATTGATCGGCAGTTCAAATATTCAAGAGTCGTGTGTTGCGCATGAATTAATGCCGTACTCTGACAGCATGTGTTATTCTGTCTAATTCTGCACGTTAAGATGATTTTATGACAGTGTGTGCACTAAAGGGACTCTAGAGTTGAGTCGGTACTAGGAGCTAGCTGGGAAACGCGCTTTATCTTCTTACGAACGCTGCTGACGGCATTGACAGAGATGAGATAGTGGTAGGAAGTAGTGATAGGAAATTCTGCGCGCGCGCTCGTCATTCGACATGATATTATTTTTACATCTACAAGAATGCTCGCTCACCGGATAGAGATGATATGATTTATATTGGGCGAGGCGCTTGTGTAGAATTAGTAGCTGTGTTTCATGTTGCTATAGAATTGAATCAAAGATGATATTGTTCGTGCGCATGATGAATTCACATACCAAACTTCTCTTTTGTTCTATGTTAAGATCTCCAAGGATGTAGTGTGTTGAATTCTTAATCGCTCCTCTTTTGATGGCTCTTTCTACTATAGTACAAAGTTGAGCGATCACTTATGGCATTGTAAGGCGCCGTGTCACCAAGGCTCGAGATGGATGAGTGTAAGTTGTTTATCGTGTTTAGTTGTTAAGGAAGAGATTTGAACCGCGCGTACTTGGATCGCACTCTCCGGTGCAGAATAGAGATTTAGGACCTCTCTATTAGGTGCGTTGAGAGATACGTCCTCTCGCATGGCAAAATGTCGGACACAGATGATGCCTGTGTAAAGTGTTGGACCGATGGTTATCGTGGCCAACTGGGTAGGTAGAGAGATTATCAGGATCACTGGATTTGGGAGCTGCGCTAGATCTCATGGCTGGGCATGGAAGTGTCAGCGCGTTGTAGGCGTGGAGGGGTTTTTATTGATAATTAGCGACAGGATAGTCACTTAAGAGATGTGCTAGTGGCTCGGATCTCTGACCCAATACAGAAAATATGAGATTTATAGCAGGAAAAAATGGGGAAGTCCCACAGTGTATGAGAGAACTACTGGTATTCCACAAATTAGGTTACGGCCTGTAGGAATGATCTGATCTCCAAAAAAATAAGTTGAGTGGGAGGGACAGTCATAAAAATGCCACCCCGCTGGGTAACTAATCTGTGATATTAAAACAAGGAAGAACAGATTTCATCTTAACAATTATAAAATTGACAAAGTCGTTAAAATACAATTTCCTTATTTATTAAGTATATACACTATCTACCTCTTGTGCTGAATGGTTGGATGTTGGGAAGATGGAATGCAATGGATTTGTAAGTTTACATTATAATTTAATATATATATAATATATATATGGTATATATATATCTATATATATTATATATATATTATATCTATATACTTATATATGATATTATATTATAAAAATCCACCCCAAATAATAATAATAAAATTCTTTAAGCTCACAAACACGGAGCATGGAAGGCAGATACACCAGTTAGAAAAGGGAGTGCTTCATAAAAGGTCTGTTCGTTGTGACGCCACTCCTCTTAGCTCTTGAACATTATTTAGTCCCAAAGTTCTTCCTTCTCTTAATTATTGTTCTTCTGAGTGTTTCTTTTGGTCTTCCTTTTTTCCTCTTACCCTCAGGAACCCAAGTGAGCGCCTTGTTGTGGTATTCTGTTGTTTTGCATTCGTAGGACATGACCGATATATGACCATCGTCTTTTCCTTATATAGTCGGAGACATATTTCTGCCTAGAGTCTTCTCTTATTTGTCGATTAGTCTTGAATTCTTTCCAACTGATGTTCATGAGTTTTCTAAGACATTTGTTCTCGAATGTATTCAGCTTGTTCTCCAATGATTTTGTTATTTTCCAACTCTCACAGCCGTATGTTAACACTGAGATAACATTTGAATTAAACAGACGAAGCTTGGTATTGTATATTCAATGATCGTAATTTCCAAATGTTAGATAATCTATTGAAGGCGCTAGCTGCCAAAGCAATTCTAGTATGGATTTCTCTTGTTGTGTCACCATCCTGAGTCATTTTAATGCCTAAATAATTGAAACTTTCAACTTTCTGTAGTTTTTCCCCGTTCAAGATGATATCAAAGGTCTCGTTAGAAAAGTTCATAGCTTTAGTTTTAGAGGCATTTATTTGGAGACCAATTTTAACCGAGAGATGACACAAATTATTTATTGCTTCTTGGGATTGTCTTGGTGTTGAACTTAAGAATGCTACATCATCTGCGAAATCCAGGCCCCCCAGGAATTTTCCATTTGTCCATTTTATCCCCAATTGTTCATTGTAGGTATATAGTTTCTATTTATTTATAATGTATATATATATATTTATATATATATATATATATATATTATATATATATCCCTATATATATATATATATATAGATATATATATATATATATATATATATATTGTCGTAAATTTCGATAGGTGATTAAGAACAATGTTAGGTCCTTTCTGAATAGAACTGCCGAAGGTGATGACTCAGTGCGAGATAAGGTAAACAGATAGATTTCACTAGTGAGTTGGTGAAAAGGTAAAGTCTGTCCCTGGATTTGAGAAAAATTTTCTAGCCCAGCCTATCGGTTACGACTACAAAATATTGTTGTTCCGACAGTTCCCTTTCTATATATTAATATATATATCCACCACTCACATACACACACACAGATAAGTGACGACAGTTAGACGCACAAACGTGAAAACTATACTAATGGAATGTGGATGTTGGGACGAGCTGACCAACACAGAAAATACAGTTTATGTAAATTTTATTTACCATAAAGAAAAAAACTTCACAACATATATATTATCACATATCTAATATGAAGAAAAATCATAGGGGTACAGAATTAATACAGAATTAGACCCATAAGTAATATCTCCCCCTGTTGATACAAGATCCCACAAAGAGAAGTTAATTAACCCCCAAAAGGTCAAAAGATTAGCACTATGGTATAGAATTTGACTATACTGTAAAGAACATAGTATTTACGTTATTCTATTTCTGAAAATTGAACAGTATTAGCAAAACATAGTAAGAAATATACAAAGTGAGTACATGGATTATACAATAAAAGAGTTACTCATTCCTGCTTTCTTTCTTTCCATACAACCATGGCCACGTTCATTTGTTCTTACATAATACTTGATTTGCCACCTCTGGAAAAATTTTTAGGACACACGCACACAGCAAATCCAGTGTTATTTTGGCAAAGAAAACCCCAGCTCCTCAAAGACAGATTAAATCCACTTCTCCGGGGAACTTTCACTTTGTTACTTTTATTTAGGATTTCTGTTTATGTCACATTAATTAGTCCAGATAAGAAATTTAACAGTGCTCACAGTGTCAGTAGCTTGAGATTTCCAGTACATAGGAATGTCAGGTCGGTAACTTCTCTCAGTATAAAAATTCCTTAGGAAATGTTAATGTTGGTTATGTCGCCACAACGGGCTGAATGTAAATGAAATTGGGAAAAAAAGAAATCTGGATCTGTAGGCCCAGTTACAAAGTCACTCTTAATGTTCTTTGGGTTGGTACTCTGTCTCTTTCTGGTTGTAAACACAAATCCAGAGAGGTTTACCTTGAAGACCCAGATACTAAGAAAAACATGTTCTTTATGTGGTTATTCTCAGATTTATATGGAAGCCGCTGGTAGATTTTTTGTTTGACCCAGTACCGTGTAAAAGAGAAAAAATACAAATACTTAACCATAATATAGTATTCTCAATCCTATTCTAACCCGCGAAAAATATGATATTATTTATCCACTTCGGTTATTCAACTTTAATTGGAACTACAAGCCTAGAGCTTATATGATCGTTTTAAAAACTCCCGTGAAATAAATTCTAGTCATTTAAAAAAAAAAATAATCACCATCAATTAGACATAAATATACATTTCGTCAATACTCATAATGAACAGTGCATTTACTAGTCGATTAAATATCTTTTACTGGTTAAATCGGTTAGTTAGATTAACGCTACAGCCGGAACAGTTTAGCTATAGATTATATTTAGTTCGCTTGTCAATAAGCACAAAAGAAAAAATCCTAGTGAAATAAAATGATGGACTTAGCCATTAAATCACTCTACACAGAAAGATATTATTGAAATAAAATGACGGACTTAACAGTTAAATCACTCAAACTTCTATTATAATATTTACCGCAAACACAGAAATTTAACTACTCCAAATCGAAAATACTAAGAAATCCACTTGAACAATGGTCTAGAAAATCGAAGCTATTAGGTTCTGGAAAAATCTGTGGGTACTGAATAATGGATTTTAAAAGGTGGAGAATATATATTAAATTTGCAGAACTTCGCTCAGACTTGTTACTTTTAACGCCTTCGCTCAGATTTCGGGCTTTTCTTCGGTCGATCTGCGAATCAGAGGAAAAATTCACGCTTTTACCGCTTGCAGACTCTGGCAATTGAGCGAAACCCGTCCTTTGATCTTGCGATTCTCACCGTGTTTAATTACCTTCCAAATGAACGGATTCAGGGGGAGTAACTGTGATTATCTGCCCTTGGTTTCAGATTAAGTCCACCTGACCAGTGTCTACCGAAAAATACGTTTCAACATATCGCCCCCTTGGTTTTTCTTCATTTAGCTTATCTCCCCCTTCTCTACAAATCCACCATTCCGTCCCCTCTCTACGCGTTCCGTGTACCTGTCTGATTGCAAACATTCCTCGTAGTTTATACGACATAGAGAAAAGAAAACGTACGTGGCCAAATTAAGAGTTTGACATATACAGAGAAATGAAGGGGTCTGCATTTAACAAGTAGGTCTGTTGGTTAACATTCCTAAGGCAAATAGAGAAAAGAAAATAAAATAGGCGTGCTAAATTAAGAAAGAAACAGATATCTGAGTGTAGGAGGGTTTTACGTTAACAAACCGTGCATGGCTCATAAGGAAGCCGGTGAAAGACAGGTTTGGACCTCTAAAGCCTTACGCGCCAACTCGTGCTGCCTCTCCTTCTCTCTTTCGTTCGCCCTACCAATTTCCATTTCCTCCTTAATCTTCTTCTGCTCCCTAGCTTCGGCTGCTTTTTCCTTCTCCTCCGCATCATATCTGTCAAGTTCTTCGTTGACAAACGCTTTCGCTTCTTCTCCCTGTAATCCCTCTTCTCTTGCTTCCTCTCTGAGCATTTGCCTAAGCTTTGCACGCTCTGCTATTGTAAATAACTGACTAAGTCTTACCCGAGAAAGAAAGAAGAAAAAAGATACACTGGTTCCCTACCAATTAAGAGAAAAATACAGAAAAGAAAATACTGTTATTAACCTGAGATACCTCCTCCTTATTATCAGTTATCTGAACTATCGCTGCTATTATCTGGCAATTAAGGCGCCTAATGCAAACGACTATGCCAAATAAATGGTAGATCAGACCAATCAACTGACCAAAAAAAAAAAAAAAATATTTACTACAGTGGAAACCAAAAAAAAAATTTTTTTTTTCCCAACATTTTAAAAAAAATTTAAGGAGGAAAAAAAAATCCCCTAAATTTTAAATTCACCCCTGAAGTCAGCTAGGGTAAGGGAGGCAATTAACTGGACGAAATAGTCCAAACGCGCTCCTTAGCTTAGCTCAAAACACCTCTGCTTCCAAAAAAACCCTGTGATTGTTACACAATCACACGCTACCAGCGGCCTAGTATTACAATATCCATACATAACATAACTCCGACAAAGATCACCCTGTAAATCAAATTGCACATATACTCTTACAATGCTGTGGAAAAAACAATTGAAATATTTGTGTGGTCAGCAAGCCAATACAGATCGTTTGTCTAGGGGAATATTATTATTTAATTATACTAAATCTCACGAGACAATCACACTCTTACTCTATCTAGACTAAAGAAAATTTTTCCAGATTTAAATTCAATCCTACGGACGAGCCGACATTTGTCGTAGATTTCGATAGGTGATTAAGAACAATGTTAGGTCCCTTCTGAATAGAACTGCCAAAGGTGATGACTCAGTGCGAGATAAGGTAAACAGATAGATTTCACTAGTGAGTTGGTGAAAAGGTAAAGTTTGTCCCTGGATTTGAGAAAACTTCTCTAGCCCAGCCTATCGGTTACGACTACAAAATATTGTTGTTCCGAAAATTCCCTTTCTATATATTAATATATATCCACCACTCATATATATACACACACAGATAAGTGACGAAAGTTAGACGCACAGACGTGAAAACTATACTAATGGAATGTGGATGTTGGGACGAGCTGACCAACACAGAAAATACAGTTTATGTAAATTTTATTTACCATAAAGAAAAAAACTTCACAACATATATATTATCACATATCTAATATAAAGAAAAATCATAGGGGTACAGAATTAATACAGAAATAGACCCATAAGTACTATCTCATACTGTTGAAACAAGATCCCACAAAGAGAAGTTAATTAACCCCCAAAAGGTCAAAAGATTAGCACTATTGTATAGAATTTGACTATACTGTAAAGATCATAGTATTTACGTTATTCTATTTCTGAAAATTGAACAGTATTAGCAAAACATAGTAAGAAATATACACAGTGAGTACATGGATTATACAATAAAAGAGTTACTCATTCCTGCTTTCTTTCTTTCCATACAACCGTGGCCACGTTCATTCGTTCTTACCTAATACTTGATTTGGCACCTCTGGAAACATCTTTAGGACACACGCACACAGCAAATTCCGTGTTATTTTGGCAAAGAAAACCCAAGCTCCTCAAAGACAGATTAAATCCACTTCTCCGGGGAACGTTCACTTTGTTACTTTTATTTAGGATTTCTGTTTATGTCACATTAATTAGTCCAGATAAGAAATTTAACAGTGCTCACAGTGTCAGTAGCTTGAGATTTCCAGTACATAGGAATGTCAGGTCGGTAACTTCTCTCAGTATAAAAATTCCTTGTCACACCACCAATGATTAAACGTCGAGAAATGTTAATGTTGGTTATGTCGCCACAACGGGCTAAATGTAAATGAAATTGGGAAAAAAATAAATCTGGATCTGTAGGCCCAGTTACAAAGTCACTCTTTATGTTCTTTGGGTTGGTACTCTGTCTCTTTCTGGGTGTAAACACAAATCCAGACAGGTTTACCTTGAAGACCCAGATACTAAGAAAAAAATGTTCTTTGGGTTGGTACTCTCTCTCTTTCTGGGTGTAAACACAACGCCAGACAGGTTTACCTCAAAGACCCAGATACTAAGAAAAAAAAAACTACAAGCGTAGAGCTTATATGATCGTTTTAAAAACTCCCGTGAAATAAATACTAGTCATTTAAAAAAAAAATAATCATCACGAATTAGACATAAATATACATTTCGTCAATACTCATAATGAACAGTGCATTTACTAGTCGATTAAATATCTTTTACTGGTTAAATCGGTTAGTTAGATTAACGCTACAGCCGGAACAGTTTAGCTATAGATTATATTTAGTTCGCTTGTCAATAAGCACAAAAGAAAAAAATCCTAGTGAAATAAAATGATGGACTTAACCATTAAATCACTCTACACAGAAAGATATTATTGAAATAAAATGACGGACTTAACAATTAAATCACTCAAACTTCTATTATAATATTTACCGCAAACACAGAAATTTAACTACTCCAAATCGAAAATACTAAGAAATCCACTTGAACAATGGTCTAGAAAATCGAAGCTAGTAGGTTCTGGAAAAATCTGTGGGTACTGAATAATGGATTTTAAAAATATATATTAAATTTGCAGAACTTCGCTCAGACTTGTTACTTTTAACGCCTTCGCTCAGATTTCGGGCTTTTCTTCGGTCGATCTGCGAATCAGAGGAAAAATTCACGCTTTTACTGCTTGCAGACTCTGGCAATTGAGCGAAACCCGTCCTTTGATCTGGCGATTCTCACCGTGTTTAATTACCTTCCAAACGAACGGATTCAGGGGGAGTAACTGTAATTATCTGCCCTTTAATTATCTGCCCTTGGTTTCAAATTAAGTTCCCATGACCAATGTCTACCGAAAAATACGTTTCAACCTATCGCCTCCTTGGTTTTTCTTCATTTAGCTTCTCCCCCACCCCCTTCTCTACAAATCCACCATTCCGTCCCCTCTCTACGCGTTCCGTTTACCTGTCTGATTGCAAACATTCCTCGTAGTTTATACGACATAGAGAAAAGAAAATATACGTGGCCAAATTAAGAGTTTGACATATACAGAAAAGTGAAGGGGTCTGCGTTTAACAAATAGGTCTGTTGGTAAACATTCCAAAGGCAAATAGAAAAAATAAAATAAAATAGGCGTGCTAAATTAAGAAAGAAACAGATATCTGAGTGTAGGAGGGTTTTACGTTAACAAACCGTGCATGGCTCATAAGGAAGCCGGTGAAAGACAGGTGGAAGAAAAATGAAGATGTATGAAATCTATTTTTCATAATATCCTCTGCCATATATATATATATATATATATATATATATATATATATATATATATATATATATATATATATATATATATATATATATATATATATATATATATATATATATATATATATATATATATATATATATATATATATATTTTTTTTAAATATATTTATATTTTTATATATTTATATTTATATATATTTATTACAACAAGTCTTCCAATTATAGAAAAAAAAATTATATATCAGCTGTGCTCATAATCAACTATAGAGAATTTATCAGCTGTGCTGTTTATCTTGTCTCTCACTACACTGAATCACTTTTTCTTCATAGACAGTTAATTGCTCACACTTGCCGACGGAAATGGTACTAATGTGTACTCATCTCTTACAACAGTTCTGTCCTTCTTAAGTTGATGCACACAACACCCGCTGATGATCGTTCCTTTAGCCCACCCAAGACTGAGGGGGACTAAGGATGTAGCTCCGATACAACCACTATACTCCTGCAAAGTTCCAGGCAGCTGGATTGACCCGAACATACGACCTCAGGTTGGATGACACGAATAAACCTGTAACAAGGAAAAGAAATGGCTAATTTCTGTCATCAAGCCCACCTATTTCTAGTGTATATGAGATGAGCGTGTCTCAGGTGTCTGCATGTAGAATGAATGACAACATGGCTCAGTATGATTTAGCAATAACGAGACATGACAGGTGTGTACTTGCAAAACACTCTTTCTGATAATTCAATACATGAATAATCGAATAGTTTGTACACCATATGATACAACCGTTTCCTTCCACCTATAATATACCAGGCCATCTCTGATAAGTGCTATACTGGCTGGTAAAATATCTTCTTCTTCTTCTTCCGTCCTTAGCCAAAGACCGACCAAGCAGTCAGAGGCCATCACGCCTTGTGGCGTCTTAAGGGCAACAGCAGATTGATTTTCTCTGTTGTAGTTTCCCATCACGCCTAGCGGAGTCTTTAGGGCAACAACAAATAGATCCATCTGCCGTTGTTTCCGTAATCGGTGTGACAAGCCAACGGGTGATCAGCCCATTGTGGTAAAATATACCCTAACAATATTGTTGTAGTTATATGAGTCCTAACAAAGACTGTTAGGTTATTATTGAGGTTGGGGTTATATGAGTCCTAACAAGGACTGTTAGGTTATTATTCAGGTTGGAGTCATACCAGGAAATACAATCATTATACCTAATTCCCTAAGATATAATCAGTATACATGATACATTCATAGTAAAGCTAAAATCCTATATTAAATACTCGTATATACAGGTGTAGGCTATTTTCTGGTGGTTTTCTTCTTCAACAGTCATACACAATCATTATACATGATACTATAAAATACAATCCTTATACATGATATAGTCATAGGTTATATTCAGGTTGGAGTTATATGAGTCCTAACAAGGACTGTTAGGTTATTATTCAGGTTGGAATTATATGAGTCCTAACAAGAAAAGATATAACATTACGCAACTCAAGGACCCCCTCACCAGAAAAGCCTTCGTGGTCGAAGTAAAGAGACGATATCAGATTACCAAAAGCCAGGAAAGAACAGAGACCGATGATGTTGACCAAAAATTCAACACCATCTCAACAATATACAAAGAAAGCAGCAAGTCATGCTTGGGATTCCAGGAAAGAAAGAGCCAAGACTGGATAACACCAGATACGCTAAACACCATAGCGAAGAGAAAGGAAATGAAAAGAAAGAAAACAGAAGCTAGGTCTCCCAGGTTGAAGGCATTATATAGTGAACAGTACAGTCAGCTGGACAAGGAAGTTAAACGTCAAACCCGTGCTAACAAAAGGACATTTCTGGATGACCTTGCAAGACAGGCAGAAGAGGCAGCACTGAGAAATGAACAAAGCACAGTTTATAAAATAACTAAAACTATCAGTGGAAAACGAGGTGAAAACAACATAACGTTAGTAAGAGACAAGCAAGGAAATCTCATCACCACAGCACAGGGGCAGAAAACAAGATGGGCAGAGCACTTCAGAGAAACACTGAATAAAGAACCACCAGAGACTCAGCTGAATGTTCCTGATGCTGAAGGTGACTTAGACGTAAATACAGACATTCCACGAAAAGAAGAAATCACCACAGCTATCAAAGGGTTAAAAAATGGAAAAGCGCCCGGTCACGACAATCTAAATGCTGAGTTATTCAAGGCAGACCCTGAACTAGCAGCAGAACTATTAGAAGCACTATTTGCACAAGTCTGGGAAACTGAGACAACACCAACAGAGTGGAGTAAAGGAATAATTGTCAAATTGCACAAGAAGGGCGACCTTGCAGACTGCAACAACTGGAGAGGAATTACTCTCCTCTCAGTTCCCAGTAAAATACTAGGCAGGATAATCATCCAGAGAATTTCAAAAGCAGTTTACCACAAACTGAGGAAAGAACAAGCGGGCTTTAGAAAGAACAGAAGATGTGCAGATCATATATTTACCCTCAGGAACATTATAGAGCAGTGCTCAGAATGGCAGAGACAGCTGTACATTAACGTTGTTGATTTTGAAAAGGCTTTCGACAGCATACACAGGGACAGCCTATGGAAAATTCTGAGGGCTTACGGAATTCCCAGCCGCATTGTTTCCATCATAAAAAGCCTCTATTCTAACTTTACGTGCAGTGTTGGATTGAGTAATGTAACTTTAGAAGTGAAAACAGGAGTACGACAGGGATGCCCCTTATCAACAACATTATTTTTGACAGCCATAGATTGGGTGATGCGCCAGACAACAGAGGGCAGTTCAAGAGGAATTAGATAGACATCGTTTTCTACACTGGAAGACCTGGAATATGCAGATGACATTGCACTACTCGCGCATTCACATCAACACATTCAAGACAAAACCGATAGACTGAATAAGTATGGCCAGCAGGTTGGCCTGAACATCAATCTGAAGAAGACAGAGGTCATGCCACTAAATGTGGGCGATCCTGAGCCAATAACAGTAAGGAACCAGAAGTTAGAACAGACAGACACATTTACTTACCTAGGATGCATAGTAACACCTGACAGCGGAACAAGCAAGGACATTAACAACAGAATGAATAAAGCGAGAACAGCCTTTGCTATTCTCAACAACATTTGGAAGTCTTCCCAGTACAGCACAAACACCAAATTAAGACTATATGAGAGCTGTGTACTTTCTGTGCTTCTCTATGGTGCGGAATGTTGGAGAGTAACGGAGAAGGAAATGTCGAAATTGTCCTCCTTCCACACAATCTGCCTAAGGAAAATTATCCGCATCTTTTGGCCAAACACAATCAGCAACCAAGAACTACTTATTCGGAGTAACCAGGAGGACATGCACACCATCATAGCTGGCAGACGCTGGAGTTGAGTTGGCCACGTCATCAGAAGGGACCCTGATACCATCACAAGAACAGCTATGCTATGGACCCCCGAGGGAAAGCGAAAGAGAGGCCGACCAAAAACAACTTGGCGGAGAACTGTGGAAGCTGAGATGCAAGGATGAACCAGAGTTGGGGCACTTTACGAAGGATAGCCGCCGACCGAGCAAAGTGAAATCAATTTGTTGCTGCCCTACAAGACGCCACCAGGCGTGATGGCCGCTGACTGCTTTGGCGGTTGGCGGTTAAGGATCAAAGAAGAAGAGAAGAACAAGGACTGTTAGGTTATTATTCAGGTTGGATTTCGTCTTCAGCAATCATACCAGGAAATACAATCATTATACCTGATTCCGTAAAATATAATCATTATACTTGTACATGATACAGTCATAGTAAAACTAAAATACTAAAGTGATATTATATACAGGTGTAGGTTATTTTCAGGGGGGTTCCTTTTTCAACAGTCATACACAATTATTATACATGGTACTATAAAATACAATCATTATATATATATATGATATAGGACTCGTAGCAAGCAAGAGGACATGCATACCATCATAGCTGGCAGACGCTGGAGCTGGGTTGGTCATGTCCTCAGAAGAGACCCCGATGCCATCACAAGAACAGCTATGCTTTGGACCCCTGAAGGAAAGCGAAAGAGAAGCCGACCTAAAACAACTTGGCGGAGGACTGTGGAGGCTGAGATGCAAAGAATGAACCAGAGTTGGGGCACTGTACGAAGGATGGCCACCGACCGTGCAAAGTGGAATCAATTTGTTGTTGCCCTACAAGACGCCACTAGGCGTGATGGCCACTGACTGCTTTGACGGTCGGTGGTTAAGGATCGAAGAAGAATATGATATAGGTACGCTGCATTAAATTCCCAAAACATTGCGCCTGCAGCTGCATTCTTTTTCACAACGCCCCGTTTTTATAGTGGATGACTTGTAATGTCTATAGTTTTTGTGTTTCTTGGTCAATTGCTATCATTTTTGGAATTTATATAAATAAATGAATGATGAATCTGATGATATAAAATTTGTTTGTGTGCATGTTAGATGTGATAGGAAGAGAGGAAAGCAAAGATGAAAAAAAACAAAAAAAAAATTAACATTTTTTTTTTTAAATTTAAAATTGTTTAAAAAAAAAAAAAAAAAAAAAAAACCAATAATCGAAGAGTCCTTTTCCCTTGCATCTCAATGAAAGTCATTTGACCAATACAATTCAAATGACGATCTTTTCGTTACACCCATCATCAGTAGCAAAGCAACAAACGCCCTCGTCAGCAGTGACATTCAGCCGTAACCCTAAACCTTTCCGAAAAACCTAATCCTAACCCCTAAAATTATACATACTAGCAATGACATTCTACTTTCGTTTCCATCTCTGCCATCAACCATATTCTGAGAAACGATTTTAGCGCTAATAAAGACAAAGATCTCCTTGTCATCGCATCAGAGTCAGAATCCATTAAAATTAGAGCGAAAATGACCGCGTGTTCGACGCCGATTGATTTCGATTAAAAAAATTCACAAAAAATAAACGCGAATACATCCATCACTAAATAAAGATCGGAAACGGAAGCTAGCTCTCTCCCAGATAAGATTAAAACTTAACATCCGGGAGTGATATCACGTGTACACAATTCCTAATGCTAGAAACCGACGATCTCCGAAGGCGACTTAAGTCGCCTGCAGCTGGGAGAACATACGATAGCTCAGGCGGCAATTGTCGCCTCCAGCGTCCTGAAGGTAACTCCTAAAAGTTTATAGTAAGTTTACCTACCATCTAAGATTAATACAAGCCAGATTTTGACTCGACTTAGTGAAGCACGTTTGCCCGGCATGCAGGTAAGCAGAAATCAGTCTTGACAACTTTCTCTTCCACAATCTGCCGTTCTAGCTGGTCTTCGTGTTTGTGTGTGTATTTGAATAAAACACACACACACACACACATATATATATATATATATATATATATATATATATATATATAGGTATATACGCTGGTAATATATATATATATATATATATATATATATATATATACTATATATTATATATATATATATATATATATATATAGGTCAACGCTGGTAAATGCTACTGCGTAAGGAACTCTTTTGATTGGTTCGCGGCGTTTCAGTCTTTTTAATTCCCGGGGCAAGCTGATTGGTTATATGCGTTTTGGTACTTTTCGTTTTCCAAGTTCCGAGCGAACAGTGTTTTAGGCCTAATTTATTCTGTCTGCCGCCATCTTGCGTGAACGTGACTTCGTGTAATTTATTCTGTCTCAGAGTCTTAACAGAGGAGTGGGTTTACACACGACTTTAAGACAAGTCCATCCCCACTGGCCTTACGTTTGATGCCAAATTTCAACAATCTTAGCCTTGATGATTCATTGATTACAGCATCGTTCTCTAAGAAGCGATCATTTATTGTCCTTAGTATGTCTCATTTATCAATAACCAGTGTCCCCGCTGTGAGTTCTCCGGAAGCTAGTCTGCCAGCTCTTTCATTGCCGCGCAGCCCTGCATGACCAGGACAGTAGATCAACACCAGTTCCTGAAGATTCGACGCTTCTATAGATATTTCCATTCATGCCATACCCATTCATCTGGACCTTCTGAAGCATAGACTGATGAGAGTCTGACATGATAAACGCCTTGGTTTATGAATTTTTCAGGTGAACAGAAAATTGTTACTGCCCTAAAAAGTACAACCGTAATGGATTCTAATCTTGCCATCATCTGCAGAAAAAAATAAATTAAAAACCACGAATTCACAGCAGGGCATAGAGGAAACAATATTAATAACTAGTGTAAAAGCCCGTCATAAGATGAGAATTAAATTCAAAAGCATCAATACCTAACGGCAATTTTACTTATTCAAAAGTATTTTTAAAAATCAAAATATTTGTTTGACATCGGATGTTAAAAGTCTGAACATGACAGAAGAGCATCTTGATTTTCTGTTGTTTTAATCTGGTACAGGCTTTTCTAGCCTGTCTCCACTGTTCCGCTGCTGCTTTTCTGGATGCCTCGCATGCCGCTGCACCTTTACGAAGAGATGTGCGCCAAGCGGTTCGGTGGATCTCCGCATCTTCCTGTCTCCAGTTCATGTACTGTTTATCAGTTGTGTTGTTGACTTCTTTCCATACAGTATAATCAAAGTGTTCATGCACACCGTCATTTGCGCATTCTTCTTTGGTAAGTGTTACTATTTTCGGGAGAGTACATATAAGGGAAACAATACAATTAATGTCTAACTTTCAACCAAAGTTGCAATCATTAGCGTTACGCACTGACAGAAAAAGCTGGAATTTTATATATAGGATGATAATAGTCCAGTATTAACGAACACTGTATCTCATCAACGCTTTTCTTTTCATTTCTGGTAGAACGTGAAGACACCACTGCTTCTTGTCCCCTTGCAGGAAACCTGCGCGAAGCAACCACATGCTCTCTCAGCGGTGGTTTGTCTAGCAATTTATTTGCATCATGAGGTTGCCAGCCTTATGGACAAGCTCATATCAGTCGCCTTGTACGGCATGCCTGAGGAAGCAGTAGTATTATTCTCTATTTGTCTCATCAGAGACCCGCTCTCCCGCCTCCCCACTACATGGGGCGAACACTGAATCAAATGTAACAACATGGCTGTGTCGCTTAAGTCATTAAACAGTCAAAATTATATGTTTTACTTCTTGACCTCACTTTTTTGTTTCATCTGCTCTCCCCTCACTCCGCTTTATCTTCCCTCCCCTGTTTTTACCTTTCTTTCTTTCTTTCTTTCTTTCTTTCTTTCTTTCTTTCATATCTCTGTTTCATCTTTCTTTAACGCCCTTCTTTATCTTTCCCTTCAGTATCTCCTTCATGGTTCCTTCACTCTGTCGTATATTTTTAGATAGGTTAGAAAATAGTTATGGTCCTGTCTGAGCAAAGGTGATAGTGATAAATAGGCGAGAATAAAGGTGTAGAAATAGATTTCACAAGTGAATAGTAAAGGAGAAAAAGTTGTCTCTGGACTGAATAGTTTCTCTAGTCCAGCCTATCTATACGACTATATTGTAGTGTAAGACACTCTTCCAACCCCTTATCTCTATAAAGATAAGTTTAACTAGACACATCCACACACAATTATGTGACAACAAGACACACAAAACGTGAAATACTATGGTTAATTGGGTATGGGTCTGACCAACACACACATGTAAGTTCCTTTTGGTTGTTTATTATCATTACACTTTTTACAACATCAAACATATAGAGAAATCAAATAAATCAAGTTTACAGATATATGAAAATAACCGAATAAGTGCCCTAACCTTGTTGAGAAAGGATCCCAAAAGAAGTTAATAACCCAAAGGTCAAAGTTAAACACTACGTTACAGAATAGACTGCGAAGAACAAGTCCCCCACTAAATTTCTACTCAGTAAAGTACTCAGTTTAGCGAAATAAAGAAAGAAGTTAGTACAATGATTGTAATAAAGGAAAATATTCTCTCTCTCTATTTCTCACTCTGTCATATGTGGCCACAAACACTCTTGCTTACCTAATCTGGTGTTGGTATCCCTTGAAAAAACTACAATAGTCTGAACCTATACTGTCAAGTGGGTTGCCCAAATATGGCCCCAGTCCAGCCTTTATATCGAATAATAATTACAAGGTGGATGCCAAATTTGGTGGTTTAATTTTCCTGGATGAATCCTGTGTCACCGCAAATAGTTACTGAAGCAAGACGTTCTCGGGACGTTCACAGTTGCAAGAGGAGAAAAGTAATTCATGTATTGTCACGCATCTGGTTGCTATGACAAATGTTACAATATGTAAAAACTGATAATAATGGTAAATCCTATCGGCTGGCTCTTGTGGTAAGTGCCGATTTTGAAACAGCGTAGTTTTCTGTATCACTCCGTTGCTACGGCTGTCAAACGTCAGGAATATATGTTCTTTCGTATGCCCAGTGGGCTGGAAAAATTAGATAAATAATTCTGGGTAATGTACCGTTCAGTTACGATTAATCTTACTGTTTCTATCTCTCACTCTGAATGAAGAAAGAGGACCGAACAGGTCCAACAATCGAAGATCCAAAGTAATAATAATATGGTACTGTTACTTGTTACCTTATACTTATTGAAGGCTATTGGGTAACGAGTATATTAATGTGCTGCACTGGTCTTGTAAGGTATTTTGATATAATAGACAACAGTCTAAACAGTAACGTAAGGAATGGCCAACTTGAATAATCTTGATCAACAGCTTGTTGTACGTTTTATCACATTTAATATGTCACAATACAACATAAGTCTACTTCACTTCTTTTGAGAGCATATGATGATAGGACAGTACCTCAGTAATACAAATGTGTTCAGTAGCAGACATAAGCAATAATGTCGTTAGGCCGGTTTAAAGTCAGAATGTCTATGTATCGTCTACGACGCCTTCATACTTTACAAATCCGTATTTATTCAAATCACTTACTGTCCTTCTCCTTAAGCCACATACAATCAGGCACACTAGTTTTTTAAACGCTAGGGAATTGTAGTGAATAAAAATGGTAAACCTAACACATTTTAACACTTAAGCACAATTTATATTACCACAAATCAAAAATGAAATGACTCTGAAATATTTTATAACAAAAAACACTTGTCTGTCGCTCTCATATAAATATCCGTACACTTTGAAAACACAAGCCAAACTCAACTGTCCTCACGATAACCTTCGTTCCCCCCGCAGCAGACCCTGTCCACGTCATAAACTAAATACCTGTGTCACACACATTCCCCCACTCGCACGCTTTCACACTCGAAGAGTTTTCGCGTTCTGCTCCGTTGCGCACAGCGATGATTTACAAGCTTGTGAGCAAAGTGAGAGGTAACGATTAATCTTACTGTTTCTATCTCTCACTCTGAATGAAGAAAGAGGACCGAACAGATCCAACAATCGAAGACCCAAAGTAATAATAATAATGGTACTGTTACTGTTAGACCACTGGCCGCTGGTTTTGATCATATGCTAGATACGGAAGAAAAGAACATTTAAAAAAACTGCTACAATCCTATCCACTCGTAAGTTTTCCGCTATGGCATGTCGGGAAAAAGGGTATGTGCCCTCTCCCGTTATTGCCCGCGAGAAAATGCACAGCGCACAAAGTCAATTATTATTTATTTTATCTATACGCGCACTTTAACAAAAATCGCCTGTCACTACTAGCTATTTGTCGGCGTCTATTGTTTAGTCACATAACGGGTTTAACTCGAAAGTCACTTATTTCAAATATTCACACAATGAAAATATAATGCGAATCTATTCGGTCACTGCAATCGTCACACTTATTATAATCTCGATTTTCAGCTAAGCCTTTGATATCTACACCGCCCCTTGTGGAAGATAAAAATCTATGGTTTTTGAAATTATGTGAATATAATCAAAGCGCTATATGACAATGCAAGATGTTGTGTTAGAACAATAAAGTTTTAAACGAAGGGAATTATAGTGAATAAAAAGGGGGAAAAAGGCTAACACATTATTAACACTTTTTGGAAGCACAATTGATTGTATGAGAAACTATACCCACAATGAAAATCTTCACGATGGACAAATTTAAACATTTAGCGAAGAATGGTTTCGTCTGGCGTGATTAGATTCTTAAGTTCCAAGAATCCCAAGAGCACTCTAATAATGAATTTGAGAGAGCTCTCGGTTAAAATTGGTCTCCAAATAAATGCCTCTAAAACTAAAGCTATGAACGTTTCTAATGAGACCTTTGATATCATCTTGAACGGGGAAAAAAACTACAGTTTCCTGAAAGTTTCAAAATTATTTAGGCAGTAAAATGACTCAGGATGGTGACACAACAAGAGAAATTCATACTAGAATTGCTTTGGCAGCTAGCGCCTTCAATAGATTATCTAACATTTGGAAATTACGATCATTGAATATACATACCAAGCTTCGTCTGTTTAATTCAAATGTTATCTCAGTGTTAACATACGGCTGTGAGAGTTGGAAAATAACAAAATCATTGGAGAACAAGCTGATACATTCGAGAACAAATGTCTTAGAAAACTCATGAAATCAAACGGAAAGAATCCCTTGTTAATCTGGCAAATTTGCGAAAGTCTGGTAGAAATTGTCTGTTGTTATATCCAGAAAAAAGGCGTGGATATACGGTGATGTCATACAAAGAAGATGATGATGATGATGATGACATACCACTACATCAGGACGCTCACTTGGGTTCCTGAGGGTAAGAGGAAAAAAAGGAAGACCAAAAGAAACACTCAGAAGAACAATAATAAGAGAAGGAAGAACGTTGGGCCTAAATAATGTGCAAGAGCTAAGAGGAGTGGCGTCACAACGAACAACCTGGAGAGCACTGGTTTCTGCCTTATGCGCCGTGTTTGGTGCTTAAAAAAGTTATTATTATTATAATGGTAGATACTAAATGGGAAAGCAAAGGCTGTCAGATACTGTATCAATATTTCCGTTCCACGTCACACACTCTTAGGTTTATCTTTCCATCACCCCTTGTTTCATCTTTCTTTCACTTTGCGCGTTATCTTTCCTTCACTCTTAGCTTTATCCTTCCTTCACTTTCCGCTTGATCCTTTCCTTTCACTTTTTGTTTCAGATTTCCTTTACTCTGTACTTTATCTTTCCTTCCCTCTTTGATTCATCTTTCCTTCACTCTTTGTTTCATCTTTCCTTCATTATTTGTTTCATCTTTCCTTCACTATCTGTTTCATGTTTCCTTCACTCATTGTTTCAGATTTCCTTCACTCTGTGTTTCATCTTTCCTTCACTCTTTATTTCATCTTTCCTTCACTCTGTGTTTCATCTTTCCTTCACTGTTTGTTTCAGATTTCCTTCACTCTTTGTGTCATCTTTCCTTCACTATTTGTTTCATCTTTCCTTCACTCTTTGATTCATCTTTCCTTCATTCTTTGTTTCATCTTTCCTTCACTCTTTGTGTCATGTTTCCTTCACTCTTTGATTCATCTTTCCTTCATTCTTTGTTTCATCTTTCCTTCACTCTTTGTGTCATCGTTCCTTCACTATTTGTTTCATCTTTCCTTCACTCTTGTTTCATCTTTCCTTCACCCTTTGTTTCATCTTTCCTTCACTATTTGTTTCATCTTTCCTTTATTCTTTGTTTCATCTTTCCTTCTCTCTGTTTCATGTTTCTTTCACTCTTTGTTTCATCTTTCCTTCACTCTGTGTTTCATCTTTCCTTCACTCTTTATTTCATCTTTCTTTTATTTTTTGTTTCATCTTTCCTTTATTTTCTGTTTCATCTTTCCTTCACTCTTTGTTTCATCTTTCCTTCACTTGCAGTTTTATTTTCCCTTCACACTTAGGTTCATCTTTCCTTCACCTGTTGTTTTATCTTCCCTTTACTCTTTGTTTCATCTTTCTTTGACTTTGTTTGAGATTTCCATCACTCTCAGCTGTATTTTTCCTTCACTCTTTGTATCTTTTTTCCTTCACTCTTTTTTCATCTTTCACTCAATCTATGATTATAATTCCTTTACTGTCTTTTTCATCTGTTCACTTTAAAGTTCCTGTATTCTGTGGTTCATAATTCCTTCACTCTGTGCTGACCTTTTATGTACTCTTTGTTTCATCCTTCCGTCACTTATATTTTCTTCATATCTTACCCCACTTTCTTTTTAATCGTTTTCTCACTCTCTCCTTCATCAACACTCCACTCTCTCCTTCATCAACACTCCACTCTCTCCTTCATCAACACTCCACTCTCTCCTTCATCAACACTCCACTCTCTCCTTCATCAACACTCTACTCTCTCCTTCATCAACACTCTACTCTCTCCTTCATCAACACTCCACTCTCTCCTTCATCAACACTCCACTCTCTCCTTCATCAACACTCCACTCTCTACGTCCGGTATTATCCTTCTCTTGTTCACATATTTCCCTCATTGCACTTTCTAAATTCTAGCTGCCTCCTCCATTGTAACATCTTTCCGTCACTCTTCTTGTATACTTCTAATCTTCACTTTCAGCTTATTCTTCCCTTTCCTCGTTATATTTCTTTTCTTCACTGTCTTCCTCTTCCATTGTACTTTACACCACTTCCTTCGATGTGCCTGCTCCCCTAACTCTCAACTTTATCCACCAAACTTCCCTACTTCCTCCACTTCCTATAATTAAATCGCTGTAACAGACTTCAGGCACACACAGACAGAGACAAACAAAACTACCGTCAGATGGCCCTCCCCAAGGGGCGTCTTCAGCCATCTTTCAAACAACGGCAATAGCAATTCATCATTCAAGCAGAGGCGTTGGAGTTATTCCCAAGCCAGCCACCCCCTCTAGAAGCGTGGGCCGTTGTAGCACTGAGGTACCAGAGAAAAAAATGATTAAATTTGGTGATATAATCAGCAAATGAGTGGCGACACCAGAACCCAGGGGAACGAGAGCGAGAGACCGAGAGACGGGGGGTGCGAGAGAGATAGGGAAAAGAGAAGTTTGATCTTAATATAAAACTATGCAGTAACAAGAATTTTTTTTTTTTTAAAGAGGATCACTAACACGTGCAACAAATGTTATGTCATAACTTTCACTGAACGTTGTCAGAAGTACCAGAATGATAATGGAAAAGTAGCAGGCGTTCAGAAGCTCGAATGTCTAGACAGATCAAAGATGAAGATTAATAATTAATTACCACCATTTGTCATTATTTCTTACTGCTTCTGTCTGTAGTTTCTGGTGAGAAGCGCGCGTTGTCTGAGTTTCTAGAAATGCTCTTTGTTCAGGCACGCTTTGTCTGCATCAATGTACTATTTTTATAAGATACTAAATGAATATGTTGCAATACTTTTCACGTCGGCTTTGGAAGGAGGTAAGTTAGTGCATTATTGTACAGTCTACAACCGCGTTGGAAGACAGCAAATTAGTTTATTACTGTTCTTTCGACACCTTCTTTGGAAGTCAGTTAATTAGTAATTACTGTTCTTTCGACGCCTTCTTTGGAAGACAGAAAATAAGTACATTACTGTACATTCTTCAACCACCTGGAAGACAGTATTCTTTGGAAGTCAATAAATTAGTATATTATTGTTCTTTCGACACATTCTTTGGAAATCAGTAGAATAGTATATTATTTTACTTTTCACGCCCGCTTTAGATGATAGTAAATTAGTATATTCCTGTTCTATCTACGCTCGCTTTGGAATTCAGTATGCTACTGTACTTTCAGTGCTAGCTTTGGAATTCAGTAAATTATTATGTCACTGTACTTTCAGTGCTAGCTTTGGAATTCAGTAAATTATTATGTTACTATACTTTCAGTGGAAGTGGAGGGGAACTGCGGTAAGACGTGGAATACGATGGATGGGTTTGAAAAAAAAATAAAATAAAAACTGGGTACTTCCCTGAAGGCAAGAACCGAAATTCTATCAAAATCGCTGTCCTGTTGATAAGCGCGTGGCTGAACAGAAAGCGACTTCCGCCGCCGGATGTACACAATGCATACTAAGAAACTAAAAAACGAAACCTTTCAGTGCTAGCTTTGGAATTCAGTAAATTATTATGTTACTATACTTTACATGCTGGCTTTGGAAGGCAGTAAATCGGTATGTTGATATTTTCCACGCTCGTCTTGGAATTAAGTAAATTAGTATGTTACTGTACTTTCAATGCCAGATAAGGATTTCAGTAAATTATTATGTTACTGCATTTTCTTCGCCTGCTTTGGATGGCAGTAAATTAGTATCTTACTGTACTTACAATGGAGCGTCCGACTGACAGAGTGGTTAGAGCGTTGGTCTCTCGCGGCAAAGATCCTGGCGCTGCAGTCTACCTATCTGTAAAAGGGTGCCTACATCTGCTCGTGAGTTAAGGAAGGAAAAGGCATCGAATAAGGGAACTAGTCGCCTCACTTCTCGAAGCATGACCTAGTAGAGTGACGGCTCTAACATTTCCTTAACCTACGGCAGTATCTACCTTTATTTTTGTTACTTTCAGACCTAGCAATGGAAGGCAGTCGTAGTACAAGTATATTACTATACTGTCCCCACCCACTTTTCATGTAGAGAATCGCTCCTCAGTTTTAGAACTTGTGGTAGTCTGATCTACAAAAATGGTTCACCCCATTATAGTCTTTAGACCCTTAGCCTTTCTTGACACTCTGGGGATTGGGACTACGGTGATTGGGACTGCAGTAATTGGGAACGGGCCCACTTGGGTTACGACTTCCAGGACTTCCTGTAAGGCCCGTATGACTAACTGCTCTTAAGCTAGACTTGGTGTAGAGAAGTCTGTTGCACTTCACTCCCCTACAGCATGATCTGATAAGGGACTGTCACAGGGTTATCCCGAATGGTAACCAAAGAGAGTTATCTGTGTGGTGCCGGCTTTGTCAATGGCTCAGATTTGCCTGGCAACCCGTTGGAAATAGGCAGCAGGAGTGAAGAAGACGAATGTAAGACAACCCGTTTGGAAAAAGGCCTTGACGGATCGTCTGGTTGCGGACCACTTCTTGACACTTTCCTCAGATACCTCATTATCTCTGGCTTTTGTGGGTTGTAGTCATTGCCCACGACTCGCATAATGTGACTGGGACATAATGTATACAGCCATCTTCGTTTTCTTACCAGATTTGCCTGGCAACCGTCGAGTGGAAATAGGCAGCAAAGGAAGAAATGTGATGTTTTTTCTTTCTCGGATATCACCATGGATTTTGTTTTAGAGCTGTTTATGACCATCCCTCTCTTCTCCAGCTCTTCCTTCCAGACTTGCAGGTTGGATTGCAGATGTGCCTCTGATTTCGAATGTAAGACTCTGGGATAAATTCCCCGCAGACAGTCCCAGTGATTCTAGATCTCGTGATACTATAACTCCTACCACTCTACCCCCCTCTCTATATTATAATGCTAACGAGCCCCCACCTCCCCTATTACACTGCGTGAACAGAAGAGGAAGAAAGGAAGAAATGTATGTCTCTTTCGCACAGTTTCTTTCCTTCTCTATATAGGTAATTAACGTGTGTTGGTAAAGGAAACACAACTACAACATTTATTGAATTACTGAAATATAACAAAATTCAATTACACTAATACAAATGCAACTAGGAATGACATTAACTATCCCTGTGAAGAAAGATATTAGTTAATGCAAATACACAAATGAATTTTAAATCTATGCTATGGGATGATAATGATGAAATGAAAGCAACTCCTAAATACTAACAAAAGGATATCTCGTTTCGGGTCTCTGACTGACTGTCAATATAACTCTGTAAACACTAGACAAGTCTTTGTCTGCATTCAATAATACTGGACGGTCCACTATTTCATCAGGTGTCGATGGCCTGTTCTTTTGTTCCTCACAAAGCGAGTGTTGACATTGCCACGCACGTCTGAGATGGCGTGTTCCTAGGTTGTGTTGAAGCAATGTTATGCGGTGGAGACTTCGTCTGATATGCAGATGTCCATGTGTGGTGAAGATATTTTCCTCAGGTGGTGATGATGGTGAAATCTGGTATATAGTTGAATTTGTTTGCGCATCAGTTTTACGGGGAGAATCTGTCCATTACTGCAAGTAATTTAGGATCTCGATAGATTTTGTAGGCACTGGGTTTACAAGATCTTCCGTCTGCTCTTGCCACTTCTGACCAAGATTTCTCAAAGGCACTTGTTGTAAAAATCGTCCGTTTTGCTCCTGCAACTTCGAATCATAAATTCACGTGGACGGCTCTTAGTAATGCAGCAATCCTTCTGGGTATTGTCTGCTTTTTTTCTGTGTGGGTGGTCGATGATGGAAAGCTCCTTCACCGTCTGGCAAATTCCTTTCTAAACCCCCATTGAATATTGGTAGGTTCGTTGCCGTTAATTACATGTGAAATGCGTGTCGTCGCAGTATCTCTGGTCGGCTCTACTCTAAAGCACTTGTCCCGTGATTAACGCCAACAACGTAGTAGACGAAGGCTGAATTATCTCAAATGGTCCCTGTCTCTACCACTGTGATGGATAAAATAACGAACCCTTTGTTAGTACCCCGTAAACTATGTTACGCCTGTCGTGTGTTCTTGTATGTGAAATCTTATCACTATAATGAATGACTGCGCGGTGTTTACTGCACGGTTAACAGGTAATGTAAGATGCAAAATAAAAGTGTCTTGTATTTACTTCGTTATAATTACTGGAAACTGTGCAATCTTATAAATATAATAATTCTCTGCATGGTGTTTATTGCAACCTGTACTTATGAGTATGAAATATAATATTATAATAAAAACGTGACTGGTATTTACAGTGTTATATATATATATATATATATATATATATATATATATATATATATATATATATATATATATATATATATATATATATATATATATATATATATATATATGGAAAATATGTATATATTATGTGACTGACGTTAAGATATAATAATGATAAGGTACAAACTATATTACACTAACCTTGGTGTCCATATAAAGAATTCACTGACACAAGTCCCGATTCTTTCTCGTGAAATCTAGAACCCAAGTATGTTGGCGGACTGCTTCTCTTGCAATGCCGAGCGATAAATTTCGTTTGGTTATATATCGTCTGAATCGCCGTTGGCGACTTTTCGGGTTCGCTTCTTGTGTCATGTGAAATTTCGTTTGTTTTCCTTTAGTCAGACATTCAGTCCTCATTACTGTGTAAATTTCCTGTAATATTTTGCTATTATCGTTTTCTTGTTTTTCCTCTCCCAGACAATCTGTCTGCGTCGTCTTTTAGGGCATGTGCAGTGTTGTTATCGTCTTTGTATTCTTTACTCCTTTCATGTTGTTATTTATTCGTTCATATTGATTTTCGCCCCAACTTTGTGTCTCCGTTACTTCAATATTATCCGTGAAGTCCGACTGACCACCTTTATGTTCTGTTACAAGCCGAAATAATATTTGTAGATTACTGGCCATGGGTAAACACACCCGAGACTTGGTGTCGATTACCGCGATAGTCTGTTGACCTAATGTCTCCTTGTTGGGAAAGCATTCCAGGTGAATGTTGTTGCGTTTACTGGGCTCACGCCGAGCGCTGTCAATTGTTATGTAAACATACTCTGTAAAATTGGTTGATTTCCCATGACTGTTGACAAACGATGGCTGGTGCAGACAATGGGCAAAACCAACCGACTGCTTTCTCACGCCTTGAGAAATCCGTCGACAAAATATCGGCAATAGGGTTCTTAGGAATTCAAATGTAAAACTACTCGCGTCCCGTGACATATGTCCCCCGCACCAAGTCTTATCTTGCGAAGACTCCTGCGAGTCAGGATGCATTTTACATTCCCTATTGTCGGCTGTGGTTATCTTCTCCCTATTACTATCCTCATCATGTTCCTCGTTTCCACCACCCTTCTCCTCGTCCAATTCATTCTTCTCCTCGCAATCTTCCTCAGTTGCTTCTCCTGTATCAGCTATAAATAGCTGTCTAGCCGCATTGGGCTGCAGTACTGAGTTCGGATTTCCCTTATTCCAATGCTTTGTGGCTGCTCGTGTCCTGAAGTTAGCCGCCTCAGTTATGTGTCTGTCTAAATATCTCTTTAGCAGAATAATATGATATATTTCCCGCTGATTCTCCATTGGAATCTTATAATTGGTTCGAGATGCCTTCTCGACCATTGCGTATGGCCCATGCCATCCAACCTGTAACCTGTTCTGTTTGCTAGGCATAAACAGTAAAACGTGTGCTCCTATCTCTATCTCATATCTGGGACTATTCGTATTATATTCTCTGTTATGTTGATGCCTCCTCTTCCTCATACGTGGTCTGTTTACCTTACTAGTGGCTTCCTCCGTTTTCTCATGATTTAATGCCCCTCTCTGACATTCAAGGAATGATCTGATACATTGATCAATGTCCCTTGCGATTCCCGGCCAATGATAATGGCGGGTGATTCTTTGCGTAGTGATGTATTGTCTGACCTGACCACTAGATTCACTAGCATGTCCCATACCTAAGATATAAAATCTATATCGTGCTGGTACTACCTGTAGCTTATACTCATATCCGCGCTTTCCTACTTTCCTACGGAGTTGTCCTTGCTGTTTAAAGCCATCTCCTGGTTGCGCTGGATTGTCCCCCTTCAGTCTCTTAAAACAAGGTTCTACCGATTTGTCAATCTTGTGAGCTTGTCTCAGCTCTTGCGGATGGAAGTCAAACTCGTCTCCTTGTCTCTTCTCCTTTGTTTGTTCACGTGTCTGCCCTGCAGCTGTGACTCTTGACTGCCGAGTGTCTTCCAACCCCACATATTTGTAGCCTATCATGAATTCATCCGTATGATCATTTAAGACTGCTGATCGTAGTTCTCCCTTGACACATCTGCCTTCAATGGGAGTCTGGGCGATAGCCACCATCATTGAGGATCGCCGTTAACTGTGAACGGAATGTCCACAGTTTCATCACTCAATTGTTCTGGACTAATCAGTCTTGACCTGAATATCGAATCGAATTCCAGCTTGGAATCGAACACCTCTTCCGCTCTTTCTCTATTGTCAACGTTGCGTTCCGAGGGAATCCAGGCGCTAGTTGCCGTCCCTGAAAGATCACTTTTCCTTCTCCACCCTTTTGCGTTAGTCTCCTGGCAACATTCTTTGCCAGGTTTAAACCCCTTCTTTCTCTTGAGTGACCCATTCTTACTGACATCAAATCTTTTTGTGTCTTTCTTCGATCTGTCGAAATAAAAAGTGTTTCCCCACTTCTTTCTTCTGCTAAACAATCTTTGAATCCGACGACTTATCAAAGTTGGCCATTGTTTGCCCTTATTACGTATCTTGTGTATCTTGCCCGTGGGATGGTCATAATTCAAGATACGGTGCAACCCATCTGTCCTTTTATATCGGGTACAGTGTGTTGTAAATTTCGCGCGTCGGCGCAGTGCCTTGCCTAAAGCGCGTACACGAAGCTGTTTCTTCTTGTGTCGCCTGGTGTCTTTCCTTCTGTCTATCCGCTTAGTTTTTGTCTCGCCTACATATAGAATCGGAGTCCCGTGGGTGTTGAGCTGCTGTATTTCCGCCGGCTCTACCACACTGTTCTCCTGATGATCCTCTTCTACCTCTTTTTGAAGAGAGTCGGGGGGTGCATCCGTGTCCTTCGTCCACCCTGTCCCGATAATAGTATGTGTTGTTATTTCTTCTAAAGGCACACATTTCTCTCCGTAAGTTTTAAAAGTGGTAGAATCTGGTTTTCCCTCGTCCGGGAGAAAGGCAGACTTAGGCGACTTGGGCATCTGTCTAGCTCTATGGATAACCGCAAATGCCCGCCCCTCCCCGGTCCCTTCTTTCCACGTAGAAGGGCCGGGGGAGTGAGGTAATAGTTGTTCTCCTGATGTCAGGAGACATGTGCCTGTTTTCTTCTTCTCTGTTGTGTTGATATGTACGCACACCACAGTACGTACATAAGGGTACATGCAGGAGTCAAGAAGGGTTGCAAACGACTGCATTACGATGACATAAATGACACACATTCGACAGCAGGCCATAGTAATATCTCCACACTGCATCAATACCTAATCGGCCCTGTCCCTAATCCTGGACTAATAGGCAGCTTTCAAAGTACATGCTCCACACTGCAGTTAATAATATAATATGGCCCTGTCCTAATCCTGGACTTATAATAGCTTAACAGCTTCACAAAATCTTTCATACCTGCAGCTAAACATAATATGGCCTGCCCTAATCCTGGACTGATAATAGCTTAATAGCTTCATACATCTCCACACTGCAGTTAATATATAATATGGCCTGTCCTAATCCTGGACTGATAATAGCTTAATGCTTCACAAATCTCTGACTACTGCAGTTCACCGCAGCTTAACATAATATTTGGCCTACAAAAGTACCTAATACACAGCGAAGCCTGCATCACCCGGCAGCTTCATTAATCTTCACAATATGGCCTACAAAAGTACTTCAATACATAGCAAAGCCTGCATCACACGGCAGCTATAATAAGGTTCATATGGCCTAAACAGTCTTCACTGCAGTTTATCAAATAGGCTGTACACACAGCGAAATATATAAGTCGACATTGTCTCAAATCCTACGTAGGCATACATTATCTCGACCTACACGGTCCACGCCCAAAACACAACTCCCCCTCAATCTTCCCGCCAACAAACCCGTCCCGAGATTCGGTTGTCTTGAACACCGTTCTCGATAACACATGCAGACTAGCGAGCTATTCACATGACTCAAAACAGTACAGAATAAATACATTAAACAGCGTTCCCACGCTTATCTGTACTCTGTCACCCGAAAAATAGGAAAAGATAATTCTATCCTAAAGTCAAACAAGTATCCGCTTCACCAAGCGTTGCACCCCGAAATTTAATATGTCAAAACATTCTAAAGATTTACTTCCCCTTCCATAAGTCCCACATGCAACAGTGACCAAACGCTCCGCGAAAAAAGATGATTCTATCAGTTTTTTTTGAAAAAATTAACTCCCAAAAAACGAAAAATTTAGAAGACCAATTAAGCTGTAACGTATGCCTACAAAAATATCTTATTTTAAATCAAAATTATATCTACAACAAATTTTCAGCATTAAAGTTAGCATTAAAGATGCTCAAGTAATAAAAAAGTAATTAGCTAAAATATACAAATATGATTCAGTTCCTACGTATATATTTAGTACAAACCAAACCGAAAACAACCAATCGAAAGAGAAAACACAAGATCAATGAATGATCTTAAAAAACAAGAAAAGTACCTCAATCCTTGCCATATACTCCATAATTAATTTTTTCATGTAAAATTACAACTATCATCTTAGATATATCATATCAAATTAACCACTCCAACAATCTAAGTTGAAAGAAGACAAAGTAACTCAAGTTGAGGTTCTGAAATCAAAACAGAAAAAGGAGGAATGAAAATGAAGAATAGTTTTTTACCAAAAACAGATAGAAAGCAAAGGCACAACGCAGTCAATAACAGTATATAATAATAACTGTTTTTGATCAGGATGCTAACCTATTTCAAAAATAAATATATAAACATGATCGAAAGGCACAACACAAAAATATCAAAGTATATCTATACTAATACCACCACCAAAAAATATTTATAACTAAACAAAACCTAATAAGTAATTTAACCAAGTTACAAGAGTTATACAAAACTAACGATAGAATAAATTATAGGCATCGAACAAACAAGTAATAGCATTACTAATAACTAATACGAACCAACGCACAATCAAGAGCTAAAATAAAAATACATCATAACAAAAAACAACTTTTTACCTACAAGAACTAATCAAATCTACATATCAATGATCAGTCAAATGCTCTACAATGCCAAAAAAAAAAAAAAAATCAATTTTTTTTTCAACATACCTGTACAAACATAATTTTTTTTTTCTCGATAACGTTTACATAAAAAACGTAATTTTTAAGTAATTCCAGTAATACTTTAAGTAAAGCCTAATAATGAAATTCAATATTTTAACAAAATGCTTGAAATATAAAACAAAAAAATCTCGAAGAAAACCTATAAATCAACACAATGTAAATTTAATTTATCCTTTAAGTTCTTTCTGCTGACAATTACGTTCAGCTCCTAAAATGCTATTTGAGAGAATAACTCTATCTCTTACTCAAATCGAAAAGATATACATTATAAAGAAATCTACACTTTGTATTGTTTACTAAAAAAAAGGTTCTATAAAAATATCTACAAAAAAAATAAGTTTTTTTTTTTTTTTTTAAATCATCTGCTAGGAAAATAATCTGCATGCCTACAGGCAAGATGGAAAAATCGAAGTTTCACAAAAAGTTTTAACAAATCCAAATACAAGATCATGTATGATACATGCAAGCAATTTTTAAACTTTTCACAACATAACAGATAATACACATCTTCTCTGTATGTTCTATATATTAATTAATCATGACATCAAAAAACTACCGACATAAAAAATAACAACAATAAAAATTATGGCAATCAAAAGATGCAAAGTAAATAAATCATTTTACAAACAAAATTATATGTTATTTCAAAACAAGACATGTCATGTACTAAATATAGAATACAAAAAATTATCATCTCACATTAAAAAAAATAAATCAGACGCGAAGTCTCCCACTCTCTTGTAAACATCTTGACCTTCAGAAGCAACCACCTCAATTTTAGTTTGACGCTGACAGGTTTCGGTTGACTACTCGGAGCAAGTTGTGACCGTCAATATGTCACAGAAGCCTTGACCCTTATCGAAACGTAGCTTCTGTCAACAAATACAAATGAAAATTTCCATTTTACTCAATAGTGAAATTTAATGAAAAAAAACGTAGAAATCACGTTTACAATTGTACCGCTTGGTAAAAACCCGTCCCCTCTTCACGATGTCACTAGCTCTCTCTATCACATGTAGATATCATAGAATTCTTGGGGGACAACATGACCGACCTTGAATGTTGCCTTACGCTGAAACAAAGTCTCACATTCACAACAACAAGTGAGCAAGCAATAGTATCAAGCATTCCACTGTTATTTTTACTCTGTTTACTTTGATTATAAATGACTCTGGGCTCATGTTGAACAAAATTAGCACAATTGCGCTTATTATTTGTGTCTATGATCAACAATACTTATTATTACCGTTTTGGTTTTACAAATCTCACTTTAGTCTTTTGTTGAGGAACATTATTCTGGTGATAAAGCAACATTTGAAAAGCTATTATCTCTATCATACTTTCCAACATTCTTACAAATCAAAACTTTGAGATTTGTTAAATTGTCTACAGTATCTAGGAGAAAGGAAAATTATTATTTACTGATCTCCCTTGGTACTGTTTAATCTTGGGGTTATCTCCCTTTCTAGAACTGTTTTTCTTCTCCCCTTTACCAATAGTTTCAAAATGACTATGCTGAGTTTGACAACTGCCAGAAACAATAGTATCTCTATTGTTCCGCATATGGGTTTCATCTTTGGAACAAGTAGTAATAGTCTCAACACCCGCTATTAATTTCTGAGTATTTCAGTAGTCGAGAAATATTTGCTTTTATGAGTCTTGACCTGAAATTTTATCAATTTTCTTTTCCTGACCAACAGAAACTGGTTGTTACACAAGTCCTTCTGACGCCAAGAATTATTCTGGAACTACCAGTAATATTAGAACTTTTAAAGTTGTTATTTACCACGATAAGATCTATCTTTACCATGAATAAAAAACTCTCTCTGAGCAAAAAAGTGTATGGGGTTGACTTTTTCGCAACTTTCTGTCCTATCATTTGTGAACATTGACAGAAGAGCACCTTTTGTTTTTCAAAACCATATCTAGTAAGCCCAAATATTCTTTCCCTTGCTTCCGCAATTTCATTATCTTTAAGTGAAATCGTTTCACTTAACCTTTTATTTAACTCCTTAAAACAGCCAAAACTTTGTTTTGTCGCTTTCTTTGCTAGTAAATTTTCAATTTTAGCGACCTTCTCTTTCTCAGCCGTCAACTCCACTAATGTCTCTTTCTCCTAACTGTTCATTTATTTGCTCTCAACTGAGTCAACTCTATCTGAAGTGTTTCAGTCTGGACATCATCATTGATTTGAGCACTTTTTTTCATAATCTCATTACTCTTCTTGGGGGGTAACAATATTCACCTCCCCAATTTGATCACTGAGAATCGCATTATCATTCATCACCTCATGAAGCATTTCTATGTAAGTCTTTTCACAGACATTTCTCTCAACCTTCAATTTCTCATACATCTCTTTCTGTTCTTGAAGTTCCCGCGTGAGATTACCTATCTGAGTTTCCTAGTTTTGGAATTTGCTTAAAGCTGAATATAATGTAGCTTGTGCACTAGAAAGTTCTGAGTTTGATTCAAGTATCTCAATTTTAAGCCTATCCACTGTTGCCTGTAGTTCGTTCTCTTTAGCAACACCTTCTAGGAAATTCTCTCTTTGCTGTAGAGCACTTTGTTTGTTTACTTTTGCTTGTTTCTCAATTCTCAATTCCCTTTCCTGCTCATCAGATGTATGGTTGTGGATTATTTTGAACATGCTTTGCATTATATGTCCGTGTTCACGTTCAATATACTGTTGCAAAAACACACGAAGGTGCCGTAGCAAATTCACCAAATCCTTGGCCATTACCAAATTGCAAACAAACTTAAAGTTGTGTTCAGCAAAAAACTCCAGGGGTGTTGACACATTAATCAAAAAATCATCCATTATCCATTCTCCAAGTCGTGCCCCTCTCAATCCCTTACCATCTCTACCTACCACCAATGCAGACTCCAACATAGGCCTTATATCTGTAGGGCACATATCACGATCCATGGTGATTCACTTACTTAATCAACTATATATAGTAATAACTTATAGTTATGACAAATTACTGTCGCAAAAGGTTTGACAATTACCTTTCCAGCTCACAAAGTTAACTATTTGTCAAGAAATGAGCTTATTCCTCAATTCTGTATCACCAATTCCTTTTTATAGCACCTTTATCAAGTCACATCATTATCAGGAAAATCGACATATGTCAACAGCCATTAACACCTATGCATCAAATCTTAATCATATGTCAAATTAGACATAAACAACAATAATAACAAAATGAGCAATTAGGGAGGCCTAGCGACATATATGAAGTGACACAATTTACACAAGACACAATTACTTATCTGTCAATGATCCCGCTTCTTTTCCGCCACGACACTGGATATCACATAGACTGCTAAAACCTCCACTGCGGGAAAGCACTGCAACTTGATTCGTTTCTCTTCAGGTAATTTCGTCAATATGATATGTGCTTAACAATGCACAAGTTGACAGGAACCATAATACAGCACACACTGCAACTCTTGACTCTTCTGTAGTCTGAAATGTACACGGCAACTCCGTGTATCATAACATCTTGAACTTGTGATGGTGATAACTGGCACAGGTAACTCGAATATTGCAGAAATCTGTGACAACCCATACAAATGCTGGTACAAATACTGTCCAAGTCTAATTGAACGTTCTTGACCACTGCAGATGCTGTTGTAGTCTATAGGCACGAAATAGGACGTCAATTGCTACTGTTGTGAAGTTGCCCTTCTACCTAAAGCGTGTCTTGCCATCAAATGCGCCACCCACGCAGATAAAATTTTCGACAATAGGTCACAGTTTCTGAAGTACACCCCAGATTCAAAGCCACCGCCTACATTAAAGGTCAATTATAACAAAACCAAGTGTTATTTTACACTTTGTCACGTGCAAGTCATATGTTATTATTTTTCAACTTGTAGTGACTGATCCTCTAGATATGTTATGGTCTGGTGGACAAAATTTGATTCACATTATCCTCTTGCTTCAAGTACATATCACTGTAGAGGTAACAATTTCTTAATCGTATACGCCACCCAGGCACATCTTAAATCATATCCAATGATACGAAAACTACGCCACTTAGGCTATCGACGCGAATAGTCGTAGATGTCAGATCCTGTTAACTGAAAACCACCACTGATACACCCCCCTTACTCTGATGGTTTCAATAAATGTAATTAAACGTTAATGTTATATAGTCTGTTTACACCCACTGTTGCGAGTGTAGTGGTTTGGTCTATATCATCGCCACACAGGCTAATTCAATATATGTGTGCTGCTGACCTGTCACTGTGTCTGGAATGTTGACCTGGGTGTGTGTTGATATGTTCGCACACCACAGTACGTACATAAGGGTACATGCAGGAGTCAAGAAGGGTTGCAAACGACTGGAACAGTTCGATACTGTTTATTCCGTTACAACACAGATACGATGACATAAATGACACACATTCGACAGCAAAACACGAATCATAGTATATAATCTCCACACTGCATCAATACCTAATACGGCCTGTCCTAATCCTGGACTTATAATAGCTTAATAGCTTCATACATCTCCACACTGCAGTTAATATATAATATGGCCTGTCCTAATCCTGGACTAATAATAGCTTAACAGCTTCACAAATCTTCATACTGCAGCTAAACATAATATGGCCTGTCCTAATCCTGGACTGATAATAGCTTAATAGCTTCATACATCTCCACACTGCAGTTAATATATAATATGGCCTGTCCTAATCCTGGACTAATAATAGCTTAATAGCTTCACAAATCTTCATACTGCAGTTAAACATAATATGGCCTACAAAAGTACCTTAATACACAGCGAAGCCTGCCTCACCCGGCAGCTTCATTAATCTCCAAAATATGGCCTACAAAAGTACTTCAATACAAAGCAAAGCCTGCATCACACGGCAGCTCTGATAAGGTTCAAATGGCCTAAACAATACTTCTCTGCAGTGTATCACATTGGCTGTACACACAGCGAAAGATATAAGTCGACATTTTCTCAAATCCCGGGTGAACCCTGCAGTTCTGGTTCAGAGGAGGCCGTAGAGGTATGTTCACTTCGGTCCTGTTCCCCTGCAAAAGTGTGCCGATGATTGACGGTTTCTGCCATCTCATCCTTAGCTTTCCATGTGGATTTCTTTGCATATGACGTAATGCAAGGCGAAGATGGTGTGTCTTCTAGGCGATATTTTAGCTCATCTGCCACTGCATGGGCCGAAATACATATTTCTGGTTTAACTTTTGTGGATTGTTCATATGCTATAAGCAACTTCTTCATCCGAAGTTCGTGCTCTCTTTCTCTGCCTTGATTCTCCTATCCTCAGCCTCTCTCTCGGCCATTCTCTCTTTTCTCTCCTCTTCCATATTTCTCCTTTCCTCAGCCTCTCTCTCGTTTCTCTCCTCTTTCTCCGCTGCTAACCTCAATCTTGTTTGTTCTACTTCTGCTGCTAGTTTCCTCTCTTGCTCTGCCATTTTTTCTTTTCTCTCTTCAGCTGCAATTTTATCTTTTCTCTCTTGTTCTTCCTTGTACGCAGTTAACGCTTTTTCCTCATATTCCATAAGTTCTGCTTTCTCTAGTTTTAAATTCATTGCTTCCTGGAAAGCTGCCGTGCGAATTTGCCACCAATCTGCCATGGTCAATCTAGACTTTCAATCTGCCTGTCGCAACTCAAAATTATGTGAGAGAAAAAAATTTAGAGCTAAAAAAACGTGCCCTTGGCCACAGGGAGAAACCACAACAAATTTTAACGTATACTTCACTATAACCTTTACACCCGTACAGATAAATGACAATATTTTAAAAAGCCCTGACCATAAAAAGTCTGACCATAAACAGTCTGCCTCTTAAGAAAACAATACCAAAATGTTTCGTCTCAGTGGCTTAGCCGCTATCATTCCCTTGTGAACAAAAGGACTTTACAATGTCGGGTCGCTCGTCCGACTTCAACAATGCCTATTGTTAGAGACCGACGTGGTACTACACGTATACTGAAAGTTCAGGTAAATTTATAATGATGACAACAAATCAATATTGGTAACCAGATGCAGCAATTAAATAATATGGTATAATATTCTAACATATGTCAATGTCTTATTTAATATAATATGAATATCTAATCTAATTTAATATGAATATCTAGTTATCTAATATTCTAATCTGTATTCCTTCCCTCTACCTAAGTAGAATAAGGAACCATATAGAAGACAGTGAATAGGTTTATACAAAACTTCAAAAAAGAATTATTTAATGTTTTTTTTTCTAGGGCAAGTCCCAAGGTACTATCCAGGACGACAGCCTCCACTTAATGTCACAGGGTTATCCCGAAGGGTAACCAAAGAGAGTTATCTGTGTGGTGCCGGCTTTGTCAATTGCTCACATTTGCCTGGCAACCCGTTGGAAATAGGCAACAGGAGTGAAGAAGGCGAATGTAAGACTCTGGGATAAATTCCCCGCAGACAGTCCCAGTGATTCTAGATCTCGTGACACTATAACTCATACCACTCTATCCCCCTCTCTATATTATAATGCTAACGAGCCCCCACCTCCCATATTACACTGCGTGAACAGAAGAGGAAGAAAGGAAGAAATGTATGTCTCTTTCGCACAGTTTTTTTCCTTCTCTATATAGGTAATTAACGTGTGTTGATAAAGGAAACACAACTACAACATTTATTGAATTACTGAAATATAACAAAATTCAATTACACTAATACAAATGCAACTAGGAATGACATTAACTATCCCTGTGAAGAAAGATATTAGTTAATGCAAATACACAAATGAATTTTAAATCTATGCTATGGGATGATAATGATGAAATGAAAGCAACTCCTAAATACTAACAAAAGGATATCTCGTTTCGGGTCTCTGACTGACTGTCAACATAACTCTGGGTATTTGTATACACTGGACAAGTCTTTGTCTGCATTCAATAATACTGGACGGTCCACTATTTCATCAGGTGTCAATGGCCTGTTCTTTTGTTCCTCACAAAGCGAGTGTTGACATTGCCACGCGCGTCTGAGGTGGCGTGTTCCTAGGTTGTGTTGAAGCAATGTTATGCGGTGGAGACTTCGTCTGATATGCAGATGTCCATGTGTGGTGAAGATATTTTCCTCAGGTGGTGATGATGGTGAAATCTGGTATATAGTTGAATTTGTTTGCGCATCAGTTTTACGGGGAGAATCTGTCCATTACTGCAAGTAATTTAGGATCTCGATAAATTTTGTAGGCACTGGGTTTACAAGATCTTCCGTCTGCTCTTGCCACTTCTGACCAAGATTTCTCAAAGGCACTTGTTGTAAAAATCGTCCGTTTTGCTCCTGCAACTTCGGATCATAAATTCACGTGGACGGCTCTTAGTAATGCAGCCATCCTTCTGGGTATTGTCTGCTTACTTTTCTGTGTGGGTGGTCGATGATGGAAAGCTCCTTCACCGTCTGGCAAATTCCTTTCTAAACCCCCGTTGAATATTGGTAGGTTCGTTGCCGTTAATTACATGTGAGATGCGTGTCGTCGCAGTATCTCTGGTCGGCCCTACTCTAAAGCACTTGTCCCGTGATTAACGCCAACAACGTAGTAGACGAAGGCTGAATTATCTCAAATGGTCCCTGTCTCTACCACTGTGAGGGATAAAATAACGAACCCTTTGTAAGTACCCCGTAAACTACGTTACGCCTGTCGTGTGTTCTTGCATGTGAAATCTTATCACTATAATGAATGACTGCGCGGTGTTTACTGCACGGTTAACATGTAATGTAAGAGGCAAAATAAAAGTGTCTTGTATTTACTTCGTTATAATTACTGGAAACTGTGCAATCTTATAAATATAATAATTCTCTGCATGGTGTTTATTGCAACCTGTACTTATGAGTATGAAATATAATATTATAATAAAAACGTGACTGGTATTTACAGTGTTATATATATATGGAAAATATGTATATATTATGTGACTGACGTTAAGATATAATAATGATAAGGTACAAACTATATTACACTAACCTTGGTGTCCATATCAAGAATTCACTGACACACGTCCTGATTCTTTCTCGTGAAATCTAGAACCCAAGTATGTTGGCGGACTGCTTCTCTTGCAATGCCGAGCGATAAATTTCGTTTGGTTATATATCGTCTGAATCGCCGTTGGCGACTTTTCGGGTTCGCTTCTTGTGTCATGTGAAATTTCGTTTGTTTTCCTTTAGTCAGACATTCAGTCCTCATTACTGTGTAAATTTCCTGTAATATTTTGCTATTATCGTTTTCTTGTTTTTCCTCTCCCAGACAATCTGTCTGCGTCGTCTTTTGGGGCATGTGCAGTGTTGTTATCGTCTTTGTATTCTTTACTCCTTTCATGTTGTTATTTATTCGTTCATATTGATTTTCGCCCCGACTTTGTGTCTCCGTTACTTCAATATTATCCGTGAAGTCCGACTGACTACTTTTATGTTCTGTTACAAGCCGAAATAATATTTGTAGATTACTGGCCATGGGTAAACACACCCGAGACTTAGTGTCGATTACCGCGATAGTCTGTTGACCTAATGTCTCCTTGTTGGGAAAGCATTCCAGGTGAATGTTGTTGCGTTTACAGGACTCACGCCGAGCGCTGTCTATTTTTATGTAAACATACCCTGTAAAATTGGTTGATTTCCCATGACTGTTGACAAACGATGGCTGGTGCAGAGAATGGGCAAAACCAACCGACTGCTTTCTCACGCCTTGAGAAATCCGTCGACAAAATATCGGCAATAGGGTTTTTAGGAATTCAAATGTAGAATTACTCGCGTCCCGTGACAGGGACTACCTTTATTTAATTTATATGGACTTTAAAGTCAACATGTTTCTGGGCATTGCTGTTTGCCGCTGCCATCCTACGGGGGAAAAAGGGGGGGGGGGAGGATGTCTGTGAAGAGACATAGAAAGAACATGTCTACTGCACCATAAGGCAAACCAAACCAGGCGACTAATAGAAGGTTGTGCCTGGAGGCTGCCAACCTCATCATGTAACACAAATTGCTACAGAAACCATCACTACTAGAGCAGGTGAAGTCTTTGTTCACCTGTCCTATAAGGGGACCAGCTGGAGCGGTGGCTCCATGCTCCTTATGGAACGGAAAGGAAAAATGATGACAAGGACTTTACAGTTCATAAATTACGTAACGCAAGGAAGAAAAAGGTGTGTTGCCGAGATGCTTTGAAGCCGGGGTTCTGAAATGTTGTGGGTTTTTGTTAGGCACATGTTACGCGGAGGAGGAGGAGGGGTGGTTGAAAATGTCAAAAATTGCGTTACGTAATTTGTGAACGGCCCCTATCTCGCTCGTGACATCGCTACCATCCTACTGTCCTCCACTGCCCTAGTACCCGAATAATAAATAGACCGTACGGATCATTAATCATGGCAAGGTTCGAGGAGTTGTCAATAACATGGAGAGAGGCAAACACACAAACGTCGAGTCCCACTCAGTTTTCAGAACCTACCATCAGGGCCGCTGCTACGGTAATGGCGCCTTAGTCAAACAGCTTATTTGGCGTGATAGACCAACAGCTTATGTAGTGTCATAGACCAACATCTTATTTGGCGCCCTAGGCAAACAGCTTTTTTGGCGCCCTTCACAAACAGCTTTTTTGGCGTCATAGGCAAACAAGTATTTTGGCGCCCTACACAAACAGCTTTTTGGTGTCGTAGACACACAGCTATTTTGGCGCTCTACACAAACAGCTTTTTTGGTGTCATAGACAAACAGCTCTTTTTTGTGGCGTCATATTCAAACAACATATTTGGCAAATTTATGTCTAGTGCCTTCATGTCTAGTGCCTTCATGTCTAGTGCCTTCACGTCTCTCTTGCACACATCTTTGAGCCCCAGCTGTTCTTTTGCATTTCCCTCTCCCCTAATAACAAATGTTTGTTGCCACCCTAGGGTAAAGGCGTACTTTAAGTATGTGGCACCCGGGGCGGGTCATTTCTTTGGCATCTTCCCCCCCCCCATCCCCCCACCCCCTCCACCTTCCCCAAACAAAAAAACAAAACCAAAATAAAACAAATAAAGAGGTCCTAGAAAACAAAGAAATGAAAAGAGATTTAATGAAGGAGATCCAAATTAGACAGTTAAAATTATTTTGGCTATGTAAAAAGGCATAACACCTGACTTGAAGACCATAATAGAAAGGAGCATTGAAAGCAAACGTGCAAGATGAAGACAGCGCTAAAAGTGTTTTAAACACATAAAGTGGTGCTTAGCTGGTAGTGAGAATAGTGTGATTCGCTTCCATAGCTAGGCGGGGGTACCGCACGGAACGTCCTGGGTTCGATTCCCCAGTAACCACTCACGTCTGCTGTTTTTCTGTTGTCAAGTTTTCAACTTCTTTATTATTCGCGAATGCCTCAAAACATATCTTTATGCGTGTGTAATATTTATTTAAGCGCTATAAGTGGGAAGATAACATCAAGAGATGGACAGGAAAGAGTCTATCAGAGTGCACCATCAAGACAAGAGACAGGAAAGAGTCTATCAGAGTGCACCACCAAGACAAGAGACAGGAAAGAGTCTATCAGAGTGCACCATCAAGACAAGAGACAGGAAAGAGTCTACCAGAGTGCACCATCAAGACAAGAGACAGGAAAGAGTCTATCAGAGTGCACCACCAACACAAGAGACAGGAAAGAGTCTATCAGAGTGCACCACCAAGACAAGAGACAGGAAAGAGTCTATCAGAGTGCACCATCAAGACAAGAGACAGGAAAGAGTCTATCAGAGTGCACCACCAAGACAAGAGACAGGAAAGAGTCTATCAGAGTGCACCATCAAGACAAGAGACAGAAGACGTTGGAGATCCATTTCAGCCGACCTTCGATGTGGAGATGTCACCTGATGATGCTGACTCAATCAGAGATCAAGCTGGGTGGTACTAAGATGCAATGAAGAGAATTAAGGACAGACATTACAAAAGTCCTACAACAACAAAGGTTCATGGCAGCCAGTATAACACACTTGACACAAGATCTACAATCTTCAGCTCCTTCACGGCAATAGTGGATTGAAAAACGGATAAGTAAGGACAATATTATATAACTAAACATTTCCTAGTTGTCGTGAAGTCGAATTCACAAAACGGCATTCTGACCAAAACAGTGCGCCATACTTTATGACAGTTATATCCATGACGAACCAATGGAATGGCTTCTGCATGTATCGTGTTTACATAACGTACTGCTTAACAATGGCGAGCTCGGATCTGTGTAAACTTGGTTCAATTGGAGGTAAGCTACAGACTTAGGAGCGAGGTACAGCATGGCAGAGGTCAAGAATTCTATAATAGGAATGTTAATCTGATAGTGTGTGCAAAGATTTCCACGGGAAGTAATGAAGGAAGGAAGAAATCTCGAATGGACTGCATCGAGAAATAAGGCAAGTCAAAAATTTTGTTGTTTAGGCTACGCCTAAGAAAAGACGGTACTATGATAGTAAAAGACTATTATCTATATAGATAAAGAATAATTCAAGGTGTAATTTAAGCCTAAGAAGAAAGAAATCGGTCTAGGAATAAGGAGGATATGTAGATTACTAGTTTTTCAGATTTGTACAGCTGGACCAATGTGTGCCTGCATTTCGGAACAACAAACACACATTAGCAGAAAACCCTCTCTGTCGTCCGGCCTTGGCCTATATATAGAACGTGCACTAAATGGAAATAGGCCATACTAAAATTTCAAAATACAGCGAGAGCGCGAGTTCTGTCAGAAGAGAGACTTCTTTGCCTTTTGCATCTGAGAGCAGACAGCGTGACCATTAACAGCTCGACTGTATGTACTTGAGGGTAAGAAAGAATGTATAAATATATATATATATAATTCTAGTTAATTAATTCACGTGTGCGTTAGGAAGTGTGAAGAAAAGTTTCAAACCATTGTGTAATTTCTGGAGGCCTTACCAGCCTGTGTATATTTAAATAAATTACGAATGGAAGCAGAAAGGATGTCCATGGTTTTAGAAAAGCTTTTAAAGAATTATTTCTTGATGGAATGGGACACACACCAGGAACAAAGGAAAGGATGAAAGGAATTGTATTACTGTATTGTTTAAGCTATTACTTAGTATTTTATACAAGACCTAATCATTATATGGAGGCGGATCATGGACAAATGGCTCTAACTAAGGATTTAAAGGGATATTGTACTCACAGTGAACTGGATTTGGTTGTTACTGCTATTGTGCCCTGTGCGTTTGCTAGCACCTTGTCTGAAAACTGTCTCACATCCCCTACATCTATAATAAAGGGATAGTGATAGAGAATATAGTGGTTAATCCAATATGATTTAGATTTTATTCTGTCAACCACACACACTTGAAAGAGTCAGCCACTACTGCTGGAACTTGTGTTGCGAGAGCCCTTATTGTCTACAGGGCCAGTTACCCAGTAGCCACGGCCTAGAGGAACTTCATATAACTTTTCCTTCAATGTCAGGAGTGTGACAGACTTCAGTTCACCAAGATAAGTGGCTAAACAAGGCTATTGTTCAGAGTATCCTGATGACACCACTATATTAAAATCAAGATTCTAATAAAGACACATTTTATGATGACTTTTGGTGGGCATAAGTATAGTCAGTGATAGCCTAAATCAAATGACAGTGAAATAACAGTGTTATAAAGATATAGATATTCTACAAACAGCTAGTTCAATCAAGAGCGAAGGACTTGCTACAACTTGAGTGACATTTTGCTAATTTAGAACTATTTTCAAATGTTTTATTTATTTAAATGATGTATTTAAAATTTGATTTTCTTGAAAACTTTTCAAACAGAAAAGAAAATCTGTAAAAATAAATTGTAAATATTTACCATCAGACTTACTTAAATTCTTAAAGTTAAGTTACAGTTCTTGTTGGTAGATAGATTAGTTAATGCCCCTAGCAGAGATAATAATAATAATAAAATTAACAGAGGAGGATCTGGAGAGGAGCAAGTAGGAACCTAGAGTAATATATTACCATCTTCTCTAGGAACTTATACAGCTTGATCCTACCTTTGATGTCTATACACCCTTACTCTTTTCAGAGAAGGGGGTATTACTTGTAAGACCAGTCTCTTATCTGGCACTATCCTGGTATCACCTGATACAACTTTGTGTCCAGGATACTTATTAATTTCAATAACATCTACCCTCTCGTGACACTAGTAATGAACACTTTAAAAAAATCCATTGTTTCGGGAAAATAGGGAAAACGGGCGCATTGCACCGTGAAAGCTGAACTGAACTTTCCATTAAAAGAGCACGCAGGTCTTGCAGTTTTTCGGAAAAAATATGAAAACTAAATTGAACACCCATTAAAATAGCACGCAAGCATTTTACTTTTTTTTTTTCAAAGTGCATTGACCATTGACCATAACTTCGACTACAAAGATTAAATGAATTTGAAATGGAATGACAAGAAATGAAATGACAAGAAATGGAATGACAAGAAATGGAATGACAAGAAATGGAATGACAAGTAATGGAATGACTACAGGATAATTAATGCCGTCATCAGGGCATGCAACAGACAGTGCACAACATAATTATTTCCCGTCACATTTTGGTGGGTTGCTTGCTCATAATCTACTATTTGCCTTCCTACGTAGAGGCCACCCAAACTTCATAATGAGGGAAAATATGATATTCACATAATCCGCTACTTGCCCTTCCCGTGTGGTGTCTTCCTAACTTCAGTTAATGACTAACCGTTTCGTTGTCGGAACGTTCAGACATTTTTTTCAATACATCAACTTCCGGTAGACTATACCTGAGATTATTTCAAAGATGGAAGGTGTGTCAAGATAATACTCAATAGAACGTGTAGTTTCCGTTATCCGTCCTTCACCGGGATGCGTCAGACCTTTGGACCCATTTAATAGAAAAAGGGGTCCTTGGTTGTACCTCTTGTCAAATTATAATGGCATTCATCATCGGGACTTCATTCGGTTGATTAATTTCTGTGTATGGAGTTGTTTTGTGAGCTCACTGCCTGAAAATTTGACATATGACAGTTTCAATTTGTGGTAGGGTGCTTGTCAACAAACCGTCGATGTATAAGGAGATAGTGATCAAACTGTCTTTCTGTAACGACCTAGTGAACAAACTGTCTTTCTGTAACGACCTAGTGAACAAACTGTCCTTCTGTAACAGATTAGTGAACAAACTGTCTATGTGTAATGACCTAACAAACAACCTGTCTATATGTAATGACCTAGCAAACGTCCTGTACATGTGTAATGAACTAGTAAACAAACTGTCTTTGTGCAACGAACTAGTAAACAAACTGTCTTTGTATAACAAACTAGTAAACAAACTGTCTTTGTATAACGGAACTAGTAAACAAACTGTCTATGTGTAACGAACTAGTAAACAAACTGTCACTGTGTAACGAACTAGTAAACAAACTGTCTATGTGTAACGAACTAGTAAACAAACTGTCTTTGTGTAATGAACTAGTAAACAAACTATCTATAAGTAATGAACTAGTAAACAAACTGTCTATGTGTAACGAACTAGTAAACAAACTGTCTTTGTGTAACGAACTAGTAAACAAACTATCTATATATAATGAACTAGTAAACAAACTGTCTATGTGTAACGAACTAGTAAACAAACTGTCAATGTGTAACGAACTAGTAAACAAACTGTCAATGTGTAACGAACTAGTAAACAAACTATCTATGTGTAACGAACTAGTAAACAAACTATCTATATGTAATGAACTAGTAAACAAACTGTCTATGTGTAACGAACTAGTAAACAAACTGTCTATGTGTAACGAACTAGTAAACAAACTGTCTATGTGTAACGAACTAGTAAACAAACTGTCTATGTGTAACGAACTAGCAAACAAACTATCTATATGAAATGAACTAGTAAACAAACTATCTATGTGTAACGAACTAGTAAACAAACTGTCTATGTGTATTGAACTGGTAAACAAACTATCTATATGTAATGAACTAGTAGACAAACTGTCTATGTGTAACGAACTAGTAAACAATCTGTCTTTGTGCAACGAACTGGTGAACAAACTTCTTTGTGTAACGACCTAGTTAACTGTCTGTGTGTAACGACCTAGTTAACTGTCTGTGTGTAACTACCTAGTTAACCGTCTGTGTGTAACGACCTAGTTAACTTCTGTGTGTAACGAACTAGTTAACTGTCTGTGTGTAACGACCTAGTTAACTGTCTGTGTGTAACGACCTAGTTAACTGTTTGTGTGTAACGACCTAGTGAACAAACTGTCTGTGTGTAACGAACTAGTAAACAAGCTGTCTTTGTGAAACAATCTATTGAGCAAACTGTCTTTGTGTGACGAGATAGTAAATATACTGTCTTTATGTAATGAATTGATGAACAAATTATCTTGGTACAGTTGACATTCAAAAATCCGGCCATCGATAATCCGGTTCCTTCAGTTTTCCGGAATGGATTTCGGAGCGCATTTTTTAATTTACCTCGTTGGCGCGCCACTGTTTTCTGGAGCCGTTTATGTTTTGATGCAGCTGTTGGGTCTTGCTTGCACGTGTTAACAGGCATTCCTGCTCATTCCTTCTCATTTTATCATTTATTTGCTGCTGTATAGCCCCATTATGGATTCAGCAAATAAAAGAAGTGGTGTAAAACGTAAACATTTAATTTTCTTTCTTTAAAGGACTGTACAGGTAGTCATTTTCTGTTAAATATATACAGCATATATAACCCAAAAAAATCCGGCATTTTCAACAATCCGGCACTCCTCAGGTCCGGAGGTTGCCGGATTTTTGAATGTCAACTGTATAACGAGTTGATGAACAAGCTGTCTTTGTGTAACGAACCAGTGAATACTGTTGTTGTGTGAAATGGATGAAAGAATAAGCGCTCGTGTGAAATATATGTGAATGTGTGTTCGTGCGAAATATATGTCAATGTGTGTTGGTATGAAATAAAGTGAAATCAAGTTTGACACTTACATATACCTCAACAGCGATAGACAAAGTTGGAGGGACAGACAGGAATATCGCAGTACGAACGCAACAGGCAAGAGCAGCTTTAATTCTCCTCATGTTATGTGTCATCAGCTCAAGTTCTTTCAATGTTTTCCTCATCATTTTCACTTCTGTTTTCAGTTCACTTCTCCGTATGTTTTTAAGTTAACCTCTGCCTGTCTTTCCCAGTGGATTCCAGAATAAGGACCGTCTTGTAATGATATCGACAGGTGTTTGGGATAAGAACTGGAGTGCGAATGTGTAACGGAAGGACCCAAATAAAAGAAGATAAATGTAGCATGGGCAGTCATTTAAAATGTAATGGAATAAAATTGCCCTAATTGATGTCTTGCATATGGGATGGGTATCTTCTTCTTCGTACACTCTCAGACGTCCACTTGAATGTGGAAAACAGTAGTCAGTTTGAGGCTATTTGAATCCCCCGTAAAGCTTTTCCACGAAAGGAACTGGGGTCGGCCGAATGCGCTTTCTCTGTATTATATTTAATACAGGTACAACATACACGAAGAAATGAAGAGATACAAGAAAATTAACGAGAATGATAAGACGAAGAGTGAATAAGAGAAATATGTGTTAAAATACAAGCATTGCTTATTCCACAGGCCAAAGGTGAAAGGTCTTTGAAGATAGTCACGAACACTGAAGATGAAGTGGGCGGGGCGATGAGCAGGTGGCGCTCTCTCAGGTTACAGAAATCAACAAGTGAGCGCACTCCTACACCACCAGGTTTGACCTTTCCGCTGACCCCTAGCAAGGACTTTTCTTGTTTGCTTTGTCTTAAGAACATGAAATGCCAATTAATAAGATGAATGCTACCCGTTTTAGCCAGCGTATGGTTCTCGGCCACCAAAAAACTAGTAAGAACATGGAACGTTAGAACTCTAAACGGAGAAGGAAAGTTTGACAATCTAATATTAAAAGCAACAGACATGAAACTCGATATACTGGGAGTTGCAGAGGCAAGACTATTTGATACAGGCTACATAAAAAGAGACCAATACACGCTTATACACTCAGGAGGAGAAAAACATGAAAGAGGAGTAGGAATGTTGATAAAGAAGGAGTTTGAAAAATACGTATGTGGATAATGGACACACAATGACAGAATGATGTTACTAAAGATGAGAGCAAAGCCATTCGACATATCAATCTTACAAACTTATGCACCAACTAAAGATCATAGCGAGGAAGAAATAGAAGAATACTATGAAGAGCTACAACACACACTTAAACCAGTCAAATCAACAGATGTGTTGATAGTAATGGGTGATATGAATGCAAAAGTAGGAAAAGGAAAATACAAGAAAATAGTAGGACAGTATGGATTAGGGACAAGAAATGATAGAGGAGACAGACATCCAGTTCTGTGAAGAAAACCAGCTGGTCATATGTAACACCTTTTTTTGAACTCCGCCCAAGGAAATTATACACATGGAAAAGCCCAGGAGATGTAACAAGAAATCAAATTGACTATATCATGAAAAAAACATTGATTTAAGAACAGTGTCACAAGTGCAAAGACACATCCTGGCGCCGACATAAATTCAGATCACAATCCGGTCGTCATCAAAGTAAATATAAAGCTGAAAAGAACAGCAAACAGAAGACAGGAGGAACCCCAGATAGAAATATCAGCACTGAAACAACCAGATATAAAACAAAAATATCTAGTCGACGTCAGAAATAAATATCAACAGTTACTGACAGAAAGAGACTTTTTCAGGCCATAAATCGAGGATTCTTCAGCAAGAGAGAGGTTGGTAAGAAAACGAAGATGGCTGTATACCGCTCCACCTATGTCCCAGTCTTGACATATGGATGCGAGTCATGGGCAATGACTACAACCCACAAAAGCCAGATCCAAACCTCAGAAATGAGATATCTGAGAAAGGTGGTTGAAGTAACAAGAAGAGACATGGTCCGCAACCAGACGATACGTCAAGGCCTAAAATCCCACCCCCTGCAGACCCACGTAGAACAGTCCCAAATAAGATGGTTTGGCCATGTCTGCAGAATGGGAGAAGATCGGCTACCATGACAAGCATGGGATCCAGACCCCCAGGACGACCCAGAGTCCGCTGGGAGGACAACATTAGGCAATCTTTGAAGGACCGAGGACTAGAATGGAACCAGGCCAGGAGGAAGACAGCCGATAGGATAGTTTGGCGCTATGTCTTCCAAACCTCTACACCTCACGATAGAAGGAGAGCGACTAAGTAAGTACTGACAGAAAGCATGGAGCAGTATAGAAGAGAAAACCCAGAAGAAAAAGTAACAACAAAATGGGAATGCTTAAAAACAAGCATACAATCAGCAAATGCAAATTTACCTAAAAAGAGCCTAAGAAAAATCAAATTTGGATGACAGATGACATCTTGAATAAAATGGCAGAAACAAAGAGAGCAAAAAACACTTCAGAATATAAAACCAGAAACAACTACATGTGTACTATGTGTAGAGAAGCAAAAGAACGGTGGATAGAAACAAAATGCAAGGAAATAGAAGACTTTGAAGCAAAGCGCATGACAAGAGATATGCATGAAGAAATAAAGAAATTATCAAATAGATCGCGGTTTGCCCAAGGACGAGGCTGTATCAAGAACAAAAATGGTGCAACCTTACTTGATGAGAAAGACATATCAAACAGATGGGCAGAGTACGTAAAAGAACTATTCGAGGACAACAGAGGCAAAAAAACCATCACCAGATTCTAATGTAGGCCCAAACAATCTCAGATCAGAAGTAGAGAATGCAATACATTTGATACAAAAAGGAAAATCAGCAGGCATGGACAACATAAAAATTGAAATGATAGAAGCCCTGGAGAGCTTTGGTATACATCACAGATCTATGCAACGATATATACAATACAGGATATATACTACACGACATGAAGACATCAGTCTTTATAACATTGCCCCAAAAACCTAACGCAACCGAATGTTCAGACTTCAGAACAATCAGCCTGATGAGTCATGCAATTAAGATATTGCTCAAAATCATACAGGAAAGAATAAAAAGTAAGGTAGACAGCGAAATCCAAGAAGAACAGTTTGGTTTTAGACAGAACAGTGGAACAAGAGAGGCAATATTTTGCCTAAGAATATTAGCAGAAAAATATATAGAGGTCCAAAAAAGTATGTACATGTGCTTCATTGACTATAAGAAGGCTTTTTACAGAGTCCATAATGAGAAAATAATTGAATGCCTCGAAGACATAGGTATTGATAGAAAAGATATAAGAATACTCAGTAACCTTTATTGGGAGCAAACTGCCACAGTAAGAGCTGGAAGGAATTATTCACCAAACATAAACATAAAAAGAGGTGCCAGACAAGGTTTTGTGCTGTTCCCCTGCCTATTTAATCTACACACCGAAAAAATTTTCAAACAGATACAGGAAATACCAGGACTGAACATCAGTGGAAGGTCAATAAACAACTTTAGATATGCAGATGATACCGTGCTGTTAGCTGAAAGCGAACAAGAGTTACAAGAACTAGTGAAGCAAGTGAACAGTAAAAGTCATGAATATGGATTGGACATTAATATTGAGAAAACAAAAACTATGATAATTAGCAAAACCGACGATAAGCCCACATTAAAGATAAGCGTAAATGAGAAAATCTTGGAACAAGTCAAGAGCTACTTACAAGGTATATCCTGTTCATATAATAACAGAAGATGACAGATGTGAAACAGAAATCAAGAAGAGAATAGGAATAGCCAAAGCTACATTCAACAGCATGAAACATATACTGACATCTAAACAGTTATCTCACAAATTAAAACAGAGAATCATAAAGTGTTATATATATATTCTGCATTACTGTATGATGTAGAAACATGGACGATGAATAAGCAATTGGAAGAAAGAATTGAGGCTCCTGAGATGTGGATATATACGTACAAGAATAGGTCGTATCTCATGGAAAGAAAAGAAAACAAATAAGGAGGTCCTAGAAAATCTAGGTATGAAAAGAGAACTAATGAGGGAGATCAAAGTTGGGCAGCTAAAGTACTTTGGCCACATAAACAGGCATAAGACCTTGCAGAAGACCATAATAGAAGGGAGAGGTGAAGGCAAACGTGCAAGGGGAATATAGCGCTATAAGTGGGGAGATAACATCAAGAGATGGACAGGGAAGAGTCTATCAAAGTGCACCGCCAAGACAAGAGACAGAAGATGTTGGAGATCCATTACAGCCAACCTTCGGTGAAAAGATGGCAGCTGATGATGATGCTCTCGGATTTAATGGTTGGAGTAGTGGCGTAGAAGACAGCTGGATTAATATCAATGGTTTTCTGTCGGTGCTGAATCTGTACATTTCCAAATGTTGGAGATGCAACCTTTACTGTCATTTGTTGTGCTGAGATGATGTTGATGATAACTGCAGGGATGATGTTGATGATAACTGTAGTGATGATGTTGATGATAACTGTAGTAATAATGTTGATAATAATTCAAGTGATGACGTTGATGATAACTGTAATGATGATGGTGATGATAACTGTAGTGATGATTTTGATGATAACTGTAGTGATGACGTTGATAACTGTAGTGATGATGTTGATGATAACTGTAAATATGATGTAGATGATAGCTGTAGTGATGACGTTGATGATAACTGTAGTGACGATGTTGATGATAACTGTAGTGATGACGTTGATGATAACTGTAGTGATGATGTAGACGATAACTGTAGTGATGATGTTGTTGATAACTGCAGTGATGATTGTGATGATAACTGCAGCGATGATAAAGATGATAACTGTAGTGATGACGTAAATGATAACGGCGTAGATGATGTTGATGATAATTGCAGTGGTGATGTAGATGATAACTGTAGTGATGATGAAGATGATAACTGCAGCGATGATAAAAATGATAACTGCAGTGGGGACGTCAAGATGACGGCGTAGATAATGTTGATGATAACTGCAGTGATGATGGTGATGATAACTGTAGTGATGATGAAGATGGTAACTGCAGCGATGATAAAAATGATAACTGCAGTGATGACGTAAATAATAACGGTGTAGTTTATGATAACTGCAGCGATTATAAAGATGATAATTGCAGTGATAATGTTGATGATAACTGCAGCGCGGAAATTGATGATCACAACGGGTACGATATTGATGATAAACGCGGTGATAAAGTTGACGATTATGACGTAGATAATGTTCATGACAAGAACACACAGAGTTTGACTCATTTAACATCGGCGGGTACCAGATCCCGGAAATCAGATATGCTGACGACACAGTCCTCCTATCGACCAACCCAAAAGGACTTGAACAATTACTTCTGTCCACCAAAAAACACAGCGAGGCCCAAAATCTATACCTAAACACCAAGAAGACCAAAGTATTGACAACAGACAAAGTAAAGACCAAACCAGAAATTGAAATTGATAACGAAGAACTGGAAAGTGTCAATGAATTCGAATACTTAGGATCAATCATTAACAGCTCTGGCGACTGTGCAGTAGAAATTAAAAGAAGACTTGCAATTGCTTCACATAAGCTAATACAGATGAAAAACCTATGGCAAGGCACAAGCAAAGAAACAGTTACAACTGATCAGAGCATGTATATTCCCAGTAGCAACATACGGCTGCGAGACTTGGACACTCAATAAAACAGTTGCAAAAAAGATTACATCATTCGAAATGAAATGCTACAGAAGGATGTTGAGAATACCCTGGACAGAAAAAAAGACCAACAGAGAAGTACTGCACTCACTAAACGTACAGGAACATTGGCTCCTAAATACCATCGCAATAAGGAAGCTGAAATTTTTCGGTCATATAAAAAGACATAATAGTCTGGAAAAAACAGTGATGGAAGGCATGGTCCCTGGAAAAAGGGGAAGGGGTCGACCTAGACGACGGTGGACCCAGGACATCACAGAGAGTCTGAACTTGTCTTTGGCTGATGCAGGTCGACTTGCCCAGAATCGTGATGCGTTCAGAGCAGCTGTAATGGAGACAACGTTCTGGAAAGAATATGTCACATGATGAATGTTCATGATCATCTTAAAAGTGGTGATGATGATGGTGAAGTAAGTTCTGATGATGATGGTGAAGTAAGTTGTGATGCTGATGGTGAAGTAAGTGGTGATGCTAAGGATAGAGTAAATAGTGATGCTGATAATACAGTAAGTGGTGATGATGATGGTGAAGTAAGTGGGGACGATGATGGAGAAGTAAAATGTGATGATGATGTTGAAGTAAGTGGTGATGTTGATGATGCAGTAAGTGGTAATACTGATGATACAGTAAGTGGTGATAAAATATGATACAGTAAGTGGTAATGCTGATGATAAGTAAGTGGTGATGATAATGATACAGTAAGTGGTGATGATGATGATGATGATACAGTAAGTGATGACGATGATGGTGAAGTAATTGGTGATGATGATGGTGAAGTAAGTGGTGATGCTGATGATACAGTAAGTGGGAATGATAATTTTGAAGTAAGTGGTGATGATGATGGTGAAGTAAGTAGTGATGATGATGGTGAAGTAAGTGGTGATACTGATGGTGAAGTTAGTGGTGATGCTGATGATACATTAAGTGGTGATGTTGATGATACAGTAAGTGGTAATGATGATGGAGAAGTAAATGGTGATGGTGATATTGAAGTAAGTGGTGATGATGATGGTGAAGTAAGTGGTGATGATGATGATACAGAAAGTTGTTATGATGATGATACAGTAAGTGTTGATGATGTTGATACATTAAGTGGTGATGATGATACAGTAAGTAGTGATAATGACGAAACATTAAGTGGTGATGCAGATGGTGAAGTAAGTGGTAATGATGATGATACAATAATTGGTGATGATGATGGTGATGTAAGTTGTGATGACGATGGTGACGTAAGTGGTGATGATGATGATACAGTAAGTGGTGATGATGATGATACAGTAAGTGTTGACGCCGATGATACAGTTAGTGATGATGCTGATGATAGACTAAATGGAGATGCTGCTGATATAATCAGTAAGTGGTAATGCTGATTATAAGTAAGTGGTGATGATGATGATACAGTAGGTGGTGATGATGATGATACAGTAAGTGGTAATGCGGATGATACAGTAAGTGGTAATGCTGATGGTGAAGTAAGTGGTTATGTTGGTCTCAAAGTCGGCGACAATGTTGATTATTATAACACTGTTGATGTTGATATTTGGTTACTAAAATGTTAATGATCAATGCTGTGATGTTGCTCATCCCTTAATACCTATGATTTTCTACATCTGAACACAAAATATTATACTTTACTCATGTTTCTAAGACTGGATACGTTATTTTAGAACGTTACTTTTTATATACGAGTAGATTTGAAATCCCTTCATTTGCTTAAAAAAATGACCCATATTTGACACTGTGAGCATAATACTGTACGTTTTTTTTAAAATACAAAATTACGTGTTTTATTATAACTTACGTGTTTTATTATAAAATTACGTGCTTTATTATAAAATTACGTGTTTTATAACACATTAAGTGTTTTATTATAAAATTACGTGTTTTATTATAAAATTACGTGTTTTATTATAAAATTATCATAGAGTTATATGGGTCATATATGGACCTTAAAGGGCTAATGATGATGTCAGTGATTATGATGACGAGAAAGGTGTAGATAGTGATGATACACGACACGAGAGAACGTTCTCAGTCATATCTGTAATAAATTTAGACATGCCTGGAGTGAAAATGATGGTTGTAATAGTTTGAGAAATGTATGGACGTGTGACACACAAGTAAAAACCAATTGTAACTTTTCTATTATTCATCATAATTTTTCACGGGGCTCCTGACAGGAAACCTGCATACAGCATTGCCATGTACTTGCCGCGATGGTTTCTGTGGTTATTTATTTTACATAATTAGGTTGGCAGCTTCATGTACATCCTCGTACTAATACGACATGCATGAGGGAGGCGTAGTCCTATTCTGTTTTTGCTGCATCGTAACTACGCGGGCCCTATCTATAATTGTTAGAGGGGCCCTATCTATAATTGCTATAGGGGCCCTATCTGTAATTGCTAGAGGAGTCCTATCTATAACTGCTAAAGGGGTCCTATCTATAATTGCTAGTGGGGTCCTATCTATAACTACTAAAGGGGTCCTATCTATAATTGCTAGTGGGGTCCTATCTATAACTGCTAAAGGGGTCCTATCTATAATTGCTAGTGGGGTCCTATCTATAACTGCTAAAGGGGTCCTATCTATAATTGCTAGTGGGGTCCTATCTATAACTGCTAAAGGGGTCCTATCTATAATTGCTAGTGGGGTCCTATCTATAACTGCTAAAGGGGTCCTATCTATAATTTCTAGTGGAGTCCTATCTATAATTGCTAAAGGGGCCCTATCTATAATTGCTAGAGGGGCCCTATCTATAACTGCTAAAGGGGTCCTATCTATAATTGCTAGCGGTGTCCTATCTATAACTGCTAAAGGGGTCCTATCTATAATTTCTAGTGGAGTCTTATTTATAATTGCTAAAGGGGCCCTATCTATAATTGCTAGAGGGGCCCTATCTATAACTGCTAAAGGGGTCCTATCTATAATTGCTAGTGGGGTCCTATCTATAACTGCTAAAGGGGTCCTATCTATAATTGCTAGTGGGGTCCTATCTATAACTGCTAAAGAGGTCTTACCTATAATTGCAAGTGGGGTCCTATCTATAACTGCTAAAGGGGTCCTATCTATAATTGCCAGTGGGGTCCTATCTATAACTGCTAAAGGGGTCCTATCTATAATTGCTAGGGGGTCCTATCTATAACTGCTAAAGGGGTCCTATCTATAATTGCTAGTGGGGTCCTATCTATAACTGCTAAAGGCGTCCTATCTATAATTGCTAGTGGGGTCCTATCTATAACTGCTAAAGGGGTCCTATCTATAATTGCTAGTGGGGTCCTATCTATAACTGCTAAAGGGGTCCTATCTATAATTGCTAGTGGGGTCCTATCTATAACTGCTAAAGGGGTCCTATCTATAATTGCTAGTGGGGTCCTATCTATAACTGCTAAAGGGGTCCTATCTATAATTGCTAGTGGGGTCCTATCTATAACTGCTAAAGAGGTCTTACCTATAATTGCAAGTGGGGTCCTATCTATAACTGCTAAAGGGGTCCTATCTATAATTGCCAGTGGGGTCCTATCTATAACTGCTAAAGGGGTCCTATCTATAATTGCTAGGGGGTCCTATCTATAACTGCTAAAGGGGTCCTATCTATAATTGCTAGTGGGGTCCTATCTATAACTGCTAAAGGCGTCCTATCTATAATTGCTAGTGGGGTCCTATCTATAACTGCTAAAGGGGTCCTATCTATAATTGCTAGTGGGGTCCTATCTATAACTGCTAAAGGGGTCCTATCTATAATTGCTAGAGGAAATTAGGGGTGGAAACTCATATTATTTCTTTGTTTTGGCTGAGATCCCTTGAAAAATATATGGTAATATTTATAACAATTATAACCAGGATTTTGGAGTCGATCAAAAAATTTTTCGACTCCGACTACAGCTTATCTTATCCGACTCCGACTGCCGACTCCGTCTGCACAGCTCAGATTATAACAAAAGGATTTCTCTTTCCTTTTTTTTCTCTTTTGTGTTTGTTTGTTACAGAGATTATAACGGGACGATGTGGCAAAAAGTTACATTTGGGAGGAATAATTTCGGAATAATTATTATTCAACAAGATGTGAAAAATTTTCCGTTATTTTTACTGCTGCTCCACGGAGTGATGCCACTGGACATTATTGTCTGGATTCAATTACCGTCCGACAGGCCCCGCAATGGTCACTTCAAAGCCGGACAAGATACCTCACTATTGTTTCGGCCTCACATTTCAACCATATGTGACCCCGCGACAGACGGGAAGGGCAGAAGCCAAAATGACCGGTAAATGACCACTGTCCTCAAACGATGTTTCTGCAGCTCACCTGACAGTTGTATTCTCTTGTTCTACCTTTAACACACACAAAAAATCCAGGATATAAATGGCCGCATTATAATGTATGCAAACGATTTCATGTTGCAAAGTGAATTTAAGAACATAAGTATAACCACTGTGTGCCGTTCTCTCGTCTCCTAACCCCGAAGAAGACTTTTTGTTTGTAACTTTAACTACGTTGCACTTGTCCCCAGACAAAACTCTCTTTAACCTTATTTTAGTATGCCCTGTGACGTTCTAAGGGTCTCTAAAGAGACAAAGATAAAAAAAGGACCATTGCATTCTCAGGCGACTGAAATGAGATTGTGAATAGGGCTGGCAACTTGATCACGTAAAACAACTTGTACAAAGAGACGACGCTGTAATAGCGTATGACTGCATGGCGGAGGCTTGCTGTAAGTGGACAAATATGAGATTGTGAATAGGGCTGGCCACCTCATCACGTAAAACCACTTGACAAAGAGACCACGCTGTAATTGGATGTAACTGTATGGTGCAGGCTTGCTGTAAGTGGACTAGCTACAGTGATGGTTCTATACTCCTGTCACGTATTGCCTCCCTTGCTTTGCAGTAGTGGTCCAACAGGGGCCAAAACTCATGAGTATCTAAATTGGTCGTCAAAGGTGTCTACCTTCGCACAAGATTACAGATGTAGATAGAAGGTTAATGACGCTTCTACCTTATAGGAGTTTCACAAGATAATTCAGAAGTCAGCTTAGCGCAGAAAATTTGTTAACTTATATCTGTCCGTCGCCTTTAATGAAGGATTTAAGCAATGGTGTTTAGCCCGTTCAAGCTCCCATTTGGTGTAATCCAACAAAATTCCTCTTATAAGTAATGGCTCTATAGATGTAAATATATCTATGTATATATAGATGTATGTTTTAAAGAATCTTGCTCAAACGTTCGTTTTCATACATATAAAAACTGAATCGACTATGATTGTTTAGTGTTAAAACAGCATTTACACGAAAACTTAACTCTAGGTGAGTCCTGTCGCCGTGGTTTTCGTCACTTCTTGGTGATGAGTGTACTTCTCTCACACGAGTGGCGTACTAACTTCAGTATTTCGAACCGTCTGATAGCTTGTAACCACAAGTCTTGTACCACGAACTTGTTTAGACAAAATAGAAAACAAATGCCTCTGCTACGTACATTTGTGGGCTGGCAATTAGCAGGCGCATTCTCGCTATCTAACCACCACTGTTAATCTTTCAGAAGAATTAAATTCCCGAGTACACAATGTAGCTCAGGGAAGATGAATAAAATTCACTACATTCCTCTGGGTATTAACTCGGAAATTGTGTCTGGACAGCGCGAATAATGATTTGCCTGAGTTACAGTGCATATATCTCACAAAATATTATACACTTCAGGCACATGTGATGTAATCATCAGTCATCACTGCTCCATTCGGAGTATGGGGTCACTTCTGCTGTCGGGTTTCTGCACGACTAGCTAGAAGAAATCACCAGCGATTGCTGTAGTGGTTTATGAATATACTAGTTTCATATGTTGAGGTTGCCAGCTTCCTATATATAACCACTTAGCAAGAAAACATGTCAAATTTTCATTAGTAAAATAATAGTTACACTTACCCCAAAGTTTTGGGAATACACAATCTCCTCGCGCAGGTTAAATGGACTCGAGCAATTTAGGTTATATGCTCTCGAACCACTTGGTCTGGACATTTTGAATCCCTTTTATGACGGGTGAGTCTGCGAAACACTTGGTCTGGGAAAGTTTCTCTTATGACGGGTGATCCAATTCCTAGGTTTCCAGTCTTCGTATTTTAAGTACATGTCACTTAAGTTTTTCAGTCTCTGTATTTATAAAGGCGGGCTTACTTTTTTAAGGTTTTAAGTTTCCCAAATACTTTGATCTGTCACTTATAATATAGGAATTCTAAGTCCGATGTCTCTCTGACTTCTGGGAGTCGCTGATATGACGTGCACTGCAGTCTCTCTGTTCTATGTCTCTGATTTCACTACATTATATGTGCAGTTCTCAGTTCACATCACAGATGGTGCTTCTGTCGGATGTTCCAATAGGATTCATGGTTTATTCCGGCTTCTTACTTCAAACCAATGAATCTCTTTAGACTATGTTTCCAAAAATCCCCCACGTGTTTAAAATATTAAATTTAATATTCCAACGCGTGACCTCTTTCAAATCATGCGGTAATATTTCCGGTGGCATCTTGTGAAACCTCACAAAGGAAATCTGTGCACTATTCTGGCTAATGCCTTCCGCCAAGATGTCTACCCAGACAGATTATCTGTAACCATCACCAGGGATTGTCCCACAAAAAGCAATAAACGCATCTACCCTCTGTGTAATCTGCCAGACAAACAGACACCTACGTCGGCAACCCAGAAAGACAATCTTGGGTTCTATTTGCGTCGATCGGTGAGACCGTATTGTCACCAGCTTTTCACCCATTCACCGTGTTTTATCTCTAGTTTTCCAGTTTACAGTGTTTTATCCCTAGTTTTACAGTGTTTTATTCCAAGTTCTCACATTTACAGTATTTTATCCCCAGTTTTCCAGTTTACAGTGTTTTATCCCCAGTTGTCCAGTTTACAGTGTTTTATTCCCAGTTTTCCAATTTACAGTGTGTTATCCCTAGTTCTCCAGATTACAGTGTTTTATCTCTAGTTCTCCCATTTACAGTGTTTTATTCCCAGTTTTCCAGATTACAGTGTGTTATCGCCAGTTCTCCCATTTACAGTGTTTTATACCCAGTTTTCCAGTTTACAGTGTTTTATCCCTAGTTTTCCAGTTTCCAGTGTTTTATCCCCAGTTCTCCCATTCACAGTGTTTTATCCCTAGTTTTCCAGTTTACAGTGTTTTATTCCCAGTTTTCCAGTTTACAGTGTTTTATCCCCAGTTTCCAGTTTACTGTGTTTTATTCCCAGTTTTCCCATTTACAGTGATCTATCCCTAGTTTTCCCAAGCAGGCTCTTGAAAAATCAAATTATTTATTATTATTTTTTTGGTAACGGTGCCAAAAAAAAATAAGTAAAGTAAAATACGAAACAGATTATATGTGGGCTGTGTATTTTCTGTGCTTCTCTATGGTGCTAAATGCTGGAGAGTAACAGAGAAGGTAATTTCCTAATTGTCCTCTTTCCACGCAATCTGACTCAGGAACGTTTTCCAAATCTTTTGGTAGAATACCATGACCAACCGAAGAACTGCTAACTCGGAGCAACCGAGAGGACTTAATATCATCATAGCTGGCAGACGCTGGAACTGGTTTGGCCACGTCCTCGTAAGAGACCCAGATGCCATCACAAGAACAGCTATGCTATAGAACCCTGAAGGAAAGCGAAATAGAGCCCGATCAAAAAAACTTGGTGAAGAATTGTGTTGGCCGAGATGCAAAGAATGATCCAGAGCTGAGGCACTGCACGAAGGATGGTCGCCGACCGAACAAAGTAGAAGCAGTTTGTTGCTGGCCTACAAGACGCCACCAGGCGTGATGGATACTGACTGCTTTGACAGCCGGCGTCTAAGGATCCAAGAAGATGAAGAAGTTAGCAGATTGTGCCGTACAGGAGTAAAGTGTTGGAGAATTCAAGATACCAGGTCAGGTTCCTGCAGTGATGATGTAGTTCATCACATTAGTATTGATGTAGTTCATAACATTAGTGACGATGTAGTTCATAACATTAGTGATAATGTAGTGAATAACAAATACAATGATGATGTAGATGATAACATTAGTGTTGATGTAGATGATAACTACAATTATCATGTAGATGTTACCGTAAATATGTCGATGACAACTACAGTGATGATGTAGATGATAACTACAGTGATGATCTAGATGATAACTACAGTGATGACCTAGATGATAACTACAGTGATGATCTAGATGATAACTACAGTGATGATCAAGATGATAACTACAGTGATGATGTAGATGATAACTACAGTGATGATGTAGATGATAACTACGGTGATGATGTAGATGATAACTACGGTGATGATGTAGATGATAACTACAGTGATGATCTAGATGATAACTACAGTGATGATCTAGATGATAACTACAGTGATGATCTAGATGATAATTACAGTCATGATCTAGATGATAACTACAGTGATGATCTAGATGATAACTACAGTGATGATCAAGATGATAACTACAGTGATGATGTAGATGATAACTACAGTGATGATCTAGATGATAACTACAGTGATGATCTAGATGATAACTACAGTGATGATCTAGATGATAACTACGTTGATGATGTAGATGATAACTAAAATGATGATCTAGATGATAACTACAGTAATGATGTAGATGATAACTACAGTCATGATATAGATGATAACTACAGTGATGATGTAGATGGAAACTACGGTGATGATCTAGATGATAGCTTCGGTGATAATCTAGATGATAACTACAGTGATGATGAAGATGATAAGTAAAATGATGATCTAGATCATAACAACGGTAATCATGTAAATGATAAATACTGTGATGATCTAAATGATAACCACAGTGACGATCTAGATGATAACTACAGTGATGATGTAGATGATAACTACAGTGATGATCAAGATGATAAGCACAATGATCATCTAGATTATAACTACGGTGATGATGTAAATGATAACTACAGTGATGATCTAGATGATAATTACAGTGATGATGTAAATGATAACTACAGTGATGATCTAGATGATATACAGTGATGATGTAAATGATAACTACAGTGAGGATCTAGATGATAATTACAGTGATGATGTAAATGATAACTACAGTGATGATGGGGAGATGAAGTTTGCGTTCTTGAGCCAAGTGTGTCACGTATGCTGAGCCAGTATTGTTGTAAGATGTTTGTGATGTTGTTATCGATCTATGTCTTCGTCTTTCCCATGCCTTGACACCGGATCTTTTAGTGTTGTATGCGCGTATTGGTAATTTATCGGGCTTCATTCCCATCATGACTGATGTAACCGAAGGTTGTAGAGGGTAAAATGTCTGACAAAAACTACTGAGGCCCTAACTTTTTAAAGGCATTGTCATAAAATGACCGTGCTAGTCATTTTATCGTGTTCTAAATGTTTTCTTCTCCATATTGTACCTTCCTTTTATTTCTTCTTGGCGCATATTGTCTCTCAGGTTTGAAAGCATTTCACAAGTTTTATGTTGTTATTTCGCATGATCTATCCTTGGTAGAGATAACGTAAACAACCCAGCTGGGAGAAGACAGCTGGGTCTTCCTTGCCTATGTTTTTAAACACACACAAGTGTAGTGTAAAGTTTTTTTAAGCGTAGTGCCAGTAGTAGATACTGAAAGAACAGAATTGGTGGTCTGCCTTGAAATAAATGAAGTCCCAGTGTTGGAGAAGAACATTGTTATCACAGGATAGTCACGGTTGTGAAGGTTTCTGCTTCAGAAAGTATTCAGAGTAACGTCAGGCCCAAAAGTGCCACCTTAACTATGTAACTACTTATGATAATCAATAATTCAATAAAACTCAGACTTTAACAACATAAAATTAATAATCTGAGTACAATTATTGAATTTATTATGTACATCTATCTTTTCTTCTTGAGAAATTTTGAATGGAGGATGATGGAATTCAATGAATAAAATATTGTACAAAATCTGAATGGTGGTTGATTTATATTTCTAAATTATTTAATTTAAAATATCTTTGCTTGAATTTTCTACTTAAGTTGAAACAAAGTTCCTCAAATGTTCTTTTCAATCTAGTCTCTTGGCTATGCTAATAGACTAATGTTTTTCATCTAATCACTGTCATGGTCTACTCTCATGTGGTTGCATAAATCTGAACATATGCGTTACTCAACTTTCAAGTCTTATGACTGTCTTCACTTGAATGGCACAGATTAATCAGTGTAGGCCTCCCTCTAGACCACCTACTGCTGATGGTGACTGAGGATGAAATCCTTATGACAATAGCAGAGGCTTCTGTATTATGTCAGATAGCACAGATTGATCTGGACTCTAGACCTCTGATTATGATGACACACATGAACCCTCTTAGGATAATTACAAAGTCCAGAAAAGACTTGGTTTGGAGCTCTGCTCCACCTGAGATTTCGCCTCGAGTAATAGCGGGCGCACGTAAAAAAAAGCATGCGAGAGAAATCCGTGCTTGTTGTAGCGAGTTGAAAAAAACCATGCCTAACATTCTTGGAAAGTAGGGCAGTGTGCCAGCCAATCAAAAATCGCGAGTGCACTGCAATCGATCGATAATTGTTGTGGCGTTTAGTAGGAAATAAGAACTATGCAAATTCTTGGATGGATTTAAGTATCGTTTAAGAAAGGCCCCATATAATGTAGCACATTTTCATACTCCAGCACTTGGTTCCATTGAGTCAAACGACACCTTCAGACTAGCCAGGCCCGAAGAAATTAGAATTTCAAGAAAGATGACTGGACCAAGTATTGAAGATCTTTTGAAATAAACCAGCACGAAAATTCGGCTTTACAATACTGGAGACCACAAGGTCCTCGGAACCTGCAAACATAATAGTGGGATTATCATTTAAGTAATACTCGACTACATGGAAGACGGCCACAAAACCTGTGGCCCGACATTATTCGGAAGTCTACCTGTGTCAGACGTTTGTAGAAAAATATAACCCGATGCGTAGTAAGTTGTAACATACACTTTAACATTTTATGTTTTACATTTAATATGTTTAACTCGCTGGTGGTTGTACAAGTTCATCTGAGGCTGACAACTTCAGCATATGAAAATGATAGAGCCTTGAACCAAGCGATGGTGGCTGCTTTATGTCGGTTCTCTGACATGGAACCAAAAGCAGAGGTAGCCTCAGGCTCCAAGTGGAGCAGTGAGTAAATGATGATGACATCATGGTGCACGTAATTATTACATTAACATTTCAAGTGCATATGTATATTTAAACATGCTTAAATCAGGCAAAAGTGGTTTTCCGCTGTCCAGCCACATTTTTTCCCGTCAGATTACATGAATTAACGATGATCTTTTCATCCTATCCACTAGGTTTACCATTGATGCTCAGGGAGGGTAATATTACTGAGGAAAAAAAGGGAAACGTTTGTGGTACAAGTCGGAGATACCAGTTTGTGGTACAAGTTGGAGAAACCAGTTTGTGGTACGGGGTTGGTGATACGAATCTGTGGATCAAGAGCTTGGGGTCTACGCTAGACGACTGCCTTTGGCGTGTTGTGAAGATCCTTTCCTTGACGTTAGGAGCGGTTACCCTGCAACTACGCCTAGGACGTGCCCTCAACACAGAAGTCGACAATTGACGGAGCAGTCAGAAACCTATCCAACATCTGCCCAGATAAGTGATTTTAGTCTGACCAAAACAAGATAATTCTCACCACCAATTCAAAACACCCTCACACGATTTCGATGAGGATAAGCTCTATAGAGTAAATTGTCTCACATCATTTGTATATTTACTCATGTTAAACCAAAATTTATTATAAAATTTGTTATATCTATTTACAAATTAATTGTTGATTTAATTATGACAGAGCTAAGTGCGCACATATGAATCAGTGATCTTAAATATAAATACAAAAGAGCTACTTGAGTACATTCAAAAATCCGGCCATCGATAATCCGGTTCCTTCAGATTTCCGGCATGGATTTCGGAGCGCATTTTTAAATTTACAGCGTTGGCGCGCCACTGTTTTCTGGAGCAGTTTATGTTTTGATGCAGCTGTTGGGTCTTGCACGTGTTAACAGGCATTCCTGCTCATTTCTCATTTTATCATTTATTTGCTGCTGTTTAGCCCCATTATGGATTCAGCAAATAAAAGAAGTGGTGTAAAACGTAAACATCGTTCCTTGTCGATCGCAGATAAAGTGTACAGGTAGTCATTTTCTGTTAAATATATACAGAATATATAACCATAAAAAATCCGGCATTTTCAAAAATCCGGCACTCCTTAGGTCCGGAGGTTGCCGGATTTTTGAATGTCTACTGTACTATTTTACTGAATAATTCAGTTTGGTGCTCAGGAAAGAGAAAACGTATATTTATCTTCATAGACGGGCGAGCAGATGCGAACAAGCAGGATTTAAAAAGAACAGAAGATGTGTAAATCATATATTTACCCTCAAGAACATTATAAAGCAGTGCTCAGAATGGCAGAGACAGCTGTACATTAATTTCGTTTATTTTGAAAAGGCTTTTGACAGTATACATAGGGACAGTTTATGGAAAATACTGAGGGCTTATGGAATACCCAGCTGCATAGTATCAATCATTAAAAGCCTATATGCCAACTTTACGTGTAGCGTCGGGCAGAGCAACCTAACCTTTGAGGTGAAGACAGGAGTACGACAGGGATGCCCCTTATCAACCACTCTATTTTTAACAGTCACAGACTGGGTGATGCGCCAGACAACAGAGTTCAGTCCAAGAGGAATAAGATGGACTACATTTTCTACATGGGAAGATCTGGAATATGCAGATGACATTGCACTACTAGCACATTCACATCAACACATCCAGGAAAAAACGGATAGACTTAATAAGTTTAGCCAGCATGTGGGCTTGAACATCAATCTAAAGAAGACAGAGGTTATGACGCTCAATGTGAGCAACCCTGAGCCATATCAGTAAGGAATCAGCAACTGGAACAGACAGACACCTTCACATACCTAGGATGCATAGTAACACCAGACGGCGGAGCAAGCAAAGACATCAACAACAGAATGAACAAAGCAAGAACAGCGTTTTTTTAGTCTAAACAACATCTGGAAGTCCTCTCAGTACAGCACAAGCACAAAATTAAGATTATATCAGAGCTGTATGCTTTCTGTGCTTCTCTATGGTGCGGAATGCTGGAGAGTTACAGAGAAGGAAATGTCGAAATTGTCCTCTTTTCACACAACATGCTTAAGACAAATTCTCCGAATCTTTTTGCTGAATACCGTCACCAACCAAGATCTGCTTACTCGGAGCAAGCAAGAGGACATGCACACCATCATAGCTGGCAGACGCTGGAGCTGGGTTGGCCATGTCTTCAGAAGAGACCCCGATGCCAACACAAGAACAGCTATGCTATGGACCCCTGAAGGAAAACGAAAGAGAGGCCGACCAAAAACAACCTGGCGGAGGACTGTAGAGGCTGAGATGCAAAGTATGAACCAGAGTTGGGGCACTGTACGAAGGATGGCAGTAGTTTGTCATGTCCGCTACGGTTAGGATTTGTGGAGGATGAGCGGACTTTTATGTAATAAAATATACTGATCGATTGTGGAGGATGAGCTGACTTTTATATAGCAATATACCAGCTCGATAATGGCGGGTGTGTAGGTATTTTAATTGTTGTGTGTTGTAGCTGGTCGATGGGGGTGGTATTGACTTTGGTTGGCAGGGGTGCCGACTCATTTGGTGTAGGTATTTTAATTGTTGTTGTGTGTATTTTATTTATACAATATATTTTACAACAGGTAGACAATATATATATATATATATATATATATATATATATATATATATATATATATATATATATATATATATATATATATATATATATATATATATATATATATATATATATATATATATATATATATATATATATACATATATACATACAATATATATATATACATATATATGGAGACTGCCACAGTAAACGGAGAAGACATCACATGTTTGTATTACTCCACATTTTGAGAATCCCTGCATCCACTCCGGGCCTTCGTCAAGTTCCGCGGGTGCGCTATTTTTAGTATTCAGCAGATTGGGTTTTCCCGAAAACATACTATCTTACCGGGGATCCCTGTTCGTCTCTGATGCTAGAAAGAGCTCGGTGACTCGCTTCACCAAAGCATGCAAGGTCTTTTACTCCACAATAAGTCTAAAGAAAACAAATGTGCTGAGTCAAGAGGTAGGTGCTGCGCCAGTTATCACTATCGATAACTATGAATTGGCAGTGATGCACCACACACATACCTTGTGTCTATCATCAATGACAAACTCTCTCTGGACACAGAGATTGACAGCCGCATTGACAAAGCTGTAGCTACCTTTACCCGCCTCACATCACGTGTTTGGGGAAACTCCAAACTCCCAACGACGACCAAAGCTGGGATATATAACGCCTGCATCACCAGCTTACTTCTATATGGCAGTGAGAAATATGTGAAAATAGAAGAAATACTCGACAAAAAAATATGTGGCAGCTATAAGGAATATTTAAAGAAATGTTTGACAACTGGAAGACATTTTTGACAGCTGCAAGAATTATTTGCAGTACTTGACAACAGGAAAAAATATTTAATGACCAGTTTGGAAAACTACAAGAAATATTTAAAGAAATATTTAAAGAAGTCTTTGACAGCTGCAAGAAAAATTGGCAACCGGATTAGTCATTTGATGGAAAATGTGACAACTGCAAGAACTATTTGAAGAAATATTTGAAGAAATATTTGACAATTGCAAGAAACATTCGAAGCAATATTTGGTAATGAGAAGAAATATTTTAAGAACTGTTTTATAAGTGCAAGAAATATTTGAAGGCATATTTGGCTTGGCAACTGTAAGAATGAGTTTGATAAATATTTAAAACAATATTTGCCAACCGCAAGAACCATATGAAGAAATATTTGACACCTGGGAAAAAACATTTGAAGAAAAATTTGACAACTGGAAACTCATTTGAAGAAATATTTGACAACTGTAAGAAATATTTGACAACTGTAAGACATATTTGACAATTGTTAGAAATATTTGACAACTGTAAGAAACATTTGACATATGCAAGAAAGAATCAAAGAACTATTTGTCCCCTGCAAAAATAAAAAAAATTATAAACAGGTTAATAAATATTTACCTACAGGTTGGAACATGTGAGCAGGACTGGGAGAAAATTTTGGGGCTATCTTTGCTGATTGGAAGAAAAGTTTTCATTAAAGTTTGACAATTGCTGGACAAAAAAGTAGATAGCCATTTGATAACTGGAACAAATACTTAGTCACACTTGACTGAACAGGTAAAAAGTTTGGACACAAGTTTTATTTTGAAGAAAAATTTTACAACCGGGAAAAAACGTTTCATAAAATATTTGACAAACGGAAGAAAAAAAACATTTGAAGAAAAATTTGCCCACTGGAAAAACATTTGAAGAAATATTTGACAAGTGGAAGAAACATTTGCATAAATATTTGACAACTGTAAGAAATATTTGCCAAGTGGAAAAAAAAATTTGAAGAAATATTTGACCAGTGGAAGAAACAATTGCTTAAATATTTGACACCTGCAAGAAATATTTGACAAGTGTAAAAAAAAAAAAATTGAAGAAATATTTGACAAGTGGAAGAAACATGTGCAAAAATATTTGCCACGTGGGAGATACGTTTGAAGAAATATTTGACAAGTGGAAAATACATGTGCATAAATATTTGACAACTGTAAGAAATATTTCACAAGCTGGAAAAAATTTAAAGAAATATTTGACAACTGGAAAAAAATATTTGCATAAATATTTGACAAGTGGAAAAAATTTGACAAGTGAAAAAAAACATTTGAAGAAATATTTGACAACTGGCAAACCGTTTGAAGAAATGTTTGACAACTGGAAGAAATTTTTGACAGCTGCAAGAATTATTTGCCTTGTCAAGTACTGCCAACAGGAAAAAATATTTAATGAAAAAATATTTAATGAAAAGTTTGGAAAACTGCAAGAAATATTTAAAGAAATGTTTAAAGAAGTCTTTGACAGCTGATCTATTTACCTACAGGTTGGAACCTTTGAGTAGGACTGGGAAAAATGTTGGTACCATCTTTGCTGATTGGAAGAAATTTTTTCGCTAAGGTTTGTCAATTGCTGGACAAAAAAGTAGATAACCGTTTGATAACTGGAACAAATACTTAGTTATATTTATTTAATGTATCGCAAACCGTGTATCAATTTCACGGTTGTTTGTTTCACGGTCATCCAGACTGGTCACTTACCCGTGGTAGAGACATTAATCCAATAAATAAAAACCCGATGCCAGAGTTGTTCGAAAAAACTCGCGAAATTCGCGCGTACCTATCTAAAGTGGTTAAGGTTCCAGTAGTCGAAATGTGGGAATGCGAGTGGCAAAGCTTGAAGAAAACTGATCGAACAATCGATCGTTTTCTGAGCACGCCGGTCACCCGTGTAAAGCCGAGCTACGGCAAATTTAGATATCCTCTAACGGAACAACAGATTCAAGCCTCTGTTATAGATGAGCCGTGTTTTGTCATCATCGAATGCGATACCCACGTCACCGATAACTTGAAAGACCATTTTTCTTAAATGATGACCATTTTCAAAAAAGTCGACGCCACGAGAAACGATATAGACGATTTCATGGGTGAGCACGCGCGTGAACAAAATTAAATTTAATTCAAATGTACTAGCTTAGTAGTAGGCCTAGTCAGCTTTTAACTGTTGCTATCTAAACATAATTTAAAATTTATATATTAAAAAAATATTAATAGCTTGTCTTGTGTTAATTTAGCATTAGGCATAGATAGCGCATAAATACTAATTGTAAGTCGTCGGTAATAGGTATAAAATAAAGATAAAGGAATTAGACAATATTTAAAAAAAAAAGAGTAAAGACAACTCGTATACAACAACGTATTTGTAGCACAATAGGAGCAAATAAGGCCAACATAATGCTAACCAGATTGCAGTCAGGGGCGGGAAAAGCTTGGAGCAAAACAACAGAAAAACATACTAAGGAAGGAACATCAAAACGGTCAGAAAATGAAAGGAACAAAAACCCCGGTCTAAAGGACACAGAAATTAAGGACAAAATTAAAACCACCAAGGACAAAATAAAAGTGAACTCTGAAGTAAATAAAGACAGGGAATCAAACAACAACAAAAAGCAACGAGAAAGACCTCTATGCTAATGGAATTTTATAAAGTATACGATCAATGGTTCGTCACGAAGTCTTGCGTCGACGATCGATCGCGTTTTATAACTAGCGGTAAAAGCACGTGCGTGTTTGAACTTTATTAAAAATGGGCTGAAAATGTCGTCGACATTGTTTCAGTTGCAGCCTGTACAGTGACACTAAGGGGTCTGGTTGACGCCATAATCTAGTCTGCATATGGCATATATCTCTACGGAGCCTCGTTGTGTTCAATAAAACTGGCTATTAGGGATTGTCCAGCCTGGCCTTTGACAGTATTTTTTATGTTGGAGATACGGCTGTGTGCGGGGTCACTTACATACCACTAGATGGACATTGGGGTGAGTAGACTTATTACTCATGATATAATATAAATAATAAAGAAAACTACCCCGTGGACTAGAACTCGTATCAATATGTAATTACATTCACCTAACAAACGGAAATTCCATGTCATATTTTTACATCAAAAGACATGTCCACAACAATAATTACACCCCTTCCCCTCTCACCACCCTATATTCCCAGCAATACCTACACACAAACACACCAGACAAAACCAAAAAATCACCCCACCACACCCCGCTCATTAACCATCTTCCTCTATAAAATTTATCAGTTTTTATATTTTCCTCTATAAACCTTTGCCCCGCCATTTTATCGAGTTTTTGACTTCATTTTTTTCCTCACGCCAACACACACTCATGCGTCATCACCCCCGCGCACTCCATTAAAAACCCCACCGACCAGCTAACGACAACTTATCTGGTTTTTTTTCTTTCACCCATTTATTCACATCAATACCTACACACAAACGCCAGACAAAACCAACATCAACACCACACCACGATCATCTTCCTCTATAAAAATCATACTATGCGAATTTATCAATTTTTAAATTTTCCTCTATAAGCCTTTGCCTCGCCATTTTATCGAGTTTTTGATGTCATATTTCCTCATATAAACCCATTCCTCACTATCTACCCCCACTACCCCAACTCCAACTGCACACTCAACCCCCACGATCCTAACTTAAACCAAAAGATTCCATGTAACTTTCCAAATTAATTCATACTTTGTCTCGCAAAATATACTTCTGTTTATAAACCTTGGTATTTGTTATATTTATCTAAGTTGTAAAATATTTATTGTATGTATGTTAATATATATATATATATATATATAAATATATATATATATATAATATATATATATATATATATATATATATATATATATATAATATATATATATATATATATATATATATATATATATATATAAGGTAAAGGAACCCGTTACACGCCCATTGAGGCATATTGGGAATATGGTGTTAGGCCCATATTATCTTGACCGTCGGCACACTAGGGGTGATGTGGTCGGCATCACGCCGGCCGCCTTAACTTTCCCAGAGTTGCTCTGGTACCCATCATATATATATATATATATATATATATATATATATATATATATATATATATATATATATATATATATATATATATATATAGTATAAATAATGTCTACTTGTTGTAAAATATGTTGTATGACTAAGAAACAACACAATACAACAACACACAACAATTAAAATACCTACACACAACACACCATACAAACCAAAAAGCAATACCACCCACACCACACCGCTTATACATTGTCTTACTCCGACGCTACACCCCAACACACACACCCATGAGTCATCACCCCCACCAGCCAAAACCAATACCCCCCGCGCACTCAAAAATAAACACCACACCACGATCATTTGCCATCTTCCTCTATAAAACTCATACTAAGCGAATTTATCAATTTTTTTTATATTTTCCTCTTTATCTCAGTAGTGCCGGATTTTATCGATTTTTTATGTATGTTGTGTATATGTATATGTATATGTCGACATATATATATACATATATATATATATATATATATATATATATATATATATATATATATATATATATATATATATATATATATATATATATATATATATATATATATATATATATATATATATATATATATATATATATATATATACCCTTCAAAAGAAGTTAAGGACCAGTCGGTGAAAATGACCCAAAAGTTATAAAAATTATAAAAATTATATTTCATAAGCAATTAATCTGACATTGATTTTTCTCGAACGACAAACATTCAACACGTGCTGCATGGGCCACCAGCATACCGTGTGGCTAGCGTTCAGCTCAGCAAGCACGCTGAAAAAATGCTGCTGAGACACCAAAATGTGGGTGTTTTTAATGATATCTGATCATGAAAAAAATACCTGCTATTCCAAAAATGCGTGATGCATGTGGGAGACTATAGTGTTGGTCTTGAGCTGTACTCACAAAATTGTCTTTATAAGCAACACAAGTGCTGCATAACCATTGCACAACAATATGCCTCAACGACGAAAGCTGAGTGTTGTGGATAAAGGAAGAGCCATTGCGTGGTTGCAGGAATGTCTTACTGTCTGAAATATCGCTCAGAGGTTTGCCGTATCTCATTCAGTTATTGTCAGACTGCAGCAGCGCTTTGCCCAGTTGTGCTGTGTTTTTATTTTTCATTTTCATTTTCACTTTGCACCCTTAATAAAAATGGTCCTTAACTTTATCTCAGGAGTGCCGGATTTTATCGATTTTTTATGTATGTTGTGTATATGTATATATATTGTATGTATATATATTGTAAAATATATTGTATAAATAAACAACACACAACAACAATTAAAATACCTACACCACATGAGTCGGTACCCCCGCCAACCAAAGTCAATACCACCCCCACCGACCAGCTACAACACACAGCAATTGAAATACCTACACACCCGCCATTATCGAGCTGGTATATTGCTATATAAAAGTCAGCTCATCCTCCACAATCGATCGGTATATTTTATTATATAAAAGTCCGCTCATCCTCCACAAATCCTAATCGTAGTGTACATGACATACTACTGATGGCCACCGACCGAGCAAAGTGGAATCAATTTGTTGTTGCCCTACAAGACGCCAACAGGCGTGATGACCACTGATTGCTTTTACGCCCGGTGGCTAAGGATCAAAAAAGAAAGAGTCCTTATTTCTTTCAATCTTTCATGTTTTCATGATATTTCCAAGCGTTTTTCTTCTCAAAACATGCCCAAACACAGTGGATTTTTTTCCCCTTTTGGTCCTTATGGAGCATAAAGCCACCACTGTAGCTGGTTCCCTGGCAGGAAACCTGCACACAAACATTCACATGCTCTTACAGCTGTGGTTTCTGTAGCAATTAGTTTTACATGATGAGGTTACCAGACTCAAATTAGTCACCTTGTACAACATGCTTGACGGACGGACCAGTAGTTGAATTCTTTCTTTGTCTCATCAGAGACCCACAGGTGCTGCATAGAGAAAAGAAAGTAGATAGCTTCCTTCTAATGTCAGTAATAATCTTCCTCAACATTTTCACCTCTGTCGCAAGCTGATATCGATCCTTACCACTTTGAGGACCACTGTACTGTTTGAAATGTCCTGGACCAGAAGTCTCGTGGCAGCTGGAGGAATTATTTCACATAATATTAATTACGTCTAAAAGTGTCCATGGACCCTGAAGGTGATAACCTCGTTACTTGGCATCAGACAAAGGAATGTGATTGTCCCGACAACAACCCTAAAGGGAGCCAAATCTGGCCTCTAAAGCGATGACCAGAGTTGACCGGAGCAACACAATACACACTGACCAGTCCTCACAAAGATGGATGGTCCAAGACGTAGAGGAAATCTGTACTAATGCTGGGGACACGACTATTACCTGGGTGCGTTCTTTGTGTCACAAATGGACCTGTTGCCCCAAATACATCGACAGGTGTGCCAGAGAATGAATGAGCCGTAAAGTGTTGGTGAGGCGTGTTACTAGGGACAAGATGGGACCTGAGTGAATTTTAATCTATTCGTACGCAGACAGACTTAAATAAGTTCACGCGCGTACGGTCAGTGCACCTGGCACGTAGAAACATTCACAATCACTTGTTCTTTCGTAAAATATGAATTTGACCTCGTTTTGGCGAGGCGCGTACAGTTTAACCTAGACACCAAGTCTCTCGGTTATATTAGAGTGCATGTCCAAGTATGAAAGACCTGATGAAATGGTCTATGTTTTCTTCTTATATTTAATGGCTCTTTTATCGTTCTTGAACCCTCTTCCCCCCCCCCCCCCCCCCCCCCCCCCCCCCCCCCCCCCCCCCCTCCGGGATTTCTGTTGTTTTTGTGCATTATTTAAGGCTACGTTTATGTTGAAGGTGCTTTATCGAAACATCCGTTCTTCGCATTGTATTTGTGTACATCTGTAAAACTAGCAAACAAATTGTTTTCCTTTAACTCAATTTTTTAAAACCTTTTTGTGTGCCGTGTGCCTCTTTATTTGTCTAATAAAAACCATGGGCCCCTTCTTTAAAATAGAAAAAATATGCATAAAATAATCATTTAAATTTTACGTGGCGATGCTTTCTTCGGCGCCACCTCAGATTGGGCGAAAAGAAGCTCACACTGCAAACAGAAGAGACGAGAAAACGACGAAAGGAACACCAGGAAAATAAGCAGCTGAGGGCTGTCAGCTCAGGGGCGCATTACCATAGTCAGTTATGACTTTGAGAGCTATTATAAGTTATGCAGATGGACCTCCTAGAATCTCAGGGGTTTATGGACCACTGGTTAAGAAACGTGGTCTAACTTGGGCAAAATAAAGTAGCAAAATATAAATATTTTCTCATAACACGAAATGAGACTAAAAGAACAATTTTACAATTTTTAGCGTCACTTTTAGCTTATTACTGAAAATTGGGCTGTTTAAATGTTTGCTAATGTTCACGGGAAATGGACTCCGCCATGCAGTTCTTTAATTCTGAGACAGCTCATTGTTAAAGAAAAGTGGAAGGAACCATTCCTTCTTCGTACACCTTCAGAAATCAGCTTGAATATGTCAAAAGAAAGAAGTGGTCAGCTTGAGGCAATTTATCTCTCCGTAGAGCTTCTCCAGGAATGGTACCGATGACGACCACATGTGCTTTCTCTGTTCCTCATACTTTGGGCATCTTTGAAGCAGATGTTGAGCTGTCATTTTATCGGTGCCACATTTAAACTCATCGGTAGTTCCTATCTTTAACTTGTTGAATAAATGGTATCGCAATCTGTTATAGGGAAGGAACCATTTCAGAATGTAGCTTTTGTTCATTTTCGTAAAATATCGATTTATATACTAGCAAATAACCCGTCAAATTGAGACAGGTTTGAATTATTGCGTGATTTTGCTGCATGTCCGAAAGATATCATTACTTCTGTGTTAATTTCATTCCTTTATATTCCATTTAACATATATTGGTTCTTCCTAATCAAACTTCTCTGGATGCATTTGCTATGAAGCGACGGAGCAACGCTTTAAAAAATGGCATGAGGAAATGTGATAGAAAACTAACAGAATGATATTTGGCTAATTAATGGAACAATTCATTTATCGTTTGTTTGTTGTTGAAAGTACGGATATCTTTTAAAATGTTGCCTGTGTACGTTAAAAAAAACACCACACATACACAACAAACAATAAAAATATACCTTTTACTCGTACTACGCCCGTCTCTGAATCATTATTTTAATGTGTATGAATGTGGGCGATTAAATCGGCTGACATATCAATACTTATTTGGGCGAAATGGGACATATGTTCCCCTCTAATTCTCATTTATCCTTCCACATGAATGTCTATTGTATATTAGTAAATAAATAAACAAACAACACACAAAGGTATGTTATCAGGCACTCAGAGAGAAATAAAGAAGTAGAGGACCAGACAACAGAAAAACAACAGAAGTGATAGGCTTACCGGGAATCGAATCAGGACTTTCCGAAAGCACCCACTGCCTAGCCACGGGAGCGAATCGCCACTATCCACTCTGCCAACTAAGCATTACTAAAATGTTGTATATTCTACATATTAGTTTGAACATAAATTTTAATGTACTATTTGCAAATTTAGATAAACTCTATTCAAAATTTACTGTTATTTATTGTCACGGGATGCCTCCCCTTTCTCGGCAGTGATGGTCCAACAATGGCCAAAACCTAGAGTAACTAATGTAGGTCTTCAAAGGTATCTACCTTCGCACAAGTTTACTTTTGTCAGAGATGCTCACAATACGCTGTCTTGGCCATATCCGCCGCATGGAAGATGGTCGCGTGCGTCGCATGGAAGATGGTCGCATTCCCAAAAATATCTTCTACGGACAATTGGTATATGGCAAAAGAACAGTCGGGGCGACCCCAGCTGAGGTTCAAAGATGTGGGCAAGAGAGACATGAAGGCACTAGACATAAATCCAGCAACTAGGGAGGATAATGCTGCTGATCGCATCAAGTGGCGATGCTTCTTGCGGTGCAACCTCAGATTGGGCGAAAAGAAGCTATCACAACAAGAAGAGAAAAAAACTCGCCAACAGGTAAAAAAAAAAAAACAGCTGGGGGCTATCGCGTCGGGTCAGGGGCGTATTACCATTGTCAGATATGACTGAAGGGGGCTACTACTACTACTACTACTACTACTACTACTACTACTACTACTACTACTACTACTACTACTACTACTACTACTACTACTACTACTACTACTACTACTACTACTATTTTTTACCTCTACTACTACTACTACAACTAATTTTTTCTACTACTACTACTACTACTACTACTACTACTACTACTACTACTACTACTACTACTACTACTACTACTACTACTACTACTACTACTACTACTACTACTACTACTACTACTACTACTACTACTACTTTTTTCTGCTACTACTACTACTACTACTACTTTTTACTACTACTACTTTTTCTATTACTACTACTACTACTACTACTACTACTACTACTACTACTACTACTACTACTACTACTACTACTACTACTACTACTACTACTACTACTACTACTACTACTACTACTAGTACTACTACTACTACTACTACTACTACTACTACTACTACTACTACTACTACTACTACTACTACTACTACTACTACTACTACTACTACTACTACTACTACTACTACTACTACTAGTACTAGTACTATTACTACTTTTTACTACTACTACTACTACTACTACTACTACTACTACTACTACTACTACTACTGCTACTGCTACTGCTACTACTACTACTACTACTACTACTACTACTACTACTACTACTACTACTACTACTACTACTACTACTACTACTACTACTACTACTACTACTACTACTACTACTTTTTACTACTACTACTACTACTACTACTACTACTACTACTACTACTACTACTACTACTACTACTACTACTACTACTACTACTACTACTACTACTACTACTACTACTACTACTACTACTACTACTACTGCTACTGCTACTGCTACTGCTACTGCTACTGCTACTACTACTACTACTACTACTACTACTACTACTACTACTACTACTACTACTTTTTACTACTACTACTGCTTTTAGCTACTACTACTTTTTACTGCTACTACTACTACTACTACTACTTTTTACTACTACTACTGCTTTTAGCTACTACTACTTTTTACTGCTACTACTACTACTACTACTACTTTTTACTACTACTACTACTACTACTACTACTACTACTGCTACTGCTACTGCTACTGCTACTGCTACTACTACTACTACTACTACTACTACTACTACTACTACTACTACTACTACTACTTTTTACTACTACTACTACTTTTTTCTACTACTACTGCTTTTAGCTACTACTACTTTTTACTGCTACTACTACTACTACTACTACTTTTTACTACTACTACTACTACTACTACTACTACTACTACTACTACTACTACTACTACTACTACTACTACTACTACTACTACTACTACTACTACTACTACTGCTACTGCTACTTTTTACTACTACTAATACTACTACAACTACAATTTTTTATTTCTACTACTAGTTAGTTTTATTATTACTTCTACTTTTTGCTACTACTACTACTACTACTACTACCACTACTACTACTTTTTACGACTACTACTACTACTTTTTACTAGTGTTTCTACTACTACTACCACTACTACTACTTTTTACTACTGCTACTACTTACTACCACTACTACTACTACTTGTCTATAACAACAAGAGTATCCCGAGTGTATCACATATTTTTCTCTACTTTTAATACTTCTTCTTCTTCTTCTTCTTCTGTCCTTAGCCAACGACCGGCAAAGCAGTCAGTGGCCATTACGCCTAGTGGCGTCTTAAGGGCAACAGCGAACAGATTTTCTTTGCCATTGTTCCCATCACGCCTAATGGCGTCTTTAGGGCAACGACAAATCAATCCGTTTGCTGTTGTTTCCGTAATCAAAGTGACTGGCAAACGGGTGATCAGTACTTTTAATACACTTGAAAGTAAATCTAAACGGCAAAATCTGTGCTGTTTTATTCATTTTATTTGTCATCATCGGACCATTGCTTCGTGCAATTCCTGTAGACCTCTTACGAGACAAATAAAGAGCATGTATACTGCTCGCTCAAGCATGTCGTACAAGGAGACTACAACCAGTGCGCAACAGGAACAATCAGCATTCATACCCTTCCACATTTTTTGACAGAGACTGAGCACCTATGGGTTTGCCCGGAATGCAGTGATGTCGATTCTGATCAACATGCTCCAAAGGGAGCGGAAAGAAAATTAAAAAATAAAAAAAAAATCTGGCCATTGAAGACGCGTGTAGTTGTTGGTCAGTAATACTGAGTCCAAGAAAAGGTAAGTCGGGCTGAAATACTCGGTGATTTAGGATGATTCCATTTTCCTCATGATCACCCTGAAGCCCCGTTTTGAACATGGGCCTTCCATTAATGACGTCATTATTTTAGATTTTCTGACCGAATCTGTAGTAAGTAAAAGAAACACGGGGATTAATATTAATAGGTATATGTATAATTTTTTGTTAGACCAGACGTAACAAAAATGACAATATTCGACAAATGTTACACAACCGAAAGAAGTAAAGCAAGTTTGTGAGCGATCTTGAAAGGGTAATTATATAATGTGAGGACAAATTCAACAGGATTGATGTGAAGACACATTCAACAGGATTGATGTGAGGACAAATTCAACAGGATTTATATGATGACAAATTCAACAGGATTGGTGTGAGGACAAATTCAACAGGATTGATGCAAATTTCAAAACAAACAAACAAACAAACAGATCTCAAGAACAAGCCAAGAGAAATAATATTTTATTGACACTTACTTTTATTAACTAACATTAATTTCCAATTAACATTCATAAACCCGTTTAAAAAACCTGATATTAAATAGAAAATGAATTTCATAATGATGTTTTTTAACACATTCATGATCATAATAAATCATCAAATACCATAATTCCCGCCGTAAGGTACTTCAGTCGGTCGGTCGGTCAGTCACATTTTGCACACCGTCATTTGCGCACTTTTTTCTATTTTCGAGAGAGTACATTAACTTTCGACCACAGCTAAGGGGGTGCAACTGTGGTTGAAAGTTAGACAATAATTGTATTGTTTCCCCTTATTTGTAGCGAAAATAGAAAAGTGTGACGGTGTGCATTAAATCAACAGACAGTCAAGATACCGTACTCTTCTGTCCAGTTTCATTCGGGAAACGGATCTAACTCATCTTTTTTCTTAAAAATAACCTTAAAATGTAAGTTTTTTAAATTGTTTCCTCATGACAAAATTTTAATTTAAAGTATTGCAGACTTATTATTATGGATCAAAATGATAAGATGGCTAAAAGGAAGAGACGATCGCGTCATTCACAGCGAGTAAGCGAGACTATAGAAGAAGCAGCAATGTAATACGTGTAACAAAAACAACACACTATAATTAAAAACCTGCCAATTTTGGCGGGTTGTTGCTAGTACATTCATAATCATCTATTGTTGGTTGAAAGATTGACATTAATAATAAAAAATTGTTACAAGTTAAAAATTACATCGTAAATTATAACATTGTTTAGAAATTTACTTCCATTAATTTACATAAATTAATAAGCATTTTTAAAGAAAGAAGGCTCAATACCTTCCATCTACGGTGTCTACGCCACATTCTCAGTATTTCGTGGAAGGACAAAGTGACAAATGTCGAGGGGTTGTTACGTACTGTCCTTCAAAGCATGTATACACTTCTTAGACAGCGCAGACTACGCTGGCTTGGCCATGTCTGCCACTCTGCATGGAAGATGGTCTCACACTGACATATATCTTGAACTGACAACTGGCAGATGTCAAAAGAACAGTTCGGCGACCACAGCTGAGGTTCAAAGATGTGTACAAGAGAGACATGAGGGCACTGGACATAAATCCAGCAACATGGAAGGAAGGATAAGCTGCCGATAGCACCAAGATTGGGCGAAAAGAAGCTCTCACGACAAGCAGAAAAGAGGGGAAAACGTGGAAAGAAAACACCAAGAAAGTAAGCAGCTAGGGCTATCACCTCAGGGGCACATTACCATAGTCAGTTATGACTTCGGGGGGGGGGGGGGGGGCGCTATTATTATTATTACTATAATTGGCATTTTAAAATACTGTCAAAGAAAACACTTAAAAAATCAGGAAATGATTTTACTTTATCTTAACTCTGATTTATATAACTGAGTAATCTCGTTTGCAATCATAACCATAGTAATCAAATGTACAGACATTTGAGGCACAGAGTTTTATCACAACCAGATACAGAAACAAATGGGATGCAGTGCACACAATGTTGCACATTACCAACTCAGCAGAAGAGAACATGTGCAGAAGAAAAGCACATGCCACAACAGATTAGCTAACGAGCTAATGAAAGAAACTACCCATGAGTATAAATGTGGCACTGATAAAATGACTGTTGAACATCTGCTTCAAAGATGCCCAACATATGAGGAACATAAAAAGTGTATACAGCCGTCACAAGTACCATTTTCAGAAAAAAAACTGTGCTCCGATCTCCTCCCTTAGATCCCACAAGGAGGATCTCAGCGCAGTGCACGAACTCCGTAGCACCGGCGAGAATCCCAATATATATATATATATATATATATATATATATATATATATATATATATATATATATATATATATATATATATATATATATATATATATATATATATATATATATATAATTTACAACTGAGTTAATATGAACAAAGGATTTAGATTTAGTCCAACAAAAGTAAGACACTTTAAAACTGCGATGCCGTGATGCTATAAATAGCGACGGTCCGTAGAACGCGCAAATGGTGCCATTTATTGAACATGCGCGCACATCTCAGCGCCGGATGTGACAACAGGAAGCAGACGATTAATTGTGTGCTACAACATTCAAAAAGCATTTCAAAATTATTTACAATGTTAAGAAGATCAAGAAGTTTGTCTAACAAACGTGTCTATTTGAGAAACAGGCACAGTAGAAAAATCGAACAAGTAAGTAGCATGCACTCTTGTGTTACATAATATATGCGTTTGTTTTTGTTGATTGTCTGCAAGAAAGGTATTGCGTTCTCAAAATCATCATCAGCTGCCATCTCCATATCGGAGGCCGGCTCCAATGGATGTCTAACGTATTCTGTCTATTGTCTTGATGGGCACTCTGATAGATTATTTCCTGTCCATCTCTCGACGTTTCCTTCCCACCTGTAGCGCTGTCTTCCTCTTGCACGTTTGCCTTCTACTCATCCTTCGATTATGGTCTTCAGTAAGGTGTTATGTATTTTTTACATTAGGCTACCAAAATATTTTACCTGTCTAATTTTGATCTTCATTAATTCTATTTTTCATTCCTAGGTTTTCAAGGACATTTTTTTTCTTCTCTTTTCGTGAGACTTCATGAGACATGCCATATTCTTCTATTGCCACATCTCAAAGGCCTAAATTCTATCCATGTCCCTCCCCCCCCGTGTCTTAACATGGTGGATTAGTCATAGGCCCCTACTTGTTATGGTGTTAAAGAAGGTGGTGTGTGTATGAAATATTGTAATGTTTGGGTTATTACTCTGTATTTGACATTAGAATTGTGTATTGCTTGAACCTCACCAAACACTTACATTCCTACCATACATTAACCATTACATATTAACATTTGAGCTTATTAAATACTGTTTGACTGTGTTTTGCAGTTCCCTCTGTCTGTTCCTAACACCTGTTCTATAGGTTACGGTTGAAGTACGTGCCTGTAAATAATCTCATGATATGATTCTCTTTTGTTCATGCGTCTTTTCTTTTAGTAGGAAATGCTCTATATTATTGTCTTGTAGACATTGTGCAGAGTACGGTCCTTTTATTCTAAAATAGCTTGTTCCGAGCTACAGCCAAACTCCCTTGGTTTCTTATTGCTGGGAATTTTAAATCCCTATGAACTTGTTCTTTGTCCCATGTAGTTTCCAGGGGGTCTCTGTAGAGACAGAAAGAATAGGCTAACTGCGCCTTCATGCATGTCTTACAATGTGACTAATGAGGTGCAAGGGGCTGCAAACCTCATCATGTAAAACAAATTGCTGCAGAAATCACCACTGAAAGATCATGTGACTACTTGGTGCAGGCTTCCTGCAAAGGAACCAACTGCAGCGATTGCTCCATGCTCTGTAAAGGGTACAAATTAAATTAATGATGATTATGATATACTTGTTCTTATTGGAGTTTTGAACAATTTATACGTTTGTCTTCCTATAAGATTTTTAACCCATGCTGCTGACCATTCTTCTCTTCTTCTTCAAGTACCATGCCTAGTGGCATATGAGATCATGTCTCCCCACAACTTCTTGTTTCCAGTACAATTGATCAGTTCTGTTGTTGACCTTCCATGCCATGATGGCAAACTGTCCAGTATTTGCTATCTTTGTTTTCCCCTATCTCTTTTTCCGTCAGTCCTACCTGTTGTTACGATATATTTCACCTTTCTTCTCATAACGTGCCCAAATAAAGTGGATTGCTTCTTCTGACTCGTGAAAGAAGTTTCTTTTGCGCATCAGCCTCTTTCAAGACATCCTCTTTACTCTTTTTGGCTGTCCATGGTATTTTTAACATTCTTCTGTAAAACCACATCTCTGTGGCCTGTAGTGCTTTCCATACTTGTTTACTAACTGTCCATGACTCACTTCCATGCCTCAGGATTGGTTCTATATAACACTGAAGAACTCTGTTTCTTACTTTCATTGAGAAAGAAATGTTGCATGAAATACTCGTCATGTTATAGAATGCTGTTTTTGCCTGAACTATTCTTCTCTAAGCAACTGACCATTACCTGTCAATGTTCTTTTAATTAATTAAGCTTCTGATCTTTGTTGAACTCATCACTACATTTATTCAGTTTTTTAGTTGCTCTATTTTTTGAAATTTTCTTATCTGCATTTAAGTTTCTTTCTATGCCAACAAAGTGAAAGTAACCAGAACAATTATATTTAAACTGAACATCCTCTGGAATGTAGGTATACATTAGCCAGAAATATCTATTTAGCTTTATCCGATCTGTCAACCTCCTGAGATAAAAACCTGTACGGCTTACCAATTAAAATCTATACAAAGTAAAAACAAAACCTGTACACAGTACCAATAAAAACTTAACAAGTAAAAAAACCGTACACAATAGTTTTTGTAAGACAGAAAAAAAACTGTTTAATATAAAAAACAAACATCAAATGTACTTTTAAAAAATTTACAAACTGCTTGTATGCCTGTACATTAAAAATTCCTGTTCAAATTATCCCTTTCCTGTACATATTGACAGGTATGGTTCTACTGCATTCTTTTAAAGGTTCTTAGAACTTGAATGTCTGAAAGTGAGTCTGATAAAATCAACAGTTTCGGTTCAGGGCTGTTAGAGATTATTTCTAGTGCTTTTAGTATTTCCACCATCTCTACAGTAAAAATTGAATATATTTTCTTTTATATTGTTTCTTTTTACAATTTTCTTAGTTGGAGTATTTATTCCTACCATAATTTACCATCATCTCCAAATATACTGCAGTGCTCTTTTTCTGATATTTGTTGTATATTTTCTGGCTGTGGTTTTGATATTGTCTGTATCATTATTAATTATTTATACCAGGTGGTACTCTGTATTCAACTTCTTGAGCTCCCAAACTGGTAGCACCGACTTTTATATACTAATGTAATTAAGTGATGTATTCAACACATTCAGATGTACTCATATCTCCATACATTTCCACCCTGTTGGTTATATACTGGTACTCAGTGGGATTGTTACTTGATATCTGACAAATGCTAGATTTACTGGGTGAGTCTTGTGTAACATAGTAACCTTGGTTATGTAATTTAGTTTTATTTCATTTCTTTGTAGTTTCGCAGGTAAGACTCCGAAAGCCATCTTCAGTGTTCCCATTGATGTTGATTTGAGTGCACCTGTTATTTTACATAATGCTGGCCCTGAATTCTAAGTTACTCTCATTACTATTTGCTGAGAATCATATACTTTGCTTCCATAACCAGTTTTTTCTCTGATGAAAGATTTATAAAACATGAGCATTGTCATAGTGCTTGCACCTCTTCCATGAACTTTCTATCATCTTAGCATGACCATTAATCCTGCGTAAGACTCCACCAGTTTATCAATGGGTTCATTCCAGTTCAGCTGTTGGTCTAGTGTCATTCTTAGCTATCAGGTAGCTAGAACTATGCTAGTATTTTGCTCTAGTATATTCATGTCCTATGAGTACACATGAGGGCAAGTTCGGGCACAATAGGCTAATCACCTGTTTGCCAAGTCTCTTTGATTACATGTCTGCCCTTGGGCCTTGTGCACTTGGGTCCCCTCTACACCTCGTTTCACGGGGTAGAAGAGGAAACGATTATGAGATGAGATGAGATATTCATGTCCATTATTTTATTTTTAACAACCCTGCCTCTGGTAAAGTTCATTTCATTTCCACTGTTTTATTTGCATTCAGCTGGAGTCCTCATGTGATGATAAGATGATAGGAAACTCTTTACAGAGCGATACAACAGGAAGCAATCTGATCATCAGAAGAAGTCCCCCCGTCCGACAAGTGTTTCGGCCCTATATACTCCTTTACACTCGAAGGGGGGCGGGCCCACTTGGGTCATGACTCCCAAGCGTCTCAGCTTCCTGTTGTCTTGCATCGAAAATGAACCCATTTCACTTATGGTAGCAACTTTAAATTCCACAACTCCGCCAGCCGTGGAGGCAATTGTGAAAGTAACAAGGAGAAGACAAATTATTCCGTTCGTTCCGTCGCAAACACTGAGACACCAGCGCGAAGTCAACGAGTCGCCACTGCGCGTTCCCCACTGGACTTTTGATACTGACACCCCTTATAGTATACACCGCTTGTCGCCCCTGAGTCGCAGCCCGTTCACTAGTCCACCACAAACCTCAGCGTATTGTGGACTTAGAAAAATTCCTGGTGTTTTCTGTACCGCAGCGTTTATTGTTACGATCTCCATTCCCCATTGCGGTTGTTCCACAGCCAGCCTGATGCCTTTTCGGCAGTTTCACTAAGCCTCTTCAGGGCCCTTGTTCTCGACTGTCCCCTCAGCCCCAACAGTTTCAATAGATCATACACTGATGCAGCCACAAGCCCTCTTGCGCCCACTTCAACAGCCATGACCCTTGCAGTGAACCCATCGTGTCTCAGATCCGCGGCCAGATCACTATACTTGGCCGCTTTGAATGAATGTTGCTCATCTAATCTGGATTCAAATGGCACTGTCAGTTCAATCAGTATGACCTGAAGCGTTGCTGCAGAATGAAGCACTATATCCGGCCGTCTCCGCGATTTTCTGATACTCTCTGGATATGCCCCTCGTCCAGGTAGGTCTACCGCCATCTCCCAATCATTTGCACAATCAAGAAGAGATGGTAAACTGCTACCAGGTTTATTCGGTTTGGGGTGTGCTGACTTTCCTGCCCTCAGAAAGTATGTGTTTGCGGTGTCTGGCCGGACTTTGCTATTCGCCTTCATTCTTGCCAGATCTATTGTCGCAGCAAGCTCATTTAGCACTTTGTTATGGCGCCAAGTGTATCGCCCTTGCCCTAATGACACCTTACACGCTGAGAGCACGTGTTCAAGTGTCTGCCTCCCCTGGCACAGGGGGCACTGCTCATCATCCGACTTTCCCCATTTCACAAGGTTGGTGGCCGACGGCAGCAGGTCATACAGTGATCTGACAACGAAGCTGAGCCTAAGAGGTGCCATATGCCATATATCATTCCATGTCAAGGACCTCTGCAGGGCTCCTTCCCATGTAGTCCATTGGCCTTGTTGGACCTGCTGCACTGCTTTTTGCAACCTCTTATCATTCTCAGCTTCTCGTATCTCCTGAACTACCATGTCTCTGCGCTCCCTGCTTGATGCCTTGGACCACCAGCGGATGTCTCCATGACCAAATCCCCGTCTATTCGTTTGTGTGTATCCGATTACCTCCCTCAGTTTGAGTGACTCTTGGGCAGCATCAACAGCTTCTTCCACTTTCCACTTCCTTCCCGTTTTCAGTGTGGGCTGAATGGACTTAACCACGTCATCAGCTGACTCGCGTAGCATCATTGCAAGCCTTGCCTTTCCAACTTTGTACTCTTCAACAACTGACTTGAAAGGAAGCAGAAGTTTTGACTTTTTGCAGTACAGTGCTACATCTGACAGACCTGGTGGTACTCCTAGCCATTTTCTCATGAACTTGTTGACCTTCTTCTCTATGGCTTCCACTGTACTTGTGCTTATTTCATATATAAGCAGTGGCCACAGCAACTTTGGTATCAACATGAACTGGAGGCACCACAGTTTGAACTTCCCCAGGAGTCTGCTTTGGTCTATGATCTGTAGCCCTCTGTCTGCCATTTCTATTGTCTGTTGCACTGCCTTTGAGTCTTTTAATGAGGCATCGTACACCCTGCCAAGACTTTTAACAGGTTCCTCAATGACAGTAGGGATTCTTTGGTTGGAAACCGTGAATATGACCTCTGCTATCTTCCCTTTCCTGACTGATAGGCTTCTCGACTTCTTGGGTTTGAAGCTCATTCTGCACCAGCTGACTAGTTCATCCAGGCGTGCTAACATCCTCCGGGCCTGATGTTCATCTGATGTCAGAATTGTTGTGTCATCCATGAATGCTTTGAGCGGTGGCATGAGACACATTCCACCGAGCTTTGGACCTATAGCCATTCCTTCAGCCGCATTGAGGATTACCTGCATAGCCATCACGAATAGTATCGGAGAGATGGTACATCCCATCGCAATTCCAACTTCAAGGCCAATCCACTTCGTTGTGTACTCTCTGGTTGAAAATCTGACAGCAAACCCTGCGAAATACAGCTTCAGCATTGCTGCAATCTCTTGTGGAACATGATACATTTCTAGGGCCTGCCACAACATCTGGTGTGGAACGGATCCATAAGCATTCGCTAAATCCAACCAGATTACATGGAGGTTTGTTCTGTCAGACTTTGCCTTTTGGATTGCTTCCCATATCATTGTGGCATGCTCTAGACATCCTGGTGTACCTGGGATACCTCCTTTCTGAATGGTAGTGTCAATGTACCCATTTGCCAGGAGGTATGTAGTGAGTCTTTTCGCCATCACTGAGAAGAATATCTTCCCTTCCACATTGAGTAGTGAGATTGGCCTGAACTGACTGATGTCTGTGGAATTTTGCTCCTTCGGGATGTAGACTCCGTTCGCCTTTCTCCATTCCTTGCTTACAAGCTGGGTTTTCCACGCACTCTTCAGTAAACGAAGCAGTCGTTTGAGCACCTCAGGGCATCTCTTATACACCACATATGGAACACCATTAGGACCTGGAGCTGACTTGCATCGAGCTTTCTGGACAATGCTTTCTACCTCTTGCACCGTTGGGGGCTTGGTGTTAAATTCAGCTCCTGGCTTACTCGGCCATTTAAGGCCTGCCATGCTGCTGAGCGGCTCATCTTTGCGACCATCTGAATATGTCATTCCAAGGTGTTCTTCCAGGTCTTCTTTCCTGATGTTTAGCGTACCCGACCGTGGCTGCTCAAACAGTTCTTTGGCAAACTTGAAGGGCTCCCTGAAGAATCTTTCCCTATCCATTCGAGTCTTCCTTTTCTTCCTGCACAACCTTTCTGCTCTACAAAGGGCATTATGTTGGCCTTTCAGGTGCTCCCAAACCTGTCGTAACCCTTCCTTCTCTGCGGCAACTGCGTTTTTGAACAGTTTTCGGGCATGCTTCTTCTGTTTTCTGATTTCTTCTATTTTAATTTGTCTTCTGCTTTTTTGTGGTGGGTTACCTTCCCTTGCCTCCCTCACTCCGAACACTTTGCGACAGTGCAGATATATTATGTCGCCGAAGATTTCCAGCTTCTTCTCCAAAGTTATCTGCTTCAGGTTGTTATCCAACTCTTTTGCCAAGGCTTCGTCCAGCTGTTCCCAAAGCCCTTTTGCACTGGCGGGTGGAAACTTGATTGCATCTCTCTTCCCGTCCAAGAAGTGTGTGAGATCATCATCAGGCAGATCAACTTGAATGTACTCAGCACTGTGGATTGACTCCTGGCTGCGTTCTTCTAACGTCTTATCCGTCGAGACAGAGCGCTGTTGATCTCCCCCTGATGACCTCCCACACCCCTTTTTCGTTCTGTGGATTTTCATTCCTCTCTGAGTAGAGAATTCCCTACCACAGGCACATGGAAACTCCAGCCGTTGTTCAGAGCTCGAAGTCCGTGTAACGGGTCTGGTCGATTCCAATGAGGCGCCTGTGGATTCATCATTCTCCCCCCCTTTCGGTGAATCCTGGGGGCATCTATCGTTTTGGGGTTTTATAGCAATTGAATACAGCTTACGGGGTGCTAACCCGGTCAGCCGGTTTCTAGTCTTTCCCAGTGTCATCTGTCTTTCCAGAAGTCAATCGGTCTTTTCCCGATTGTCACTGGTTTGACCATGTAACTATGATAGGAAACTCTTTACAGAGCGATACAACAGGAAGCAATCTGATCATCAGAAGAAGTCCCCCCGTCCGACAAGTGTTTCGGCCCTATATACTCCTTTACACTCTAAGGGGGGCGGGCCCACTTGGGTCATGACTCCCAAGCGTCTCAGCTTCCTGTTGTCTTGCATCGAAAATGAACCCATTTCACTTATGGTAGCAACTTTAAATTCCACAACTCCGCCAGCCGTGGAGGCAATTGTGAAAGTAACAAGGAGAAGACAAATTATTCCGTTCGTTCCGTCGCAAACACTGAGACACCAGCGCGAAGTCAACGAGTCGCCACTGCGCGTTCCCCACTGGACTTTTGATACTGACACCCCTTATAGTATACACCGCTTGTCGCCCCTGAGTCGCAGCCCGTTCACTAGTCCACCACAAACCTCAGCGTATTGTGGACTTAGAAAAATTCCTGGTGTTTTCTGTACCGCAGCGTTTATTGTTACGATCTCCATTCCCCATTGCGGTTGTTCCACAGCCAGCCTGATGCCTTTTCGGCAGTTTCACTAAGCCTCTTCAGGGCCCTTGTTCTCGACTGTCCCCTCAGCCCCAACAGTTTCAATAGATCATACACTGATGCAGCCACAAGCCCTCTTGCGCCCACTTCAACAGCCATGACCCTTGCAGTGAACCCATCGTGTCTCAGATCCGTGGCCAGATCACTATACTTGGCCGCTTTGAATGAATGTTGCTCATCTAATCTGGATTCAAATGGCACTGTCAGTTCAATCAGTATGACCTGAAGCGTTGCTGCAGAATGAAGCACTATATCCGGCCGTCTCCGCGATTTTCTGATACTCTCTGGATATGCCCCTCGTCCAGGTAGGTCTACCGCCATCTCCCAATCATTTGCACAATCAAGAAGAGATGGTAAACTGCTACCAGGTTTATTCGGTTTGGGGTGTGCTGACTTTCCTGCCCTCAGAAAGTATGTGTTTGCGGTGTCTGGCCGGACTTTGCTATTCGCCTTCATTCTTGCCAGATCTATTGTCGCAGCAAGCTCATTTAGCACTTTGTTATGGCGCCAAGTGTATCGCCCTTGCCCTAATGACACCTTACACGCTGAGAGCACGTGTTCAAGTGTCTGCCTTCCCTGGCACAGGGGGCACTGCTCATCATCCGACTTTCCCCATTTCACAAGGTTGGTGGCCGACGGCAGCAGGTCATACAGTGATCTGACAACGAAGCTGAGCCTAAGAGGTGCCATATGCCATATATCATTCCATGTCAAGGACCTCTGCAGGGCTCCTTCCCATGTAGTCCATTGGCCTTGTTGGACCTGCTGCACTGCTTTTTGCAACCTCTTATCATTCTCAGCTTCTCGTATCTCCTGAACTACCATGTCTCTGCGCTCCCTGCTTGATGCCTTGGACCACCAGCGGATGTCTCCATGACCAAATCCCCGTCTATTCGTTTGTGTGTATCCGATTACCTCCCTCAGTTTGAGTGACTCTTGGGCAGCATCAACAGCTTCTTCCACTTTCCACTTCCTTGATAATAGTATTGTTGCATATTTCTTCTTCTGTGACACCTCTTGTTTATGTTTCCACTTCAATACTGTAGTAGAATTTAATTAATTTCTTCTCTCACTAGATACTGTTATTATTATCATCATCATTGTCACATTTCAGTTCTCCAATGAGCATAGACCGTCAACAAACTTATGCCAAGTCTTCCTGTCCAGTGCCATTAGCTCAATGTCCTTCCATGTCCTCTTCACCCCTTTCATGCCTCTTCCCAGTTCTCTTCTTCATGTGTTTATTGGTCTCCCTCTATCTGTCTTACCCTGGGGATTATAGAACAAGGACGGCCTGATATAGGCAATGAGCAGGTTTTCTCAATGTGTGTCCTATCCATCTCCAGCATCTTCTTCTCATGTCATGTTCCACTGGCGCTTGTTTGACTCTTGTCATCAGTTCCACATTAGTGACCTTGCTGTACCACTTCAATCCTTCTATTCTACACAAACACCCCTTTACGAAAGTCTGTAGCTTTTGGTTGTTGTTAGTATTATTCTCTGTGTTTCAGAGCCATTCAATAGCTGACTCGACATTTGAATGGAAGATGCTGATTAATTAATAGATTTCTTTTGATTCCCATACATTTCCCACTGCAATGAAAGAAGCCCTTGCCTTTTGTATTGTTATTTTGTCATTGTCTGCCACTCCAACTGAAGATATTGCTGATGAGATAAGTGAATGATTGTACATCTTGTAGTGGTGTTGGTTCAAGAACAATCCTGTTATTGTTTCCTGCATTTATTCATATTATCTTTAAATAAAAATAAAATAAACAAAAGAAAACAATAAAATATACTGTTATATTTATAGTTATATTGTTTCCATCAAATCTTTTTTTTTTTTTTTGGGGGGGGGGGGGGGGGGGGGGGGGGGGGGGGTTAATCATTCCTAGTCAGTTATTACATATGTTTTATGGGCTATAAATGCCACACATCTTCTTCTTCTTCCATCCTTAGCCACCAACCGGCAAAGCAGTATGTGGCCAGTACGCCTAGTGGCGTCTTAGGGCAACAACAAATTGATCAATCTATCGCTGTTTCCACCACGCCTAGTGGCGTCTTTGTGGAACAAAAACAGACCAAACAATCTATCGTTGTTTCCGTAATCAGATTGGTTGGCAAGCAGGTGATCAGCCCACTGTGCGAAGTTTTTACGGGATGGGGTAAACAGCCCCATGCCCATACCCTCCTTAGTCGCTTTTTACGACATGCGTGGTAGGGTGCAGTGTTACTATTCTTTGCTCCCCTTTCGGGCCCCGGTAACTATAAATGCCACACATCCTCCCTTTTAAATCCTATTTCCAATCATTTTGAAATATTTTTTTAAGCATTTTAACAGTTTCACTGTATTGCTGTAATATTTCTCACTTCCATTGTTTTATTTTTTACATTTATTTAAAAAAAATAGTATTTTGCTCTTTTATGAATAAATGTATATTGCATATTGTTTTATTTATTGATATGAGAGTAAGTTTTTTTTACATCTCTATTGAAGGGAGGTTGTATTTAATTTAGTTACAGTAGCAAAGCTTTCACAGTGTTGGTTACGCAGTTGGTTAATTAATTGTTGACAATCTTCCATTTTCGTCTTCTTGTTTTTTTTTTCTGCTTGTTTTTCCTATTGCCAATGATTTCTCTTTGTGCCTCAATCTTGTTTAGTACATCTTCATTTAAACTTTGTGAGTACTTAACATATAACAGATGTTGACGCCTATCATTTACGGCGCAGGCGAACAACTGTCTCGAAAGACGGTGTGTTGTGTTCCCGACTGCGGGCTTTCAGAGTTTGAAATTGCGAGACAGGATAGCGTATGTTTCCTCGCACCATTCAGAAACCGTCTGAAGAATCTCATATACTACTGGACAAAAGTTAAGGGCCGCCATTCAGTTTAGACAAGGTTTATATAATTCTTCGTGAGCAGGGTCGATTTTCCAAATGTCCGGTAGCTTGAAATCTCCCAAGAAGTCCCTGAATGGTAGAGTGGGACACTGCTAAACGTCTTGCAACATGGCGAACAGATTGACCATCCTGAATCCATGCCATGGCTCGACCACGGTCTACAGTGCTGAGACTTCTCCTTGGTGGCATGGCTAATGCAGTGATCATTTCGACCACTTGTCATACTGATTTATTGCATACCAATGGTGAACACTCTTTACCGATGATCATTTTCTACGTGCATTCAAATTCAACTCACTTTTTCACCTTTTGAACTACTGGGGCGTGTTGCAAAAACCACGAGTTTTTGCAGCAACAATGGCAATTTTCACGTGCGGGTTAAAGTGACCCAGTTTTTGGACATTTAAAAAAAATTAACCTAGGCACACAGAAATGTATACACATTTCTCTGAGCTCAGTTTTAATGACATTTTCACTTGTCTTTACAGTTTGCCAATCAATTATATAAACCTTGTCTAAACTGAATGGTGGCCCTTAACTTTTGTCCAGTAGTATATATGCTTCTGACTATTTCTTGTCTGTCTGAGCCAGTCCTGTAAATGAGTATGTCATCGGCAAAAGTTAATGTTCGTCCCAGTCCTGTTGGTTGAATTGCAGCTACTTTGGCTGTATAGATGTTAAAAAGCGCAGGTGACAGTGGAGAACCTTGGGGTAGTCCCGGGCTAATGTGCATTGGTTCTGATGTCCATGTTTCCAAACGCAACGCAGCTGATCTCTCAGTTAAGGCACCTGCTATCCAACTTGTTAGCCAAGGGTTTACACCACATGCCATTACACAGTTTATTAAGGTTGCAAAGTCCACACTGTTGTAAGCATCTTCTAAGTCAATTTCCACAGCCACCGTTTCTGTTTACACTGGAAACCCCCATATACATCGTACGCAAATGTTCCAGCGTTACCCCATGTTACTTTCATTGGTCTATATCTGCCCAGGGAGGATGTGTGCATTTTCAAGGTAGTTCATTTTCTCGCCACTATCTTCTCAAGTAATTTGCCGTAGACGTTCTGTAATGTGATGATTCGATAGCTGCTAATCAGTGTGGGGTCTTTACCAGGTTTAGAAAGTGGCCGTAAGTAGCTATGTAGCCAGTCTTCTGGAACCTCATAACACCGGTGTTATGTATTTCGGTTCGCACTATTGACCTGTCATCAAAGCATCATTTTTTGGTGATGCGTAGATGGCAGGGAGGATAGTGTGATTCGCTTGCATAGCTAGGCGGGGTTGTCGCACGGAAGGTCCAGTGTTCAAATCCTGGGTAAGCCACTCATGTCTGTTGTTTTTTTTGTTGTCTAGTGTTCTACTTCTTTATTTCTTACGAGTGCCTGAAAACATACCTTTATGTTTGTTTCATATTAATCATCCGTTTTCAGCATGACATTTTTGGGACCGTGTTAGCCTTCCCTCTTCGATCCTTACTCTCTCAGCCAGACTACAGTGATGCAGCCTGTTTCCAGGACCACCACTCGGAGGTGGAGTAGGGTCTTGGTCAGCTCTGATTCGCTGACCCTGACGCAAGCAGTCGAGCTATGGGTCGCTTACTGCATTCCTCACTTTTGATGCGTCTTCGGTTTTATGTGTTGATACTGAACACCATTAGGATCCGGGGCAGCGTTTCTACTGGTTTCCAAAGTGTATACAACGTCCTCTTCAGATATGAGGTCGAAATATATCTCACCTCTTATGATATTTTCCATCACACGGTCTTTAATTTGTAGACAGACATCACTGTTGCATTTATTTGAATGGGTCATAGATCGATCGAATAATGCTCGGCCGTTCTCTTCATCCGTATTCAGGCTTATTCCAGTCGAGATTTTAATGTTAGGAATGCGTTGGCTTGTATTTTTTGTGTTTATTCGTCGGTGTAAGGACCAGAATTTCTGTAGTGTTTTATCCGTGTCACCATGTGTCACAAAGACATCCCACACTTTATCCTTGACCTCTTTCGCCAAATTTTTAAATCTGTTGATGGCTTACTGTTTTAATTCCTCCTTCTCTTCAACCAGTACATCATTCCTCATATCTCTCTTTCGTGCTTTTCGCCATTCCTTGGTCGCTGTTTCCTGTTCAACCCATGCTTTCTAAACTGTCTCATTCCACCAGGGTGGTTGGACGAAAGGTGTCCCAGCTGTCCGTTGTCTGGAATTTTACCGCAGAGTATGTATAGGGCTGTTATGATGTCGAAGGCTTATAGAATATTTGAAGGCCTGTTTCGGTTTCCTGCGTCTGGTGGTCTTCCCCTTTGCAATGGTGACATCACAGGGTAGGTGATCACTGTCATGTGACCCTAGTACACCCCGACGGGCTAAGGTGGCAGCAACACTAGAGATGAATGCCAGATCAATGACACCATCAGTATTCCCTGTTTTATTCGCCAGTCTTGGTGGACGGCCATAATTTAAGATAGCAAGGTTCGTATTGATGAGGGCCTGGCTCAAAGCCATACCATGTCTACTGTCAGTGATGTTTCCCCACTCCTTACATACATATAGCATTAAAATCAGCTGCAATTAAGCATCTTTTGATTGGTTCCTCCGATAATTCCGTTAGGAAATCCCAATTACCCTCTTCTGAAAGGTGATCGACGTGGGCCTTTAAATTGTAGACTTGCCATTCTTGACCGTCTGTAGTCAATTCGATTCCTTGTAATTCTACGTCTTTACTGATGTATATGTTCAATCCACTCAGGGGATTCTTGGCATTAATTACGTATATCTACTTTTCAGTGGCCACCAAACATTTTCTTTTTTTGTCTACTCAGTACTGATTGTGCTCTCATGATATTGCTACCCCGAATTTACCAGCGTGACAACAGTGATCTTCCTTTGAAATTTGTTACGTTGTGTTTAATTTGTGTGTGCAGTAAGTTTAATTCTCACTTTCTCACGCTACTTTTCTCCAGTCATACTTACACCATATATTTTTGTTCACCTATCCGCTTATTATAGTCTTAATGTAGTTTCCTCTCACTTTCTTACATTCAATATCCATGATTTACGTCCTAAGAATATACAGAATTCTTGTGAAATTTCGTCTTATTCTCTATTTTGCGTAGACAATTTAATTTTGGCAAAAGCCGTTTTATTCACACTGGTCTCACATTGATTTAATGGCATAGATTTTTTTTCACATTTTAAAAATACTTTCTTTACAATTTATGTTGCTTTTGTTATGCATATTCGCATTAATTTGATGTATATCATACATTATTTGATGATGTCTTACTCAAACTAGTTTTATTGTCGACATTTGACTTATGGATGACGGAATTATCTTTAAGTTAAACTTATTGTTGCAGTAGCGGTCACAAAGATAAACAAAAGCCCGGTGAAGAAGATTTTATCCCACGTGCTGGATTTAATGACATTAAATCTCTTACTGCGGATGATGACCATCCTCTGAAACATTTCTAAACTTTTAGCACATGGCCAGCAGCCCTTTCGCAACTTCCAGAATTTATTTTCATGGTTTCCACTCACAATTTCAAAGCTGCTAGTTTCTGAAGACTTTGAAACATCCGTCTTGACAATTTTGGCGCGGGCGTCAACACTGTCAGAGTTCGCCCTGCGTGTGTCAACGCCATCTTTGTTTGCGTCATTAATCTCTTTAGAAGGACTGACGTCACACTCATTCACCTTGACCAGTTTTTGTTCACCAGCGTATTTGTTCGCAACAAAAATTGAGCAGGCAAGGGCCAGGAAGTTTTCAGTGAGGGCCAGCAAGACAAACTGCAGCAACTTCGGCATTCTTTCCAGGTTTCTTGGCATATTATCTCTGGGAATAGATAAGAAAGTTAGCGTGGCTAAACGTTTCTGTATCAGTAGAGAAATAGATGAACGTTTAAGACATATGTAACATAAGGAAAGAGTTATGATTTTCAATTGCATCAGAGAGGGATGATTCAATGCAACAGCGAAAAACACTATGATTCAATATAACACAGGCGAACCCAATTGCTTACTTTTAGTGATTACAGCTAGGTCGCGATTAGTGCGAATATTGAATTCTGTGAAGTGGTCGCATAATTCGTAGTTATAATTTAATGTAAAATATGGTAACTGGTTCCACCCTTTGGAAAAATATGCAATGACAATTCTTAAATGTAAGTTTTATTTATTTATTTCGGGACCCAAAGACGCAGCAATAGAGAATGCAGTCAGCGACCCATAGCTTGACTGCTTGCGTCAGGGTCAGCGAACCAGAGCTGACCAAGACCCTACTCCACCTCCACGTGGTGGTCCTGGAAACAGGCTGCATCACTGCAGTCTGGCTGAGAGAGAGTAGGGATCGAAGAGGGAAGGCAAACCCGGTCCCAAAAAATGCCGTGCTGAAGTCGGATGTGCCGGCCGAAAGGCGCAGATATCTCAGCTCCGCTGTAAACAGACACAACGCAACCAACGTCCTTTTCAGGACGAACGAGGAAGAAGAAGAAGAAGAAGATTTATTTATTTCTTAAGGTAATATAACATCAACGGATAAGAAATGCATTTGTTACTCTAGTATATTACACATAAAGTAATAGAATAGTTATAGAAAGCAAAAAAAAAAAAAAAAAAATTAAATTAAATTAAAAAGTACTAAATTTCGTGCCTGACGATATGACGAAAGCGTCATTATTGTCTTTTAAAATATTTTAGCAGCGTAGACTGAACTGTCTTCTCTTTCTTTAAATTTTCATATATACGTTGGTATTTCATCTGCGTGTTTGATAAAGTTCCGTATTGTAGATTCAGCCATTCTGACGACTCGTCCTATTTTAGAGTTACTATGACCACGTGCAGCCGTTCGATTACATCGAATTTTTGTTCTTATGTAATAACAAGCCTCTTCTTTTTTGTGCTGTCAGTGTTTCCACCTGAAGTATTCTTCCTTTTGTCCATTTTGTTAAGGGCACTTAAAAAAATAACACACTTGTATCTGGTAATATGGTACAGCAGGCAGCAGAACGTCCACAAGCTACGATAGAGAAGTGCAGACTGACGTTGCGGCATGTACAACGTTAGTTTATAAACTCGACTCGCTTGTCATTTTTGCGCACGATTTGACTTCAGACTGGACAAATCTGAAGGAAAAAAAAACTAACGTTAATTAAATTTTGGATCGCATTAAATGCGATCCGGTTATCATTTACTAATTCGCACTAAATCGAATTCGCACTCGCACTAATCGCGACCTAGCTGTATTACATAATGTCTGTCTCACTTTCTGGTACGCTGTGTGTGCCCGAGATTTTCTGTTCATTATCTATGTCAAACATCTTCTGTGTGATGTTAAATTATGCGCAAAACCCCAGACCTAAGGGTCTTTTATGTTTGGACATGCGCCCTAATATAACCGACTAGGTTGAACGGGACGCGCCTCGCCAAAACGAGGCAAAACTTTATTTTTTTTAAAAATATGCGCAAACATTTAAATAGTGACTGCCTGTTTCACTTTCATTAAAAAAATATGGCATTTAGGCATTAACGGAAGTAATTCAGATCAGTTAATCCAAGACAGAAAAAGGTCATGTGGCAAAGAGGCTCATGACACAACCCAGGGAAAGCGGAAATGAGTCTGGGTTGCTGTGACATGTACTGGAAAAAGAGCCTACAGTAATCTGACAGCTTATTGTAACTTCATAGCTGCTCTATGATTTGCTAGCTAAAAAAACATGCATTATATTGCCTGTCTACTTCTGCAGCTCACCTTTTGTCCCGCCCTCTTTTCTTTAAACACGGGCTAACATAGTGTTTAAAATTTGAGTGACCTGTCAGTCATAACAGGAAGCAAATCAGGCTTTGTTTACTTCGTTCTACTCACGCGAGCTCATCTGTCAATCATAATACCTGACAGACAGACAGCACGTGAGAAAGCGAAGGCACAGACCCTTTGTAGTTTTACTCAGGGAAAGTCTAGAACTCCCCTGTGCTCTTTGATCTCGAGACGCGGGCATTCTGAAGAGTAACCCGCTAGCAGAACTAAAGTCTTTGATGTCGGTCAACAACTTCAGACGAGAGACTCTGGTAGTCTGAATCGTAAGCCTTTCATCTTGAGCGCTAGCTTCTGAATCTTCGCTACACAGGAGAGCGAAATTAACACCATTAGAGATCAGAGAAATCTAATGATATATATACTGCTGTTTTCTTAACCCCGCCATCAGAAGTCAGTCAGAATTTGAATAGTCAAGCGCACAGTCCGAGAACCATTTTTCTTGTTGGAAGTGTTTATAAGTGATTCGTGGAGATTTTCATTCTGAATTTTCTGGTAAGAGGAAAATAGTGCTAAGGATTTTTTTTTTTTTTTTTTTTTTTTTTTTTTCGTACGCCCGCTAATACTCGAGGCGAAATCTCAGGTTATTATTAATGTCTAACCTGACATTGATTTTACGTGAGTATCCCTTTTCTTGTACAGAGACAGGTGTCCCTCGCCATTCTAAGGATTTGAAAGTGGTGAAAGCATTTAAACACTTATACTTCTCTTAGATTTTTTCTCGCTAGTAAGACCTATTAAATAAAATAACGCGTAGCGATTTTCATACCAGATATTCAATTAAAATGTTAGTCCACCACCCGACCGCTAACTCACTGAGACGAGATGGTAATTATGTTTACAGTGTAGACGGACGCGACACTTAAACTCCCTCAGGAGAGAGAGAGAGAGAGAGAGAGAGAGATAAACTCGACTGTTAAGCAGACCGGACCTTATAGGCGTTAGGCGACTGACAGCGGGTGTATAGAATACATGTTTATATATCATTTGTAATTTGTTATTATAGTGTCTATTATTTTTAAATGCCATACGACAAATGAACAGACACCGTCAAATTAATAGCTATTTTATGACAGGCGATTATTGTTGTAGGTGGTGCGTATGAAAAATTAAATAATAGTTAACACCGTACGCTGACCGCCAGCCGCATGCAGGGGCGGGTGAGTTATCATAAACTCGGTCCGACCCAGATTAGCGGCCAGCGACGTCTGCGAGCGTGTAGGCGTAGGGAACACCGTGTGTCTTTTGAACGTAGTCAGGACTGACAGAGAGGATGAGAGATCGTCTTGTCCCCGTCGGTATTTATAGAGATATCTACATAGAATGGTAGCATTTTTTCCCACAAATGTTCTCTTATATTTTTTGCAGACCTGATCTCAAGAGCGACCCGCGGTCTTTTTACTTTTATGGCTCGTTATCCATTTCATTTATAAGCGTACTCGCCGATGATATTGGATGACAATAAATATAAATACTGTACTTACAAAATCCAGATTACCATTTTTACCAGCCCACGGTGGTATGTACATGTAACATTATTATTCTTCCCCGACTCCTGAAAGTCGTATTCAAGTAGATTATATATAAATATCTGTATACACTGTGCAGAATCGGCGTTCTGACACAGATTTGGCTGATAGAAGAACCATCATCATCATTTTTAACATTTTTTAGCAACCAGATGTATCCAAATACTGGAAATATTCCCCTCTCTAAAATTTAAACCTCAAGGATTCTCACATTTCCAACTATTGGTAGGAACACCTATATCCAGATAGAAGCACCATGTTCGCCTCACTATTTTTTTGGGGATGAACTGGGGCCAATTTGGATTGTCAACATCTGGGGGCGACAGTGTAATCATAGTGAAATAGGAATTATGTTCATGGAATAATTCTGTTACCAAGGGATTCCACAGACCTACTATAGGAGCCAATTAGGTAAGAGTGTGAGAAGTGGCCACTGTGCGAGAGAGTGTGTGATGATTTTATTGTTTTGCTGGGAATTATCCATAAATCTGATTGTCTAAATTTTGTTTACTTTACTTGGTCTTATAGTGCACTAATATCGTTTTATTCTGTAACCTAGTGCTAACCTTCAACCTTTGGGTTAATAATTTTGGTTTTGTCTCTCCATACGGGGAAGGCGCACCTCTCTTCTTTATTTCCTATGTATGTAAATGATTTCTTGATATCTTTTAGATAATTGGTGTTGGCAAGTTTAGTGATAATAAACTACAAAGAAACTTAACTCTGTGTGTTGGTCAGACCCATACCCATTTATCCTTAGTTTTTCACGTTTGTGTGTCTTGTTACATAGTGTGTGTAGAGTAACTTATCTTATTTTAGATAGGGAGGCAAAGACTGTCTTGTAATAAAGCACAGTCGTACGGATAGGCTGGAGGAGAGAAACTTACTCACTCCAGAGACATATCTTTCCCTCACCCTACCACCTGTGAAATATATTTTCTATACTTTTCTCGTGTATCTGTCAACATTCACTCTTTACTTAGACGGCCTCAACAAAACAATTAACCTACCGTACGACAGTTGCTGATTAATCTTCTTTTTTTTTCAGGATAATCTTCAGGGTACATGACAAGTTCATAAATGGAACGAAAATGAGAAAACTGCATAGATGGCAGCAGAAATTAGAAACTATGTATTGGTGACAGGACGGCGGCTCTACAGATAACCCGCGGTTAAATTATATGAGGTGTCAGGTGGTTAGATTTCAGTTTGCCAGCTCGTAATGACTGCACGCTTCGTCGGCTTCAAATGACTGGGCTGCGGAACAACCGCAATAATTTGTCTTCACTTTGTTACTTTCACAGTTGCCTCCGGCGTGCGGAATTGCGGGTTTTTAAAGCTGCAACCAAGGTGGAATGGGTTCATTTGCTACACCAGACAACAGGAGGCTGAGACACTTGGGAGTCATGACCCAGGTGGGCCCGCCCCTTATAGTGTAAAGGAGAATAAGGGGCCGAAACACTTGATCGACGGGGGACTGCTTCTGATGATCAGATTGCCTCCTGTTGTATCGCTCTGTATAGAGTTTCCTATCATCCTGGACCTGTTAGCAACAAGATGAAAGAGAGCAGGATGGGGGAAATTGATCACAGGAAAAATGGTGCTTTCTTCAGTACATGAAGAAGAAAGCTCACACCATAGTAAGGGACAGTCTGTAATGCTATCAGTAGAAACACAGAAACAACTCATAGAATGTAACGCCATAGGGCCAATAATAATAACAATAACATTCAAAACATCCAGCCAGAAAATAAAGATAAAAATCATCCAGTATTTTACACCAAACCAACAACAAAGAAAAATCATGACAAGAATTTTACGCCAGACTGCTGAATATCTTGGATAGCAGGGGCCAAAAGTTTATCACAGTGTTTTTTTTTTTTTTTTTTTTTTTTTTTTTTTGTTAATAGGGTATTCCTAAAATGCAACTTGTAGGTGGATTCAGGCAAATACTCTCCGACGGAATAACACTTTGATAGAATTCAATCAGACAATAACGGCTTTGAAGAATTCATGGGAGAACACTGACGGGATAAGGAAATATTCACAAACTTCAGTGTGTCAGATCAACTAGCTGTAGGAGGAAGCATGTCTCCACTTAAAAGAATACATAAAGCAACATACATGGATTTCACAAGACCACAGCAGAAAATCATATTGATCATATGTCTATGTGACGGTTGTCCTATTCATCGGATTCACTTTTCTGTCCATCCTATGCTTCACTCCTCTACGTCAGTAAGTTCCGCTAAAATTTTGTTTCGTAAGGAGGTACATTCCTCTAAGATAATCAATAAACACCCACCTTTTAGGGCTTGACCGCTCGTCGCATGTTTATCTTTTTAATTATGAAAAGTCCGCTCAACCAGACGACAATAGAGTCTACCTTTTGTTCACCAGGGTCTTGTTTGAACAAGATTGACAATTGATAGCAAACCGAGTGATTTGCTTCTGCCTAACCCGGCAGAAGCGATAAACACATGTCGAGTTTAGTAGAGATGGCCGTTTACGGTAATCTGTGTTTAATTTTGCAGGCACGACTTGCAGAGATCGCCAGTCCTAATGTCTGCTCTTCATTATGCCAATATGTGCACCGGGATATATGACAAAATGATTTCCAGCGAGGTCTCTTATAATAATAAACATATACATCAAAATGGATTAATTAGGGCTGGCCATATGACATAATAGTTTCCGGCGAGGTTAATAATTAGTTACACTACCTATATATGGCGATGTCAATAATTATAACGATACATAGGTGAAAAAAAAAAAAAACTGGAACAGACAGATGCCTTCACATACCTAGGTTGCATAGTAACACCAGACGGCGGAGCAAGCAAAGACATCAACAACAGAATGAACAAAGCAAGAACGGCCTTTTTTTAAGTCTAAACAACATCTGGAAGTCCTCTCAGTACAGCACAAGCACAAAATTAGGATTATATCAGAGCTGTGTGCTTTCTGTGCTTCTCTATGGCGCGGAGAGCTGGAGAGTTACAGAGAAGCAAATGTCGAAATTGTCCTCTTTTCACACAACATGCCTAAGAAAAATTCTCCGAATCTTTTGGCCGAATACCATCACCAACCAAGATCTGCTTACTCGGGGCAAGCAAGAGGACATGCACACCATCATAGCTGGCAGACGCTGGAGCTGGGTTGGCCATGTCCTCAGAAGAGACCCCGATGCCATCACAAGAACAGCTATGCTATGGACCACTGAAGGAAAACGAAAGAGAGGCCGACCAAAAACAACTTGGCGGAGGACTGTGGAGGCTGAGATGCAAAGAATGAACCAGAGTTGGGGCACTGTACGAAGGATGGCCGCCGACCGAGCAGAGTGGAATCAATTTGTTGTTGCCCTACAAGACGCCACCAGGCGTAATGGCCACTGACTGCTTTGGCGGTCGGCGGCTAAGGATCAAAGAAGAAGAATAGGTGAAAATATACTAAAATTGGAAGTCTTACCCGGTGATTCGCTTCAGCAAAAAAAAAAAAAAAAAAAAAAAATGAACTAGCGAAATTAAAGTTCGTGTGGGCGAATTTTTAAGTAAACGATCTGAGTGGCTTAAGATTCCCCACTTATTTTCCAATCTCGTCACGGTGAACAGACTTCAGGGAGAAATAGCACAGGGGTTCTATAATAGGACGTGCCAAAGTTATTAAGGTGGAATATGTAAAATTAAAAGTGTACAACTTCTTCTGCAGTAGCTGGCGACTACTACATGCGGGTTTCCTCGCAAGAAACAAATAGCAGAAGTAGCCCCACGCTCCACAAGGAGCAGAAAGAGTGTGATGATGATGGCATCATGGAAATAAGTTTACGTTAACACTTCTCTTTCTGCAGCTGTAGCAGAAATAAAAGGCATTTGCCAACAGATAAAAGCTATATGGAATGAGACTTTTGGAGAGGTACTGGGAAAAAGAGAACACCATCATAAAACATGAATAACAACGGGAACCATCAATAATATAAAGAACGGGAAAAAAACAACAACAAAAAAGCAGATTTAAACAGAACCGAAATCAGACCAGTGATGATCATTATGGCTGTTTTCTTATTGTTCAGGCTGAGGCCTTTGGTGTTACTTTCATTTACTCCTGCATACAGCATAGCGTGGACCCAGCATTATACATTTAAACTATATAAAAATTCAATCAAATTAATTGTATACGCCCGCACTTAACAAAAAAAAAAAAAAAAATTGTGTTAAACTGTCAACACGAAATTTACCAAAAAGTGTCACAGTTTTTAATAGAAATACTTACCCTAAGAGATTGAGGACCATTGTGTTGGCCAAAAATATGGACACCAAAAACGAAAACCTCTCTCCACAGCTTGGTGGAATCCAGAAGACGAAGATGATAAGTATTGACGTGATGACCAATGGCAGCAAGATACATACAACGTAGAAAAGCCTTCGTCTCTTCAAGGTCATATGAACCTCCACCTGGGAAGAACCATTCCAACTCCAAAGGCTTTTAGACATGGCTGAGATAACCCAGTTCCCCTTAACGTATGATTTCTGGTTCAGTAGGAAAGAGATTAAACGTGTATCAAATGTGAGGAACACGTATGAATACTTACACAATTTATAACGAGAACTATAGCATATCCATGAATTAACGTTTGTTTGGATAATAAAAAAAAATATTATGGTTGGTATCGGCTACGCCGTTCTTTAGGATTCAGCAGCTTCGTCGGTCATGCTGCATGGGCAACAGCTTGACCCCTTTACCCAAGCACCCAACCTCGCGTCGGCCAAGACATTGTCTTGGGGGCGCGTTCCTATGGTTAGGATCGACTGAAAGAGTTACTACTACTACATCCGAGAAGGCTAGGCATCCGATCTCACTACCCAGGAGATCAGGGGAGACTCTGACATCATTAGGAACTACTGGTTTTGAAAAAAAAAAATGTCTATCAATTATATTCCCTGTATTGGGAGCGAATCCGGTACCTTTAGAATCAGAGGCGGATGCCATACCCTTTAGCCACTCTGACTCCTATGCAACAGAAGGACTTAGTATAAGTTTGATGATGATGAGGATGATGGTATAATCACTTTAGCTGTGAGCAGTTAGCTCTTGACAGCCCATTGCCTCTCTGACAAAGGTGCAAGTCTTCCTCAGTTGTTGTGATAATGTGTAGAGTGTATTGTGGATGGTTGGGTGCGATGGGAGTAGCTGGTGTCGCAGATGTATATGCTATCCTTCTGACAGGACGTGACGATCCTGGGATACTGATACACTGGATCCTTCAGTATCCTTCGGGGATACTGAAAAATGCATCCATACCCCCCTGAAATCATGTAGTATAAGTTTATTGTATCCTTTTGCTCCTTGGGGAGTGACTGTTCTGTGCGTTATGCCAAAGACACTGATTGTTATCCAAGATTGGTGAACTGTCAAATAAATTGAGGAACCGAGAACAGTATGTCGACTGTGATACGTACGTTTGCGTTAGTATATCTTGTGATGTTTAGTAAGCTACATATTTTTGGTGCTTGTCGTCATATTATAACACAAAAGCATCGCCTAGCTTTACTTACATATGTTGCTAAGATAGTCTTACTGGTTATTTTACATGCATTACTTACATCTTACTTTACTGGGATTTTCTTGAGCTCCTCTTTACTGAGATATTTTTGTGTTATTGAGGGATTCCAACTTTACTGAGATTATGTTTACTGCACAGAGATCTTATTTTGATAAGATTTTCTTAATGTATGGAGATTTTCTTATTTTACTGAGATCTTCTTTCTTTACTGATTTTTGTGTGTTTAAATTTACATAGGTCATCTTACCTTACCGATGTCTTATTACATTACTAAGATCTTCTAATTTAACTGAGATCTTCTTGTCGTTACTCAGATCTTCTACTTTACTCAGATCTACTTACTTTACTGATGTGTTTTTGTTCTTTACTGAGATCCTCTCATCTTGCTGAGATCTTATTACTTTAATGAGATCTTACTTTACTGAAATCTTATTGCACAGATGTATTTTGTTCTTTACTGTTATCAACGCGCTTGAATGCCATCCCAGTTTACTAATGCGTTCTTAATTTACTCATATCATCGTAGTTTGCTGATAACTGTTTAATTTACTATCTTCCTACGTTACTGAAATTTCTTACTTTAGTTATATCTTCTTGATGCGCTTATTATCTACTAACACTTCTGAGATCTTCTTACATTGCTGATACTATTTTTGCGTAAAATATCTTACGTTATTGATGTCTTCTTGCTTTTCTGAATTTTTTTTGCTTTACTGAGATCCTATTTTATTGACATCTTATTTTCCTGAGCTGTTTTTAATTTACTGAGTGATTCTCACTTTTATGAGATTTTGCTTGACTGAAATCTTCTTACTTTACTGAGATCTCACTTTACGATATCTTCCTACATTACTAAAATCTTCATACGTTACCAAGATCTTCTTACGTCACTGAAATCTGTTTAGTTTACTTAGATCTTCTTACTTCATTGAATTCTGCAATGCTCGTTGAGACGATTCGAAGCTCAGGCATAATATGAGTAGCTGGGACGAGGGCGATGTAACATTCCTGGGTATCCAGTGGGTAGTGGATCAGATCTAATGAACACAGGGACTTCAGAAATTTATATACAAGAAAAGAAGCAGTCCCGTTGGCGTAAAGATGAACACCACTGTCAGCCTCGATCTTAAAAGAGTCGATGTCTCCTGCGTTTTTCAAATGTAAAATAGGTGACCATATTCTGAAAAGAAAACATAAACACATTTGTTAGGAGGAGAATAATGTTTTGGTTCCAGTTACAATACTGTTCGTACAGTTGCTATTACAATAACTACAACAATAGTTGCAATTGAAGTTCATACATCGGTAATAACACGAAAGATAACATCATCATTATCTTCGTCTTTCCACTGTTACACATCCTTTGTCGTTGTGTTGTATCGTGTAAATAGCTGAACAAGATTTTTCTTGCAAGGTTGAATTTGAGACATAAACCAATAAAGCTGGTCATAAATATGGAATTTGTTCCGCAGGAAGTAAAACTACTTCCTCGATGGAACTACAAACGAGCTGACTGGGACAAGTTTTCAATGTTGTCAGACAGGTTTTGTGAAACCATTAACACACGGCACGGCAATATGAAAACGATGGTCGAAAGCCAAAACAGAGCCATACTTCAAGCAGCCACTGATTCCATTCCCAGAGGGGCAAGAACAAATTACAAACCTCACTGGACTGAAGAACTTCAAAGACTCGAAGATGAAGTTACAGAGGTCAGAAACACAGCAGAAAGAGAACAAACACCTGAAGCAAAGCTACCACTGCAAAATACCGAAGAACATTAAATAAAACAACAAGAGACTGCTGGAAAGAAAAAACAGAAAATCTAAACTTAGATAAAGACGGCAATAAGCTATAGAAACTGGTTAGAGCCCTGAACAACGAAGGATCTCATTACAAACAAATCTCACTCAAACACGGCGACAAATTGCTGACAGGCAAAAAAGCTGCAAATGCATTTATAGAATACTTTGCTAGCGCAAATCACATTGATGTCCCCGCTGACAGGAAGAAAATCGTCACAGATGAACAGTTGATTCATGACAACACACAGATTGCACCTGAAGAGCATATGATGACAAATTTGACAATGGCAGAAATTGAAGATGCAATAAGGTCACTAAAGAAAAAGAAGTCACCTGGAAAAGATGGAATAACCAATAAAATGTTAATAGGTCTCGGCACAAGGGCAAAACAGAAGCTTCTGGCAGTACTGAACTACAGTTGGAAAAGAGGAATTGTCCCACAGGCATGGAAAGAAGCTATACTGATACCTATACCAAAGAAAGACAAGGACCTGAAAGAACCAAATGGTTACAGACCAATCAGCCTACTAAGCTGTGTAGGAAAACTGATGGAGCGCATGATTAATACCAGACTGATGTGGTACCTGGAAAGCAAACACCTATTAAACCACCAACAAGCAGGATTCAGACAACACAGATCCACTGAAGATCAAATCACATATATAGCTCAGGAAATCGAAGACGCCTTCCACGAAAAAAAAAACAAAAAAAACCACACGCTAGTGGTTTGAGTAGATTTAGAAAAAGCTTTCGATAAAGTATGGAAAGAGGGATTGAAAGTCAAACTGCAGAGAAGTGGTGTATGTGGGCGAATGTACAAATGGATTGGTCTCTACCTTGAGAATAGAACCGCCAGAGTACAGCTGCAAGGACAGACTAGTAAAAAGTTTAATTAGAGCAGGGGGTCCCACAAAGGGTAGTCCTGTCCCCATCACTGTTCCTTGCATACATAAATGACATAACTAAAAATATTCAACACATTGCACACAATGCATCCTTTGCAGATGACTTAGCCTTGTGGATCTCTAAAGAGCGTATCACTACTGCAAACATTCTGATGCAGCAAGCACTAACATCACTGGAAGAGTGGGCCAAAACATGGCTCATGAAGATAAATGAAGAGAAAGCAACGTACACGGTATTTTCCCTCTCAACTGGACCTCAGAGCTTCAAACTAGTGCTAAACGGAGAAAATCTTCATTTAAATGAAAATCCAAACTACCTAGGCATTATTTTTGATCGCCGTCTGACTTGGAAAAAACAGGTTGACAGAAATCGAATGATAGCAAGACGAAGAATGGCAATTATGAAAAAACTTGCTGAAACAACTTGGGGTGCAGATGAGAAAGTGCTGAAGACGTTGTACACAGGGCGAGTGAGGCCAGTCCTTGAATATGACATAGCAGCATGGGCAACAGCAGCTAAGACAAACTTAGATAAAATTAGCAGACTCCAAAATCAAGCAATGAGAATTATAACGGGAGGCATAAAGTCAACACCTATACAAGAACTCGAAAAGATTACATGCCTTCAGCCAATGGAGGATAGAAAAGACTGCAGGGCTCAGCAACAGGCCGAAAAATTCAAAAGACTAACAGACCACCCAATGTGCCATAGAATGAATGCTCTTAGAAGGCAAAGACTCAAACGAAGCAACTTTGTAGAATCAACCAAACCACAGATGAGAGCAGTTTCCATAAATGAAATATCCACTATTAAACCCATCTACACTGCACACAAGCTTCCAGTTTGGAAACAAAATCGTTTCCCTGAAATGATAGAAAACATTCCTGGAATTGAAAGAAAAAAGAGCCAAACTGCAACAGATAGAAAATCCATAGCGACAAAATACATAGAGAAACATTACCCACGCAACACCTGGACCCATGCATACACAGATGGATCAGCAACAAATGCAACAGAAAATGGAGGTGGGGGTGTCTTTCTGACCTTAAGCACTGGTGCAGAAAAAAGGCTGTCAGTGGCAACAGGACAGTTCTCAAGTAACTTCAGAGCAGAGGCAGAGGCCTTGAAAACTGCAGCAGAGGTTATATTGACAGAAGAAAGCACGGAGAGACAAGTTGCTTTCTTTACTGATGCACAGTCAGTAATTGCAACGTTGAAAAGCCAAAATAATACAGACCTTGATGACCTCAGAATAGTGCTCCACAAACTTTGTCAACGATTCAAAAGTGTTGTGATCCAATGGATCCCATCTCATTGTAACATCACCGGCAATGAAGAGGCTGACAGAGTGGCAAAAGAAGGTTCACATCTACCTCAGTCTGATGCAAGCATAACTTTCGAGGAGGCAAAGAGTATTATCAGAATCAGATACAGAAACAAATGGAATGTAGAACATCCAGGTCACAAACAGAATGATGCTTACTACCAGCTCAACAGAAGAGAACAAGTGGTAATCTTCAGACTACGCACTGGCCACAACAGATTGAGATACCATCTATTCAACAAGCTAAAGATAGGAACTACCGATCAGTGTAACTGTGGCACTGATAAAATGACTGCTGAACATCTGCTTCAAAGTTGCCCCTTATGTGCGGTACAGAGAAAGCGCATATGGCCGACGCCAGCTCCTTTCGTGGAAAAGCTTTACGGGGATTCAAATAGCCTCAAACTGACTACTGCTTTCTTTGAGAACATTCATGTGGACGTCTGAGAGTGTATGAAGAAGAAGAAACTTTACTCATTCATTACCCTTCAGCTGCCCAAGGAGCACAGCCCGTCAAGTGTGACGTATTTGTTAAATTTGATGATAGTTAGATAATGAGAATAACTTAAAAGTATTTATCTCTCAGGGTAATAAGGAATGTAGATACGTTGTATAATCTTATCCAGAAAATGTCCCCCGAAAGTAACGTTTGGCTCATTAGGTAGAAGGGATTATTTCCTAAAAATAAGATTACTGAGGACTAAAGGGAAGGCAACGTCTGCTAATTTGAAGAAGATTGGAATGACTAGAGAATGATTTATATTTCTGCTACTGTACTCGAGAACGTAAGACAGTATAAACGGATCAGTAGCCGCCACCGGGCAGTTAAGTCAAGAACAAACAGATATGAGATGTGACTTTAGGTAACACCGATTATACAACTGTGAAGTCCTTCTTTTTTGTTTAGAAATATTAAATGCTGATATTTATTACAGGAAAACAGTAGAGAGTAACTCCGGAACAGGAAAACAGTAGAGAGTAACTCCGTAAAAGCCGTTAATAAAATTCAAGCAAATTACATTTAACAAATTAATGGTTGAAAATTATTTAGACTGATAAATCTTATCTTTACATACAAGAGTTCTCTCTTTCGTTGTGCATAACAGATAAGAGTAATATAATTTCGATGTAAAGTTGGTGTTCACTTTTCTACACTTAGTTCTAGGTTAAAGTCGTTGATATTCTTGAGAGGAATGTACTTTGGTTGCCTATCGTTGCATTTTGACATCTCTAGGTTAAAATCCGCGTTGTTGGCTGAAAGTGAACAGGATTTACAAGAACTAGTGAAGCAAGTAAACAGCATAAGTCATGAATATGAATTGGACATTAACATCTAGAAAACAAAAACTATGATAATTAGCAAAATAGACGATAAGCCCACATTAAAGATAAGCATAAATGGGAAAATCCTGAAACAAGTCAAGAGCTTCACAATTCTTGGTCATATAATAACAGAAGATGGCAGATGTGAAACAGAAATCAAGAGAACAGGAATGGTCAAGGCTACATTCAACAGCCTGATACTGACACCTAAATAGTTAACTGACAAATTAAAACTGAGAATCTATGTGTCATGTGGAATATTCTACATGAGTAAAGCGGGTGGGACCTAAATCAGACAGTTATTTACCATTGGTTTAGCAGTTGAAATGCTAAGATAAGCTACTCTTTAATGGACTTCTCGTCCACGAATCAAATGGATGTGTGAGCGAAAATATTCCTTATTACCTAGCGCCTTGTAAGCCTACTTCACTGACTTCAAATCTCTTCAAGGAGAAATCATAGACAGCCATAAATACAGAATATCAAGACCCAAATATAGGACCGGCCAGAGGACCAGACGTGAATTCTATCATTAGAAGAGAGTAACCCGGGATAAATAATTGTATGCCTTAAGTTCTAGGATCCGAGTTCAAGTGATATAAATTAGACATCTGACTCACCTGAAGAGACGGCATCTTAATTCTGTTGCCCAACAGTATTCGGACGTTACCTGTGCAAAGAAGTCTGTGCTTAAATCGCTCAAAAACTCGACGTAAGTAGTAATACGTATTTTATTATTTCAAATTTTGCATCTTTACAGCTATAATTTGCTTGTGGATGTACAGTGACATATGAGGGTGGCAACCTCATCACTGTAAATAACGTGTCACATGAACCACTAATGCAAGAGATGGTGATTGCTTCGTTCAAGTTTCTTCATAAGGTGGCCCCAGACTACTGAGAGAGCAGGAAACGGATAATGATATCATGGTGTACATAGTTATTATACAAGCACTTTAGTAAAATTCATATATATACAGTATATATATATATATATATATATATATATATATATATATATATATATATATATATATATATATATATATATATATATATATATATATATATATATATATATATATATATAGTGTATATATATATAGCTATTGTTGTCTTCTGCTATCCAAAGGCACTTTCATCTAACTCTTACTTACTTAGTCGTTCTTCTTCAACCGTGAAGTGTAGAGGTTTGGAAGAGAGATCGCTGTACTATCCTATTGGCTGTCTTTCTCCTGTTCTTCTTCTAAGTCGACATTCTTTGCTGACATATTCTACTTCTTCTTCTTTGATCCTTAGCCGCCGACGGTCAAAGCAGTCAGTGGCCATTACGCCTGGTGGCGTCTTGTAGGGCAACAACAAATTGATTCCACTTTGCTCGGTCGGTGGCCATCCTACGTGCAGTGCCCCAACTCTAGTTCATTCTTTGCATCTCAGCCTCTACAGTCCTCCGCCAAGTTGTGTTTGGTCGGCCTCTCTTTCGTTTTCCTTCAGTTGTCCATAGCATAGCTGTTCTTGTGATGGCATCGGGGTCTCTTCTGAGGACATGGCCAACCCAACACCAGCGTCTGCCAGCTATGATGGTGTGCATGTCCTCTTGCTTGCTCCGAGTAAGCAGATCTTGGTTGGTGATGGTATTCGGCCAAAAGATACCGGTGAATTTTTCTTAGGCATGTTGTGTGAAAAGAGGACAAAATCGACATTTGCTTCTCTGTAACTCTCCAGCATTCCGCACCATAGAGAAGCACAGAAAGCCTACAGCACTGACATAATCTTAATTTTGTGCTTGTGCTGTACTGAGAGGACTTCCAGATGTTGTTTAGACTAAAAAAGGCTGTTCTTGCTTTGTTCATTCTGTTGTTAATGTCTTTGCTTGCTCCGCCGTCTGGTGTTACTATGCATCCTAGGTATGTGAAGGTGTCTGTCTGTTCCAGTTGCTGATTCCTTACTGATATGGGCTCAGGGTTGCTCACATTGAGTGTCATGACCTCTGACTTCTTTAGATTGACGTTCAAGCCCACCTGCTGGCTATACTTATTAAGTCTATCCGTTTTTTCCTGGATGTGTTGATCTGAATGTGCTAGTAGTGCATTGTCATTGGCATATTCCAGATCTTCCAATGTAGAAAATGTAGTCCATCTTATTCCTCTTGGACTGCCCTCTGTTGTCTGGCGCATCACCCAGTCTATGACTGTTAAAAATAGAGTGGTTGATAAGGGGCATCCCTGTCGTGCACCTGTCTTCACCTCAAAGGTTAGGTTGCTCTGCCCAACGCTACACGTAAATTGACATAGAGGCTTTTTATGATTGACACTTTGCAGCTTGGAATTCCATAAGCCCTCAGTAGTTTCCATAAACTGTCCCTATATATACTGTCAAAAGCCTTTTCAAAATCAACGAAATTAATGTACAGTTGTCTTTGCCATTCTGAGCACTGCTCTATAATGTTCCTGAGGGTAAATATATGATCTACACATCTTCTGTTCTTTCTAAATCCTGCTTGTTCTTTCCTCAGGTTGTGGTCTACTGCTTTTGAAATTCTCTGTATATCTTCTACTATTTGCCACAAATTCTGCCGGGAGTTGAGCTGAGGATGAGCTGTCAACTTCGTTTCAATGCATCCAAGGCCAGTAGAATATATAGCCTTTGACAGCAAGGGCCTGAGTTTCTCGGAGCGAGGACGGATTTCTGGCGCCCAACAACCAGAATGCCACAGCAAATGAAGGTCAAACGTCTTGGAAGACATCTTATTTAGGAGGAGGAAAACTCTGATTTTAAACATGCAGTCATGGAAATAGGCTTGGGAGGGCCAAAGATTAAAGAAAGCCCAAACCAGTAAAGTCTTTACTGAAATCTGATGTTCCGGATCGCAAGGTGCAGTCGTCGCCACCCAGCTGTAAACTACGTACGGCACCGCGTCTTCACTGCACCCAACACATCGCATATACCATAATGTAAAATGGTCCTTTTTTCCCCACACAAATGTTTATCATTACAGAAATGTAACCTTAATAACATTGTTCTAACCGCCGTACCGCAGTTTTTACTCAACAAGCTCACTCATTAGCCGTAATTAATTCTATTACAGTTTCTACGTATACTACCATTGTTTCTGTTACTTACTTGTACTTGTCTAGATGTATCTCGCTAATGCCACCGTACTCGTCTGGGTTCCAGGTCACGTCTGTGTCATTCCAGTTAACGGTAAAGCCAACAAACAATTCTACAGTCCCTGTTACCTCATCCAGGCCGAAAACCTGAAGGCCATTGTTTCAATAGTTAGCGCTCATCATTATTACTATTTAGCTGTCTTGTCAGTACAGTCCATCAACTGTATTTTGTTTCAGCTTTTTACTGTAACTCCTAATAATAATAATAATAATAACCCCTTCAGTCATAGCTGACTATGGGAATGCGCTTCTGAGGTGATCGCCCTCGCTGCTTTCTCCCTCTCGTGTTCCTTTCGACGTTTTCTCCTATTTGTCGTGAGAGCTTATTTTCGCACAGTCTGAGGTGGTACCGTAGAGAGCATCACTACATTGTGCGATCGGCAGCTTCATCCTCCCAGGTTGCTGGAGTTATGTCCAGTGCTCTCATATCTCTCTTGGACACATCTTTGAACCTCAGCTGTTTAACTCCTAATATTACTAAAAAAATGCATTTCACAATATTACTGCACAATTCTCCTACTTCCGAGACTTAACAATTGTCCTAGATACATTATCTAGACTAGGGATCGACATAGATTTGATTTACCGGTAGATCACATGAGAGTATTTAATAGATTTCAGGTGACAGAGGGCAAAAAGAGAAAGAATGTTAACGCTAGCGGTATTTCTAACTAGCCTTCTCCACCCAGCTTTTACAAGTGCTGTATCTCCAGGATAAAAGCTGCCTTTTATCAGCGTTACCAGTGTAAACTCATGAGCTAGCTGACAGCATTCACATTAATTATGAACTGTATGAGATAGACACGTGATCTTTTCTTTGTAGTGAAGTAAACATTCGGTAAAATATGAATTAATAAGAATTTCCGCCACTCTGTTGATGAAATTGCAGAAATAAACTCGTCCGAGTGAGAGAGAGAGAGAGAGAGAGAGAGAGAGAGAGAGAGAGAGAGAGAGAGAGAGAGAGAGAGAGAGAGAGAGAGAGGAGGAAGGAGGAGGAGGAGAGTTGCATATAGGCTGCACGTATTTCGAATTCCCAATACTCTGAAAACAGACATGAGTTTATCACGGTTAATCTTCAAGAGCGCGGGGTTTCTGAAATAGACCCCACAGTTTCACGGTTCTCTATCGCTGATCTATACTGTAAATGTCAAAAATTTGATTGTTGATTACTGGAATGTTAAAAAATTGGTGGTTATGACACGGTTAATTCTCGTGTAGTTCCAACTCTAAAACTTTTGCTGCTGTTACAGTACTACTTTCTAATCATTTTTGGGGGGGGGGGGGGGGGGGGGGGGGGGGGGGGGGGCTGCTAAATTTCAGTAAAAAGTTGCATGTCAAAAGTCGTTTCGAGACGAAAACAAATTAATGTTAATTAACTTATGTTCGTATGCCAATCTAAAACAGGATCTCATAAACGTCTTTAATATATATATATATATATATATATATATATATATATATATGTATATATATATATATATATATATATATATATATATATATATATATATATATATATATATATATATATATATATATATATATTGTCGTAAAAATTTTAAATCTGTATGACGCCACGCTCAAATTCCCCGCGTCAAAAACTAGCTATCGTATTTGAATCTAACGTTAACTATAGGATTTGAAATTTGTCTAAGAACCCAGTCAAATTTACCGCCAAAAATGTATCTAGTGTATTTGAATTTGTCTAGGAACCAAGTCAGAAGTTACCGCCCAACAAAAATTATCTAAGAGCATAGTACAAATTTAACAACTAATCAGAGTGCGTATTTTTTTGGGGTAAGGATAAAGAAATCTTTTACTTGGTAACGATGCCTCTTTTGTGCTTTTGACTGAAAGAAGATATTTTATTTTTTAACAACTAAAGATAATTAAAATGAAAGAGATATCTCGAATTATAGCGCTGATATTGCTTAACACATAAGTATAAAGATTCTCTCATAATAAAATTATATTGACTTAGTAAAATTGATTTTAGTGATATTTTCATATCCGGGTGAGGCCAAATTTAATTACTTAAAAATTACACAGATTGAAATGCATAGAAATAACAAACTGAAAACTATATATAACGATAGAGAGCAATTGACCGTTTAATTATCACTTTGGATAATTAAAATCGGTCCAATAATAGCTGTAATATAAAATATTAAAATTTAGTCAGATTATACAGTCACTCTCAGATTCGCAGCAGTCACTAGTCTAAAAATATTTTTTGACTGCGTTTCCGATTGGGCGGATGTAGTTCTATAAATAGTAACAAGGTAGTACGATCTGGGCCATTCGATTCAAAAATCTGCACCGAGGTGACAGAAACTAAAAGACAGAATGACCAAGTCTTTGCCTTCTGATCTGAGAGCAGTTCTAGATCCCGTAGAAGGCCAGTTCAGCTTGTGTGTGTGTGTGAAATTATTTACCTGAGGGTAAGAAAGATATTTTATTTGCATATTTTGTTAATTATTAACTTGTGTATAGCCAGAATATTTGTTCGAGTGCTATTCGAAAATGAAACTGCCGGACGGATGTGTTGTGTCATACTGACCCAAGTAGGAATGTGTTTAGTTTTGCCGACATGTTCTAAATGGGAAAAATGTGTTTAGTGTTTGCAAAGTTGGCAACAAATTACGACTGTAAGTGTTAGTATTGGTTTAAATTAGTATTTTCTTCTGGAGTGACTCACTGTTAAAAGATCTTGTGAAAAACGTACAGGAAAGGTTAGAATGAAGTAATCAATAGGTCACATGCTGTTTTGCACTTAACCTGATTATTGTACGGAAGCCAAGCATGAACGAAGGACATTAACATTGAATCAAAATAGAGAAAGAGTGATTACATGGAACTGATTGTAGGCAAAGGAATTCAAGGTCTTGTGCAACTTGTTAGCACAATAACTGAAAAGGGTAAGTTTTAATATTGTTTATGTGTGAATGGATTGAGGCAGACTTCTACATGGAAAAAGATCCTATCGACAAAGTGATAAGTGGTGCAAAATTTGCCGTATGAGCAACCACCATACAATTGAATGTGGTAGGAAAGTACCTCCATATCACGCTGCATGCATGATAACAGTGGACAAGGGAAGGAAGAAACTGACAGACAGTCAGATAGATCTCCATCATCCCCCCATCTGTGAAGAAGTAGTATGTAATGGTACGAAAGTCAAGTGCCTTTACTATTCAGGATTGGAATATGACTCAATTGGGAGTGCAACCCTGGTGCACCCTGAGCAGTATACCACAGGCAAAGTGGAGATACAAGGGGCATTAAAGGGAACAGCCACCATGACACTTCCCGTAGCCAAGATAAATGTCAAAACTGGGTATGTGGAAGGAGTGATTAGCGCAGCAGTGTGTGATGAACCTAATTACCCGCTGGTGTTAGGAAAGAAATATATGTTCTTAGGTACACCCATAAAACATGTGATCATGGCAACGCTCCAGACCAGGTCAAGCCCTATGAAGGAGGAGAAACCACCACTAAATTTTCATCCCAAACAGATGAGAAAGGCCCAAGCCACAGATAAATCATTAAAACCTTGCTTTGGCAAATTGCAAACCAGCCATAACACCCCTAAGAAAGGAGAATTTTATTTAAAGGATGGTTTGCTCTACAGGAAAGCTGGAGCAAAACCAAAAGGAAATGGACAGCTAGTATGCCATTGTGTTATAGGGACAAAGTTATGGCACAAGCACATGTTGTACCAGACGGTGGACATCAGAAGATTGGTACCACCTGTCAAAGGACATCAGTGAGATATTACTGGCCAGGCGTAGCTGAGGACATTGCTCAGTATATAACTGCTTGTGCACAATGTAGCAAGGTAAACTCCACACCTGGAGAAACTAACCAGGACCTAGAAAAACATTGTGGCGAACATAAGCCTGAAATTAAAATTAAATATAATAAGGTAGACACCGTGGATAAGATGGCACTTTTCACACCCAGTCTTCCAATAAACCAGTGACTATGGCAACTCTTCAGATGGTACCGAGAGTAAACAAAAAGTCACCCCAGTCCACCCCGATAACCACTTGGTCGGAATTCGTGGAAATGGGTAAAAATAGTAATGAGGTTAATGGGCCAGCCTTGGAAATGAAACTGAGGGATTTCCCCAGAAGAGTTGGGAGCGGGCGTTTGGCCAATTGGAAAAATGTTCAGCTCGCTTCGACAAACGGCTATTAATTTAGCATTATGAAGGGCACCAGCAACAGTGGTAGTTAGCCGGCCCTACACAGTCCAGTGGAAGTATTGTACGGACATGGACTGAGGATATATTATAGCAAGGCTGACGGGAGAATTGCTTTCCTGTAGCAGGAAAATTCATTTCCCCATATATAATATTATGATATCACCAGTGACGTTAGGCTGAGAAAACAGCTGGTGAATATGGACTCTGCCGGGATTTGGGAAATTATTACAGGATAACAGAGCCATAAGCGAATATTAATAAAGGGTAATACCAGATTCCATTCAAGCCTGAGCTCAGACCAATTGATGGTTGTGATCACATCGGAGGGGCACATTGAATTCATATGTTGCTTTTGGATTGAGAATACTCCGAGTGTTTTATCCAGGATGATAAGGAAATTACTGGATCCCTTACATAACTCAGCTATCACCAGTTTTATAGATCTCCTCCTCATAAATATTGCAACCTTGAGGAACATCTAAAAACCTCTGGACATGTCATTGAACAGACTCAGAGTAATGGTGAATATTGATGGATAATCAGCATGTGACAGGCAGTAGCACCTGGCGCTGTTTATTAACATAACATGTGGTGAATTAATCTCTGGATTGCAGAGGTCTGAGGCAACCTTCTTGAGGAGTGCCTACTTGAATTGACCCACCTGCAGGAAACCAGGATAACACTAAGGCAGAGTAGAGTAAATTTGACATAATTTGAACGTGATTGTAATACAGACATGAAAGCTGCACTAGTGGTTCACGCTTTTCTAACGGGGGAGGTATGTCGTAAAAATTTTTAATCTGTATGACACCACGCTCAAATTCCCCGCGTCAAAAACTAGCTATCGTATTTGAATCTAACGTTAACTATAGGATTTGAAATTTGTCTAAGAACCAAGTCAAAAGTTACCGCCCAACAAAATGTATCTAAGAGCAAAGTACAAATTTAACAACCAATCAGAGTGCGTATTTTTTGGGTAAGGATAAAGAAATCTTTTACTTGGTAACAATGCCTCTTTTGTGTTTTTGACCGAAAGAAGATATTTTATTTCTTAACAACTAAAGATAATTAAATTTTTTTTTTTTTTCGTACGCACGCTAATACTCGAGGCGAAATCTCAGGTTATTATTTATGTCTAACCTGACATTGATTTTACGTGAGTATCCCTTTTTTCTTGTACGGAGACAGGTGTCCCTCGCCATTCAGGCAAATACTGTCCGATTTCGGAGGTACCCATTACAGCTGGGTCGGCTCAGGAGCCGCCAATCCCTGGTCGACGACACTCCTTCAAATGTCCTCGCCAGGTCTCGAGTTAATCCAGTCCAAATCCCGGTCGACGAAAAATCCTCAAATGCCGTCACCCGGGTTTGATCCTGGATCACCCGGTCGCCAGAGCGGTGTGGTAATCACTACGCTAGCGCGGCTCCCGATAATTAAAATGAAAGGGATATCTCGAATTATAGCGCTGATATTGCGTAACGAAAAAAAAAAAAAAAAAAAACACACAAGTATAAAGATTCCCTCATAATAAAATTATATTGACTTAGTAAAATTGATTTTAGTGATATTTTCATATCCGGGTAAGGCCAAGTTTAATTACTTAAAAATTACCCAGATTGAAATGCTTAGAAATAACAAATTGAAAACTATATATAACGATAGAGAGCAATTGGCCGTTTAATTATCACTTTGGATAATTAAAATCGGTCCAATAATAGCTGTAATATAAAATATTAAAATTAATTAGATTATACAGACACGCTCAGATTCGCAGCAGTCACTAGTCTAAAAATATTTTTTGACTGCGTTTCCGATTGGGCGGATGTAGTTCTATAAATAGTAACAAGGTAGTATGATCTGGGCCATTCGATTCAAAAATCTGCACCGAGCTGACAGAAATTAAAAGACAGAATGACCAAGTCTTTGCCTTCTGATCTGAGAGCAGTTCTAGATCCCGTAGAAGGCCAGTTCAGCTTGTGTATGTGTGAAATTATTTACCTGAGGGTAAGAAAGATATTTTATTTGCATATTTTGTTAATTATTAACTTGTGTATAGCCAGACTATTTGTTCGAGTGCTATTCGAAAATGAAACTGCCGGACGGATGTGTTGTGTCATACTGACCCAAGTAGGAATGTGTGTAGTTTTGCCGACATGTTCTACATGGGAAACATGTGTATAGTGTTTGCAAAATTGGCAACAAATTACGACTGTAAGTGTTAGTATTGGTTTAAATTAGTATTTTCTTCTGGAGTGATTCACTGTTAAAAGATCTTGTGAAAAACGTACAGGAAAGGTTAGAATGAAGTAATCAATAGGTCACATGCGGTTTTGCACTTAACCTGATTATTGTACGGAAGCCAAGCATGGACGAAGGACATTAACATTGAATCAAAACAGAGAAAGAGTGATTACATGGAACTGATTGTAGGCAAAGGACTTCAAGGTCTTGTGCAACTTGTTAGCACAATAACTGAAAAGGGTAAGTTTTAATATTGTTTATGGGTGAATGGATTGAGGCAGACTTCTACATGGAATGGGTTGTCCTTCTATTCCAGGTTATATCACGAAATTACCTCGTGGCTGCATTTACTTGAGAGGAAGTGTGTGGGAGATGAGAGTTCCTTATATATCTGGAGCCAGACACCCATCTTCTCAGCCAGGAGTCACAAAGTTGGTGATCCTGACGTGTGTTTATGAGCAGCAGCAACATTATAAGCTAAGTCCTTTATAAAGGCCAATGTCAGTTTATCAAACTCATTCACCCAAGAGAAATCAAACTAGATTTCAACCCTTTTATGAGGAATAGAGAAGACCTTCCCAAGTAATAAAGAAACTTACAATCTAACTTTAGCAGAAGTTAACCATCAGTTGAACAGAAACTGTGTGTAGTTATTCCAGTGAACTTTCTACAAAATGGACAGATGTTTCCAATATATTCATTTTAATTTGTAAATATCATTTTCTTGATTTTGAGTATTCCTGACCTAAAAAGATTGAGGTTCAGGACAATTAAATTGTACATAAAAATTTCATACAGTCTTGCTTAATAATTTTATTAAAGTTACAGTCTGTTGTGAAATTAATAACTGATATAGCAAACAAAGTACCCCTAGACAATTAGTCAAAACATAACAACAACAATTAATCCTTAATCTTTGTGGGATCTTAAGAGGTAGCAGTTAGGGACTCAGAGTACTCATCATCATCATCAGTTGCCATCTCCACAACGAAGGTTGGCTGTAATGGATCTCCAACGTCTTCTGTCTCTTGTCTTGGTGGTGCACTCTGATAGACTCTTTCCTGTCCATCTCTTGATGTTATCATCCCACTTATAGCGCTGTCTTCCCCTTGCACGTTTGCCTTCAACTCTTCCTTCTGTTATGGTCTTCTGCAAGGTGTTATGCCTTTTTATGTGGCCAAAGTATTTTAGCTGCCGAACTTTGACCTCCCTCATTAGTTCTCTTTTCATACCTAGATTTTCTAGGACCTCCTTATTTGTTTTCACCTCTTTCCATGAGATACGCCCCATTCTTCTATATATCCACATTTCAAGAGCCTCAATTCTTTCTTCCAAATGCTTATTCATCGTCCATGTTTCTGCACCATACAGAAATGCAGAATATATATAACACTTTATGATTCTCAGTTTTAATTTGTGAGATAAAACTGTTTGGATGTCAGTATATGTTTCATGTTGTTGAATGTAGCTTTGGCCATTCCTATTCTCTTCTTGATTTCTGTTTCACATCTGCCATCTTCTGTTATTATATGACCAAGATATACGTAGCTCTTGACTTGTTCCAGGATTTTCCATTTACGCTTATCTTTAATGTGGGTTTATCGTCTCTTTTGCTAATTATCATAGTTTTTATTTTCTCAATATTAATGTCGAGTCCATATTCATGACTTATACTGTTCACTTGCTTCACTAGTTCTTGTAACTCGTGTTCGCTTTCAGCTAACAACACGGTATCATCTGCATATCTAAGGTTGTTTATTGACCTTCCACTGATGTTCAGTCCTGGTATTTCCTGTATCTGTTTGAAAATTTTTTCGGTGTATAAATTAAATAGGCAGGGGGACAGCACACAACCTTGTCTGACACCTCTTTTTATGTCTATGTATGGTGAATAATTCCTTCCCGATCTTACTGTGGCAGTTTGCTCCCAATAAAGGTTACTGAGTATTCTTATATCTTTTCCATCAATACCTCTGTCTTTGAGGAATTCAATTATTTTCTCATGATGGACTCTGTCAAAAGCCTTCTTATAGTCAATGAAGCACATGTACATACTTTTTTGGACCTCTGTATATTTTTCTGCTAATATTCTTAGGCAAAATATTGCCTCTCTTGTTCCACTGTTCCGTCTAAAACCAAACTGTTCTTCTTGGATTTCGCTGTCTACTTTACTTTTTATTCTTTCCTGTATGATTTTGAGCAGTATCTTAATCGCATGACTCATCAGGCTGATTGTTCTGAAGTCTGAACATTCTGTTGCATTTGGTTTTTTGGGCAATGTTATGAAAACTGATGTCTTCATGTCGTGTGGTATATATCCTGTATTGTATATATCGTTGCATATTTCTGTGATTGTATCTATACCAAAGCTCTCCAGAGCTTCTATCATTTCAATTTTTATGTTATCCTTGCCTGCTGATTTTCCTTTTTGTATCATATGAATGGCATTCTCTACTTCTGATCTGAGAATGTTTGGGCCTTCATTAGAATCTGGTGATGGTTTTTTACCTCTGTTGTCCTCGAATAGTTCTTTTACGTATTCTGCCCATCTGTTTGATATGTCTTTCTCATCAAGTAATATTACACCATTTTTGTTCTTGATACAGCTTCCTCCTTGTGCAAACCGGTACCGATTTGATAATTTCTTTATTTCTTCATGCATATCTCTTGTCATGTGCTTTGCTTCCAAGTCTTCTATTTCCTTGCATTTTGTTTCTATCCACCGTTCTTTTGCTTCTCTACACATAGTACGTATGTCATTGTCTATTGTTTTATATTCTGGAGTGTTTTTTGCTTTCTTTCTTTCTGCCATTTTATTCAAGATGTCATCTGTCATCCAAATTTGATTTTTCTTAGACTCCTTTTTAGGTAAATTTGCATTTGCTGATTGTATGCTTGTTTTTAAGCATTCCCATTTTGCGGTTGCTTTTTCTTCTGGGTTTTCTCTTCTATACTGCTCCATGCTTTCTGTCAATAACTGTTGATATTTATTTTTGACATTGATTAAATATTTCTGTTTTATATCTGGTTGTTTCAGCGCTGATATTTCTATCTGGGGTTCCTCCTGTCTTCTGTTTCCTGCTCTTTTCAGCTTTATATTTACTTTGATGATGACTGGATTATGATCTGAATTTATGTCGGCACCAGGATGTGTCTTTGCACTTGTGACACTGTTCTTAAATCTATGTTTTATCATGATATAGTCAATTTGATTTCGTGTTACATCTCCTGGGCTTTTCCATGTGTATAATTTCCTTGGGTGGTGTTCAAAAAAGGTGTTACATATGACCAGCTGGTTTTCTTCACAGAACTGGATAAGTCTGTCTCCTCTATCATTTCTTGCCCTAATCCATACTGTCCTACTATTTTCTTGTATTTCCTTTTCCTACTGTTGCATTCATATCACCCATTACTATCAACACATCTGTAGATTTGACTGGTTTAAGTGTGTGTTGTAGCTCTTCATAGTATTCTTCTATTTCTTCCTCGCTGTGATCTTTAGTTGGTGCATAAGTTTGTAAGATTGATATGTCGAATGGCTTTGCTCTCATCTTTAGTAACATCATTCTGTCATTGTGTGTCCAGTATCCACAAACAAGAGTACTACATCATCTTTATTCTTTTCTCTGGGAACTTATATAGCTGGACCCCCACCTTGATTGTCTATACACCCTTGCTCTTTTCCAGAGAAGGGAGTGTTACTTATAAGACCAGTCTCTTATCTGGCACTATCCTGGTATCCTCTGATACATCTATTTGTCCAGGATAGCCTATACTTTAGTAACATCAAAACCTCTTATGACATATATATAGTGACAAAACAAAATTATTACCTGGCTGACCGTAACTGTTACTGACAGGTGAATTTCGCCTTCCGGATTAACTGGATATAGGCGGTCCTGAAGTGCTGGATGAGCTGTGATGTTCCTCAGAAGACGAGACATGTCTTTTCTGGCTTTGCTCATTGGTTCCTTTCCTTCTGACAGATTATTGTTTTCTGCCGTCACCTCGAAAATTACTATTATAATAAAATAAATTGTTTTGAAGGTCAATGAAAGCATCGTTCCCGTCTTCCTATTAAAAAAAAAAAAGAAACTATTTTCGAAAACGTCTATTGCAGCTCGAATGAGAATGTAAAACAAGCGATTTATTTAATTTCTCTAAAAATTCAACACATGCGAATAAAAGAGCGAAAGAGAGGCTACAAGACACATAGACATTTGTTACAGCTTACACGTATGATAAGATAACCAGTATGGAACTTAATGAAGGAACCAAACATATGCCAGGGGACTAAGATGTGAGGAAATGACTTTGGCATTGTATAGGACACACAATAAGAGCACCAGCTGGTGGCACTACAAGTCATTCCTGTTACTGAATACTCAAGAGTCAGAGAACAAGAGAGAGGTCAAGAAGACCAAACAGCACACGCAGAAGAGAACTGGAGATAGACATGGAATGGATCAAGTAGACATAGAAAAGCCCTTGAAGGGATGGCACAGGACAAAGAAGGATTGGAAACTATTTGTTGAAGGTCTGTGCTCCACAAGTAGCTGAAAGATATATATAATGATGGTAATTAACAAAAATACCTCGTGACTGAAATACTTTGACTATATCACTGATTTTATATAACACTAGAGGCCTTGCCCGTTCTTTGCTAACGGGAGTCTGTAAATAACTTCTTTTTTTCTTCAAAAATTAAATTAAATAGAGGAAAATGTAACTAAAGCTGAAATTCATGTTTAAATATTAATCCGGTATTTATTTAAACTGCACGTTTTTTTTTTTAAAATACCCCTTCTGTGGCTCAAAGTGAGGCCTAGTTTTTTTTTTTAAATACCCCTTCTGGGGCTCCAAGTGAGGTCAATTTTTTTTTTTCATACTATTTACTTTATTTACCGACAAGTTTTGATCCCAATTACAATGATCCAGTAAAACTTCACATATTTAAAACTTACAGAAAACAAACATGAACTTCATACAAATCATACTTTTTTCTCAATTTACACGTGTCCGGTCATATAAGAAGTATACACAAAGAGAGGAATGCTGCAAAAGAATGGACAGATGCTATAAGATGGGTCTGCAGGACTCGCATGAAAAAAATGGAGACAGAATAAGTTTGCAGTCAAGAACCTCAGTGAATAGAAGCACTGGAGAAATAGTTTCAGTGTATTCAGGAAACAACTTTAGTGATAGAGAAGGGTGTTGGTGAAAATTTTTGTAAGCGCAAAATAAGCTGTTTTCAAATAATTGCTAGTCTTAACAGTCTGCAAATATTTTTTTCTATGCTGAATATTTCACAATGACATTTTGTGATTAAAGAGAGAAAACCTCAAGATGAAGTATAAATCCAAACACAAATTAACTACAACATTCATTCCATCTGATGCTATCGTTTGTCTCAAAAAGTCCTAATCTATTTTCTATACATTATGAAGCTGCTCATAATAAACCCTATGTTGTTTCAAGGGCTTTATGCATTAGTGGCCGTTCCCAAATTTCTTCCACTTGATATGCAGCTAACACTACCCGTAAATTCCTTTCCTTTGTTTATCAGATTCTGTTTGATGATATGAAACACAATCATCAGTTTATGTGTCCATACCACCTTACTGGAGATCATTTCTTTCCAGATGTTGGCATTCCCTCCATAATCAGACACAGCCAAGCACACTGAACAAATCTACAAAATCTTTGTGGTGCAACATTGAGGATGTCATTCAAAAATGGACGCCTTCAAACTGCCCATCTAACTTAATTCTGAAAATGATTCTATTTCCTCTTTCAGTCTCACACATATTGCGACAAATAACTCCAAATAGGTTTAAATAAACAAGTGGGAGAATCCATAATCCAAGGCCATAAATCATTTCAGCAGTGACCACTTGATCTAGTGTTTCTTAACCAGGGGCTCATGCATCCCCTGGGGGTGCAAGACCCAACTTCTGGGGGTGTGAGACATGTCAGATATTTCAGAAAGCGAATCACCATAATCACTATATAATACGCTGAACTTGAATGTATTTCTACAAAATGGAACAATGACAACATGAACTAAATACCGAACTGTTGTCATATTTTGTATATAACATTTTTCAAAACATATTTTATCTCTTTTTCTTATTTACGGTACATTTTACGAGCTGGAAGATAATGGGGGGGCGGCGCCACACTTCATAAGCTGATGTAAAGGGGTGCGAGACTGGTAAAAGGTTAAGAAGCACTGCTCAACAAGAAACAGGTGAGAAAGTCTTTTTTTTAATTTTATTTTAAAAGAAAATTAAAATGAAGGCAATCTAACATATTGATGGGGTCGGAGTGGCTAAGAGAAGTCCGCCTCAGATTTTAGATGTATCGAGTTCGATTCCCAGTTGAGGGAATATAATTTATGGAAGTTTTTTTTCAGAACCTGTGGTCCTAATGATGTCATACTCCCCCCTGGTCTCCTGGGTAGTGAGATCGGTTGCCTAGCCTTCTCGGATAAGGGCGAAAAAAATTGGAGGTCCCATGTGCAAGTTGCACACATTAAAAATCCCACGGCAGTTGCAAATCGTAAAGAGTAGACAGTAAGGCCGCGGCCCTGGCAAAATTAAAAAATTAGAAACCTACCCTCCACAAAAATATTTATAGAATGTACGATTCCTATATACACACACTGGGATTCTTGCTGGTGCTACGGAGTTTGTGCACTGTGCTGAGATTCTCGTGTGATCTAAGGGAGGAGATCGGAGCATTGTTGGAGTTGTCCGTGTGCAATGAAGATAGTCCTTCAAACCAAACCAAACACATTAATGTGAAATATTTATATAATGAGAATATCCTGGAAAACTAAAGCTAAATCTTAAGCTTCACTGAGTTATATGATGGTGAAAAAGCTGAGATAATTATGTCTTCTGTTAAATGAATGAAACAATTTACATGTCTATTACTATTTCCAGTTCCTTACCAAAAAAAAAAAAAAAAAAAAAAAAAAAAAAAAGGCATGAATTATCACAATTTATTGTGTTATCTGTTATGCAGGTGGATGTCCAGAAGGAAATGAACAGTTATATAATACAAAAGGTGTAGTAAAATGTCTAAAGGTCATATTAAAAAGTCATGCACCTGAAGGGGGACAAAAAGGTAAAGCTAGAAGTTACACAATTTATCTTTGCACCAAATAAATTTTGCATTCAAAAATAAATCAAAGAATGGCGCATTACAGTCATAAATTTAAAATGTGTGCAAGATATTTTCAATTATTTCTCCATTCTAGAAAACGGGCAGGTTACATGCTGTATACCAAAAACAACTTAAAATGGCTTCGGAAATCAAGAGGGAAGATCTATACTGAGACGGGACTATGCAATAACCAATTCCATTACAAATGAGGGTAATCTAATCAATCAAAAACAAAAGGTATACAGTAAAATGTAAAGTAAGTGCACTAAATTCATTCATTCATTTCCTTACAAAGCATGGAGCTACTGCTGCAGCTAGTTAGTTCCCTTTTAGAAAGTCAGCAGCAAGCATTAAATGTGCCCTTGCAGCTGTGGTTTTTACAGCAATTTGTTTTACACGATGCGGTTGCCAACACCACAGAATGTGCACTAAATAGGCACAAGGAATCTGCTGGATAAGTGGATACTTTGCAAGGGACTTTATCCAGACTGGTGCGACAAGTGGTCTTCGTAGCTTGCATAGTTATCATACTGATATTATACAAAGAGCTCTAATAATTCTAAAACAAAATTTGACAGTGTCAAAAAGTGAACTGTATCTGGGTTACTTCTACACTGAATAATGTGAAGAAATAAGACAAAGGAAAATATACATAAACCCAGAGATGTTAAGTTCACCTTAAAAAAACAAATATAGCAACAGAATGTGACTTCACATTAGTCGCCTGTTATAACATTCTGAGAGGAGGAATAGTCCTTTTCTTCCTTTGTCTTCCCTGGGACCCCTGGAAACTACAGGAGGCCCCCGGTTGATACTTCATCAAGAAAAAAAAAATATATTACATGTATAAATAAGTCCCAACTAAGATGGTTTGGCCATGTCTGCAGAATGGGAGAAGATCGGCTACCACGACAAGTATGGGAAACAAAGAGCCAGGGATCCAGACCCCCCAGGACGACCCATAGTCCGCTGGGAGGACAACATTAGACAATCTTTGAAGGACCGAGGACTAGAATGGAACCAGGCCAGGAGGAAGACAGCCGATAGGATAGTCTGGCGCTCTCTCTTCCAAACCTCTACACCTCACGGTAGAAGGGGAATGACTAAGTAAGTAAGTATAAATAAGAGGACAGCCTAAACATAAACCAAATCACCACCAACTTGCTCAAGAATGATCCACCATGACCACCCATCAATTGCAAAAGAAGTTGAAAATAAATAAATAACGTGGAACAGGAACTTATTCATTAAAAGAGTAGCTGTAGTGGATAATTTAGATGTATATTACACAAGACAACATGAATACAAGAGTCCCTGCCAAGAAAAAAGATGTGCCCTTGTCCTCACTCCTCTACAAGTTTCTCGTCATATGTTGCTAGTTAATTTTATACACTTAAAATGGCACCATCTAAAACAATGTTTCCTTTAAAATCTCAATTAAAAAAAAAAAAAAAATAAGTAATCTCAGACCTAAGGGTCTTTTATATTTGGACATGCACCCTAATATAACCGACTAGGTTGACTGGATGCGCCAAAACAAGGCAAAACATTATTTAAAAAAAAAAAATGAATTCTGTAAGGAATTACTGTCTCAGAAAGAAAATGATTTCTTGGTTCAGTATAGGTTAGGACAAAGCCTTTGTGTAGTCATTACTGTTCTGTTAAACCGCTAAATCTTGGAAGACTGCCTTTTGCCTGAAGAAATATTTAACAATAAAAACATGGGGCGTTTTTAATTACTTTCAGAGAAACTGTCTGTTTATGGTTTACCCTGATATCTACTTTTCCCTGCAAAGCTAAAAAATCGCTGCTATGGAATATAACATTATGTTAAATTCATAACAGCAAGCAATATCCCACAAGATTAACACCTCATGAAGTTACAGTAAAGCCAATCAACTTAACCATAGTAATTCTAAGAATAAACATGCCATGAAGAAAACAGTGACCCACTCATGGTAACTAACATCATATCAGCATCAAGTCACGTGCCATTTCCGTATCGCAGGTTGAATGTAATGGTAATGGATCATATTTCGTCTCTTGCCTTAATAAGCTGATCCTTCTGATTAATCTCTTGATGTTACCTTCCTACTTGTAGCTGTAGTGCCCTCTTGCGTATTGTCTTCAACTTTTCCTTCTTCTATTATTGTTTTCATCAAACTGTTGTTCATCTTAGTATGTAAAAAATATTTTGTTTCTTATTTTCATTCCTAGTTTTTCTAAGACTTCTTTGCTTTTCATCTGTTTCTATGAGATGCTGCCCATCTTTTCTTTTCAACGGCCTCCAGTTCTTTCATCATGCTTGTTCACCGCCCATGTTTCTCCACCAATGAAGAGTAATATATTAACTGTCAAGAATACAAACAAATAAAGAACTGCACACGTTGCATAAGGAAGCTGAAATTTTTCGGTCTGTTTTGGCAAACAACGTGCCTCTTTCTCTTATGCACCAGGTAATTCAGTGAGACAACAGCACAGTAGCGCACATGAAACTTTCTCTGCTTTGCTATAGCCAGTGATCTGCGGTTAGCAAGACATACATTACAAGTCACTGAGTGAGACAGGAGATGCTTGACGAATGGGCATCAATGTGTAATCAGCGTTTGTGATCAGCAATCAAGACAGGATGTTGGTATGTAAAGTGTAGTAGCAAAATGTGTAACCACGCAGATTAATGTAACTTAAGCCATGGATAGTATGGCCACATGCTGTGGGCCAGTGACATTAGATAACGAGACATCGTATTCAGGTAAAATTAACTCAACCTGGAGGTGTTCAGTTGAAATGACTATAACCTGAGATAGCTGGGTACATGATGAGTAGTCTAGAAAATGTGAAGACAGTGAAAAGCTAGCAGAGACAAGACAGAAGAAGGGATTCAAAGAAGCTTACATGACCAACTTAAAATCATTATGTTGTATGAGAACGATGTTTTTATTAGCAGGATGAACTATGCCCTGGAGAAGTGTATGCTGTTACTTCTTCATTCAACCCCTTGTACATAGTTTAATAAAAGTTGAGAACCATTGTACACCTTGGGGTCAGTCGTCAAGCTATAGCTAGCTCATTAATGAATGTGTTCACGAATATCTATCATCGTCATCATGTCAAGGACAAAAATCTATATATTATCTTATCAAGTATACTTAACTGTGGCCAACCTGCCATACAATACCCAGTAAGAAGATAGATGGCAAAAAGAAACGACCCTGCCACACTTGGCTCTTATTTCAAAAGGTGTTCTTTATGGATAATTCTAGGTTTCATGTTTTCTTTATTAGGCTAATGGACTTAAGGTGGGGGCTGCCTTCTGCCTCATGAATTTCCAGAGCAATTGTCTGAAAGTTACAATTTCAAATTCCAAGTACTCTGAAACCAGACAATATATTTTATCGAGGTCTATCTTTAGAAAGCTCAGTGTTTTCAAAGTAGCTCTCCTAGTTCATGGGTTGCCTACACCCTGTTCTAAAATATATGCCAATGCAGAATTAATTGATGAATAGTGACTGGGGTGAATCTTGAACTGTCATTTCCTACTCATTCAAAAAAATAATTCGGGAGTCGCGCTGGTGTATTGGTTACCACATTGCGCTGGTCGAGGTTCAAGCCCCGGTGAGGGCATTTGAGAGAGTGTCGTCGACTGAGACTTGGACTCAATTAATTCAAGCCCTGGCGAAGACATCTGGAGGAGTGTCATCGACCAAGGATTGGCAGCTCCTGAGCCAACCCAGCTCTAATGGGTACCCTCCAAAGATGGCGAGTATCTGCCTGAATGGCGAGTGGACACCTGTCAGTGTACAGGGAAAAAGGGATACTCACGTAAAAATCAGTCTCAGGTTAGATATACTAAACGGAGATTCTCGCCTCGAGTAATAGCGGGCGTATGTTTAAAAAAAAAAAAAAATTCTATTCTAGTCTAGGTTCTGGAAAACTGGAGGAATTATACTGCTACCGAGGATAATAAAATACTCTCTGCCTCCATTTTAATAAGCTACCTTCTCATAACTAGTAAAATGATAAACCAATAGTAGTTTCCAACCAAAGTTAAATTACAGGGTGCCATGAACAATAAATATTGTAAACTGTTTAAAACCAGACACCACACCGCCAAGGAAAAAGCCCTCAAAAAATGACTTATGTGAGGTGCAGACACCACAGCAGAATTATGGCTAGAGGAATACATTACCCTATCTGTGGCTGCCGATACTTGTTGCCCGTATTTAGATGTGATCTTGTGATCAGGACAAATCAAAAGTGGGAGTAAGGATTAAGCAGTTCAACATTACAGTAATACAATTTGTTTTTTAAACTGTAATTTCTTGGATGTACTAATGCTTCTTTAATAGGCAAAATTCACTGATAATATACTTAGGGAATAGGAAACCTGGTGACCATGCAAAGAAGAATCTGAGAGGGAAGACCTGGGACAATATGACCAGGTGGTTGGGAAAATAGCTAGTACCCTAAAAAAGATGTGAATGTTTACAGACAAAAAAATGTGCAGAAAAATATTTTTAATAGGCATTAGGTATTGCGCATAATGATTAAAGTTTCTTCTTTTTGTATGTGACATATTTTTCTTTTTAATTCTTAAAGAGCACAGAGGTCACATCAAAGTAGTTCTGCTCTTGCAATGGTGGCTTCTTGTAATAATTGTTGTTGTTGTTTGCATTCGCTCTCAGCAATGCTGGCCATTAGTGTTGAGCGATAAGTATGCTGTGTCGTAGTTTACAGCTAGGCTGCGATATCTGCACCTTTCGGCCAGACACATCCGATTTCAACAAGCAATTTTTATGGGTTTGCTATCCTGCCACCTCATACCTATATGTATGCTATACCTCATGTCCATCTAATAGTGCAGTGAGGTGGCTCCACCAATGACTTGTACTAATTTATACGTCTGCTATTACCATGCACAATCCTGCCAAGTCATCTTTTTTTGACATGCTTCGTAGGGTACTGTGGTCCTGTTCTTTCTATTGCTTATTATAACAATCATACAGAAGTAGGAACAAACAACATGAATATAAACTAAGAAGACATTTTAATGACATAGTTTTCTGGATGGTGGAATCCCTACAAGTCATAATGTACTGCATCAAAAACAATAATTCATGAATTGTACAAAGGCTTTTTAGGACAATAACATAAAAACACAGACTGCTGGGGAAAAAACATCTCATGTAAATTACTTACAAGGTGCAATATATACGATTGAACAACCATATACAAGTACGTTTGCATTGCTGATGTATTAGTACAGGTCTTCTTCTTCCTCGTTCGTCCTGAAAAGGACGTTGGTTGCTTTGTGTCCGTTTACAGCGAAGCTGCGATATCTGCACTTTTCGGCCGACACATCCGACTTCAGCACTGCATTTTTTGGGACCGGGTTTGCCTTCCCACTTCGATCCCTACTCTCTCAGCCAGACTGCAATGATGCAGCCTGTTTCCAGGACCACCACTTGAAGGTGGAGTAGGGTGTTGATCAGCTCTGGTTCGCTGACCCTGACGCAAGCCGTCAAGCTATGGGTCACTGACTGCATTCTCTATTGCTGCATCTTTGGGTCCCCTAGTCTTCTTCTTCTTTGATCCATAACCGCCAACCGTCAAAGCAGTCAGCGGCCATCACGCCTGGTGGCGTCTTGTAGGGCAGCAACAAATTGATTCCACTTTGCTCGGTCGGCGGCCATCCTTCGTACAGTGCCCCAACTGTGGTTCATTCTTTGCATCTCAGCTTCCACAGTTCTCCGCCAAGTTGTTTTTGGTCGGCCTCTCTTTCGCTTTCCCTTGGGGGTCCATAGCATAGCTGTTCTTGCGATGGTATCAGGGTCCCTTCTGAGGACATGGCCAACCCAACTCCAGCGTCTGCCAGCTATGATGGTGTGCATGTCCTCCTGGTTACTCCGAATAAGTAGTTCTTGGTTGCTGATGGTGTTTGGGCAAAAGATTCGGAGAATTTTCCTTAGGCAGATTGTGTGGAAGGAGGACAGTTTCGACATTTCCTTCTCTGTTACTCTCCAACATTCCGCACCATAGAGAAGCACAGAAAGTACGCAGCTCTCATACAGTCTTAATTTGGTGTTTGTGCTGTACTGGGAAGACTTCCAAATGTTGTTGAGAATAGCAAAGGCTGTTCTCGCTTTATTCATTCTGTTGTTAATGTCCTTGCTTGTTCCGCCGTCAGGTGTTACTATGCTTCCTAGGTAAGTAAATGTGTCTGTCTGTTCTAACTTCTGGTTCCTTACTGTTATTGGCTCAGGATTGCCCACATTTAGTGTCATGACCTCTGTCTTCTTCAGATTGATGTTCAGGCCAACCTGCTGGCCATACTTATTCAGTCTATCAGTTTTGTCTTGAATGTGTTGGTGTGAATGCGCGAGCAGTGCAATGTCATCTGCATATTCCAAATCTTCCAGTGTAGAAAACGTTGTCCATCTAATTCCCCTTGGACTGCCCTCTGTTGTCTGGCGCATCACCCAATCTATGACTGTCAAAAATAATGTTGTTGATAAGGGGCATCCCTGTCGTACTCCTGTTTTCACTTCGAAAGTTACATTACTCGATCCAACACTGCACGTAAAGGGTCCCCTAGTAACAGGTCTGTAATCCTTTTATTCAAACATCTGAAAACCAAAATATTCTTATAATCGAACGTTTCTCAGGGTGACTTTTGGGTGATGTCTGAACACATTTTCGGCAACTTTGAATGATTTTTAAACACACTTTGGGCTACTTTTGAACATGATTTGGGCAACATCTGAAAACCAAAAAAATCTTCTGGTTTCCCAAACACAGCTGTCCCCAACGATTTTGGATAATAGGATAGAGACCTGTAATAATTATTTAATACTACAAACTGTGAAAGGAAATACGATGCTGAACAACTGTCAGCTTGCAGCAAACATTATAGTGACTACACAAATAGTGACAGACAGAGGAAACAGTCTCTACACTGCATGAACTCATGTGACTTCTTAAAATAGCTTGCATAAACGGGTATTTAAAATGAGAAGAAAACGAGATGTACTTTGAACAATGCAGCTTCACATTTAAGCCTTAGTACTGAGTACTCAATAGATGTGTCCTTAAATAGTATCTGGTTTAAATCATTTCTGAAATTAGTCAACAAATGTGTGCCAGTCTTAAATACCAAAATTCATCAAAATCAGTCTAGTATTTCTTGAGCTGTTTCTTGCAACAAACGAATGGACAAAGTGAAATAAGTAGTGCTTTTCACAATTTAAATTGCAACTGCACTTAAAAAAAAACACAGGCACATAATCATGCATGCATACGAACAGATTAACTATGTACAAGTAGTTAAAAATACATTTTTTTTTCCTAATAGCTGCTCAAACACTTCCATAAGTTGAAGGCTTCAATCCTATTTGTCATCATCAGTCCTTTACTGATGGACCATATTAACATATCATCCCTAGTACTCATCATACCCAATGACACATAAAGCCGAGACAAGAACTATAGACATATTTAAGCACCCAGTCATGGCAGAGCTACTGCCATACCCGTTTCTGCAGTTATGTTTTTCTTTGAAAAGCATCAGGTGCCACTGATTTCATACACATCAGTAAACAGTGGTTCCATTCTCCGTGTTTTACTGAATGGCATCCCAGAAACCACTAGAATCTAGTACATGTGATTAAGTCACCTAACATAACCTCATATTAGTAATCTCTTATGAGATGCCTAAGGGGGCAGTAGCCTTATTCTGTCTTTAAACTCCTCAGTGACCCCCCCTTAGATCTACACGGGGAAGAGGGGGGATATTACACTTCTTAACAGTCTCTTATTTTCTATGCCACTATCATAGAAATATTTCCTATGAGAATGGTAACCATTTGCAACTTCAACCATATAACTGCTCAACAACTTTACATATAATAAGCTGTGGCAAAGACTTAAGATCCTGTCACACATTCTCACCTGGGCCATGGTCTGTTCTCCTAGAGGTATATCGTCATTTCTGATTGCTACTTTTTGTACCACAGCATTGCTGTCAGCTTCCAGGATAATTCTGAATGAATGGTAAAATTACAAACCTTTAGAACCAATTAATAAACACTTACAACTGAAAGATGCAACCAAACCCTTTAACAAGCCCTCTATTATGATAATAAAGACAGAATATTAGAGCTTTCTTCAATTTAAAAACGAAAATGAATGCAGACAATGAAGTGATAATCAATAGAACATTAATTATGACCTCACAGCACCCACATTCTAAATATCAAAATGCATGACATCCAAAGTTAAAACCTTAAACAAAATTGTCCTCAATTAGCTTATAAGAAAGATTACAAATTTCTTTGCATTACAGCTTTATTCATGGCCTACACTGAAAAATATACAGCACACAGTTAAGGCAGTAAAGAAAAACAGCCAATTTAGTAGTATATCTGCAACAGTTGCAAAGAGCGATGTTAACAAAGGTTTCTATAAATAACAAACCCTCCATCACAGAGCTCATCTGCTGCCAGGAAAACAGCATCCAAGTTGTCTAGAAATGCCCTCTTTTCCACATTCTTCCTCAAAATCTGGCTAATGGAGTCATAGAATGCATTCAGGACACTTGCCAAAATCAGCTGTGGAAAAAAAAAAATATATATATATATGACTTTATGACCACCCTGTATATATATATATACAGGTATATATATAAATAAATATATATCTTCTGTTTGTTGTGTGAGCTTCTTTTTGTCCAATCTGAGGTGGCGCTGTAGAGAGTATGACCACTTGGTGTGATCGGCAGCTTTATCCTCCCAAGTTGCTGAACCAGGTTTCTGGATATATATATATAAATATATAATTTATTTCTTCACTTTTATTTTTGTTCCTTTTAATATTGTTCATATGATCAAATCAACTCAGTTTATGTGTGTCTTATGCTTTCTTGACTTAAGTACATCAATTTTTTTTTTTTCTGTTGGTATTTTTAAGCAATGGAATTCCATCATCATGAGTTATACTAACAGGCACTGGCTTACCTCATCCTTGACAGCTTTCATTTGATCATTTCAGCATTTCTGATAACTACCTCATGTTGCTCAAAAAAAAAAACTGGGACTACTTACCCGTTAGGCATGTAGTACAAGGGGTCTGATGTGAGGTTGTGCATGCGGCTGGCAACCTCATCATGGAAAACAAATTGCTACAGAGACCACAGCTACAAAAGCATGTCAATGCTTGATGCAAGCTTCCTATAAGGGAACCAGCTACAAATGTGGTGGCTCCATAAGGAACAAACCGGAAAACGATGATGATTTCTGATCATCAATGTTTTCCTAACAATTTTGCCAGATTTTGCCCAATATGTCTTTTCTGCTCTTTTGTGCCTCTGATCTTACCAACTGTCCCCATATTTCCAAACCTTCTTTTATAAGTACACAGCCAATCTTAGTTTTACTTCTGTTAGTAAAAAAACAGGTAGTCCCACATTAGATACTGCCACAGGGGAGTGAAGTGTTATAGACTGCACCAAACTAGGTCCAGCATTGAGAGGTGGGAGTGACCAGTTCCTTTCCTTGCTGCCTTTTCCTTTCCTAACCCAAACAGCACAGCCTGGTGCCCATTTACAGCTAAGTAGACTTGAGTGTGTTGGTACCGTGAATCGAACCCAGCACCTTTGCTGCGAGAGACCAGCGCTGTAACCACTTTGTCAATCGGGCGCTCATGTTTGTTAGCAGTGGCTTTTAATGTCTTTTTCTTTCAATAGTGTCTCATCTGCTGCCAATGAAGGTATTACTTACTTACTTACTTAGTCGTTCCTCTTCTACCATGAGGTGTAGAGTTTTGTAAGAGAGAGCGCCATACTATTCTATCGGCTGTCTTCCTCCTGGCTTGGTTCCATTCTAGTCCTCGGTCCTTCAAAGATTGTCTAATGTTGTCCTCCCAGCGGACTTTGGGTCGTCCTGGAGGTCTGGATCCCTGGCTTTTTGTTTCTCATGCTTGCCATGGTAGCCAATCTTCTCCCATTCTGCAGACATGGCCAAACCATGTCGGGTCTGTTCTACTTGGGTTTTTAGGCCTTGACGCATCGTCTGGTTGCAGACCATGTCTCTTCTTGTTACTTCAACCACCTTCCTTAGATACCTCATTTCTGAGGTTTAGATCTGGCAGGAATTACAACTCATTATACAGGGTTCATAGTAAATTTCTTCAAGCATTTTCCAGGCTTTTTCCAGGTTTTTCCAGGTCCAGCACGTGATTTTCAAGGATGGGAAACTCTAATATTTTCCTCATCTAATTTTCTCAGATATAATTATCACTTTGCTGACCAGCAATCCGGAGCATTACCGTCTCCCATTACCAAGGGTGTTTGCAGATTTCTTTAAAAAGAACATTTTTTTTTTTAAATTCATAAAAGATTGAAAAACAAACATCTTTTCCACGTTTTTAGTGAATTTGTTCAACGTCAGCGCAATAAAATGTTAGTGACATGGATGTCAATGAATAAAATAAGCTTGATTGACATATTGATTTAATGATTAACGTATATCAACATAAAAGGATAATAAAATTGTGAATAAAATGCAAAAAAAACTATTTTTCGTGTTTGTCTTTTTTGAATGTATTCTGCGTCTGTGGCATGACAATGAGCGTTTGTAAATGTTTGAGTAGCTACGTACCTCTAGTTGGAGTCTGAGCTGCTTCCTTTATTAACTGGGATTGAAGTTGTAGCTGTAGGCCTCTGCAAGAGTCTTTGTCTGGATCGTTGATAATCCTTGACTGTGTGGTATAACTTGAAGCAGAATATCAGGCATAGAGGTACATTGCAATCTGGGCAGTACATGCAAGTCTGGCTTCTGTTCCCTGCAGCCTTACACACTTTACAGTCTGGTTTGTACCTTGTCCTTTCATATTTATCAATGAAGTGGTGCTCAGTAAGTCGTGTTGTTGTGACCTGTGGTTTTGAAGGTGTCACATTATGTCGAAGAATAGCAGGTTCAATAAGAGTCATACTGACATCCTGATCTTTGCTTTGATCTTTTTTTGTAGAGTTGGCAGTGTTGTAGGTTATGTGCCCATTGACCAGGGCAGTTTCAACTAAGAAATGATATAAAAATAGGATATGTGTGGGTAGGGGTAGCTTGCACCTAGTTGGCTGAAGTAGTCGACACCTCCCATACTTTTGCTGTATTTTTCTGCAAGCAAAGGCTTCTGAATTGTTCTGCCCTAAAGAATTTGTCTTTCTGTCTTGTTTATATTATCATTGGAGTGAACAGTAGATATAAGGTTAAATCTTTTCATATCATGCCAGGTGACTGTCGGCATGCCTTATCTTCTGTCGCACAAAACACAGGATGATTTGTCTTTTTCAATTTGAGTTGTTTTTTCTTCAATGCTACAGGAAAATGCTTCCTATTTTCAGCTACTGTTCCAAATGCACCAATCTGAATTTCAGGTCTTGAAATAAAGCTGAAGGCTGAATAAAAACTACCACAGAAGAGAATATGTCCCTTGTTGCGTATGAAATTTGAATTAAAACTATGGTGACTTTTCACTGAAAAAAGAGTCCAAATAATCTCAGCTCTGAGAGTTTCTTCCTTGGTCACAAATGATGTCACATCTGTAGGTCTCCTAATAGTGTTAGATGTTTTTGACGTGTCCGAGGGAATAGTGTTAGATAGTTTTGATGTTTCTGAGGGAAAAACTGCTCCTTAGGGTTGTGTTCTTTTCTGTTTTTAAAAAACAAAAAAAAAATGGAACACACAAATAACTTATAAGTAGGCCTAAGCTATGTATATTTACCAAGTCAAAGTTCTAAACGCATGAATAATATAGTCAAACAATATTTAACTAGAACAAAAGTTAATATATAGTAATTGGGAGGGTGAAGGTATGATGATATCCTTATAACACTTATGATAAGTGAAAATCTATTAAATATCTAACTGGAAACATCAGGCCTTTACACACACACACACACCCTCCCCATCTTTACTATTTTTGTTTGATTTTTTTTTTGTTTGATTTTTTTTTGTTGGGGTTTGTTTTGTTTTATCTTTTCTGTTTGTTTCGATTTTAAAAATAATTAAAAATTTTTTTTTTAAATTATTTTTAAAAATTTTAAATAACATAGGTCTATGCACAAAATTGGTAATTTTCATTTATCCTAATTACAGTGATTTGACAGATGTGACGCCACTTTCATGTATCGGCGGTTATTCATGTTATCTGGAATTGAAAACATGTAGGCCTAGGCATATCCTAATTATAACCCTGCAGAGCAGAACGGGATATGTCTCTTCATCATAAATATAATGAAAAAGCATTCAAAATATATTTATTTCCCAAAAATGTGGTGAAATGAACAGTGGGACACGTCTGATAACAGAGTAGGCTATAGGATATGGAATCGCCATCAATTTCTATTCTTGACCATCTCAAACTGTGTCAAACATATTCTCGTAAGCAGTTGTAAACCAAGAAATTTCATTCAAACACTAATTTTGGCCATGGTTAAAAATAACTGTAAATAGGCCTACATTGTAAATTACGGCCGCAAGTACAGTAGGCCTATCTATAAACCGCACTTAGCCTATGTAAATATGTTTTATAAATGAATTTATTACTTACCTCAGTTGAAATGAACGATTTAATACAACATGAATGCGTAGAGACAAGTTCTTGGTGTTGTTGTTGTTTTTTTTTTTTTTTAAGTTTTGGCGAGGCGCGTTCCGTTCAACCTAGTCGGTTATATTAGGGCGCATATCCAAATATAAAAGGCCCTTAGGTCTGAGGTTATAAATACATTTTTTCCCAGTCGTGGGTTTTTGCTCCGCAGTGAATATGTGTAGTTATGTGTCCTTTCGTAGCAGTTAGGGTTAGGTTTAGTATTAGGGTTTGGATTTGGGTTAGCGTTAACCCCACTCCTAAACCGCTTTCGAGTAACAACAGACACGCGCGCTAAAAATAAATCTGCTTCACATCGTTAACGCAATTCGCCGAAAACGCAAATCGCCGAAAACACGAACCGCCGAAAACGTCTGGAAATGGATTTTGTGCCCAAAGGGAAGTAAAAATTCTGCGGTAACTGAAGTTTAACGAAAAATACCATCAATAACCGAAAAATGGAAAACTTCCAATTTTTAATATTTTTTCAAGGTCCGATGCGGGAAATTCAAGGCTGTTAGCCATTTTTCCAGGCTTTTCAAGGCCTGGAATTTTTTTTTTCGTTTTCCAGGTTTTTCAAGGTTTTTCAAGGTCGCTACGAACCCTGATTATATTACTGCTACTGGCACAGAAGGCCTATGCTCCATGGGAAGCTAAAGAGTAATACTGATGACAATGTTATATGACAGTCTAGTCTGCTCTCAAAGCTGTACCGGTATGTTATTATTTCTGATTACTACTTTCTGTAACCCCCAGAATACCTGTCAGCTTTCAAAGATTATTATAAATAAACAATAAAATTCTCAAAGCTTTACTACCACAGGACAAACACTACTCAAAGTTGTTGTTGTTGTCAATATCCCATAGCTACTGAGCATATCTACTCTTGGCAGCCCAATGCCATTCTTAGACAAGTGCAGGTTTTTTGCAGTTGTTCCATGGTTCCATACTGTGAGTTGGTGACTGTCAGAGGTATCTGTAATAGTTTTTTCCCGGCATTTGTGCGTGATGTACACTCCATGAAGAGGTGTCTGGTTGTTTCATAAGGATGAGAGCAGTGTTTACACATGGGTAGGTGCTGAGGGTTGATACAGTTTAGATGGCTACTGACTCTGTTTGAAACTGAAAGATAAGACTTTAATTTCTCCTGTTGAGTCTGTTGATGTTGTTGTTGTCTTTTGTGCAGGTCAAATCATTAAAGACATTTCGGCCAGTCAGCCCATTTGCCCATCAGCTCAGCCAGACTTCCCTTGTGTTGTTTTTGAGAATCTGTTTGACTGTTCTCATGCTGCAGGGTTGCTCAAAGAAGTAAAAGCAATATCCTTGTTGCAAGTCATTTAACGCATGTAGTAAACTGAAGAACACTTGTAAGGTAAAAAGGTAAAGGATCCCGTTACACGCCCATTGAGGCATATTGGGAATATGGTGTTAGGCCCATATTTTCTTGACCATCGGCACACTATGGGGTGATGTGGTCAGCATCACGCCGGCTGCCTTTAGCTTCCCAGAGTTGCTCTGGAACCGAATTCATGAGGCTGGGTTTACCCCGGAGCCGTTTGTGGTCTAAAAACTCCCACCTGAACTGGGGATCGAACCATGGACCACTGAGCTAGGAAGCAGTGCACTAACCACTGTGCTACCACGGCTGCTTGTAAGAACACTTGTAGTAGTTTGTTAATCCTACAACATTGTAGTAAAATTTAATTAAAAACCGTAATGTCTGATGCATTAGTGTCTGATTGGCTAAGCAGTTATAGCTCTAAAACCTCACTCCCCATCCCCTGTTTCTACTATGGGACTACCTTCAAAATGCCTGATAACTCACTTTAATATAGAAGGTTATGAAAGCTAATCAGAAAATGAAAAATCTGATGTAGACACCAACAAAACAAAATATCAAAAGCATCATATAGTCAATATCCCTATAAGCAAGCACTAAGATAAATCAGTGTTCATCCAACCTTAACAGAAGTACTTAATAAGTAAACATTACCTTGCAGCTTATGCATAACAGTTAAATGACACGCACCATGAACACAGACATCTACTCATACAATATGGTACTTTTTTTTAGTTTGTTTTGTTAGCAGTCATGTCTCTTTGATATTAACCATTTCTATTGTTCAGTGGTCTTGTCTCCTTGAATACCTGTAATATCAAGGAAGCACCCACCTCATTTTCCTGAGATGAACCAATGACATAGAAAAACAGGTCAACATTGCTTTTGTAAACACAGGTCAGGCCTTCAAACATGATTATCTCCGCTGTGGACATGAAAAACACTTGTTTTTTACATGCGTAAAAGAAATTAATTAATTTAAAATAATTAAATCTATGAAATTCCTTGCTTGAGATGCAAAAAAACGAACTTGCTCCTTCAAATTAGACGTTGCATGAATGGAGGCATATCTGGAGTCATCCTTGTATGACCACCTGCTATGCATAATGCTATAATATCCTTTAACACGCTGCGGTCGACATATGTCGACGAAGGTAACCTATGCTCTCCCAGCTGTTGTCGACATATGTCGACCTGCGGATATCATCGGGGAACTGATTTATAATGTGTGTGCACGTGATCTTAACCCCGGATGTAAAAATTTACTCTTCTGTGAAAGAGATTTTACTTCCTTTTCTGGCTTTCAGTTGTAAAGGGTGCGATAGCGTACATTTTCTGTGCAATTTTCAAATCGAAATCAATCGGCATGGATCAAGCTGCCATTTTAGCTGAAATTTTCATGGATTCTGACTCCGGTGATGACTGGTTTGATGGGTTTACTCCTGCTGGTCTGCCGGTCCATACTCCGAATATGGGTGATAGTGATGAGGAAGATAGTGATGTGTCAAGTGTTGGTGATGATTTTGAAGAAGTGAATGTTGTTAGTGCACCTTCTGGCTACAACCACGACTGGCTCCGCAACTTCGACCAAGTTGTGGGACCTGTGGGCGTTGACGATGACATCTCTGAGGTAGATGTATTCCGTTTGTTCATCACAGATGATGTTGTGAACACATTAGTTACGGAAACTAATCGTTATGCCAATCAGGTTGCTGAAAAGAGAGGGCAAGATGTTGGTGCCGCATCCCGTGTGACATTGTGGACCAATGTCAGTGGTGACGAGATGAGGGCATTTCTTTCTTTGCTTCTGTTGATGGGTGTAACGAAAAGATCATCATTTGATTTGTATTGGTCAAATGACTGTTTTCTTGACATGGCAGGGTTCAAGAAAGTGATGAGTAGGGACAGGTTTCTTGCTATCTTATCTTTTCTACACCTCGTGGACAATACAACTGCAGCACCACGAGGGCACCCTGACCACAGCAAAGCCTTCAAAATCAAATCGTTTGTTGACACTATTCTCCCTCAATGGCAAAGCCATTACATACCATCTAAAGAGCTAAGTGTTGATGAAAGTATGATTGCTTTCAAAGGTAGGACCAGCCTTATGCAGTACATGCCTAACAAACCGTCTAAGTGGGGTATGAAAGCCTGGGGCCTAGCTGACTCCAAGACAGGCTACCTCTGGAATTGGCAGCTCTACCTTGGGAAGGAAGACAATGTGGACCCTACTAGGGGGGTTGCTCACCGCGTTGTCACCTCCCTTGCTGCTCCCCTGTATGGGCATGGCCACGTTGTGTACATGGACAACTTTTTCTCTTCGCCTGCCCTGTTCAAGGAGCTTGGGGATAATCAGACAGGAGCTTGCGGCACACTGCGGACCAACCGCCGAGGGGTCCCCCCAGAACTGAAGTTGGCAAAACCCAAAGCTGGTGACCCTCCCATCACTTTTAGAGATGGCACCACCCTCTATATGTCATGGTTTGACAAGAGACCAGTGAATCTAATGACAACTGCACACGATGCGCAGACCTTCAGGAAGGAGGTCAGATCCAAACATCATGCTGGCAATGTGCGGATCGTCGACAAACCATGCGCTATCCAAGCCTATTCCTGTCACATGGGAGGTATTGATCGTGTGGACAAACAGTTGACATACTATAGGGTTCTGCACAGGAGTAGCAAATGGTGGAAGAAAATTTTCTTCTATCTATTGGAAGCTTGCTTTGTCAATTCGCTTGTCCTGTGGAGGGCCAAGCATCCGACTCGTATCAAGGCGAAAACATTCCGTCTGCGGATTGCTCATGGGCTGCTTGAAGGGTACCAGTCTAGGGTCTCAGCCCGCAGAGGAAGGGTATCTGACACTGCACCTGCAAGATTGATTATGGGGGAACACTACATCAGTGTTAACCCTAAACGTCAGGCTAATGGCAGGCCTTCCCAGCCAGACTGCGAAGTTTGTTCCAACAGGGAAAGGGGCAAGAAGCGCCACCAGACTCAATTCGTGTGACGTAGGTGTGTAATATCTCTCTGTCCATATCCCTGCTTTGAGCGTTATCACACTCTGCTCAATTATAAGACAGATTGCACCCCAGGGCTGCACCAGGAGTGAGGTAAGGCTCTTTTGTTGTTGTTGTTTTTTTTTCTTCACCAGTTCTCTTCTCCTATCACATCAACAAAATTACATCATCAGTGACGTCATCCATTTATCTCTATTCAGTCCAAAAATTAGAGAAATTGGCCAAAAAAAAAAAAAAAATATAGAATTTACAAGTCATCCACCATAAAAAAGGGTGTTTTGTGAAAAAGAATGCAGCTGCAGGGCAAATTTTCAGGAAAAGAATGCAGTGTGCTAAAGGTTAAACATATGTGGAAATGAACCTCTGCCTGTAGAGATAATTACACCCTCATTGACTCGTGAAATCATCCACACACTTCCAGGGATTCCCCCTGTGGTGAAACTTGTTGAGAACCCAGCATTGCACACTAAGCTAGGAGAAGTCACTGGAGTCCCAGACGTGATTCTTTGACTTTGACCTGGTTGACTGCATGCAGGAGGATCTCACTTATGGACCCAGTGATAGCCAGGGGGAGCTGAGAAGTGGCTTTGTGCAGAACGTGACAATTCCTTAGGAGAGCCCAGAACCAGAGCACAGTATTTTAGCTCTGCATAGTTGGAAAGCTCCCTTGGATGGCGGGGAATGCACAGTATGCCACGCACTTCTTACTCCTAGCTTGGGAACAGATGTGATGGTCCTTTAAATGCCATCCAAGATGGAGAAACCGGAGCTCATGACTTCAACTCAACACGTTTCCGATTGAAACAACCACAGGAAAAGCCTAGATCTACAGTGTAAATAATACCAAGGACTCGTCAAACTGGTATTGGCTGCAAAAAGAGCGAGAAGCTCAGCAGCCCTAGTTAAACAACAACAATATAAACCTTGCACAAAGATAAGAGCCCCTAACAATGAGCAGCACATTCCCACCATGGAAGAGAACAAGATTTCCAAAGGTGATTAATAGCATAGCAGAATGGATGAAAATAAGCAGCCAAATGGATGAAAAGGAAACATGCAACTTTGGAATGTATTAGAAAGACATACCCAAATACAGAATTGACCCAAAAATACACATACAGACAGTTCAGCAACAAGCGCTACAAAAAGATGGAGGTACAGGTATACACACAAAGTTTAAGACTGGGCAGGAAATCCATACCTTAGTGGCCACTGAAAAATTCTCAAACAGCTTCAAAGCTGGGACAGAAGCACTAACAAACAATTGTGATAACCATTGTGGATGACAAGGGTTATGCTTGTACTGAGATTGTTCCTCAAAAATTCCAAGAGGGGAAAACAACCAAACAGCACAGCATGTCTTTCAAGACTGTCAGCTTCATGGGAGAAACAGATTAACAGCAAGAACTTCACCAACCCATCTGAGGGAGAAAATGTATGGCAATGACAAAAGAGGCATATCTTGAGTCATCCTCATATGACCACCAGCTAAGCACAATGCTACAGTATACAGATGGATGTGAACCTCTGTCTGTGAGGCTAATCAAACACTAATGAATTCTTGAAATCATCCACACACTTCCAAGGATTTCCCCTGTGATGAAACGTGTTGAGAACCCAGCATTGCACACTATGCATGGAGAAGTCACTTGAGCCCCAAACATAACTCTGGCTTTCATCTGGTTAGGGGCATGCAGGAGAATCTCACTATAGACTCATGACAGGCAGGGGAAGCTGAGAAGTAGCTCTGTGTAGGATATGATAGTTCCCTGGGAGAGCCCAGAACCAGAGCACATTATTTTAGCTCTGCATTTCAGGAGCGCCCCCTCGGATGGTGGGGAATGCCCAGTATGCCACACTATTCTTCCTCCTAGTTTGGGACCAGTTACGATAATACTTTAATTGCAAACCAAGCTGGAGAAACTGGAGCTCATGACTTCAACTCTACATGTTTCAGAATGGCGGAAAAGCTAAGATCTACAGCGTAGATAATACCATGGAGTCTTCAACTTGGTACTGGCTGCAATAGAGCGAGAAGCTCAGCAGCCCTAGTTAAACAACAACAACAAAAGCTTAACCTTTAGCACGCTGCATTCTTTGGCGAAAATTTTCGCCTCCAGCTGCATTCTTTTTCACAGCGTCCCGTTTCTATAGTGGGTGACCCTTAATGTCTATAGTTTTTGTGTTTCTTGGTCAATTGCTATCATGTTTGGAATTTATATAAATAAATGAATGGTGAATCTGATGATATAAAATTTGTTTGTGTACATATTAGATGTGATAGGAAGAGAGGAAAGGAAAGATGAAAAAAACGAAAAAAAAATTTTAAATAATAAAAAAAATATTTTTTTTTTTATTTTAAAATTTAAAAAAAAATTTAAAAAAATAACCAGCAAACGAAGGGTCCATATCCCTTGCATCTCAATGAAAGTCATTTGACCAATAGACCAATACAAATCAAATGACTATCTTTTCGTTACACCCATCATCAGTAGCAAAGCAACAAACGCTCTCGTCAGCTGTGACATTCGGCCGAAATTCTAAATCTTTCCGATATTCCTAGTCCTAACCCCTAACATTATACATACTTGAAAGGCCATTTTACTTTCGTTTCAGCACAGAGCTCATAATACCCATGGAGTCTTATAAAAGACAAAATCTCTTCCCCCACCTAACATGGCGTCACCGATATCAGCGCTTATAAAGACAAAAATCTCATCCCCACCGCATGGCGTCAGAATCCAATAAAATTAGAGCAAAAATGGCTGTGTGTTGATGCAGATTCATTTCGATTTTAAAAATTTACAAAAAATAAATGCGGATACACCCATCGCTTTTTTAAGATCGGAAACGGAAGCTAACTCTCTTGCAAATAACATTACAACTTAACATACGGGGCTGAAATCACGTGTACACAAGTCCTCATGCTAGAAACGGTGATATCCGTAAGGCGACACATGGCAGCTCCAGCGTGCAGAGCATAGGTTATCTTCGGCGACATGTGTCGCCCGCAGCGTGCTAAAGGCTAAAGAGACCACCAACGTTATGAGAGAAATAGATGTGGCTATATGAGAATAAACAAAGAATAAGTGCTTATGAAAGAGACCACCAACACAAGTTGTGATAAAACAAGTTAATGATAAAACAAACAGCTGCATCCAGTCATACATGGAGTACATAATGCAAGAATAAGTGGAATAGGTGTGGATACACATTCTTATCTTCAATAATATTATATTTAAAATGACTGAAATAACAAAACAAATAATAAGAATGAACTTGTGTAGTATCTGACCACACATGAAATCCTAGTAAACCCTAAAAAAATTCTTTTCCTACATTTTGGCATCAAGTGAAGTAGGAAAATATTTAGGAAAAAAAAAATGATCCTTCCAATTTTTGCCATTATATGTAGTGGGAAAATTTATGGCTTTGCCAATTTACTAAGCAATATATGTACACGCTGCCAGGTTACAAGGTCTACTGCTGCATTATCTATGGCAAGGCTTGCTAACTGCTATACTAAAAGGACTACATTTACAATTACACGTAGACTATCTGTAATTGTGGCTCTGTGCTCCATAGGGAGCAGAAAGGGAAATAATGACAAAAACTTTATTTCAGAAATATTCTTCTTCTTCCTCGTTCGTTCTGAAAAGGACGTTGGTTGCATTGTGCCAGTTTACAGCAAAGCTGCGCCTTTTGGCCGACACATCCGACTTCAGCATGGCATTATTTGGGGCTGGGTTTGCCTTCCCTCTTCGATCCCTACTCACTCAGCCAGACTGCAGTGATGCAGCCTGTTTCCAGGACCACCACTTGGAGGTGGAGTAGGGTCTTGGTCAGCTCTGATTCGCTGACCCTGATGCAAGCAGTCAAGCTATGGGTCGCTGACTGCATTCATCACTTTTGCTGCATCTTCGGTCCTATTTCAGAAATTTAATGGGTGGACATTTTTCTGTTTAACCTATTTTTTCCAGCTCCTTCAAACTCTCCTGTTTTGCTTCTGTAAACTTCCAGATACCATAGGTGTTATTAACATGTATATTTTTTTCCCAGCGTGAATACACAATTTTTCCATCTTCTCTTTCCATCTTCATTATCATCAGCTATTCTGATCATATTTTTGCAAGAAATTTGACCGTAAATGGAAATTAAATGATTTCAAGGCATATATACTAACCAGCGCAATGAAAGCTCTTGACTTGCGCACTCCTACTTTGATATTATAAAGATTTTACAGCAACTAAAGTATATTTAATGTACAATGTGACCAATCAAAAAAACTATTAACAGTGTTTACCATTTGCTCTGTGAGTTTTGTTGAATAAATTCTTTTCAAATGCCTTCTGTTCTTTCGTGGTGGGGAATGAGTCATCATAATACTGTGGAGGAAAAAAAATTCAGTAACAAGACACAGTTTAACTGCAACTTTCTCGCAGCAAGCAAAAATTTACCAGAGCACTTTAAAGGAGAGAAACAATTTTTTTTTCAGTTTACTACAAAAAGCAATATTCTTATAGCTAGTTTACATTAAAGTCCTTAATCTCAGTAACTTTATTTCCTTCCATAACTCTAGCAAATGTGATAAAACAACTAATAAATGATGCGTTTTCACCAACAATGCCTGTGTTTTAGAGAAGCTTGAAAGGGAACAAAGAATAGTAACAATGAATCCTAGAAAGCATGTTGCAGGAAGTGACTAAGAAGGGTGGGGCATATGGCTGGCTACCCTCTCCTGTAGAAAATTCAAGAAGATAGACCAAAAAAACACATGAAGAAGGAACTGGTGGTAGATAGGAAAAAGGAGATATGGAAAGACCTTGAATAGACAGCACATTATGGGATATCTTGGCATGAGGGCCTATACTCCTTAGAGAGCTCAAAGATGATGATGAAATGATCCCAAACATCACTGAATGCCATGCCTGATGCAGGTGATCATGCCTTTCCATAGTTTCCAGTCCGTAGTATTCTCTAGCAAATGTTGTTGACACTTTCTTGTTAGGTTTTCAGACTGCCTTCTTTTTTTTTTTAAATGCTCTTATCTCTATATTTTACCAGTGTCGTCAATTGACACTTGTTCTAACATCTTCTCTTATGAAGATGAAGATATACAGCAGAGAACAATTCTTCATTTTCTAGAACAATATGCTGCTCTGTTTTTTTAATTTCTGAGTTGCATTTTCAATCCAATGTTACAGTAGCACCTATAACATGCGACAGATACACTTATTTTCAATTAACTAAGTAAAAATAATACTACCTTTGCAAGTAGTCTGTTTCCATCATTGTCAAGGACTGCAATAGCCTTGATTGAGTAGAGAGATGGTTCCTGTAAGAGTACAAAGTTATGATTTAAAATTACCTTTACTTTCTTCTCCTGAGGCCAGATAGTATCTATTTATTTGTAGCTGTTTGTAATAAACAGTTCAATATTAGTTAAATTTATGTTTTTTGCGTGCATACAAAAGACTTTCTGTGTGGTTTTTAATGCATAGTTTTCTTGTTTTGTCATTGTCTTTCCCCTAACTGAACACATGTTAGCTGATGAACCAGAACTATTTATTCATGTGCTGCTGAGATCAAATCATTTTACAGTAAATCTGATTTACATTTAACCACAACAGCAACAAGCCTGCACAATGTAGCCTACATAATTTGTAATGAAAATAATGCTCACAAAAGCAGGCCTGTACAAAAAATGTACTGCCAATTATCTCTACAACAGTAAGTTACCCTATTTGAACTGCCAATAAATTTCATGACAGCATCGAAAAAGGAAGAAGTGCAACTAACACCCACCACAGTTTACCTAAATTTTACTGCCAAAGACCGCTAAGAATGCTGGTAATTTGCACTTCAGCTGCTGCTGGCAGTACACTGCCAACATGCACAAGATTTAGTAAATAGGCTGGCTACTGGTTTACTTTCTCAACTCATTGGCTTCAGTAAAATTGTTTCAGACTAATCACAGAATATGATAAAGCAGACTGGACTATTATAACCAGAACATTCTGATGTCGAAAACTAGGAGTCAATGTATTTATAACTCAGTTCTCTCAAAAACGTGCATTTTACATGGATTAAAAACAACCTTCACTGTAGGCTATGTTTTATAACCTGGCGCAGATTAGACTAAGCAGTTAAAACACAGGGTCCCCAATCTACCGGGATAGCTAGTTCTAGTTCGGCCTTAAAAAAAAAAAAAAGAAAAAAAAAAAAGAAAAATAAAAATAAAGAGACGCAGTTAAAAGGGGTAAGGGTAAGGTATCCTAAACTTAACCCGGTAATTTCCTATTACTCGTACCTTTTTGCTCCACAGTGAATATGTGCAGTTAAGTGTTCTTTTGTAGCAGTTAGGTTTAGGATTAGGTGTGACAGTGTGGACTACTACGTCGGATTAGCACTATGGTGCTGCCCCTTATTAGAGTTAGAGTAAGAATACTTAAGCAAGATTTTAACACTAAGTATTAGAGCGTGCCCAATGGGCTGATCACCCGTTGGCTTGTCACACCGATTACGGAAACAACGGCAGATGGATCTATTTGTTGTTGCCCTAAAGACGCCGCTAGGCGTGATGGGAAACTACAACAGAGAAAATCAATCTGCTGTTGCCCTTAAGACGCCACAAGGCGTGATGGCCTCTGACTGCTTGGTCGGTCTCTGGCTAAGGACGGAAGAAGAAGAAGAAGATTAGAGCGTGTCTAGTTAGTAAATAGCACTAGTCACAAATCCTATGAGTGATTTAATTAAAGTGTTCAGAAATGACGTCATCAAACGTGGGGTAGAATTGCCCAGTAGTTAGGACGGAAGCGATGTTTTGAGAGAAGGGGGTTAAGTGAGTTGTTCTTGAGCACGGGATGAGAGAGGTCAGTTTGTGGTTACCATCTTGTAAGGCTGATTTGCTATGTGATATTTCATGGAAAGACTGGTTAGTAGATTACACAAGAATATGTACTTATGAACCCGATTGAAGTTATCAAAGTGTGTAGACAGTAAATAAAAGTATTCATTCATATTTTACACCAGCCTGATCTTATTTTCCTGAGCGTCACTAGCCAGTGACCTTTGTTTACATTAGGTAATCAAGCATAGAGTGCTACCACATTTTCGACGATCTTACAGCCTGCATCACTAAAAACAGTATGAGTCTCCTAAGAACACCTGGGTTATATTACAATTTATATCTGTAATCACCATCTCTGGCAGTCGCCAGTAACACTACAGAAGAATATTAAAAGAAAATACTGCCACAAAATTCACCTGTCACAGAACGTTTATTTCATCCTTTTCTCACCCTGTCACACTAGACTTGATTTGGTGACACAGCCTTCCCCTCTCCCGGTCACATAGGATTAGTGTTAACCCTAATCCTAACCCTAACTGCTACGAAAGAACACTTAACTACACATATTCACTGCGGAGCAAAAAGGTACGAGTAATAGGAAATTACCCTTAACCCTAAGCCCCATCCTTTATCCCAACCCTAACGACGATGGCGACTTAATAGGATGACATCGAAGAACACTGCACACAGTTCTTAATTTCAACCATCATCACTAATACCGGTAGGCCTAAACTTTTCTTCTTGCTTCTGGTTTTCATAACCTATAATTTTATTTGTTTAAAAACAGTAAATTTACTTAAATCTTACTTCTTTCGATTCAAGAGTGGAAAAAAAAGATACCGCATTAATCAAAACGAAACTGTGAGAACAATTACGCTTACAAGTAATCCACCATCCATGTTGCTTGTTGGTTGTTGTGACGTGTTGTTATTAATACCGCAGTAAATAAATGGTCCGCATCTAAAGATCTCCCTTAGTCAAATTTATTAACAAAAATTATTTACTCTTTGAAATATAATATTTTGAAGTAATTCTTTGTCGCATTTCGGGGTGCATTTCATATACAGCATATGAGATAGTGTAATATATAGGGCCTATTTATCTAACAGATAATGTTTGATTGTGTCAGCGTGGACACATTCACATGTTGGCACAATGAATACCACTAGATTAGGGTGGCCAATATGGAGGACAAATGCCATGTTTTGGTCCCAAAAAGGAGGACAAGGGAGGATACTATTTTTAAAAAGGAGGACGAAAAGTAGGACACCTTTGTTCAATAAGCTAATAAATTCACATTGATTTTGTGCCTACTGTCGTAGATTTTGATAGGGGAATTAAGATCAATTATGGTCCCGTCTGGATAGAACTAGAACAGGTGATAGCTCAGTGGGAGATAGGTAGGCCCTAAAGAAATAGATTTTCACGAGTGAAATGGTGAAAGGTAAAGTCTGTCCCTGGATCTGAGAGATAATCTATCCAGCCTATCGATTACGACTGAGATACTTAGATCAAACAGTTTCCCTATAAATATATATATTCCACCACTCACATCTACACACACACAGATACGTGACGACAATTAGACGCACAGACGTGAAAACTATATTTATGGAATAGGGATCTTTTGGGACAAGCTGACCAACACACGTAAATAAAGTTTATGTAAATTTTATTTATCATAAGCCAGACCTCCAGGACGACCCAGAGTCCGCTGGGAGGACAACATTAGACAATCTTTGAAGGACCGAGGACTAGAATTTAACCAGGCCAGGAAGAAGACAGCTGATAGAATAGTCTGGCGCTCTCTCTTCCAAACCTCTACACCTCACGGTAGAAGGGGAACGACTAAGTAAGTAAGTAAGTTATTTATCATAAAGAACTTCACAACAACAATATTTTGAATATCAAATCAAATACAAATACACATAAGTTAATGAATTAATTAAAGAGTTAGACTCATAGGTGTAATCCTCCCTCCCTCTGTTGAGACAAGATCCTGTTAGAAGAAAGTTATTAACCCCAAAGAGTCAAAGATTGATACGCTATGGTCTAGTATTTCCCCCTACAGTAAAGAACAGTTATACGTTAATCTCTTCTGAAAAAGGGACAGCATTAGCAAAAAACTTGCATAGAAAAAAAATTACACAAAGTGAGTACATGGATTCTACAAGATATAAGTGAGAATTATTCATTCATTCTTCCTCTCTTCTCAGACGACCGTGGCCACGAGCATTCTTTCTTACCTATATACTTGTGTTGTATCTTCTGGAACAATCTTTAAGACACACACACACAGCAAATCCAGTGTTATTTTTGGCAAAGGGAACCCCAGCTCCTCAAAGACAGGGGAGCGTTTCCTTTGTTATGTTTTATTTAGGATTAACTGTTTATGTCACATTAAATTTGTCCAGGTAAGAAATTTAACAGCGCTCACAGTGTCAATAGCTTGAGGTTTCCAGTACATAGAAAATGTCAGGTTGGTAACTTCTCTCAGTATAAAATTCTTGGTCACACCACAACTGGTCAAATGTCGGGAAATGGTAATGTTTGTTTGTTTGTTTGTTTTTGTTTTTTTATTTAATGTATAAGTACAATTGTGATTGTTCCTATTTACAATGATTTGACAAATGTGATGCCACTTTCTCATATCGGTAGTTTTTAATATTATTTGGAATTGAAAACAATATATATCCTAATTATAACCCATCAGAGGTTGAACGGGATATTTTTCTTCATTAATTTAAAAAAAAAAAAAAAAGACAACTAGACCAAGAAAGTGAGTCTGACACCAACCAAATAAATGTAAGGATTGGCAGAGTAGAGATCAAGAGTTTAACTAATGAACAGTATAATAACAGACCCAGATAAAAATCTAAAAGGAAGACGATGTCGCAGAGAGATTTATGATTAATAAATTTCTATATCTTTTCTCTATTCTACCCGTGTCTTCTACTTTATTATCGCTCTTTTATCCTATTTTCGCATTCGTTTGATTGTTGAAATATAACTCTCCCATTCATACCTTTGCCTCTTCTTTCTTATTTAGCAACGCATTTTTATTGCTGTTAAGCTAAGTTCGTGAGTAGACCGAATAGTGTGAAATTCGTTCTCGACAGACATATGATGGCAGACAATCGTCTAACATTTTCATCTGACACGAAGCTTCTACGGTTAAGTTTCGGGGTGATGGAGAGGCGCCAACATGCATCGCTCGGGAATGACCAGAAGTAGCGGCAGGTGTTAGAACTTCTTCTTCTTCTTCCTCGTTCGCCCTGAAAAGGACGGTGGTTGCGTTGTGTCTGTTTGCGCCTAAGCTGTGATATCTGCACCTTTTGGTCGACACATCCGACTTCTGCACGGCAATTTTTAGGGACCGGGTTTGCCTTCCCATTGCAATCCGCACTCGCTCAGCCAGACTGCACTGCTGCAGACTGTTTCCAGGACCACCACGTGGAGGTGGAGTACGGTCTTGACCAGGTCTGGTTCGCTGATCCTGATGCAAGCAGTCAAGCTATGGGTCGCTGACTGCATTCATTATTGCTGCATCTTGGGGTCCCAGGTGTTAGAACGAGCACTGGCAGTTTTATTGCCGGCGCCTGAGTTAATGTGAAGTGTTAAGACGGGACGCTAATTTCGGATTTTCGAGAATAGCGTGCATCCTTTGTCTGTTTTCAGATACTATACCGGAGTAGTTTAGATTTCATTCATTCAGTCCTCCTAAGTTGCAGTAGACGGATCGCTTCGTGCTAGAGAATAAGCTTGTATAGCGAAGTTCTTAGTTTTCTCGACAATTTTGCCGAGCTTCTAGAATACCGATATAAGTGAATAATTCTAGTTTCTTGGTGATCGCCTGTAGTTCTGTTTGGAGGTAATATTATATATCTAGTAATGTTGAGTGATTTAAGTGGTAAATCGCCTATTTTATTGCACTAGTTAGATTTCTGTGCAAAGGGATTAAATTATAAGTCGGTTATATTCTCTAGTCATTGTGTTACAGTGAAAAGCAGAATAAATTATTATTTCTAGCTAAAGCTCATGCAGCTGAAAATAAATTTAATTAAATTGCTAGTAACCAGTCCGAGTGTATTTTTAAATTAACTTATAACTGCACTGATTCATCATTGAGTATTGACGAAATACGTATGTATTTCTAATTCATGATGATTGATTTTTTATGAATATAATATTATATTTTACTCGAGGATAGGATGTGTGTATACTATTGTGGTTAAGTATTTTGTACTTTTCTTTTTCTTATACAGTTTGGGTCAGCCCAACCTTTACCAGCGGTTTTGTTACAGTATATGAGAAAAACATAGAAGAAACATTTTTGTAATTTAAATAAGTGAGTTTTCCAAGTGACCTCCTGTCTGACGTGGTGTTTGCATCCAGAAAGAGACAGAGTACTCATCTCACTAACTTTAATACTAAATGAAATAACTGGACCTATCGAGCCAGATTATAATTCCTCACAACATCTCTCATTGAAATATTCAGCCCTGTGGCGAGTAACATTACAAACCAATAACAGTCCGACATTTTTGACAAATTGTGGTGTGACCAAGAATTTTATAGTGAGAGAAGTATCAACCGATCATTTTTTCCTAAGTAAGGGAAACCTCGTGATTCTGACACTGTGAGCCCACTTAAACTAATTCTTACCTGAACTGATTCAAGTGACACAAACCTTAGTCTGAAAGAATATTCGCATGAAGAGGACGCTCCCCGGAACATTGGATGAAACCAAAATCTGCAGAGCTGGGATCCGCTTCATCAAGAGAAAGACAGATTAAAGTGTGTGGGTGTCCTAAAGTTTGCGCCAGACGGCGAACAACAGCACGATTGTAGGTAAGAAAGTATATCAGGGGCCCCTGCTGAAAGAACAGAGTGAAAGCAGAACGAGTGATTCTTTTTTTTCATTGTTATATTCAGGCACCCAATTTTTTGTAATTTCATTTATGCAAAGATTGTTGCAAATGACATTTTCCTCTTAGGGTAGATTAGTGTATCAATTCTGTTCTTAAACTATAGAGGAGAAATCATAGAACATAGCGTATATATCTGTGACTCTTTGGGGCTATCACTTTTTTTCTAACGGGATCGTGGGCTCTACATAGAGGGAAAGGATTACACCTATGGGTCTATTGTTCTTTTAGTAATTCATTAATCTATGTGTAATTATATGTGCTTGATAAGCAACCGTATTTGTTGTGGACAGAATTTTCCTTATGTTAATAAAATTTACATAAACTTTATTCAAGCGTGTTGGTCAGCTCGTTCCAACATATCTATATTCCATCGTTATAGTTTTTTCACGTCTGTGCGTCTAACTGTCGTCACTTATGTGTGTGTGTATGTGAGTGGAGATATATATTAATAAATATTATAATAGACTGTCTGACTCCTCTAGATCTGTTGTAGAAGATAGGCTGAAAGAGAGAAGACTCTCGATTTCAGGGATAGACTCTATTAATTTCTACCATCTCACTCGTGGAAATCTATTTCTATTATTATCTCTCACTGTTGCTATCACTTATTCTAATCTATTCAGAAGGGACCAACCCAAGTCTTAATTCCCCTATCAAAAATCTACGACAGACGAGCACATTATATATCCAAATATCTGTATCACAAGTACAGGATTGGTCCAACAGATCTATGCTCCTGTGGCACTGCCCCATGACAGGCTTGACAGCCGAACATGTACTCCAGTCCTGCCCAACTTACAGCAGTGAATGGAGTGCCATATGGTAACAAACACTTCTCTCTACGAAAAACTGTTTGGAGATGTCAGGAACCTTGAGCTGACTACTGCTTTTATTAGAGTCATTAATGTAGATGTCTGAGGGCGAACGAAGAAGAATATTTGAAAATTCCAAAAATAATAACACGTCAAGGGAATTCAAATTCCCAGCAAAAAGAAAATGCTGCTACAATTAGGAACAAGCTATTTTAGGGCATAAGAACTTTACTGTGCAGAAAAGACTCATAGCGTGTATTAGGGTTTTTTTTTTAATATTAATGAAGAAAAATATCGCGTTCAACCTCTGATGGGTTATAATTAGGATATATATTGTTTTCAATTCCAAATAATAAGAACAACTGCCGATATGAGAAAGTGGCATCACATTTGTCAAATCATTGTAAATAGGGACAATCATAATTATGTTTATGCGTTAAATAAAACAAATAAATAAAACTAAAAGATAAACGAACAAAATCGAGAAGAAACTCTGAACAAGAATAATATTAAAGGCTGGTGGTTCCAGTTATATAACTGACTTTAACGGATATTTAATTAACTTTCATCTGTTAAAAGTCATATGCATTGTAAGAACAGCATCAGACTTTCACATTCAAGACTGTAATTCAGAGTTATACCTATTAAAATATAAGATACCGTATGTATACAACTGAGAATCCCAATCTCCTTCTTTGGTCCTTGGCCACTGACTGACAAAGCAATCAGCGACCATCACGACTGGTGTCGTCTTGTAGGGCAGCAACAAATTGTCTCCACTTTGCTCGGTCGACAGCCATCCCTCGTGTGGTGCCCCAGCTGTGGTTCGTGCTCAGCATCTCTGCGTCCACAGTTCTCCGCCAAGTGGCTTTTGGTCGTCCTTGCTTTCGCTTTCCTTCTGGAGTCCATAGCATAGCACTTATGGTGATGGTGTCAAGGTCCCTTCTGAGAACATAGCCAACCCAGTTCCAGCGTCTGCCTGCAATGATGGTGTGCATGCCTCTTTTACTGCACCGTGTAAGTAGTTCCTGGTTGGAAATGGTATTCGGCAAAATAAAATTCGAAGAATTCTCCTTAGGCAGCTCACAGCAATAAGAAAAAAATTGGACAAAATACAACATCAGGCACTAAGTACAATAGCTGCAGCCTAAAGGTCAACATCACTTGAAGCACTAGCTAGAGGTAACACTAGGAATAATACCCCTCAATCTAAGAAGAAAACAACCTAGACTGAATTACATCCCCGAAGTACTAATAGACAAAAACCACCCAACCCATGCAATGTTTGTGAAGAATCTCCCAACGACCTGGGATACTCCACTTGATCCCAAAAGATACCCAATAGGATGGAAGTGAATGGAGGAAATAGAAGAACGTACTACTATAACCAGTGCAAAATCTGTCGAGTAAATACATACCAGTGATTCCTCCTTGGAAGCTCAAGAAACCAAGCATTGACTCTCATCTTGCAGAAAAAAAAAACAACAAAAAAAAACCCCCCAGAAAAAACGACATTAAAAACATAGTCAGATAATATACAGAGCAGATAACAAAGGGTAGCTTAAAAGTATACATTGATGGATCAAAAATAGAAAATGAAGAATTTGGAATAGGAATACACATTCCAGTCTGGAAGCTGAAGAAAAATGTTAGTGTATCTGAAAACGCATCTATATATTCACAGCTAAAACACTAGTTTTCAATAAGAAACTTACGAGAATGCGGTAGACCTGATGTAGCAGAAGAGATATTACTGGCAAATACTTACCTATGCCTCAGAGGATGTTCTGTTCTAATAGAACCTTCACATGTTGGCATAGAAGGAAATGAAAAGGCTAAGAAAAGTAGAAATATTAGAAACCAAATAAATGGGGGGATGAGTAAAACTGAGATAAAAAGCTTAAATAAAAGAATAATAACTGAGGAATGGACAGTAGAGTGAGATGGAAGTCTGAAGGGCAGACATGCATATAAATTGTTCAAGGCTCCAACAAGAACGTGTCGGGTATCTAGAGAACTAAAAATTCCTAGCAATAAGAAACTTCTTAGACTGCAACTAGGAATGGGCTATTTTAGAATAGAGGAATCTTACTGTGCAGGGTGTCTAGAAAAAAATAATATAGAGCATTTCCTATTAAAGTGTAGGAAGTATGAACAACAGAGAAAACCAACATTGGATTACTTACAGACTGTGACAAAACGGGGCGGACCCTATCGATCTTTGTTTCTCTCCGGCAGTATCTGTACATTTGTGGAACTGATTTTTATTATGTGCTGTCAATTATCGCGCTTTTCTTTCTTTCTTCGTTATTTTTCTGCTAAGTAGCAGATATTTGATTTTATGAAATCATTCGACACTCCTCTCTGTGATGTCACCTGTTTGTTACTCGGTCATCCTGGCTTGCGGTGAGCAACCGAGATAAGATAGTCGCCGGCGTGTTTAGATTGAACCGCTGATAAGACGACTCGTTTAGTAACCCAGATGGGCAGACACGGAGGTTTTGCGTACTCATACGACAGATAACGAGATTACTGTCTGTGTGACACATGTGGGCAGACAACTGTGACATAATCGCTTCCGGGCCGACTTGTTATGACAACATTACTTTCTAATAAAGTAATAAGCATTACAGCTTGAACAAGGAATCACCAGAGACACAATTGAATGTTCCTGAAGCTGAAAACGATCTAGATGTGAATACAGACATTCCACGAAAAGAAGAAATCATCACAGCAATCAAAGGGTTAAAGAACGGCAAAGCTCCGGGCCATGATAACTTAAATGCAGAGCTATTTAAGACAGACCCTGAGCTAGCAGCAGAACTATTAGAACCACTATTTGCACAAGTCTGGAAAACAGGGACAACACCATCAGAGTGGAACAAAGGAATAATTGTCAAATTGCCCAAGAAGGGAGATCTTGCAGACTGCAATAATTGGAGAGGAATCACTCTTCTCTCAGTTCCCAGCAAAATACTAGGCAGGATAATTATACAGAGAATTTCAAAGGCAGTAGATCACAAACTGAGGAAAGAACAAGCAGGATTTAGAAAGAACAGGAGATGTGTAGATCATATATTCACTCTCAGGAACATTATAGAGCAGTTCTCAGAATGGCAAAGACAGCTTTACATTAATTTCGTTGATTTTGAAAAGACTTTTGACAGCATACATAGGGACAGTTTATGGAAAATACTGAGGGCTTATGGAATTCCAAGCTGCATAGTGTCAATCATAAAAAGCCTCTATGCAAACTTTACGTGCAGTGTTGGGCAGAGCAACCTAACCTTTGAGGTGAAGACAGGAGTACGACAGGGATGCCCCTTATCAACCACTCTATTTTTAACAGTCATAGACTGGGTGATGCGCCAGACAACAGAGGGCAGTCCAAGAGGAATAAGATGGACAACATTTTCTACATTGGAAGATCTGGAATATGCAGATGACATTGCACTACTAGCACATTCACATCAACACATCCAGGAAAAAACGGATAGACTTAATAAGTTTAGCCAGCAGGTGGGCTTGAAAATCAATTTAAAGAAGTCTGAGGTCATGACGCTCAATGTGAGCAACCCTGAGCCCATATCAGTAAGGAATAAGCAATTGGTACAGACAGATACCTTCACATACCTAGGAAGCATAGTAACACCAGACGGCGGGGCAGGCAAAGACATCAACATCAGAATGAATAAGGCAAGAACAGCCTTCTTTAGCCTAAACAACATCTGGAAGTCCTCCCAATACAGCACAAGCACAAAATTAAGATTATATCAGAGCTGTGTGCTTTCTGTGCTTCTCTATGGTGCGGAATGCTGGAGAGTTACAGAGAAGGAAATGTCGAAATTGTCCTCTTTTCACACAACATGCCTAAGAAAAATCCACCGAATCTTTTGGCCGAATACCATCACTAACCAAGATCTGCTTACTCGTAGCAAGCAAGAGGACATGCACACCATCATAGCTGGCAGACGCTGGAACTGGGTTGGTCATGTCCTCAGAAGAGACCCCGATGCCATCACAAGAACAGCTATGCTTTGGACCCCTGAAGGAAAACGAAAGAGAGGCCGACCAAAAACAACCTGGCGGAGGACTGTGGAGGCTGAGATGCAAAGAATGAACCAGAGTTGGGGCTCTGTACGAAGGATGGCCACCGACCGAGCAAAGTGGAATCAATTTGTTGTTGCCCTACAAGACGCCACAAGGCGTGATGGCCACTGACTGCTTTGACGGTTGGCGGCTAAGGATCAAAGAAGAAGAAGAAGAATTACAGCTTACACATGTTGTCATGTGTATCTACCGATCTGCCTGTAAGTTTGTATACAAGGGCATCGGACATCGTATTGCTTTATATGGGAGAAGTGACCTTTGCAAAATTTTTCCATTTCGGAAATATTTTGAAAGTACCACACCTGACCTGTTTGAATATGATTGGAGCGTTTATTTAACTCCATAACAAACGAAGGCGTGGGAAGGCAAGGAATATAGTCTGACCATTTTCGCAGTTTTATTTCACTGTGAATTTCACGCTCGCCAAGACAACATCAGACCTCGCCAGAGTGAAGATTAGATTCATAGTTCCTTTTTTTAAACCGGAACTTTTATTGGAGAACCAAATAAGACTTATAAAGCACAGAAAATCTCTACATTTTAATAAGGAATACCGGGACTAGGAAACTGAAGAAACACACGAAGTCAGAAAGGGAATCTATTGTCAAATTAAAGACACCCCAGACGCGTTCACGGGACCGACTCATCTCTTTTATTCATCTGAGCAAAAAGTTTGTGAGTCAGGATTGGCGTAAGTTGTGATTTACATTTCGTATTTTATTACTAACATGTGAACTAACATATATATGTATATATTACCATGTGAAGTTTAATGTGTGAAACTCGCTATTGGATGTCAAAGTCATTTGAGGCTGGCAACCTCAGCGTATAGAATGATGATTCATGAACCACAACTGCACGGGCTGGTGATTGCTTTATTGACAGTTTCGTAAAGAGAACTAAAAGTATTGTTATTAGTTCCAGGTTCCCTATGGAGCAGGGAGGGAAAGATTAAAGAAATTATGTACATTCTAAGTATAATACTTACATTTTCAAAGCAGTGTAAATGTCCCTATAAACATAGTCACTTTAAAATTAATGTAAGTTTTCAAGCTTAAACCAATGTAAATGTCTAAGTGAAAATATTCATTGTAAAGTAATGGAGTTTCCAACTTTTCAATCAATGTAACTATAAATGAAAACATATTCAATTTATATTGTGAACACTTTTCAATCAGTGGAGATGTATATGTAAACAGACTCTATCTGTATTATTACCCTTTTTATTTAAATGTCTTGTAAAGCTAACGATATTCTATTTAAATGTAAAGAATGTTTTATCCCGAGGGATTAAATTTAATTCTCATCGAGGGTAAATTCTGAGTAATTGTGATGGTGGTATGGGAAGATAGGAACCCATAAATATGGGTTGGAAAACGCCATACTCAGAAGAGCGTTTCGTTCTGTGACGGTGTGGCCAGAAAGACGGCGTAATTGTTGCCGATCTAGTCTACGGTGTGAATTTGTGCTCATGTTGGCATTCTCACCCGGTAATGGGCAATTTAAACGAAACACACGGGAGCCGCGCTGGTGTAATGGCTTCGGCGTTGTACTGGCGACCAGGTGTTCATGGTTCAAACCCGGGCGTCGGCGTTTGAAGAAATGTTTACGGCCGGAAATTTGACTGAATAGCCTGAACGGCTCCTGTGATAAACCCTCTGTGGATGGGAAGGAGCGAAGCTCCTGACCGGGTTGGAAGGAAAGTCCTCAGGTTCCCCAGCCTCGCAATGACATGTCATTGGGCCGAAGGGCTGAAAGCCTAAGTGCCGCTGGTTAAGAAAAAAAAAAAAAAAAAAAAAAAAACGAAACACACTTTTGCCATCCGTGAAGAAGACAGACGTGGGAGACAGACCTCTGTTGTTAAACATCCTGGCGCTGTCTGAGAACACACCTTGTTGAGCACGAAACCGTGAGGTGTGACTCCAGGCAAGAGGTATCGTGGGAATGTAACGACCAGTGAGCGGAACTTGAATTGTGGGCGTCTGGGAAGATAATCTTTGCTAATATGTGATCTTATGTCATCCATACTGAGCATAGGACTCCTGATTTGCTCCTTAGAGGAATGGGTGGAGCTTTCCCTGACATTTTGACGTGGCGGCTATCATGTGGTACAGGGGTGGAGATGAAGAGTTAAACTGAAACAGTGAGAGGCTTCAGTCAGAGAGTCGAGTCAGAGTTGAAAAGAAGCCAGATCGTTTTCCATGTGCGGTATGCATCCTCGATAGGATACACCAGTGAGGTAGAGGATTTGATACGCATATTTTGCGTCTGTGCTAAGAGAACTGACGACATAGAGGTATGCTTGCATATAAGTACATTTTTATAATACTTTAGATTTAGTAATATTAGACTTTCAGGTTTAGAAGTTAAAGCTTTGTTGCGTTTGTCTATCTATAGCTTGATAGAAGATGACTGGCGATTTATGTGTATTTAAGTGTAATTTCACGTATATCTCATCGCTATTTCCAACAGTGAGACTGTGTGTTAAATGTGTTAAGTATCTAAGTGCATCTATAAGAGGATTTCTAGTGTCGCACTGCGCTGTATACAAGTGTGTACTTATTACCATTATTATTATCATTATTTGTGTAGTGTTAAGTAATGGTTATACTGTATTGCATTCTTGTGCGCCGTAAGTGTGGTTAATTTTATATCAGTTATTATTGTGAGAGGAAGATTAGCGTGCCCTCTAGCTCCGTGAGTAGCCTATGGCTATTAGTAGTAGGGAATGTTGGAAACGAGGCGTTTTCAGGCGGCGCGTCAGGCGGCGCGTGACTTTTATATAGCAAAAACGCCAGGCGGCGCGTGACTTTTATATAAGCGCATTCAGGCGGGGCAAGATGACGGATTTGAGATAACAAGAAGAGGGGTATATGGCGCAAGATGGCGGGGTGACTTTTTATATAAGGAAAATGTGGCAAGATGGCGGACTTGAGGTAACAAGAAGAGGTTATATTTAGATAACAAGAAGACGATAATAGGAAGACGATAATAGTTAGAGGTATATTTAGACAACAAGAAGACGATAATAGGAAGACGATAATAGTTAGAGGTATATTTTACACCAGTTATACGAACAGTTAGACGCACAGTTATACGAATAGTTAGACGATATATTTATACGAACAGTTAGACGAAATACAACAGACGATATAGGTAATAAAAATTTTTTTTAGTTAATATAGTTTTTATTTTGTCAAATACTAAAGGACAACTCTCAATCGCTTGGTAGGTTTCTTCTTCTTCTGTGGTAGATTAGGGACATCGGTCAGGTCTGTGGTGGTGGTCGTAGGAAACCAACTCGGGTCTGGTGATACTGGGCAATTAGAGTTCATGTATTCGTCAAACAGGTTAGTGAAGGTGGTAGGTTTCTTCGGGGGTAGATTGGTGACATCGGCCAGGTCTGTGGTAGGAAACAAACTCGGTTCTGTTGGTTGGTAACAGCTGGAGTTGATGTACTGGTCAAACGTGGTACTGGTACCAGTAGTAGGATAGGTATCCGTGCTTGGTGGCTGTAATCGGTCAAATTCGGCGAGGATTTCGCTCTGTAATGTCAACAAATGGTCAAACTCGGATCGAGTTAACGTAATGCCGTGTTTGGTAGGAAATTTGAGGTAGGATTCACCAAAATATTTTCGCACGTGCAGTAAAGGTTGACCTCGGTAAACACTTACAGACGCAGCCTTCAGACCACTAGCCAAAGGTTTAAGCATTTCATCACTTCTTTTGATGTAGACCCAGTTGGTGGGAGCAGTCATTTTCAACGAGGTGTATCTGTCGTTATCAACGCTTGAATAAAGTATGAGTGTCTTCCAAGTGTTTATATGCAGGAATACCAGTTCAATCTGGTTTTTTGAGGCGTGCCCTAGCTAGGATTTGATTCGTCGAACATCGATCGTGTGACCAAACTCGTGAGTTAGCCAGGTCGTGATTCGTCGATGTGGTTGCGTGGGAACAATGACACATGGCCGTGTTGGCGTGGGGAGAAACCCGATAGCAAAAAAAAAAAAAATTACACACACCTGTCTATTGTCTATGAAAGCCATCTGCTGGTTCCTCTGACTAATCGAAAAATTAATCGATCGTTGGCGTGTTGTCTAGCCGAAAAGGGTAGTAGCACGCGTTGCATAGTACCACCTCGTGTTTTGATCAAGATGAAATAAATGGCGTAGAGCCCACAAACGTTGGTGACTACATCTTGTAAATGTCTGGCGTTGTAGTTAACAGGTCGAGTAGAGTTTCTGGCTATAAAATTAATCAAGTCCGAGTGTGTGGGTGGTAGGCCAAAAGAATCAAAATATTCAAAAATACCAAGTCCGTTATAATATAGAGCGACCCAGTGGTCACCCGGGCGATAGCTAGGATCAGTGTTGATGACGAAAGCAGCCGTCTTGGTCGGATCGATGCGTAGAGGTAATTGGTCACGAGCTAACACTTTAACGAGCCCAGTTCGTTTAACAAATATGTCCGACAGGAGGATGGTGCGTATCTCGTCTGTATTCATTGTCTAAGTGGTGTAGTCTGTCAAAACTTGGCGCGATTTCGAGATCTCCAAGATCGAGTCTTGCTCGGCGTAGACGAGGACCTGTAATGGTTCGGGTGTGACCTCGGCGAATTTAAGTTCTACTGAGACTGGACCCGACTTGGCCATCTCAAACTGGTCACCGTCTAGTAGACTGGAGGTGAGGTCAAAGGCGTATAAGGCGTAACCGTGCTTAAAATGTCTATACTCGAGATCGTTGCCGGCGTCTTTACCAACCAGTCCCATAGCTAGATTCGTCGCGAAGAAGGCTCTCACGTACTGGTTGTGTTCATAATCCATGGACAAAGGCTTGCCGCTGACTGTTCTGCCGTTTGCGCTGACATTCAAATATATCAGACCAAAGGTAGCGAAATTGAACGGATTAGACGTGTACGACCCGTTAAAAGCGGACGAAGTGACTAGTCCAATCACGATCCGTGTAGGTGTTTGACTGAGAAATAGATTATCCTGCATGTGCGATAGCATACCTCTAGGGATAGAGAAAGTTTTTAGCACAACTCGATTCAAGGGGTACTTGGCATTACCTCGCACCAAGGCTTTCTCGTGGGCTAGAGAGACGGCGGGATTTAATTTAGCTTTCCGGACAACCAAGGCCGCATAAGTTATAATAGATTTATATCCAGCGGTGGGGTCGTGTCCCAGCACGTTGAAGGCATCTTTAGACGGGGTGAGTTTTACTTTAACTGTCACACCATTTAACAGGTAACGATCTTGAGCAAAGATATCTGAATGTAACCGACCCATCATATCAATCTCCTGAGAACCAGCCGCTATATGTCGACGCAGTCTTAACCCGTTGTTATTGTCACCAATTGTATTCGTAATAAAATTTGGCGTGTCTTTGTAAAACAGAGCCGATGTCAGATGGCCTCGTTTGGGTTCCTCCCCGTAATTCAACGTGGCTTCGATGTAAGCTCTATAAGGGTAGGTGTTCTCGCTGGGTGTAATCAGCGTATCGTTCAGTGAAACGTCGACTTGGGAGAATAAACTGTGCAGGTAATAGTTGATCGGGGCCACCTCTGCGTCAGCGGGTAATGCGCCGCCATTAGCTAACGTAACTTTGGCGCGCACGTGCAGAAAAGTATTGAACAAATCTAGATATTCCTCACCGTTTCCCGAAATTACAAATTCCACCGGGGCTCCGGGGGCTAAGGCGGCCAACGGATGTATCTCCACAAATTGTCCCTCTTCTACGGCTGTCTGCGTTGGTGGTACGCTAAACAAATCTAGACCACTGTGAAGACACTCGCACGAGTTGGGGTGAATAAGCGCCATCATTCAAATATATCAGAGTACCTTCGCTTCTTCTGGTGAGAATGAGAAGGTCGAGCTCGGTTACTGCGTTTTATTCGTTTCGGCTCGCCAGGTGGGGCAGCTCTCGTTTTTCTTTTTCTTCTAAGCCCGCTACCTGATTGGTTAGTGGTGAGGTGTTCAACGGCTCCCTGTAATAAACGTTGACCCGACTCCTTGGCTCGTTCACGAAATGCCTCGCCAACATTTCTGCCGGCTAACGCATCGCTCGCGACCTGTAGACCGGTCCCAAGCCCTTCTCTGAGTAAAGCTTTACCTCCAGTTTTTAACCACGGGAGAACCATGCGACCGAGCCCGCCGAAAAAACTACCCAAACCATGTCCTCTTTGACTTCTGCCTCCGATAAACAATGGCATCCCGTGGCCAGCTTGGTTGCAGTAAAACTCCTCATACATCTTGGGGTTTCGTCGGATGGGTACGTGTCTCACCATTTTGTTTCTAGTCAAAATCAAACCGTTTGTGAGTTCGGAAGTGTAGTGTCAACACCGAAGCTCCGCTAGTGAATGGGATAGTCTTACCCTGGTCGTTAGTTAAAAGGATTTCCACCGCGTCAAACGAAAAACGGCTCAGGGGTACGTAATGTGGTTTGTCGTAAATCCTGAAAACAGAAGCATTAGTCCTATCCAAAATAGGAACAATCCGTAACAAAGGGACAGAGGCATCTCCAACCGGTCTCGCCGCTACGAGATCGCAGTACACGTATACATTTTTCATGTCGCTATCCATTTGTACTTCAGTCTCACCTCGTAGTATTGGGTCGATGTCTGTGGCGAGCGAGGCAGGAAAACCTAACATGTGTTTCAACGTCTCGCTAATTCTAACTTCAACCTCCGGATCATACAGATTCAAGGTGGCCTTATTATTGTTAAAATGGAATCTAACTCGGGCTTTTTCATCCACATCCGTGGCTAAAAGCAAACGATTCAACTCGTCGATCAGCGTGTCGGGTGACGTGTATAGACCAGCGGGCAATGTGAGTAGTATAGACTCATCTTCTTTGTTGGGAAAGTAATGTATCCATACATCATCCTCTAGCACGTTAAAATAACTTTTGGGAAATTGAATCTCAACCAAACCAACCTCGTAACGCGAAGTCAAGTCTATAGTCTGTGGCAATTTGACGAAAAAATGACCGGCGTTATTGTTTGGGTATATTTTCATCGAGGCATTGCTGGGTAAAGTCACGTAAAAACTCATCCTATCTTAGGGTTAGGTAACATGTAACCCAGACAACTGCTCATTAAAGCGATCCAAAACTTGCCGTCTGGTCCCTCTGCGTTGCTCCGACTCAGATTGAATAACGAGACACCGACGACGACATATATAACGATCATCTGACAGATGAAAACGATCTCTAGTCGCGGGACTAGTTTCCCAAAAAAAGGCCAGAACGAGGTTCTCTTGGGAGGGGGTGGCCTCAAAACTGGGGTGCTTATGTCTTCTTCAATATCCATCAGTCTCGATATGTCGCTAGTTGTTTGGACGAAATCCAGCTGTTGAATGACGAGTTATATCCGAACCATTTGACTAAATATTCTTTTACACCCCTGACATTTCGGCGTTCCTCCAAAATGGACTCGATTCGATAAACTATCTTGTCACCGACTCGCTGTAGCTCTTCTTGGTAAAAAGAACCCTTCAATTCCTCACCGAATCATCTTTAAGGACGTACGTGACCGGTCTTGTTTGGTTTAGTCGACTGATCGTAAACAACTCTTCTGTCCACGCCGGTGTATAACCCTTTTTAAAAGTTTGTCTGGCTTGGGCGATCCGCACGCGATCACCAGCTTTAAAATAGACTTTTCTACCGATGACGTCAGGGGTCGAATACAAAGTACGCCACACTTCTTCTTGATTGCTCGGGGTAACTTCCACTGGTACCATCTTAATACTCCGATGATACGAATAATTGTAGTTGTGGACCAGTTGTTGTATCACGTCGACGTAGCGAAGACTGTTGGTTTTGGTAAAATAACGCCACGTTTTTCTTTGAGGGTTCGATTAAACCTCTCGACGATAGCTGCTTTGGTATCCTCATTCTCCGTAGTGAAGAAATGTACACTTTCGTTTTTAAGAAACTTTAAGAATGTTTTGTTGACGAACTCACTGCCTTTGTCTGTTAAAAAATTTATCGGTTTGCAACTGTTAAAAATTGTCTTTACCGCTGCTACTAACGCTGTCCCAGTCTTGTTTTTCAACGGAACAGCCCAAGCGAATTTACTAAACACGTCAATATACGTTACTAGATACGAATACCCATCGTTGAATTTCTTTAAACCTCGCAAGTCAATTAAATCAGCCTGGAACTGTTGGTCGATACCTCCCGCAATGGTCGTACGTCGTTTAAATTTTCTGCGCACCGTTTGTGTAGGGTGTAGGTGTCCTGATGGCCTAACCACTCTTCAATTTTTTTACGACTAAGTTTGGTGGTACGTTGTAAGGGGGCGATTCCACCATACGATCCAGGTCGTTTTGGCTCGTAGTAATGTTGTTTTAAAATCTTATTCACTTCTTTGGCCATGGTTCCCACTTTGGTGTCTTTTTCCTTCTTCTGAGCGAATACGATGATGATTCTCGTACTTTACTGGCAACCACCTTTTTTCGACTAGTGGGTGTGACGGGTGGGGACTGAGAAGTTTTGTCAATGACCTCCTCTTTAAGTACAGTGAGTTGTTCGCTGGTTTGTAATGGTGGTGGTTGTTTAATATCCACGAGACCTAGAGGTAAGTGACTGTACTGTTCTAGTCGAGTCAAATAACGCTGTAATGTGTGTTGATAAAGTCTAGCCTTGTCACCGAGTGGCATATCTTGTCGATCCGAGACTAGTTGCATTTGAGTATCCAATTCTTCCAAGTTATCTCTTAGAGCGTCGGGTGGTCTATAAGGTTTTTGAGGATCCATCAAAATCATTTTTTAGCCATCTAAAAGAGTCCTCTTAGTACAGATAGTATTGGGCCAAGGAGAGCGGTTAAAAATCCTCCAGTTTGTAAAAATTGTTTTCGTCTTTTGAGCGACAATTTTTTCTTGGTAAGCGCTTGCAGGGTGTTTTTGTAACGACGCATACGTCTCTTCTGAGGGGGTGTCAGTGTAACTTTACCTTTTAAAACGTTGTGACAACATTCACAGAGTGTTCCTACCAGCTCGGGTGATGCTGTTTTCATAACAGCCTTGATGACTGGTGGTTTGGCTGTACCTAGAAATTTTAAAATATCAGCATGTCTTTTTACTTTTTCTCCCATCTCGTTACTTGGGTAAGTAAACAATATGTTGTTCCTCTGGGAATATGTGCGAACGAAGTCTCAAATTGTCTGGTGTTTCTTGGCGAAGATCGATTACCAAATAGCCATGTGGGACCGATGTCGCGTCATTAAAACTCTCTTGGACATAGGCAGTTTGACCTGGGTACATCTGTTTGGCTAGATTAACAATCTGCGACCCATCGCGTGGATTTTTTAAAAGCACTATGTAATGAGAATTCAAACTAATGGTTCTGTGTTCTTTGTTCTTGCCAAATAAATTTTGCACAAGATAAAATACGCTTACATTTTTATGATGACTTTTTTGTGTGAATAATTTAGTTATTCGTTCATCTGTTTCGTTCATGAGGTCATCGATAATTACCACCGTTTCTTATCACCTGTCCACTGCTCAATATCGGGCAGTCCTTCAATAAACTGAACTCCAGTCATGGAATTGTATAGGGGTTGCCACTCGCTGTAACAATATATAATCTCATCGGGTACGGCTGTTACCATATCCTTGATATGTGTTAGGAAACGCTGGACAAAAAGTCTTTCCAGAGCCAGTTGGCCCTGAGATTAAACACGTAAACGGATGGACCCAACGTGTGTCCATTGTTAATAATGATAGTTCACACTTACAACCAGTTATTTTATATCAAAGACACAACGTGCTAACAATGTGATAACCACTTTTCAAGAACGTAAGATTCGTGCAAACATTGTGAGAATCACTGTTCTACAATGTGGAACCTTTGGTGTAAAAAAAATGTGTGAATCATGCTAAAAAAATGTGAGAACCCCTGATACCAACATGTATTGAGAATCACTGTGTAAAACATTGTGAGAATCGTGCCAAAAAAAATGTAAGAACTCAACCAACCAATACGAGAACCCCTGATACCAACATGTATTGAGAATCACTGTTCAAGAATTTGAGAATCACTGTGTGGTCAAGAACATGACAATCCCTGGAATATGTTTAAAAGTGTATGTTTTCGAAATTCGTGTGTTAGCATAAATATCTCTGGGCATTTTGTTAAAGTCCTATATATCATTTTTTAAAGAATGGTGGATGTCTTCATCTGTAGCATTTTTACATTTAACTTTAATATATATGTTCTTATCTAAAAATGTGTGTGTCTCTGTTGCGTGCATATTTTGACGCACATATTACAAAAATACGATATGGCTATTTAATATGGAAAATATATATTTGCATTCATTTGTGTATGAAAATGCTTCCTCTGGTAAAGCTAGATAATGCATGATTGATTTACACTTTTGATTATATGAGTGATCTTTCTTGATATTGATTCGGCGCATGGATATTGTATTCATGTCCGTTCTTATTTGTTCGGGCCAGAAAATAGATTAATTTTGCTTGTTATGTTTATGGCCTGAATTCATGTGTACTACTTGTCTAGTGAAAGAAGATTCAGTCGTATATTGTATACCTTTGTATGTTCAGGTCGGACTATATTCTTTCTACCGGAATCTAGCGCAGGTTTTCGTAGTCCTACTGGGTTGTAGAGAGTTCCGATAATGTCGCAAAGATGGCTGAGTGCTTTTTCCAGGGCTGGCACTGTTTAAGGTTTAACAGTGATTCATAGATTTTTTTTCTAGGAGAAGTTTATGTCTCTGCAAGAGTCTATTTGTCAGAGATCCTCCTCATATGTGTGATTCGGACTCCAGTTATGCCAGACCCTATTTTTGATGATCTCAAGTCGATTAGACCTAGATGGAACATTGTGCTTCGTGTCGCTAGGGTCGTGTTTTGTATCGACGAAGATGACAGGCTTTCCTACAGCAGTTATGTCTACATGAAGTAACGTGATTACTGTAGAGCTGTATGGAAAACTTTATGAAATTATTTATATGCACATTCTAAATTAACTTTGGCTTATATCTACCTTCCTACGAGTGAGTGAGCGACAACTCAGGAAGGCGGCCATGTTATATTTCTGTCATCATATTTTTGATCACTGTCAAGAGAACAGATTATGTATCCTACTATCGGGCAGTGGTATCGAGATCTTGTTATGAGGTGAAAATCCACTATCGTGGTTTATGATTATTATACAAACATTGGACATATTTCAGCTTGAGAACTTAGCCATGAAATGAAGGTTGGGCCAATGACTTTTGTATGTTTACCGATCCTCATTGACGCGTTCAGTCAGTAGAGGATACGGCGATTAGGTACCAGAACAGTGAATGCTACCTTAGGTTGAATGTTATTTCACTACTACATGAATGTATCATCCACGATTATATGAATGTATCAACATGTTCACGACTGTTTCCGTGCTTCCAGTGTGCGTGTCTTCAATAACTATGAAATGTCAAGTCGTCATTGCATTACTTATACCATTCGCGTTACTTGACACTCCCACTCAAGGTCTACATGACAGGTTCATTCGATGATGCAGAGGTAACTGAAGAAGACTTTCTTCAGTAATGATCAGTGCATGACCCAAAACATAACATCCGCATCCAGACATTCAACAGTGGCGAATACACACCAACACAGATACTCTACAGTAGTGGCCAAGACATCTACAAAACAGATATTCTACAATAGAGTTACTCTACAGTCTGTCGCTAGGAAAAAGTCTAAAGAATATATCCAACAGTTTAAATCTCTCTCTCTCTCTCTCTCTCTCTCTCTCTCTCTCTCTCTCTCTCTCTCTCTCTTTGTTTGGTACATTTCTTTTTAGTTATCATATATATATTTTAAAGCTTGCTTTTTAAAGATATCATTTGTATCTTATTAAGTTCTGGATATATTTTTATATATTAGTATTATTCAACACCCGTATTTTGAAACAATATATTTTTTTATATACAGAGGGACATTATCACATATTCTAGTGTTTTGTAAACCGTTGTTAAAATTGTCGTAACATTCTGTCCCCTTCCGGCAACAAGACACGTACGCTAAACAAATAAATGTTCGGAATATTATGATAGAACGTGCTACAAGTCGATTCAAATTATTCACATCTGTCTGTAAGTAAATAATTACTAGCGGTTTTCGCTATTGATCAATAATCGTACGTGCCAAATCAGACATTTAGACCAACAGTATTGTTTGTCTAATTATTTTATTACCATGTGAAACAAGCTGTTTCAGAACAGGTGTTATTTTCATCTGCAGTGAGTAAATATTACAGACTTCTTAAACAACGAAAATAATAATTACTCTTTCCCGATCGATCAATATTACGTGATAATTTACAACTGTTTGCGAGCCGGTGACCAGCTGTGTACACATTAGTCGCCCATCGAGGCCCGTTATTGTCTGAACTCACCTGTTTTACGCGCGTGCACTTTTCTGTAATATAATGAGACATATTGTCTCTAGACATCTCATTCAAACGACAATCCCCGAAGCGGACACATCTCTGAAAGACCAAACTTCTGAAAAAAGAACCACTTGTTTTGTCATATCAATTGACTGTTACATCGTATGTATTTGTTTATTCGTCTGTTAAATATATTTCTATCGTTTTCTGTATTTAAAAGATATATGTCTGTGAATGATTAAGCATGTTCTGTGTTAGGATGTTAAATATTTAAACAAAAATATATATCTGTGTATTCGTTTTTTCCCTATAATAGGTAGTTAAAATATTTTACCCGTTATATAGAATTTTATATAGCTGTTTTCGTTAGGATACAATAAATATCTTTAAAAATATCTGTTTTTTCGCGTGTTAGGGTGTAAAAATATCTCTATTTAATAACATTATAAAATTAAGCATGCTCTGTGTTAAAATATCTACATCTCGTGTCTCTATTTAATAACATTATAAAAAGGTTTTAGTTGTTTGTGTATTCGGTACTCCGTGTTAGTCTGCGAGCGTGAGGAATATTTTTGTGTGTTAACATAATAAAGAAATAAAGAAAATTAAAGAGAATATTTAGAACATAGCATATTTTTTAACAGTACTATACATGTAAAAATATAGAGATAATACAATCAACATATTACATTAAGTCACCCTGATTGAAACTAGCAAAACACGTTCATATTTATATCTCCATTATTTTAAACGACAGATCAATTCGTTTGGTCACGCACAGGCTGGGTTTTTTAATCGATATCTTTTTTTGCCACAGTGCGCGCGGGGCATTTTTTTGATCCGTTAACAGTATAGAATAAGAAATAACACTGTGTTTATTCTCTCTCTCTCTTCCTCTCTTTCTAACTTTTCTCTCTCTCTCTCTCTCTCTCTCTCTTTCTATCTTTCTCTCTCTTTCTCTTTCTTTTTTTCTTTCTTTCTTTCTCTCTCTCTCGTTACATGTATGTTGTTGTATTTAATTTTATGTGTGAGTAACGTTTTTTTCTTGTTCCTATTCAACGGATGTCATCAATTCAAGGCTACATTTGTGGACAATGCAATTGCTCATTCACTCGATCCCGCGATCTAACGAGACATATGCGGACAGTCCACGCTGAACCGAGACACTCCTGCCGTGTCTGTCCTCAAATATTTACCAGTCCTGAGGCACTGCAACAACACATCGAGATCTTTCATGGACCCGGTGCACCAAGATCCCCCACAGTGGAAGCCACTGCACCGGGGGCCGCTATTGTTATAGACACGCCAGTGGGGACCACCACTGCACCGGCGGGCGCTACAAACACATTGTTGGTACCAAAAACATCAGTTGGGTACAGTCTCACGTGTCCCCGATGCAACAAGACATTCACCCGCCATGATATTTTAACACGACACGTAAAAACTGTGCACTCACTACCATGTTTTTCTTGTGACCTTTGTGACAAACAATTTACCCGTAGTGATAATCTACGGGTCCATATAAAACAACAACACCCCACCCCTAACCAGCTTTCGACCTCATGCCCCACACCAACATCAGGTGCCACACCAGGCGCCGAAACACACCCGACAACAACACCATCCTCAAGATCGGCGCACCAACAGATATCACCAGCAGGGACCACAACAGACCAAGCATCATCATCATGCCCCACAACAGCGCACCAACAGACACTAACAGCCGGTGCCACAACAGACTCATCATCAACCTCGAGAAGGACAGTAGCGCACCAACAGACAGCAACAACAGTGAACCCACAGATATCAACATCATCTGCTGCAGCAGGTACCACAGACTCGATGAGAACAGCAACAACTTCCACACTTCCTCCAGGACCCACTTCAAATCCCATCCCATCTCACCCACCAAAAACAGGCCAGACCAAGAAACGTCCCATGACCAGTACCCACCAGTCCCATATCAGAAAACCCCGTCTGCCCACTGAAGAAGACAGTTTACAAGACCTACCAGCTGACATAAGACAAATCTACACTGACAACTGGGACGCGATCAAAACACACTTCAATACACATAAATATTTATCAACATTCACTTTCTTCCACAATAACGAAAATATTGACTGGGCCCGTCTCTTGCTCCCTGAATTCACACAACAGACAAAACGCTTCAAAATAAACTACAGTTTCCACATCATCTTACGCCACAGAGAAACAAACGAATTAAGATTCTATCACGAGTCACATAACAACGCGATCGTCTTAGATCAACCCCACTTAGTCAACAATATTACAGATTTCAAATCTTTTCTCTCACAATTACACGACTGCGATATTGTCACACAAGCACAGTTAAACAGACCAAACACAAAATATTTTGTTGAAGCAATTCCAATTGATGTATTCGAGTTTGACGACGCGCAGACCCTGACCCCCAAACTTAGAGGTAGTGACACTTTTCAGGATACGTTGCGTCTGTTAATGTTTAAGAACCATTTTATGTACATTGCAGATATCGATAGGGCCAGTAACTCTTTTTCGTGTCCCGAGTGCGGTAAGTTGTGGGAGGAGTATTGGCTTATGGAGCGCCATGAAAAGACTTGTGCCGGTTCTAAGCGAAGAGAAACATTTAGAGGTGGTGTGTATAATCCCCCAGAGACCATTTGGGAATTAATCGATGAGCAGGGAATAGATGTAGACACAAAATTCGTCTTCCCGTATCGAGCCACATTTGACTATGAGTGTTTTTTTGAGAATACTGTAGTGCCCAGTGGTAATGCCACTACCTACACGGCCAAACACGTGCCCCTGTCGTGTTCGGTGGCTTCTAACGTCCCCGGTTTTGAAGCCCCCGTGTGTTTTATCACAAAGGGTGATCCACAAGAATTGGTCAATAGGATGGCGAACCATCTTCTCAAAATTGCCGCGGCCTCTTACGAGATTCTGCGTGCGTATTTTGACGGTGTTTGCATGCAACTCGAGGCTTTAGAGACGATCGGTAATTCAGACGGGCTCCTTGCTAGATTAGAGGGTTATTTGGGGCAGCTACCCGTATTAGGTTTCAATTCGGGTAAGTACGACGTGAATGTGATCAAACCCTTTCTAATCAAATATTTCATGGGGGAAGACTTCAAATTTTTAGTCAAGAGAAACAATAATTTTATGTGTATTGCCACTAGCGAGTTAAAGTTTTTAGATATAGTCAACTACTTAGCCCCCGGATTTAGCTATAGCAAATATCTGGCCGCGTACAACGTTAAAGAAACCAAAGGATTTTTCTGTTACGAATACATAACAGATTTAGCAAAGTTAGACGAAACGGCGTTACCACCCCACTCGGCATTTTTTTCCGCCCTTAAAAACACTAACATTTCCGTCGACGAGTACGCCGAATGTCAGAAGGTGTGGGCCGAGAACCACATGACCACGTTGCATGATTTTCTGACGTGTTACAATAATAAAGACGTGGTCCCCTTCCTGGCAGCGTTAGACCGACAAGTTAGTTTTTACGCGGACCTAGGCGTAGACATGTTTAAAGACGCGATCTCCGTGCCCGGTGTCACGTTAAAGTACCTCTTCAAAACACTCCCGTCCAACGTCTTGTTTTCTTTATGTTCGAAGCAGGAGGCAGATTTGCATAACACCTTGCGCCAAAATATAGTTGGGGGACCCTCAATTATTTTTCACAGGTTCCACGAGCAAGGCAAAACCCGCATTAGAGATGGCAAACCGGTTCAAGCCATTAAAGGTTTTGATGCCAACGCCCTTTATTTGTGGGCGTTAATGCAGAAAATGAGCACTGACTTTCCCGTTAGACGGTACAGGGAGGATGGTTTCAAGCACCACAAACTTCACAAATATACCGTGCAGTGCCGCGATTATTTGGCTTGGGTCTCCCACCAAAATAAAGTGACCTTAAAAACCCAGTTTAACGGGTGTGAGAAGGCGTTGGGTGATATATGCATTAGGGTAGACGGTTGGGACAAATACTCTCGTACCGCCTACCAGTTCCATGGGTGTCTTTTCCACGGCCACCGTAACTGCCCACTAACCGCCGGTCGTGACGTTAACCCAGTCAACAAAAAACCTTTGTCTGAGTTGTACGCAAAGACGGTTGAAATTGGTTCTTATTTACGGGACGATTGCAACGTCGAATTGGTAGAAATGTGGGAATGCGAGTGGCAGGCATTGAAGAAAACCGACCCATCAATCCGTCGTTTTCTGAACGCCACCTTCCCTATCCAGAAACCATCTTACACCAAATGTCGGTACCCGCTATCAAAGGAGAATATTCTCGCCTCGGTGCTAGACGAGACCTTGTTTGGTCTAGTCGAGTGTGACATACATATCCCCGACTCATTAAAAGAACATTTCTCTGAAATGACGCCCATTTTTAAGAATGTTGACGTCACGAGGGAAGATATTGGACCTTTCATGCGGGAATACGCCGAGAAACATAAACTCCTGACTACCCCCAGACGGACGTTGATCGGGAGTTATGTGGGCAAGAAAATTCTGTTGACAACACCTCTGCTTCGGTGGTACCTGACCAAAGGCTTAGAAGTCACCTGTATCGACCAGGTGATTGAGTATACACCCGTGACGTGTTTCAAACGGTTTGGGGACACTGTTTCGAACGCGCGTCGACAAGGTGATACAGATCCTGCCTACGCCATAACCAGCGAGACCATGAAACTGTTGGGTAACGCGGCTTATGGTAAAACGTTGACCAATAAGGCGAAGCATGTGGATGTCTCGTACACGATGGGAGAGGATGCATCTGACCTAATAAACTCACCCCGCTTTAGGAAAATGACGTTAGTGACGGACGAGATTTTTGAAGTAGAAAAACTTAAACAGACTATTAGTTGGGACCTCCCCGTCCAGATAGGTTTTTTCGTCTACCAATACGCGAAATTACGCATGTTAGAATTTTATTACGACTGTCTAGATAAATTTGTAGATAGGTCAGATTTTCAGTTGTGCGAGACAGACACAGACAGCCTTTACTTGGCCCTTAGCGCGAATAACTTAACGGACGTTGTTAAGCCCGCTATGCGACGCGAATTTTATAGCTCCTACCACCAATGGTTCCCCGCCGAAGTATGCCCCGACCATAGACCCGACTTTGTAGCTAGCGAGGGTAAAACGCGCGCCCTTTGTCAAAAATGCCGCGCTCAAAAATTATTCGACAAACGGACACCGGGCCTTTTTAAATTAGAATACGAAGGCAGCGGAATGATTTCGCTGTGCAGCAAGACGTATCACTGTTTTGGCGACTATGACAAAACAACCACCAAAGGACTCAACAAACACCACAACAAAGTAGACAAACACACTTTCTTAGACGTACTCAACACACAACAAGCACAGGGCGGGAAAAATATTGGTCACAGGTATATACATAATCTCTCTATTTCTTACGACGTGACGACAATGTGACAACCCCCCTCAAGGTCTGGCCTGCAGCTGTACCCCGGTGATATTGTATAAAACATATTTTGAAAACACTAGCTTTCCAATATAAATATGTATTATTTACCAATATCAATGTTTGATAATGTTACCATATACAAACTGTCTTTCCTATATAAAATATAATTATTTTTCAATTGTATATTCATATGTGATAAAAAATTACTGCACAATGTATTATGTTAAACAATACTATATATGTACTCCTATATATTACCATATATGTTTTGATACTACAAAAAACACTATTGAATATAAAATAAAAACTATATTAACTAAAATTCTTTTTTGTTACCTATATCGTCTAATTGTTTGTCTAACTGTTCGTCTAATTGTTCGTCTAACTGTTGTAAAATAACTGTTCGTATAACTGTTCGTATAACTGTTATATAAATATCGTCTTCTTGTTATGTAAATATATGTCTAAATATATATCTTCCTATTATTGTCTAAATATAGCCTCTTCTCGTTATCTCAAGTCTAAATATCGTCTTCTTGTTGTCGTCTTCTTGTTATCTAAAAATCTCAAAGTCTTCCTATTGTCGTCTTCTTGTTATCGTCTTCTTGTTGTCTAAATATACCTCTAACTATTATCGTCTTCCTATTATCGTCTTCTTGTTATCTAAATATAACCTCTTCTTGTTACCTCAAGTCCGCAATCTTGCCACATTTTTCTTATATAAAAAGTCATCCCGCCATCTTGCGCCATATACCCCTCTTCTTGTTATCTCAAATCCGCCATCTTGCCCCGCCTGAATGCGCTTATATAAAAGTCACGCGCCGCCTGGCGTTTTTGCTATATAAAAGTCACGCGCCGCCTGACGCGCTGCCTGCGCCGCCTGAAAACGCCTCGTTTCCAACATTCCCTACTACTGCTATTACGTTTAGTATAGAGCTGTAAGAATAGAGCATATATATAAATTTATATCTGCTTGTTCTTTAGAGCAGCTAGATCTCTAAGATACTAATAAATTGATGTCATTTAGACCAGTGCGCTGTGTGGAATCTTTCATCATGGATAGAAGTGCTTCATTTAAGTTTTCTCTCGCGTGATGATGTAGTTAGTATTTAGCATGAGTATGAAGGCATTATTGTTGACTTAAATATGTTTATTGTATGATTACACATATACGCAGACCTGCACGAACACACACACACACACACACATGGTCATTTAAGTGCATGTACTTGCATAATTTCACACATATGTATGTATTATTAAGTAGATGATGTTTGTCCATTAGTACGATGCTAGTTTATTTTGTTTCATTTTATTTCAGAGTCCAGCAGTCTGTGCTGGGTTATTATATGGTGTTACGTAGAGAACACCAACATAGCTTGGTTAAATGGTGTTGTATAGGAATTACCTTCAAAAAGTAAACTTGTGGACAACATTGTTTTCTGCATGATTCATGTGCTACCTGATTGGGTTTCATTAATAAAAGTGGGACCCCTGTCATCAAGAGAGTTTTTCTGTGACTGCGGAACGTGTGTGAAAGTAGGCCAGAGAGAGTGACGACAACATCACACGCAAATCCTTATTCTTCTTCACACATCGTCTTCGCACTGTCCATAAAAATAATAACCTGAGATTTCGCCTCGAGTATTAGCGGGCGTACGCATAAAAAATAATAAGTAAAAAAAAAAAAAAAAAAAAAAGAAAAAAAAAAAAAAAAAAAAAAAAAAAAAATATCTCACATTCCATAAAGACTGTGAGGATAACATTTCTCGATCCATAACTATTCAAATTATTTTCCAACTGTTAAAACCTAAAGTGATTATTACATTTTGTTATTTGTAATATTACAAATTTAACTTCGATTTAATAGTTTTCAAAGTTACTGCATGTTTGTCTCGGTCAAATTACTACACACACTCTAAACAGAGCTATACTAAAATAATATAATTCCACTGAGTAAATCTGGGGTGGGGGCTTAAACGAGCTGAAAGTAATAAGTGCTTAAATCCTTCACAAAAGTTGTCGGCAGATTACAGAATTAACGTGCTCAGCAACAGCCAGCATTGTTTTCGCGTATCTGAATATCTTGTGAAGACTCCCATGTGATAGAAGCTTTACTACTCTTCTATCTATATTTCTGCCAAGAGTAATCTTGTGTAAAGATAGACTCCATTGAAGTCTATAATAGATACTTTTGAGTTTTGGGCACTGTTGGACCACTACTGCAAAGCAAGAGAGGCAATACCGTCACACAGACATGCAATTCATCCATAACTGTGGAACAGGTGTTGAGAATAAATAGTAAATAAATTAAGGGGCTGCTGTAAAACTGGTAAGGAATATAAGTTTATAAACTAATAAAACGGTATTGAATCAGTTTTACAAATAACAGTTCACATGAGACAAGGGACGTTTCGGGTTTTTAGTAAAACCCGAAACGTCCCTTGTCTCATGTGAACTGTTATTTGTAAAACTGATTCAATACCGTTTTATTAGTTTATAAACTTATATGAGAATAAATAGACCTAGAGAATAGCACAATATGGTTAAACAGTATTTTTTCAGCAATTTTTTTACATTTTCAGCCCCCCCCCCCCCCCTCCCCCCCTTTCCGCAACATGTGCGTAACAAAAACCCACAACATTTCAGAAATCCTCCCCCCAACAGCAACAAAGCGTATCATCTCGGCAACACCCCAACCTTTTGTTTTCTTTGCGTAACGTAATTTGTGAACGGCTCCAAATTACGCATATTGAACAGTACATAAAGATAACTTGCGAAGTTGACTGCAGAACAACAAAAGCAACAACCAAGACGTTGTTTCATAAATGGGTGTTTTCAAAAAAATAAAAGGATTGGAAATGATGTGACAAGGTTACCGATGTGGAACTGATGTGATGTGACAAGGTTACCGATGTGGGACTGATGATAAAAGACCAGTTAAGTGCCAGTGGACCGAGAGATGAGAAGCTGGCTGTGAATATGACAACATGGTGTGGGTTTCTAAGTACATCTTGAAAGAGCAAAGTCCAACACAGAAACAAAAAACATATCTGAAAGATTTATACGTATGCAACTAGCGGAACGAGGACAAACGATTTCATTAATACAGGTCTATGCCCCCTGCAAGGAGCTACAGTGAGGAAGATAGAATAGAATTCGTTCATTGCCTGTCAGATGTTATCAGTATGATAAATGAGAAAGCTGATTTGGTTGTGATGGGCTATTTCAAAGGATGAGTTGCGAATAATTTTTTTTTTTTAAGCACAAGAGTTATGATTAGGTACGATCAGAGACACCTCATCAGCAACGGATCATTAACTTATCCAATGAACACGGGTTAATAATAATCAATATCTTCTTTCAGCATCGTCAAAGGCATATTAAAACATGGTACAGGGGGAAATAACATTGCTAAAGCATCACAGATTGATAATATATTAATCAAATAAAGGCAGAGGAAAAAACATAACAGATGCCAGAGCCATCCCCTATATTAGTATGGATACTGACCACCAACCTGTTATAATGACACAAACAACACCACCAATAAACAGACAGAGAAGGCAAGGGCAGGCATTAATTATAAATCTGAAAAAAGTTAGAGGGGGAAAAACATAAGAACAGACATTTGCCAAGAAATGACGAACATCTTTGAGACTCTGTTGTACAGGAAAAGGAAATATAAACGACGAATGGAACATCGTCAAACCAGCAATGATGGAGAAACTGAATACGAAGTGTGGGACAAAGAAAATAAGACAAATACAAAATAGAAAACAACAGCATGGTTGAATGATAAAGTCAAGGAAACAATACAGACTTTAAAAAAACTGTATAAGACGTGTTGAAATCCAAGGCACAAGACTATTACTGTATACTGAATAGCAAGAAACATGACAAACTAGCAATCAAGAGAGCAAAAGAAGACTCATAGCGAGTATAAGGTGAGCAGCTAACAGTCATCTGCACAGAACGCCACGAGATCCTCCCCCCCCCCCCCCCCCCAAAGTATCAAAGCAATAAGGGTGAGAGATACAAGCTTCAATCTACTACAATCATATATAATAAAAACTGAGCACCAATATTCAATGAAAACAGAAGTAGGACTAGATGGAAAAGAATACTTCCAAGAACTTCTCAGCCCATTTGAGGTGGGATTTTTTTAGACCGCAAACGGCTCCGGGGTCGACCCAGACTCACGAATTGGGTACCAGAGCAACTCTGGGAAGGTTAAGGCGGTCGGCGTGATGCTGACCACATCACCCCTTGTGTGCCTGACGATGGTCAAGAAAATATGGGCCTAACACCAATATGCCTCAATGGGCGTGTAACGGGATCCTTTACCTTTTTTTTACTTCTCAACCCAGCAGGCACTCACAGAAACTATATACAGGTATACACCCCAGGGTAAGAAGAACGGCAAAAACCTGATTGTCACGCGTCGCTTCCCCTTGCTCTGCAGTGATGGTCCAACAAGGGCTAAAACCTAAAGTATCTAATGTGGGTCTTCAAATGTATCTACCTTCGCACAAGATTACTCTTGGCAGAGATTCAAATGGATGATGATGCTTCTACATTGAGGGGGTTTCATAAGATATCCAGAAGTCAAGAACAATGCTGAGTGTGTCTTAGCAAAGTTAACTTAGTGTTTGCCCGCTGTCTTTTGTGAAGAGATATATTGTATGATTTATTTATTAGCTCGTTCAAGCCGGCAACTGAATCAATAATAAAATTCTTCTTATTGGCACTATAGATGTATATATATATATATATATATAAGTCACAGATGGCAAAAGAAAGTAAGAACAAGTTAGAAAGTAATAAAATAGTACAAAAAAACCAGTCAGATGATTCAACTACATCCTCGAACGACACAAGTGCACTGAAAAGTGCAGAGGCAGTGCTTCAAGAAGTGAAAGCCATACAGCACCAAATTTCCCAGGATATAGCTAAACTGACTGTACTGAAAGAAGAAAATGAAATAATACTAGTCAAACTGTCTGAACTAAAAGAAGGAAGTGAAATAATACTAAAACGAATGGAAAGTGAAAGACAGGAGATTAACATAGGGAGAGAAGGGAATGTAGCATTGGATGAAAATAGGAAAGTGGTCAAAAAGAACAAAAGGCAACAGGAAAACAAAAGCAACCTAGAAGAAACTATCAAAGAAACTATCAAAACACGATTTGAGGCACTTTTACCACACTTAGCGGAAGAAGTTAGAGATAAAATGACAAGTATAAATGAGGATTTTCTTGAGAACTTGATTGACAATGGGTCCACAAGTAAAGGAAATGCAGAATAAGAGCAAGTTTGATAGCTAACCAAAATAAAAGGTATACTAGATGATGTTAAAATTCAATTTAGAAAGACTTAGAATTATACAGTGGAATTGTAGGGGTATCAAAAAGAATTTTGCACCCCTACTATCAGAGACAGGATTAACTACTGATATATATGCTCTACAAGAGACCCATTTAAACCCAAATAGTAGATATAGTTGTAAGGGCTTTAAGATACTTAGACACGATAGGAAAGAAGGTAGAGGAGGTGGTGTCGCAGTCTTAGTTAGCGAAAAATGTAAAATCATAGACTGGGAAGTATTTAATACAACCAATATAGAAGGTATCCAGGTTACTATAGCAGCTGAACCAAACAATCTAACAATTCTAAATGTGTAATTAAAGATGAAGAAATACTAGCCATAAGCACCAGACTAGGCCCCAAAACAGTCATAGTAGGCGATTCTAATCCCCATCATTATGCTTGGGGTGGACAACATGCAGATAATGCAGGAAAATGGCTACTTGACTTCATAGAAAACAATGAACTACTAATACTAAATGATGGATCTGCAACTAGAATTAATCCACAAGTTAATAGGGCAGACTCAGCAATAGACATAAGTATAGCAACTAACAACCTAGCGAATGTAAATTGGGAAGTGTTACAAGACACAAACTCGGATCATCTGCCCATTATAATAACCATGCATGAAAATGTCATTCCAAACCCAGAACCAGAGAAACCTACCTTCAACTATAAAAAAGCAAACTGGGAAGCTTTCCAATCAGAGCTGGAGGTGATGGAATATATAGACATGGAACCAGATGATACTGACTTGTGGGCAGAAACACTGACCAATGAAATTCTGAAAATAGCAATAAAATATATACCAAATAAAAATATGCCACAGCACCTTAAACCAATAAATAACATTAATAAGAAAAGAGAAACTCAATGGAATAAAGAACCAGTTGCCTGGTGGAATAAAAGCTGTACAGAAATTCATAAGAGAAGAAAAAGGGCCTTACAAAAATATAGAAATAACAGAACAGAAGAAAACTATGATGAGTATAAACTTATTAGGAATGAATCTAACAGAATAATTTTTAAAGCTAAAGAAACTAACTGGAAGGAGTTTTGTCAGTCACTTAAACCTAGCACTCAAATTAGAGAAGTATGGAAAAAGCTTAAGGCAATCAAAGGGAGCAATAAGAAAACAATAATGCCAACAATCAAACTACCAAAGAGAGCAGAAACAGATGAAGAAAAAGCTAATGCCCTTGTCGAGTATTTCTATAAAGTCAGTGCAAAAAGTAGTCTTGGACAGGAAGAAAATGAGAGAAGAGAAAGACTTAGGATACAGTTTTCAAAAGAACTACCAGACCAGATAGATGAAACAAACTATTTAGATGCTGATATAACAGAGGAAGAGGTAACTAATGCAATAAAAGATAAATCTAATACTGCCTCAGGGCAATATATACTTAGCTATGAAATCCTTAAGAAAGTACCCAAAAGAACTATAAACATAATCTTCTTCTTCTTCGATCCTTAACCACCGACCGTCAAAGCAGTCAGTGGCCATCACGCCTAGTGGCGTCTTGTAGGGCAACAACAAATTGATATAAACATAATAACTTCCCTTTATAACAAAATCTGGAGCTTAGGAAAGATACCAAAAGCATGGAAAATAGCGATGATAGTACCCATCCTAAAACCCAATAAGGAAGCCCATGATGTAAGTTCATATAGGCCTATCTCCTTAACATCACAACTAGGTAAAATACTGGAAACTGTTGTGAATAAAAGAGTTAAATTCTACCTAGAAAAAAACCAGTTATATAGCCCAAACTATTCAGGGTTTAGAGCAGACAGAAGTACAGTAGACCAGCTTGTAAGATTAGAACATGATGTAAAGCTAGGGTTCAAGAGGAAAGATAAAACAGTGGCAGTCTTTCTATATGTAGCTAGAGCATATGATGAATGCTGGCGAGACGGAGCTCTTTACAAAATGAAAAAGATTGGCATTACTGGTAAAACCTATAGGTATCTAGAAAACTTTTTACAGGACAGGTATTTTGCTGTACAGGTGAATAATGATAGGTCAGAAATATATGAACAACAGAATGGGATTCCTCAAGGATCAGTGATTTCTCCTTAAATTTTCACTATAGCTGTAAATGATTTAGCAGATGAATTTAATGACATAAAGAATGCAGTATCACAATTTGCAGATGACTGTGCCATTTGGCGATCTGGAAAAAACTTGGACCATGTTTACAAAAAACTTCAAAATCAAATAGACAAAGTTTCAGAGTGGATGAAAAGTTGGGGCTTCCAAATTAATGTAAACAAAACAGTAGGTATGATTTTCAGCAAAGGAAATTAAAAAAAAAAAAAATCAATATAACCATTAAGGGACAGAAAATATGTACCTCCTCAAACAACAAGATTTCTGGGCATAACTTTAGATAAACAACTAAATTATAATAAACATATAGACAAATTGGTAGAAAGCTGTAGGGGACCCCTAAATATACTAAGGATTGTAAAAGATAATGGATGGGGGGCCAGCAATAAAATAATGCTTATGTTCTACCAGTCTTTCATCAGGGGGAAACTGGATTATGCCAGCATAGTCTATGACTCAGCTGCAGCTTCTAACAAAGCAAAACTGGACAGAATTCAAAATGCAGCCATGAGAACCATTGCAGGTGCATTTATATCAACACCAGTAGAAGCTCAAGAAGTAGCTCTCGGCATACCTCCCCTTGGTCTAAGACGGACAGAACTGAGATTAAATTATTGGAGTAAAGTAGCACAAGAAGTGACCCACCCAGCACATAAAGCATTTGTCAAAAACCAACCAAGTGTATGGGACGCCCCCTTAAATAAAGATAGATATCCAACAGGGTGGAGAACTATAGAAGACCTAACGCAGTTCAAAGAACTATCAAACACAATTGAAAATAGTAATAAATACAGAAGCAAAATACCACCCTGGGAACTAAAAACACCAATCATAGACTACTCACTCACTGAAAAGATAAAACAAAACATAGAAGATAAGGAAGCCAAAATGATAAGTAGAAAGTTCATAGATCAACTAACTAAACAAAGTCTGGCCGTCTACACTGATGGATCCAAGGGTGATAGTGGGCAACTAGGTGCCGGAGTTGTAATACCACAATGGGGAATAAAAAAGAGCTACAGTGTAACGAAAGGAGCATCGATTTTTACCGCAGAGATGGTAGCAATTCTTAAAAGTCTAGAAATAATCGAAGATAACCCACCAGAAGCTGTTACGATATTTACAGACTCACTATCATCACTACAAGCACTAGAACACCCAGGTAAATGTAGCCGGCCAGACATAAAGGAAGAAATTCTAGCAATTAATACATCACTAGGGAACAGAGGATGTAGTGTGAGGCTAGTGTGGGTTCCAGCACACATAGGTATTGCTGGCAACGAGTTGGCAGACCAGAACGCCAAGAATGGAAGAACAAGTAAAAACAATATAAGAGCAGGACTGGGAAGGTCGGAGATCAAGAGCCAAGTGAAGGAAACTATAAACGAAGAATGGAAGACAACATGGAAGGAAAGTAGAAAAGGCAGACATGCGTTCAAACTGCTGAATGAACCAACGAGGACGTGCCAGGTCAGAGAAGAATTAAAGATACCTTCGAACAAAAAACTGTGGCGTCTCCGTCTCGGTGCAGCATACTTTATGATAGAAGAACCACACTGCCAAGAATGCCAGGAAGAGAATGACATAGACCACTACCTGATCCACTGTAAAAAGTATGACCAACAAAGACTTGAATTAAAAACTTACTATAGAAATCGCAATATAGACTTAACAGGGGATAAGATTTTAAGTATAGATGCCCCAAGAGATGCCAAATCAATACTTAAAAGATATATACATAAAACAAAGGAAAACATTTAAGGTTAGTACTTTTCAGGAAAAACATCCAACTAAATAAAAATTAAACAGCAAGAACTAACAAAGCATTAACAAAAAACTAACTACTCATAGGACAAGGAAAGACAACGAGGTATAGAAAAAAAAATAGGGCAACAACTCAAAAAGAACAAATGCCAATACAAATTAAAACCAAGTGTAAAGGACAATAGTTATCTATAAACAACACAAAAGAGAAAATAAAATGGACAAATACTAATATAAATAAAAATCAGCAACCGCAAAAGACAATAGATATTTAAATTGAATACGAAATTAGAAAATAAAATGACACTAAATACCCCAATTATAACCAACTTTCAGGTTGAACAGGGTAGACCAAGATGGAATGAGAAGAGGCAAGAATGGAAAGATGATAAGAGCCCGCTCTCCACCCATCAACGCATCAAAACAACAACAACCGGCGGTTCTTGTGCGTTAATTCACCGGTTAAATCAAATTCTGGATATTTATTACCCAAACTGATAACCGTACTTTTTCTTCACTGAAAAAGGTTGATTTCACATTGTGATTTGGGAGGCAAGTTAAAAAAAAAAAAGCGTTTCTCGTGCATTCTTAGTTGACACGCTTACGACAGACCCCCCCCCCCCCCCCCCCCCCCCCCCCCGTATTTTTTAAAAACTTTATAAACCAATAGAACGGAATTGAATCAGTTCTACAAGTTAACTGTACACAGGAAACAAGGGAAATCGCTGCCGTTGCCTTCTCTCACTCAAGATCAGAGTGAGGTACCCATTTACAGCTGGTTAGACTGATGCGTGACACCTGTTCCCTTCCTCGCTGCCGTTGCCTTCTCTAACTCAAGATCAGAGTGAGGTACCCATTTACAGCTGGTTAGACTGATGCGTGACACCTGTTCCCTTCCTCGCTGCCGTTGCCTTCTCTAACTCAAGATCAGAGTCAGGTACCCATTTACAGCTGGTTTGACTGATGCGTGACACCTGTTATGAAGTGTTAGAGACTTCACCATACTAGGTCCAGCATCGAGAGATGGGGCCTACCTAGCTATAAATGGGTACTTAACTTTGAGTTAGGGAAGGAAAAGACAGTGAGGAAGGAAACTGGTCTCCCCACCTCTCGATGCTGGACCTAGTATGGTGAAGTCTCTAACACTCCATAACCAGCTGTAAATGGGTACCTGACTCTGATCCTGAGTTAGAGAAGGCAACGGCAGCGAGGAAGGGAACAGGTGTTACGCATCAGTCTAACCAGCTGTAAAAGGGTACCTGCCTCTGATCTTGCGTTAGAGAAGGCAACGACAGCGAGGAAGGAAACAGGCGACCCCACCTCATAAAGCTGGGACCCAGTACATCGAAGTCTATAACACTTCACTCCCCAACGGCAGAATGTGCTACGTGACTACAACCTTACAAACGGCAGGCGTGTTTAAAAAAAAATTCTAAGCAACGGGGGAGGGGGGGGGGGGGAGAGGACAATGTGAAATGACACTTTTTCAGTCAAGAAAGAGTACGGTGCTCGGTTTGGGTAATAAATATCCAGAATTTAATTTAACCGGTGAATTAACGCACAAGTACCCAACCGGCGAAGGGCCCTATGTTTACCAAAAACTTCAAAAACAAATAGACAAAGTTTCAGAGTGGATGAAAAGTTGGGGCTTCCAAATTAATGTAAACAAAACAGTAGGTATGATATTCAGCAAAGGAAATTTAAAAAAAAAATAACAATCAATATACCCATTAAAGGTCAGAAAATATGTACATCCTTAACAACAAGATTTCTGGGCATAACTTTAGATAAACAACTAAATTATAATAAACATATAGACAATTTAGTAGAAAGCTGTAGGGGATCCCTAAATATACTAAGGATAGTAAAAGGTAATGGATGGGGGGCCAGCAATAAAATAATGCTTATGTTCTACAAGTCTTTCATCAGGGGGAAACTGGATTATGCCAGCATAGTCTATGACTCAGCTGCAGCTTCTAACAAAGCAAAACTGGTCAGGATTCAAAATGCAGCCATGAGAACCATTACAGGTGCATTTATATCAACACCAGTAGAAGCGCTAGAAGTAGCTCTTGGCATACCGCCCCTTGGTCTAAGACGGAAAGAACTAAGATTAAATTATTGGAGTAAAGTAGCACAAGAAGTGACCCACCCAGCACATAAAGCATTTGTCAAAAACCAACCAAGTGTATGGGACGCCCCCTTAAACAAAGATAGATATCCAACAGGGTGGAGAACTATAGAAGATCTAACGCAGCTCAAAGAACTATCAAACACAATTAAAAATAGTAATAAATACAGAAGCAAAATACCACCCTGGGAACTAAAAACACCAATCATAGACTACTCACTTACTGAAAAGATAAAACAAGACATAGAAGATAAGGAAGCCAAAATGATAAGTAGAAAGTTCATAGATCAACTAACTAAACAAAGTCTGGCCGTCTACACTTAAGGATCCAAGGGTGATAGTGGGCAACTAGGTGTCGGAGTTGTAACACCACAATGGGGAATAAAAAAGAGCTACAGTGTAACTGAAGGGGCTTCGATTTTTACCGCAGAGATGGTAGCAATTCTTAAAAGTTTCGAAATAATCGAAGATAACCCAACAGAAGCTGTTACGATATTTACAGACTCACTATCATCACTACAAGCACTAGAACACCCAGGTAAATGTAGCCGGCCAGACATAAAGGAAGAAATTCTAGCAATTAATACATCACTAGGGAACAGAGGATGTAGTGTGAGGCTAGTGTGGGTTCCAGCACACATAGGTATTGCTGGTAACGAGTTGGCAGATCAGAACGCCAAGAATGGAAGAACAAGTAAAAACAATATAAGAGCAGGACTGGGAAGGTCGGAGATCAAGAGCCAAGTGAAGATAACTATAAACGAGGAATGGAAGACAACATGGAAGAAAAGTAGAAAAGGCAGACACGCGTTCAAACTGCTGAAAGAACCAACGAGGACGTGCCAGGTCAGAGAAGAAATAAAGATACCATCAAACAAAAAACGGTGGCGTCTCCGTCTCGGTGCAGCATACTTTATGATAGAAGAACCACACTGCCAAGAATGTCAGGAAGAGAATGACATAAAACACTACCTGATCCACTGCAAAAAGTATGAACAACAAAGGCTTGAATTAAAAACTTACTATAGAAATCACAATATAGACTTGACAGCAGTGGCGTATCCTGGTAATGCGAGCTAGGCGTGCTGCTACTTAAAATGAATATGTACGCCTACTATTTAACTTCTTCCCCTCTTAATTTAATAACCAACTATATTCAATTACGCAACGATAGTTATTAGGGGTATATGTCAATTATCTCCGAAATGCTAATTAACTTACAACTTGAAACTCACTGTCACTGTAATAATCTGCATTCCCGGCAACTAACAAAAATTAATCACAAAAAACACTGGACGGACACAGCCGATTTTTACAACCCGAGAGCTGCAAGACCACCGCACGCATGTTCGTATTGTATTGACGTATCTGGCCATGACCCCGATTCCACACAAACCAATTTTCAGACGTGAATCCGAAAGGTACCGCACGCATTGTGACGGAATTACCCGAGAAATTTCGGGCGATTGTAACCAACCAATAAAAACTGCACTATAAAACGCGTCTGGGAAACTGAAACTAGATATACTCGTAGATTCTATGCGGGGAAAATCCGTTATCCTGATGCGTGCGGTCCGAAAGCAGAACTTTAGAAGAGAAATATTTTATAGAATAATAAATTAAATTTGTATTTTCCTTCGGGCATAGGTGAGCGCAGCACGCACAGCACACATAGAGAATACGCCACTGCTTGACAGGTGATAAGGTTTTAAGTATAGATGCCCCAAGAGATGCCCAATCAATACTTAAAAGGTATATGCATAAAACAAAGGAAAACATATAAGGTTAGTAACAAAAAAAAAAAAAAAAAAACACAAAATTAAAAAACAAAAAAAAAACTTGCTAACTACTCATAGGACAAGGAAAGACAACAAGGTATTAAAAAAAAACAACTACTCAAAAAGAACAAATACTAATACAAAGTAAAACCAAGTGTAAAGGACAACAGTTATCAAGAAACAATACAAAAGAGAAAATAAAATGGACAAATACTAATATAAATTAAAATCAGCAACTGCTAAAGACAATAGCTATTTAAATTGAATACAAAATTAAAAAATAAAATGACACTAAATACCCCAATTATAACCAAATTTCAGGTTGAACAGGGTAAACCAAGATGGAACGAGAAGAGGCAATAACGGTCAGCTGTTAAGTGCCCGCTCTCCACCCATCACCTGATCAAAACAACAACAACAACAGGTGAAGGGCCTTTTCGCAAGAGCGGTCCAGACGAGAGAAACGAAGTTAGGCGCGCCCTGTGTGGGTAGAAGATGAACAAAGACATGACACGTGAGTTTGATTTTAAAGCAGATTAGCAATAGTGTTCTGTAGCTTTAGAATTATATTCAGCGTGAATCTGTTCTAATGTTTCAGAAAATAGATAAAGGTGTTTCCAAAGAATTTCTTCCAGGACATTAGATTTAGTTTTAAAGTTGTAGATGAGTGAAAATATGTATGAATGGATTTTACTAGTGTTAAGTCCAGATTGCGGATGTAAGGATATAGTAGGAACCTATTCCATTCATGAGACCGGGCAGAAAGGAAAATATAGTAGGAACCTATTTCATACATGGAACTGGACAGAGATGATATCAGGGACTGAAATTTAGATAATATTTGCTAGTGTCAAAATGGCAGCCAGGCTACGTGTTAAATGTGCATAATAATGACGCATGTGAGCGACAATAACATTTTTAGTTACCACGTGCTATACGCCCAATGATAAGCTATTTATTATTTGAGAGCACAGTGGGCCTATTATAACGTTTGCTAGTTTTGTTAAGTCAAGAGTAATTTTATTTTATTCTTTGATGTAAGGGTAATTTAGTGTATTTCACGATAATTGATTATAATTCTACTGTATATCTTTAGTGGGTTACTTTGAGGTGAGGATAGTCATTTAGATTTCTGGTGAACGCAATGCCACTCATTTGTGCGTTAGGCACTTTGAGACAGAGGTGTTTCTCTGTTTGCTCCTTGCGGAGCATGGAAACACCAATGTGGTTGGTGTCCATCACAAGCCCACAAGAAGCATTTTTATGCTATTGCAGTGGTTGTTTCGGTAGCGATGTGTTTCGTATGATGAGTTCCCAATCTCATCAGTCGGCATATACGACATGCTTCAGAGTGCAGGGACGAATATTGAGATGCATTAATTGCGAGGTTGCGGTTTATGCTCATTAATGAGAGTATTCGTTGTACATATCGTTTAAAATTATTTTATGCATATTTCATTATTATTTAGTTATTGTTATGTGTCGGATAATTTATGAGAGCACGTGGGTCCACTTGGGAACAAATTATGTCTCTTCTCGCTCCTTATGGAGCATATGGCCACCAGTGTGGCTGGCCTCCGCATGGAGACCGCACAAAGCATTCAGATGCTCTTGCAGTAGTGGTTTCGGTAGCAATATGTGTTACGTGGTGAGATTGCCAGCCTCTTGCACAACACCATACTAGTCTGATTAGACGACATGCATGGGCTGAGTGTGTGTGTGCATGATAGTTGAATGTTTCAGGTAGCGTGGAAGAAGGACAGTTGACAGGTGAGAGCATGGTGTTTCTCATTATTTAACTATTATGATTTTAACTAGTCGGTGCTTTGTTTGCGTTTCAGATTAGCAATTGATCACTGGCTGGGTGTTTTGTTTGTTTGGTTTGTTTGCTTACTTGTTTGATGTTTGTTCATTAGTTTGCTTTGTGGGTTTGGGTCACTGACAGGGTTGTATGAATAAATACAGCCCCTGCCTTAGAATCATAGATTTATTGTTGTTCGGGTCGGTTGCGAGTGTGCAAGAAAGTGATCACATATCACAACAGCATCATCATCTCTCGCCCACCCTATCATATACATATATACATTCTTTTGTGCAAGAAGAAAACCAAATACATGTAGTGACCGATGATGAAGACTCCTCAGAAGTACATGATGTACTTGTAGATTATGAAGAAAACCCAAAACGTCGACCAAGTCCTGAAGAGACCTTTATAGCACTAGAAACAGCGATGGCTTGGTACGAGCAAGAAGATGACAGCTGTCCTATACAGCTTCTGCTGTTGAAGAGAATGCGGGACTTAGCAGCCAAAAGGAGACTATCCAGTTTGGTGCAAAAGAGGATTCCTCATTAATTTAAATAGTGAGTTACATCTGTGCAAGTACATGTATACGTAAGTTGCGCCTGGTTTTGAATCGTTTGTAATGTTATTTTGAAAACATTTCTCTTTCTTAAAAAAAAATAATTAATACAAGTAGTACATGCACTGCAAAATGTAATGAAAGATTTTGGTGATACAGTGATCTAATACAGTGTGGGTATTATTATTACAGTACAAGTAAATATGTTTTATAGTGTAATTTCCTTGTGATGGTTAATTATTTTTAGAAATATGTGTACATGTACTCGATACATTATGTAATCCAATTATCCGAACATTTGATTATCCGAATGATGCTCGGTCCCATGGGGTTCGGATAAATGGAGTTCTACTGTATATATATATATATATATATATATATATATATATATATATATATATATATATATATATATATATATATATATATATATATATATATATATATATATATATATATATATATATATATATATATACGAGTGGGAGTAAAAACAAAACGTTATATCGCAGTTTTCCAGTCCACGCATCCACCTGGTTTTCTGACCGGCTTCCAATCAGAACTATTGTATATTTCTTGCTCTCGTTTGATTCAATCCACGAGAAAGAATGAAGTGAGTCGGGGCGTTAGTTTTTACCTTCACCCTCGTGTTTTAAATTACTTCACCTCCATATACGGCCATTTACTCTTAGGCAACTTTCCAAGTCAAACTTGCAACCTAATCTCTGCAAGATAGTGTTCTCGCAAATGTGTACCCACAGCCGGGTTTATCTGTAATTATTATCACATCAATTTCTGGACGGGAGTGATTATTCATCGTCTCTCCTCCATTTACCGGTGGGGTAAGCTTAAACTTGTCGCTGATGCAGACACACCCAACCTATCTTTCTTTGTAATCTCCGCCGAAGTGTCTTAACGCGTTGGCGATGAACATGCGCCCAGATGGGCATTCTTGTCTGGCTTAAATGAATTACGTAGAAAGTCAACAAATGCTTTCACGTTTACCATATCATGGAGCCGCGGTAGCATAGTGGTTAGTACACTGGCTTCCTAGCTCGGTAGTCTATGGTTCGATCCCCAGATGAGGTGGGATTTTTTTAGGCCGCAAACGGCTCCTGGGTCGACCCAACCCCAATTGGGTACCAGAGAAACTCTGGGAAGGTAAAGGCGGCCGGCGTGATGCTGACCACATCACCCCTAGTGTGCAGATGGTCAAGAAAATATGGGCCTAACACCATATTCCCAACATGCCTCAATGGGCGTGTAACGGGATCCTTTACCTTTACCTTACCATATCATGACCGTAGTATATTTGTATGAGTTCAAAGCAATCAGCGATTACTATTTTAATCTGCCGGCACGTCTATTAGCCGTAAAAACACACGATCGCAGTATGGAAAAAGGTAACCAAATCTAAGGAGTGGCGGGGCACAATTTTGTGTGCGGAAAAAAAGAAGAAATAAATGAATAATGTAGTAGAGAGAGAAGAGGTGTAAAAGGACGCGACAGAATGTCGTCACGCTGATATACTGCTTCAGAGAGATATATGTGTGTGTGTGTGTGTGTGTGTGTGTGTGTGTGTGTGTGTGTGTGTGTGTGTGTGTGTGTGTGTGTGTGTGTGTAAATAATAGGCAAAGTATGTTTCTATGTTCTTAATACAAATCCGCATGCCTTACTATTTCTTGATGAATTTTGGCAGAGACTCTCTTTAGGTACCGCCGGGGTACGTCATGCAGTTATTTTATAATTTAGTATTGTAATTATGACATTATGAGTAATTACAGTTTTTCGTTACAAATGTAAACAGATCAGGGCTACAATCATAAAATAAAAATTCATGAGTAATCACGGGAAGTAATATAAATGTAAAAACTGTTGTTTTGTTTTTGTGACAACTGCAACACTTTTCCATATTTTACAACATAGTTCAAAACCAATAACCATACACTTTTAATTTAAATTAAAATTTAAAAAAAAGCAATGACTATACAATGTGGATCCGTATCCGAATAAAAGACTCACCACGTGGTGTGCTTTATTTTTCTATGCGCAATACTAGTGCTTAACTGATCAAGGGAAACAATACAATTATTATTAAACATTGTTATTTAGAACGTCATAATTCTTTATTTTATATTGCAGTTTAAATTATTTAATTAAACACTAATGCTTTATGCAAAAATACAACAAAAATATTATTTTATTGTAGTATTTAAATTATTCTGCCATCAATGGTACCTATACCTTGTAGCGGTATGGCAGCTTGCGTACCCTGACAATCCCCAGAGCTATGCCAGCGGGAGTTTTACTCCTGGTAGGTTCAACCAAGCTGGACTGGTCTGTGTGGGTAGGGGTCAGACAAAAGCTGGTACCCTGGTCCTCCAGGTTGGGGGTTTTAGCATAGGGCTGACACCCCTGTCTATGCAAAAAAACAATGAAGTTACGGAAACAACAATAAATGAACAAACTTTGCTGCGGGATGGACATTCGGAGTCTGTGGCTTGTATGACTGTCAGTGGTGAAAGCCGAAAGGAAGCCACTGACATGAAAACGGATGTCCTGACCGCAAAACAGGATACAAGAATAGGATTTTGGAATGTCAGGACAATGAACGAGACAGGTAAACTAAGACAGGTCACGGCAGAAATGAGAAACTATAGGTTACACATTCTAGGGATAAGCGAGAGCAGACGGACAGCGGCAGGAAAAGTTTTTTTTTTTTTTTTTTTTTTCTATAACCAGCGGCACTCGAGATTTCCAGCTCTTTCGGCCCAATGACATGTCATTGCGAGGCTGGGGGGTCAGTGGACTTTCCTTCCAACCCGGTCAGGAGCTTCGCTCCTTCCCATCCACACGGGATTTATGTGCAGGAGCCGTTCAGATTATTCAGTCAAATTTCCGGTCGTAAACATTTCTTCAAACGCCGACGGCCGGGTTTGAACCATTAACACCTGGTCGCCAGTACAACGTTGTAGCCATTACACCAGCGCGGCTCCCGACAGGAAAAGTTAAAGCAGCAACAGGAGAAACAGTACTTTACTCTGGAAGAGAGGATGGACAGCACAATGAAGGCGTAGCCATTATTCTACAGAAAGGAATAGAAAGGACATTACTGGAATGGAAACCCATCAACAACAGACTGATAAGATTAAGATTGAGAGGGAGATTCACCAACACTACAATAATACAATGCTACACACCAACGAATGATAGCGATGAGGAGGTCAAGGATGAATTCTATCAACAACTGCAGAAAGAAATGGAAGACACACCTAGATATGATCTTGTTATAGTAATGGGAGACCTCAATGCGAAAGTTGGTACACACAATACATATAATGAAAGAACAATGGGGAAATGCGGCAGTGGAACAGCAAACGAAAATGGGGATAAACTAATAAGTTTCTGTAGCATTAACAACCTGGTCATTGGAGGAACTTTTTTCCCACATAAAGAAATTCACAAATTAACATGGGAATCACCAAATGGTCGGGACAGAAACCAGATAGACCACATCATGGTTAACGGTAGATGGAGACATGCATTACAAGATGTGAAGGTAAGAAGAGGTGCAGATGTGGGAAGTGATCACCATTTAGTAGTAGCAAAACTGAAAGTGAAACTAAGAAGGGCTGGACCAACTTTAACTACACAGAAAAGGTTAGACATCAGCAGATTGAAGGACTCCCTTACCAGAAAAGCTTTTGCGGCCGACATAAAGAAACGATATCAATTTGCCAAAAGTCAGGAAAAGACATTGACTGATGATATAGACCAGAATTTCAACACCATTTCAACAATATACAACGAAAGCAGCAAATCATGCTTGGGATTCCAGGAAAGGAAGAAGCAAGACTGGATAACACCAGAAACATTAACCACCATAACGATGATAAAGGAAATGAAAAGAAAGAAAACAGAAGCGAAGTCCCCCAGGTTAAAGCAACTATATAGCGAACAGTACAGTCAGCTGGACAAGGAAATTAAACGCCAAACCCGAGCCAACAAAAGAAATTTCCTAGACGATCTTGCAAGACAGGCTGAGGAGGCAGCACTGAGAAATGAACAAAGCACAGTATACAAAATAACTAAAGCTATCAGTGGAAAACGAGGTGCAAACAACATAACGTTAGTAAGAGACAAGCAAGGAAATCTCATCACCACAGCACAGGGGCAGGAAACAAGGTGGGCAGAGCACTTCAGAGAAACACTGAATAAGGAACCACCAGAGACTCAGCTGAATGTTCCTGAGGCTGAAAGTGACTTAGACGTAAATACAGACATTCCACGAAAAGAAGAAATTATCACAGCTATCAAAGGGCTAAAAAATGGAAAAGCGCCTGGTCACGACAATCTGAATGCTGAGCTATTCAAGACAGACCCTGAACTAGCAGCAGAACTATTAGAACCACTATTTGCACAAGTCTGGGAAACTGAGACAACACCAACAGAGTGGAGTAAAGGAACAATTGTCAAATTGCCCAAGAAGGGCGACCTTGCAGACTGCAACAACTGGAGAGGAATTACCCTCCTCTCAGTTCCCAGCAAAATACTAGGCAGGATAATCATCCAGAGAATTTCAAAAGCAGTTGACCATAAACTGAGGAAAGAACAAGCGGGCTTCAGAAAGAACAGAAGATGTGCAGATCATATATTTGCCCTCAGGAACATTATAGAACAGTGCTCAGAATGGCAGAGACAGCTGTACATTAACTTTGTTGATTTTGAAACGGCTTTTGACAGCATACACAGGGACAGCCTATGGAAAATTCTGAGGGCTTATGGAATTCCCAGCCGCATTGTTTCCATTATAAAAAGCCTCTATTCTAACTTTACGTGCAGTGTTGGATCGAGTAATGTAACTTTCGAAGTGAAAACAGGAGTACGACAGGGATGCCCCCTTATCAACAACATTATTTTTGACAGTCATAGATTGGGTGATGCGCCAGACAACAGAGGGCAGTCCAAGAGGAATTAGATGGACAACGTTTTCTACACTGGAAGATTTGGAATATGCAGATGACATTGCACTGCTCGCGCATTCACACCAACACATTCAAGACAAAACTGATAGACTGAATAAGTATGGCCAGCAGGTTGGCCTGAACATCAATCTGAAGAAGACAGAGGTCATGACACTAAATGTGGGCAATCCTGAGCCAATAACAGTAAGGAACCAGAAGTTAGAACAGACAGACACATTTACTTACCTAGGAAGCATAGTAACACCTGACGGCGGAACAAGCAAGGACATTAACAACAGAATGAATAAAGCGAGAACAGCCTTTGCTATTCTCAACAACATTTGGAAGTCTTCCCAGTACAGCACAAACACCAAATTAAGACTGTATGAGAGCTGCGTACTTTCTGTGCTTCTCTATGGTGCGGAATGTTGGAGAGTAACAGAGAAGGAAATGTCGAAACTGTCCTCCTTCCACACAATCTGCCTAAGGAAAATTCTCCGAATCTTTTGGCCAAACACCATCAGCAACCAAGAACTACTTATTCGGAGTAACCAGGAGGACATGCACACCATCATAGCTGGCAGACGCTGGAGTTGGGTTGGCCATGTCCTCAGAAGGGACCCTGATACCATCGCAAGAACAGCTATGCTATGGACCCCCGAGGGAAAGCGAAAGAGAGGCCGACCAAAAACAACTTGGCGGAGAACTGTGGAAGCTGAGATGCAAAGAATGAACCACAGTTGGGGCACTGTACGAAGGATGGCCGCTGACCGAGCAAAGTGGAATCAATTTGTTGCTGCCCTACAAGACGCCACCAGGCGTGATGGCCGCTGACTGCTTTGACGGTTGGCGGTTATGGATCAAAGAAGAAGAAGAGATAAGCAAGGTAATCTCATCACGACAGCAGAGGGACAGGAAACAAGATGGGCAGAGCACTTCAGAGAAACTCTGAACAAGGAACCACCAGAGACACAATTGAATGTTCCTGAAGCTGAAAACGATCTAGATGTAAATACAGACATTCCACGAAAAGAAGAAATCATCACAGCAATCAAAGGGTTAAAGAACGGCAAAGCTCCGGGCCATGATAACTTAAATGCAGAGCTATTTAAGACAGACCCAGAGCTAGCAGCAGAACTATTAGAACCACTATTTGCACAAGTCTGGAAAACGGGGACAACACCATCAGAGTGGTGGAACAAAGGAATAATTGTCAAATAGCCCAAGAAGGGAGATCTTGCAGACTGCAATAATTTGAGAGGAATCACTATTCTCTCAGTTCCCAGCAAAATACTAGGCAGGATAATTATACAAAGAATTTCAAAGGCAGTAGACCACAAACTGAGGAAAGAACAAGCAGGATTTAGAAAGAACAGAAGATGTGTAGATCATATATTCACTCTCAGGAACATTATAGAGCAGTGCTCAGAATGGCAAAGACAGCTTTACATTAATTTCGTTGATTTTGAAAAGGCTTTTGACAGCATACATAGGGACAGTTTATGGAAAATACTGAGGGCTTATGGAATTCCAAGCTGCATAGTGTCAATCATAAAAAGCCTCTATGCCAACTTTACGTGTAGTGTTCGGCAGAGCAACCTAACCTTTGAGGTGAAGACAGGAGTACGACAGGGATGTCCCTTATCAACCACTCTATTTTTAACAGTCATAGACTGGGTGATGCGCCAGACAACAGAGGGCAGTCCAAGAGGAATAAGATGGACAACATTTTCTACATTGGAAGATCTGGAATATGCAGATGACATTGCACTGCTAGCACATTCACATCAACACATCCAGGAAAAAAACGGATAGACTTAATAAGTTTAGCCAGCAGGTGGGCTTGAACATCAATTTAAAGAAGTCTGAGGTCATGACGCTCAATGTGAGCAACCCTGAGCCCATATCAGTAAGGAATCAGCAACTGGTACAGACAGATACCTTCACATACCTAGGATGCATAGTAACACCAGACGGCGGGGCAGGCAAAGACATCAACATCAGAATGAATAAGGCAAGAACAGCCTTCTTTAGCCTAAACAACATCTGGAAGTCCTCCCAATACAGCACAAGCACAAAATTAAGATTATATCAGAGCTGTGTGCTTTCTGTGCTTCTCTATGGTGCGGAATGCTGGAGAGTTACAGAGAAGGATATGTCGAAATTGTCCTCTTTTCACACAACATGCCTAAGAAAAATTCATCGAATCTTTTGGCCGAATACCATCACTAACCAAGATCTGCTTACTCGTAGCAAGCAAGAGGACATGCACACCATCATAGCTGGCAGACGCTGGAGCTGGGTTGGCCATGTCCTCAGAAGAGACCCCGATGCCATCACAAGAACAGCTATGCTTTGGACCCCTGAAGGAAAACGAAAGAGAGGCCGACCAAAAACAACCTGGCGGAGGACTGTGGAGGCTGAGGTGCAAAGAATGAACCAGAGTTGGGGCACTGTACGAAGGATGGCCACCGACCGAGCAAAGTGGAATCAATTTGTTGTTGCCCTACAAGACGCCACTAGGCGTGATGGCCACTGACTGCTTTGACGGTCGGCTGCTAAGGATCAAAGAAGAAAAGAAGAAGATTTAAATTATTATTACTGTTTATCAAATTTTGTTACATTTTATCAAGCAGTTTCTGTTTATTTAGCAAATATTACATAGTTTATCAGAGATTAAAATCTTCATAACTAACATATAACTAATTCTCCAAACGTAAAGATCTTTTATTTTTGGACATGCGCCCTAATAAAACCGGCTAGGTTGAAAGGGACGCCCCTCGCCAAAACTTTATTTTAAATTAAAAAAATCTTTATAACTGAATCAGACCGCAACATCGTTTATTAAGAAAAAGGTCTTTATCTTATTGCTGGACCGGAGGGTATTCTATAATTGGACATGTGCCAATCTTAAACGGTTGTGCGCCTCGCCAAAATAAGGCAACATTTAAGTTTTTTTTTTTTTTGGTCATAAAAAACAAAAACAAAAAAGAAACTAGCTCAAAGCTAAACAATACACCAGAACGAAAGATCTTCTTTATTTAGAAAAGTTAGTTGCTTATCCTTTACAGGACGTGGCAATCAACCCCAGCTTTTATTGGCTGTTTGTGATTTTTCTAGGCAATTTTTTTCATTCAGTAGTTTGCCATTGCTTTCTGAACGGTACGGCGCTTATACCATTGTTAAAAATCCACACAAAGCGATCTGCTACCAAACCGCCCGCAGCAGGTTTCGAACCTAGTATATCTGGATTATGAAACTGCGTTCATATCCATTAGGCCACAGCTTTATTTAGCCATGTGTCCTAATATAACAGGCGTTATCCGTATGTCTAGGTTGAATAGGTCGTGTCTCACCGAAAAGAGAAACTTTTATTTTAAAAATACAGCTCAACACAATCACCATGCCTTTCATATTTGAAGTACGCATGATAGAAAATAATAATCATGTTTTATTAACAAGCAATAATGTATATATGTTTGAAAAGAACGTGCTACGAAAAACAGTATTAAGAACGTTAAAAAAAGGATGAGTTGGACTATTCTTCTTGGTGCGCCAGGTCGGAAAAGGAAAATGTGTCTTATTAATTTGCTTCTTGCTAAAAATCGGAAGCAGAATAAAATTGCTTTTGCGATTCCATCATAAGGAATAAGAGTATTTTGGAAAAACTCGGAAGCAAATTGAAAAGCAAAAGTGAAATCACTATTCTGGTGAAACCATAAGGAAAAACAGTATTTTGTGCGGCTTACATTTGCAATTACTGCAAACAAGGCACGGGGATAGTTGCTTAAAGCGGTAGTCATTAACGTAAATGAAAATTCATTTTCACTCGAATATCAAAATACTATAGTTTGATTTTGACATTTCATAAGTTTCTTATACAGTTACTAGGAAACCCGGGCAACGCCGGGTCCTTACATCTAGTAATTATTATTATTATTATTCCCACATTTATGGGATGTTATAAATTTATTGAGCAATTTTAAAGTGAGGAATCGACTGATGCTGACTTAAATATTGTTCCTAGTAGGGAAGGGGGGAGGGGTATATTTTGGACGAGTAGAGTATAGTTTGACTTAGGCCAGATTATACCGGAGGTATAAAACAGCCAAGACGTCCTCTTCAGAAATGAGACCGACACATACATCACGTCTTATGTCATTTACCAGAACGTGTTCCTTAATTTCTCAACGGTCATCTTTATTACTTTTATCTGTCTGGGTAATGCTCGTCCCTTCTCTTCATCCGTCTTGAGGCCGATTTCTATCCAGCCTTGAATATGATAGATGGGTTGCTCTGTACTCTTCATCTTTCGATGCCAGTTCTGGAATATCTGTAGGACTTTTACAGTACCCACATGTGTCACGAAAGACTCCCACACTTTATTCTTGGCCAAGCGCTGGAATCTATTAATGGTTCTGTGTTTTTCTCCTTCTTTAATTAAATTATAGCCTGGATAATTAATTCTTCTTCTTCTGCGTTCAGTTTGTAGTCATGCTAAATCTGCAGGCCTGTCGCCAGGACGAAGTCCACAGTCTTTACCAGGTCGGCGCGGCAGCCCCATAGCTTCTGCTGGAGCTCAGCAGCCCTTGGCCAGGTCGCACGTCGCTTTTCATCGTGGGTTGGACAGTTCTGGAGAATGTATTCTTGGGTCTGGATTCCTGTTCCGCATGGGCATTCATTTGTGTGGGATATCTTGAGGCGATAGAGATGTCCTAGTAATCTGCAGTGGCCGGTTCTCAGGCGGAACATTGTGGTCTGTTGGTATCTGTTTAGATGGTGTATTGGGTCATCTCTGCTGTACATATCCCCTTCCTCCTTCCACTGATTTTTGTACTTGTTGTGGATTATGGTTTTTGCTTCCCGATAGGGCAATGGATTGCTGTATTGTTCCATTTTACTGCCACTTCTTGATAGAGCATCTGCTTTCTCATTACCAGCAATTCCACATTGGGAGGGTAACCACTGAAGGGCAATGGTTGATGACCTTTGGATGATGTTAAGCTCAGATCTGATCTCATTCATCATGTTATCATTTCTGGTGTTTTGTATTGATTCCAGTAATGATCTGCAGTCGGTGAAGATTACTATCTTAGCTGGTGGTTGTTGTTCGGGTCTGGTGAAGATTTTCAGGGCTTGCAGTAGTGCCATAGCTTCTGCCCTGAAATTGGAGGAGATCTTTCCAGTTGGGAAGGCCTTTCGGATGATCTTTCCATTTAGGAATCTTATAAAAATGCCCCCACCACCGTTCTTTACTGCCCCCTCAGCGGATCCATCTGTGTATGCATGTGTCCACTCTTTCGGGTTGTACTTTTCTTCAATCATTTCTTGAGCCAAGGTTTTTAGTTGTTGAGGGGTCTGGTGGCTTTCTTTTTTATTTCAAGGACTTCTGTGAAGATAGATATATTTCCATTGCAGTCGTCTGGCTCCTCATAGTCAATTAACATTTCAATCTCAGTAGGTTGTTTTGGGAGGAGGTCTTCATGGCATCGATGCAGATGTTTGGAGATGTTTATGAAGCTGGTTCTTTTCAGCCTGTTCTTTGTCAAGCTATGGAGTTTGGCATGCATTGGATGACTTGGCATTCGTAGAAGCTTCGCACTGTGAGTGAATACCTTTTCCTCACGTCTGTCATTCAGAGAGCGGATGTTGGTGTATCTCTCCATTATCTGGATTGGAGAAGTCTTCATCCCTCCAGTGATTAATCTAAGGCCTGAATTTTGTACTTTCCCTAGACGTTCTGTGTTTGTTTTAGATGCCGTGGCCCAGGCTGACATGCCATATTCAAGTACAGGCCTGACTGTGCCTGTATAGACTTTTTTTAGTATGTTGGTATTTGCCTCCAACTTGTGCCAGCCAGTTTCTTCATAATAGAGAGCTTTCTTATTGCTCTCTGTTCTACTGCATTTATGTGCGGCTTCCAGGTGAGTCTCTTATCCAACTTGACTCCCAGGTATGTTGGATTTTCCTCGATTGGAAGCTCACTTCCATTTAGTTGCAGTTTGATCGTTTCTTGGCGATTTGACAGAGAGAAGCAGGCTGCTACTGTCTTGGAGAGGTTTATCTGTACTCCCCACTCTGATGCCCATTTACCGATGGTATTTAGCGCTGCTTGCATCCTGAAATTTGCAGTAGGCAAATGTTCAGCAGCACACCAGGCAGCAAAATCGTCAGCATGAAGAGCCCTGGAGATATTCCCGGACAGTTTCTCTGCAATATCATTTATATATGTTGCTGTCATTTTCGACGGAGTCATCTGTCAAGTTATTTGCCTATGTTTTATCATAAGTATAATTGTGTCTTTACCTGCGATGTCAGGTTGATTAGGGGTTGTCTTCCCTTGTTTATTCATTCATTGTGTTTTGACCTTTAGGGTCAAAGGTTGACAGTTCGGGCGTAGGCCTATGGGAAGGTTTTTTAAGCGGGAGTGAGATATACTTCCGGGAAGCCGGGAGGTCCTGTTTTTCTGAAGGGACCAAGAGTCCATTGTTTTTCGGGGAGAATCGTCGAAGTAACTGCTATGGCAGTTTTCCCCAGTGAATCTCTGTGCGTCGGGATGACGACAGAATTCCTTGTTATGTTCTGAGGATTCATTTTCCAGGTAATACCGACCTTTATGCATTATTACGCTTTTCGGTGGCAGAACATGTAAAAGGATTACTTAGTGTGAACTGCAGCTCACCGATCCTATATATATTACAGAACTTATATTTTGTGCTCGAGGTAGCCATCCAAGACTATTAGTCTTTATATTGTCCAGAAATCCAGTGACGAAGATATATTGTGGGAACCGCAGATTGGCGGGATTTATGTCTACAATAAGCATTACTGCAGGGTTGATGATAACCTATTTAACAGAAGTACACAGCCGACGTCAGAACGAGGCCTGTGTTTTCGGCTATTATACTACAGCCTGATAATGTGCAATTGGCGGGGAATGCCAAGTTGCACCTATGTGTCAAAGTGACTAAGGCATCTGACGCGTTTAGTCAGAGATGCCAAGGGCGACGCTACGAACTGTCATTATTGAAGAACTTTGCTATTGACCATGCACGTCTATTCCGATGTTTACCTTTTTGAATGCCAACTGTATACCTATCGATTTCCGGTCAGCATGACCTTGTTACACTGACTGTTCCTGTTGATACTATGTGTGTTTTCGTCAATAAATGTCTTGAAACATGCCTGCAGTGTCCAAGCATCCTTGACTACTGCATGTGAGAGTATGGGTTGCAGGGTCTTCATATATACGAGCCTAAACACATTCGCGCCTTCATTCGCACCCACACTCAGTTCATCATACGCTCGCACTACACATCTAACAACAAGTATACTGTCTTGGGCCAGTGATCACCTCAACAAGAGAAAAAGACAGTTACATTTCTGGTGGACCAGTTACGTGGGCTCTTAAGATACATTTCTTGTCGCCAATGTGGCCTAGAAACTTACATTTCTGATGGACCAGATCTGTGGGTTTAAAAAGAACAGAGCGAGCATTTGACATTATTGTTGACATTAATGGATCAAGAAATTTACATTTCTGGTTAGCTGTTACATGTATGATGTCTCCAGTGTTGTCCAGAAAGTTACAAGAAGGACAAGTACACATTACATTTCTGATCTGTGGGTCTAAGCTACACACGGGACAGCCGTAACACACAGCGCTAATTCTACACTTGCAAGTTTTGGCTACAACAGGACAGAAATAGGTCATCAACGGTTGACCCAGATAAACAGTACGAGCATTTATGTTATAATGCTACATAAACCACAACAAGACAAGTACTGAAGTGAACATCTAGGCATTTGCTACGTGGACCATAACTGCATAGAAGGCGGGTTCCTATTGTGAACAGTACTGCTGGTTGTTACACGTTTCAGTCAACAACAGACTTTTCTATGTCCGAGCATTCAAGCTACATTGTTCGAGGTCAAGTGTTTGTAAACAGTACGTGGAAATTGTAAACATTCAATGTCCAAGTCCTAAGTCGAGAAGGTCATAGTAACTTTGGTTCGTGAATACCACTTTATGCTACAGTGGATTTGACATTCAGTGCGCGTTTGACATTTCGTTTCTGTGTTCGCAAGGAGCAAGAAATTTATTTTAGTTTCAGCTGTGACTGAACTTGTTCTGCAACACATTGAAATTGATTGCTATATGTTTATGTTACTTCTACTGTTTTTGTGTATTTTTCTGCGGGTTTTCGGTTGGTGGGTCTTACAGTAAATATGCCACTTAATCGAGGCTTACTGTAAGCGTTCTGTAGGTGCAAATTTTCTTAATTTGGAAATTTGCCAGTGACAATTGGTCGCTATTGATGTTAGCTGTGATGTAACTGTACTTAACGTTGTTTTTGTAATATTTTTGTCTGTTTTTCAGTTTTGATTTTCGATTTGTTTTGTTTGTATTCTGTAGGTCTCTCCTTTCTTTTGTTTATTTCTCTACACATTTTTGGTTAAAACAGTGTTGCCATTTGTATTGTTTTGTATCTTTGTCTTTGTATTTTTTTTTTGTTTGTACTACATTACTGTCATGCACAGTCTACATACATATACTTGGTCATGTATTGGTACTATTATTGATAAGGTAGACTCTTCATATAGAGTTTGTTAATAAAATATTATTATATAAGATATTTATACAAGTTCTTTGATAAAAGACTTGTTATCTACAAAGATTGAGACAAGGTGAAATACATATTCAAGTCTTTTTTATAAAGAACTTGTGCCCATAGTGAGTGGGATATAAGGTGATTTTTTTTTCCACAGGTACTCAAGTGATTTTTTGGTTACATTATAAACAAGAGGACCATACAAAGTCTTTGTCTAAGACTAAGAGAGTGAAATAAAGTGAACAGAGTATACAAGTCTAGCATTTCAGACTTGTCTCCCATTGAAGTGGGATAAGGTAATTTATTTAATTTTTTTCAGGTTTCTGATCTCATTAGACAGAATGTCTACATTGGATTTCTTCATCCAGCAAGGGTTGACCCTTGGTAAGTCTGGTAAAGAGTTGGAAGAATATTCATCTGCTCAATTCGCCATTGCATTAAAGTCAGATGAAAAGAAACAAAAAGAGGAAATTAAATTGAAAGCAGAAGCTGAACTAAAGAAGCTAGATGCTGAGAATAGAAGATTAGAACTTGAAGAGAAAAGGTATCAAAGAGAAGCTGCTGCTGAGGAGAGGAAAGCTCAAGCTGCTGCTGATGAAAGAAAATTCCAGATGGAAATGGAAGACAAAAAACTTCAAGCTGCTGCAGAGGAGAGAAAAATTCAAGCTCAAGCTCAAGCTCAAGCTGCTGCAGAGGAGAGGAAAGCTCAAGCTGCTGCAGAGGAGAGGAAAGCTCAAGCTGCTGCAGAGGAGAGAAAAGCTCAAGCTGAGGCTGAAATTAGAAAAATGGAACATGAGGAAAGAAAACAGAAGATGGAACTTGATGAAAAACTCGCAACTTTGGAGTTAGAGAAATTGAAATTGGCGAGTACGAGTGCTCAGCAAACAACTTCTAGTACGACAAAGGAGTTTGTTAGTAGGATTAAATTACCTCATTTCAATCCTTTAAAGGATGACGTAGCAGATTATCTAGATAGATTCCAATTTTTGTGCGATACGCATAACATAAAAAAGGAAAAATATGTTGAACAACTGATGCCATTTTTTACAGGTGACACAGTGACTACTCTTATGACAATAGTCGAACATGAGAGGACTAATTATGATGTTGTCAGGGCAGCATTGCTAAAAAAATATCAACTAAAAGAAGAAGATTATCGTCTTTGTTTTAGGACAATGTTGCCAGAAAATGGAGTAGATTTCTCTGATTTTGTTACAAAGATACGTCGTACATTTACACGATGGGTTGAGTTGTCTCAGACTGAGAAAACATATGAAGGTCTAATGGACTTATTATTGCGAGATAAGGTTTTGTCATCTGTTAATGATTCTTTTCTTGCATTCCTTCATGAGCGTAAGCCTAAAAACTTAAAAGATATGGAGGAATACTGTTGTCAGTATGCCACAGCGCATCCCCATGCTACAGTTAGCAATTCTAAAGTGAAAGAAGGGTTGCCAGCTGCTTCGGCAACACCATATGGCCCTAATTTCAAAAAAAAAATTTCAGGGTGCTCAACAAAATTGGAATAGGGGAAGTAATCAAAATTACACTCAGAAGCGGAGTAATCCAACACATGATGGTTCTTCGTCTATGCAGTGGAGACAAGATGGTAGTTCTCGTAATTTTAGTGGTAATAATTTGAGACACTTTCGCAAAGGCTATCAAAATAATAACTATTCAAATTTTCGAGGTAATCATTCTCGACGTCAAGATTATGACGATGGTGAATTTAGAAACCGGGATTCAAACCGGAATGATGATTACAATAGGCAGTATGATAACAATTACAGGGGAAATGATAATCGAAATAATTACAGGGGAAATGATAATCGAGGCAGACCTAGGTTTAACAAAAAAAGACCTTTCCAACAGGCAAACTCTGCACAACAAGAGTTTGATGGAGCCTGTAATATAGTAAATGATAGTGGTAACTCTAGGGCTATCACTGGTTGTGCTTTCGATTTTGGGAGAGCAACTGAATGCCCCCAATGCTTAACATTGTTTGACTCATCGACTGTATCTACGCTAAGTTGTGGTCACCCTCTTCCTGCTCTACCTGCTACAGTTGCGCATGATGGGAGAGGATCTCTCATCTTACATAAAGGTCTAATAAATGGTAGGCTAGTCTCAGTACTTTTCGATTCGGGATGTACTACCGTCGGGGTTAGGGAGTCTCTGATAGATCCTTGCTGTGCCACTGGAAAAACAATCAAATGTGTTACATTTGGTGGTACTATGGAAAGCTATCCTACTGCTATTATTAGGATTGACACTCCTTTCTTCACAGGAGATGTCCATGCATGTCTTCTTCCTAATCCTATTGCGGATCTTATAATCGGTCGTATTCATGGGGTTAAGGAATGCACCCCGCAACAAATTTCTAGTTGGGAAGAAAAAAAACATTCAAACGGTCAATGCAGTGGTGACAAGAGCTCAAGCTCTTAATCCCCCAACTTCATCTGATAATAGTAATGAAGTTGATAGCCAAGACGAGCACTTGGTGATTTCCCATGACTCGTTTGTTAAACGTCAAGAAGAGGATCCTTCTTTGAAGAAATTCTTCCTTCTTGCAAAGAAAGGGGATCCCAATCAAAATACGAATCACAAATCGTATATCACTATGAAGAATGGTATATTGGTACGAATGGTACAACACTCGGACAAGTCTATGCACTCGCAAATTCTTGTGCCCAAGTGTATGAGAGCCTTAATTCTTCGGCATGCACACGATTCTCAGTGTGCTGGACACATGGGTTTTTCCAGAACTAAAACTAGAGTCCTTGCGTCCTTCTTTTGGCCATTCGTGAATAAAGACATCCGAATTTATTGCCGATCTTGCAAAATTTGTCAAGAGGTCAAGTCTAGGGGTCCGAGACATGCTGCTCCTATTCAGGCTGCAGATATTCCGATTCGGCCGTTTCAGAAAATGGCTATAGACATCATTGGTCCGTTCAAAATTAAGTCAGCCAGAGGACACCAATTTATCCTCACTTGCGTGGACATGTGCACGCGTTGGCCAGGGCTATTCCTCTGAAGAGCATATCAACTGTCGATATCGCTGATGCTCTTTGGCTCGTATTTTCTCGTCTGGGATTCCCCGGAGAAATACTGTCGGATCACGGCACTCAGTTAATTTCGGACGTTATGTCTCAGGTAATGGCTACGCTAGACATTAAAAGGTCTCTCAGTAGTATTTATCATCCAATGTCCAATGGATTGGTAGAACGTCTTAACAGGACACTAAAGAACTTACTTGGCAAGATAACGGAGGATCATCCTGAAGATTGGGACAGGGTTTTACCTGCAGTCCTCTTTGCCTATAGAGAGGTTCCCAACGAGCATACAGGGTTTTCTCCTTTCGAACTTGTCTTTGGCGCGCAACCGCGCGGGCCGATGTCCTTGTTACCCGATTTGATAACTTCCGATAATATTGACGATGATACACAATCGTCATATGAATATGTCATAGCTCTTAGAGAAAAGATTATCGAATCGTGCAGGTTAGCAACTTCATCTTCCGAATTTGCGAAAGAAAAAGCTAGGCGATTTGCTAACAAGAAAAGACGCCTACGTCAACTTTGTCCTGGAGACAAAGCATATGTCTTACTGCCCTCAAGAGAGAATAGACTTCTCATTTCATGGAAAGGTCCATACACTATAGTCTCGAAAATTTCCGATGTCGACTATATTGTCGATGTGGATGGAAGGCATAAAACCTTCCATATAAATATGCTAACAGAGTTTATTGAACGTCCAGACTATTTGCAGCCTATTTTCCAGGCGACGGACGACTCTCCAGTCCAACATGGTCACATCTCATCCCTGTCCGTTATACAGGATGAGGAAACTATTTTTTCTGACGTGAACTTACCTCTTCCTGCGATTCCACTTACTTCAACGGAATCGTGGAGAAACGTTACAATCTCTTCCAACTTGTCTTTTGAGGAACAGCGTCAAGTATCCTCTACGTTACAATCATATCAGGATGTCCTTACCGACATTCCTGGACACACAGATGTCATAGAACATGACATCATACTTACTGATCGTAATCCGATCAGAGTAAGACCATACCCAATACCTATTCATTTTCAAGCACAAGTCGAGAAAGAATTGGATGAAATGATTCAACTACAAATAATTGAACCATCCACTTCAGCTTATTCTTCGTCGATAGTTATTGTTCGAAAGAAAGACAATAACATACGTCTTTGCGTTGACTATCGCAAATTAAATCAAGTTACGAAGTTCGATGCTGAACCTATGCCGTTATTAGATGATCTACTTATTAGACTTTCTAAAGCTAAATTCTTTACTAAACTAGACTTGTCGAAAGGTTATTGGCAAGTCCCACTGACGGAACACGCCAAACCTCTCACTGCTTTTTCGACACCTAGGGGTCTGTTTCAAAGGAATTTTATGCCTTTCGGGCTTATGAACGCCCCAGCGACTTTCGTGCGCATGATGCGACGAATTCTATCAGATCGTGCAGATGCCCCCCCCCCCCCCCCCCCCCCCCCCCCCCCCCCCCCCCCCCCCCCCCCCCCCCCCCCCCCCCCCCCCCCCCCCCCCCCCCCCCCCCCCCCCCCCTCATTGCATATTTAGACGACATCTGTCTTTTCAGCGATACTTGGGAAGAACACTATTTGGGTCTAAAGGAATTGCTATCTACCCTACGTGAGCATAGTTTGACTGCTAAACCCTCTAAAGCTTTTGTTGGGTTTAGTGAAATTTCCTTCCTAGGTCATCGAGTTGGTCATGGTCTGTTGAAGACAGAGGACCAAAACATTTCAAAGATATTAAATATCTCGGTTCCGAAGACGAAAAAGCAAGTGCGTAGTCTCTTGGGATTGATACAATTCTATGGAAGATTCATTGAGAATCTGTCCTCCATTATGGCACCACTTTCAACGTTATTGAAAAAAGGTTCTCCTAATATGGTGCGTTGGTCCCAGGAATGCCAATCTTCATTGAATCAGGTTAAGGATTTGTTCTCATCTCCTCCTATCTTAAGACTACCAACGATTGATAAGACTTTTGTCCTTCGTAGTGATGCCTCTTCCACTGGGATTGGAGCGGCACTAATGCAGGAATATTCAGGAACTCTGTATCCTGTAATGTATATTTCTAGAAAGCTAAATGCGGCAGAAAGGAATTACTCGGTTTTGGACCGTGAATTGTTGGCTATGGTTTGGTCCATTCTTAAGCTACAAAGGTTCCTTCTGGGCGCGCATTTCTTTATGGAAACCGACCAAAAAGCTCTTACGGCTATGCAAAGTAAGGATTTGAAGAGCTCGAGATCTACTCGTTATGCTATTGCTCTTCAGCCTTTCCATTTCACGGTGCGAGCTATCCGTGGTTCGGATAATGTGATGGCGGACATATTGTCTAGATGCCCACATGATTCCAGTTAAATCTTGTGTCCTAGTTTTTCCTGATACACTTTCAGACTTAGGTCTGTCCTTAATATCATAATATGTTGTAATACAAATGTATTTGGATGATGTTTAGATAATTTAACAAATTTCATTTTGTCCATCCATCAGTGATATGTTGCTAATATAGCAGGGTAATTCATGACATTTGTATATTGCTACAATTATATTATTTAGTAATGTTTGATATATGATTAGTATTGCCAGCAACTTAGGTTTCTTGAATGGTATCCCTTAGTTTGTTTGGCTTAAAGGAAATATTTTCTCCTATGTTGAGAGATGATTTGTATTCTCTTCAGACGCCTTATTTATGCGTCTATTGTACCTGATATTAGGTTCAGTTTTTGCATGAGCACAGAAGTGATACTGGTGCTATCTTGCTCATGGACATATTAAAAAAAAAAAAAAAATTTCATTTTTTTTTTACAGGGGGGTGGTAGTAATGTTGCTGTCATTTTCGACGGAGTCATCTGTCAAGTTATTTGCCTATGTTTTATCATAAGTATAATTGTGTCTTTACCTGCGATGTCAGGTTGATTAGGGGTTGTCTTCCCTTGTTTATTCATTCATTGTGTTTTGACCTTTAGGGTCAAAGGTTGACAGTTCGGGCGTAGGCCTATGGGAAGGTTTTTTAAGCGGGAGAGAGTTATACTTCCGGCAAGCCGTGAAGGTCCTGTTTTTCTGGAGGGACCAAGAGTCCATTGCTTTTTCGGGGAGAATCTTCGAAGTAACTGCTATGGCAGTTTTCCCCAGTGAATCTCTGTGCGTCGGGATGACGACAGAATTCCTTGTTATGTTCTGAGGATTCATTTTCCAGGTAATACCGACCTTTATGCATTATTACGCTTTTCGGTGGCAGAACATGTAAAAGGATTACTTAGTGTGAACTGCAGCTCACCGATCCTATATATTACAGAACTTATATTTTGTGCTCGAGGTAGCCATCCAAGACTATTAGTCTTTATATTGTCCAGAAATCCAGTGACGAAGATATATTGTGGGAACCGCAGATTGGCGGGATTTATGTCTACAATAAGCATTACTGCAGGGTTGATGATAACCTATTTAACAGAAGTACACAGCCGACGTCAGAACGAGGCCTGTGTTTTTCGGCTATTATACTACAGCCTGATAATGTGCAATTGGCGGGGAATGCCAAGTTGCACCTATGTGTCAAAGTGACTAAGGCATCTGACGCGTTTAGTCAGAGATGCCAAGGGCGACGCTACGAACTGTCATTATTGAAGAACTTTGCTATTGACCATGCACGTCTATTCCGATGTTTACCTTTTTGAATGCCAACTGTATACCTATCGATTTCCGGTCAGCATGACCTTGTTACACTGCCTGTTCCTGTTGATACTATGTGTGTTCTCGTCAATAAATGTCTTGAAACATGCCTGCAGTGTCCAAGCATCCTTGACTACTGCATGTGAGAGTATGGGTTGCAGGGTCTTCATATATACGAGCCTAAACACATTCGCGCCTTCATTCGCACCCACACTCAGTTCATCATACGCTCGCACTACACATCTAACAACAAGTATACTGTCTTGGGCCAGTGATCACCTCAACAAGAGAAAAAGACAGTTACAATATATATGATAAAAAGTGTGGGGGAGATAACTCCTCCTTGTGGCACACCTTGTTGAAGAGTGACGCGATGGCTCAGATTCCCATCAAGTTTTACTCTTGCTGTGCGGTATCGGAGAAAGTCCCGTATCCAGCTGAACATTCTCCCTTCAATTTTGTTGTTGAGCATCTTAAGGAGGAGTCCTTCTTTCCATACCTTATCAAAGGCTTTTGTCAAGTCTACAAAAACAGCCAGAACTTTCTTTTTCTCCTGAAAGGCATTTTCTATTTCCTGTTCTAGATATACCAGCTGGTCTTCGGTGCTGCGGTTTTTCCTGAATGCTGACTGTGTGTTATCAAGCAGATGGTTTTTTCCAGATGTTTCATTAATCTTGAGTTCACCATTCTTTCCATTACCTTACCCAGACAGCTCAGAAGGCTAACTGGTCGGTAGCTGGACTTGCTTGTTTTCTCCTTTTGTTTCTTTCTGATTGGAACAATGATTGCTTCTCGCCATCGATCTGGGAATTTTCCAGTACTCCATGATTAATTGAAGATTAGGAGGAGCTTGTGCCTGGCTACAGGTCCAAGGTTCTTGATCATATCATTTGTGATGCCATCTTTTCCTGGAGCTTTCATTTTCTTTAGTTTTGTTATGGCAGCATTTAGTTCTCTCAAAGTAAGGGATGACTTCATGCAGGTATCTGGGTTTTGGTGCTTCAGTTTTTCTTTTACTTCCTTACGTACTTCTTGGATACGTGCATGTGGAAGTGATGTGGTGCTTTCTTCCTTGTAGAAATCTGCCAGGATGTTTGCTGCCATCTTTCCTGTGTGGTATTTTTCGTTTTCCTTAATGACAGTCTTGCAGTAGCTGGTTATTGTTTCTTCATTTAGTACTCTTGTCAGATTCCACAGCTTGCTCAATTCCTTTTTCATGTTGAGACTGCTGGTCTTCTGGTGCCAGCTCCTTTGGATTTCAGATTTCTTTTGTTCATTAAAAGCTTGTTTTATGCTGTTGTGTCTCTGGGTGTTCTCTAATGTGGGACTTTGCTCCATGGTTTCCCGTGCTTTATTTAAGTCACTATGGAGTTTTCCCAGATTGTCACTCCAGTATGGTTTGTAGTCTCGTCGTTTACCTCGTGGAATTGAATTCTTTGCTGCTTGGATGATTGCCTCACTGATGATGGAAATGTTTTTATTGACATTATTTGAGTGGGTAATGTTCTGACAGAGGTTATCGACTTGTTCTTTAAAAAATCCCCAGTTTGCTTTTTTGAAATTCCAGCTAGGAGACATATTAATTTGTCCTGCACTTCTTACCTCAGATGTCTGTAATGTGACTGGTACATGGTCACTTCCCCCCAGTTGGTTATTTACTGTTCTAGTGGCGATTCGATGTATGTCATCTGTAGCCATAGCAAGATCTGGTGTGCTCGTTGTTTTCCATACTCTGGAATAGAAGGTGGGCTTATCCTCTGGTTGGTTTATTAGAATTAGTTTATTCTCTACCATCCAATCTTCCACCTCTTCTCCTCTCAGATCTGTTGCTTCATAGCCCCAGCTGGGTGAGTGGCTGTTGAAGTCGCCCATAATGAGGTGTCTTGATGCTGCAAGCTTCACTTTGTGTAGCTCCAGAGTTGTGGTTGGAGGGCTGCAGCAGTTTGTGATCATTAAGTCTCCACTGGGCAGCAGTAGTTGGACTGTTATGTATTCAAGTTCGTCCTCACCAGATCTGTGTATCTCTACTGCTGGGATTGAGGTTTTAATCAGCGTGAGGATTCCTCCCTTAGTTCTTTTTGCACTGTCTTGGCGGAAGGATTCGTATCCACGTATGAAGAATCGTTGGGTATCTTTTAGGTGAGTTTCTTGGATGCAGATTATATCAATGTTATTTTCCCTGAGGAATTCTTGTAACTCCGGTTTCTTGTTCCTCACTCCTTCTGCATTCCATTGAGCCACTGTAAGGCAGTGGTCAGTTGCTTTACTTTGCCTTCCCCCGACCATTTGGTTGGCAAAGGCACCGGTTGCTTGGGTGGGCCCTTTCGAGGCTAGGGGCCCGGCTCCGCTCCTCCCCGGTTGTAGCTGATAGGAGCGACGCCATGACGTAAGTCGAGATTGTCGCATGACTCCATACTGCAAAAGCGTGTGTCCCCTAATTTTTCCCGGTGTCTGCGCCGTAGCTAACACACTCCGTCTTCGGCAGGCAGGGTTGTGTTTGTTGTTCAGGGTTGTCTCCCATAGCCTTTCCATCTCCCGGTGATAGCTGCAAGGCAGCAGGTTGGTTTGTTTACCGAGGTTTACCTTCCCCGTGGCTAGAGCTTATAGCGGCTCTTACTCGCTTGATGCACCCGTCATAGGACATATGGGGGATTTCAGTGGGGGTATCAGTGCCACCTGTTACCCCTCCCCGTCCTGCTGGGAGGACATAGCCGTTTGGTCCGCGACTGCTTATTCGTCCAGCAATACTGACTTAATTCGCAGCTGACACACCATATCTGGAGGTCGTTCCACTATCCGCCACCCGTGGACGCGCCTGGTTGGGGTCGGTCGCCCCTTTGCCAGGGGATAATTAATTAAATTGGCATCCTGAACATTAGGTGACCTAGACACAAGCATGGCTACACGACCGGCACAGTAGTTACACAATATGTCCTCATCATCTTTCAACTTCCTAAGTAGCAAAGGTCGTCAACATTACACCAAGTCCTCCTGTCTCATGTCATCGGCGCAAGATCTTATCGTGTCTTTTTCATCCCATTCATTTCTGTCTCCAGTTATTTTCTCCACCCGTTCCATGGTCTTCCTCTGCCTCTCCTGCTCTGAAGATTCAGAACAAGGACTACCTTGTAATGCTACTAACAGGTTTCCTGAATTTGTTTCTTATCCATTCCCAGAGTTTTCTTCTCATCGGTTGTTCCACTGGCACTTGTCTGGTTCTCGTCACCAGTACCACGTTTCAATTCTTCTATTCTATGCAAGCACGCATTTACGAAAGCCTGTAGCTTTTTTGGTTGTTGTTTTTGTTGTTCTCCATGTTTCAGGGCCAAACATTAGGACTAACTTGACATTTGAAACAAATGCCAAAAAAAAGTACAGTCTCTTATAACTAACTACAAAAGGAAAAGAGGTGAGAAAGCCAGGGAGTTCTGAGATTACACCAAACCCACCAATTATCTGCCATCATCCACATGAGCACCCAATCAGACTACCCCTTATCCTCACACCATCATATCATTTATTCTAATATACTACTCGTCAAAAGTCAAGGGCCACCCTATTATTTTCAATACACTTTTATATAAGCGCATAGAATGATTAAATGAAGGAAGTTTTTAGTAAAAATATGTGCAATATCTTCCTCTGACAGTCCTCTATGCACGTTAAGCATAAAAATAACTCAACGACAACCATGGTGATCACGTGCAATTTGGTTTGCTGACCATAAATTCACATTTTTAATCTGTTTTTTCAAACTTCCGTAGAACCAAACAGGTGAAGTAATCGTGCTGATTGACATTCCACGTGCAATGGCGACTTTTCGTGAACAGAATTCACTCTTAATTTGTTTTACAATCAGCAGACTTAGGGTAGTTTCATCACTTTCAAAAACCATGCCACCGAGAAGAAGTCTTGACACCTTACAAAGAATGAGGGCTATAGCGTGGGTTGAAAGTGGTTTATCTGTCCGTGAGGTTGCTAGACGGCTTGCAGTGTCACACTCTACTATCCAAAGAATTTTGGAGAGATTTCAGGCCACAGGAAATGTGGAGGATCGCCACCGGCCAGGTCGCCCTAGATGCACCAATAGACATGATGACCGGTACCTCTTGTTGTCAGCCCTGCGCCATCGAACAGTGACTTGTTCCACTCTAAGATGTCAGCTGAGACAAACTGTAAACGTTAATGTCAGTCAAAGCACGATTCGCAGACGTTTACATGAATTTAGACTGGCTGCTCGACGTCCTGCAATCAGAATCCCTCTTACTCCTGCTCATCGCAGAGGCCGTGTTGCTTGGTGTCGCGAGCACATCCGATGGACAAGGCAACAATGGAGTCAAGTTCTCTTCACTGATGAATCTCGCTTCACTGTGTCATTCAATGATGGCAGGATTCGAGTTTGGAGACGACCAGGAGAGCGATTTACAGATGACACAATTCGAGAGGTGGATCGTTATGGTAGGGGTTCTGTCATGGACTGGGGAGGCTTCTACAGACACGGCAGGACCCCACTCTACATCATCCAAGGCAACTTGACCGGCCCAAGATACCAGAACAAAATTCTGAGACCAATTGTTCAGCCTGCTCTGGAGGCCATAGGTGGTAATGCCATCCTCCAAGATGATAACGCTCGACCCCATCGAGCTCGTGTGGTGAATGAGTTTATTCAGCAACATGGGATCCTCAGGATGGCGTGGCCAGCTCATTCACCTGACCTTTCTCCAAATGAGCACCTCTGGGATGCCCTTGGTCGAAGATTGTCAACAAATCACCCCCTGCCAATGGATGTTGCACAGCTGACTGCATTTCTGCTTCAGGAATGTCAAGCTGTTCCTCAGGATACTCTTCGGACCCTTGTGGACTCGATGCGTCTACGCTGTCTTGAATGCCTTGCTGCAAACGGTGGTCATACCCGATTTTGAAATGTCTATTTGTCCAATATCTATTGTGAGTAGTATATATTAATTTTAGTTCTTGTTATATACTGTTTTACTACATTGTGCAATTCTCTAGGTCTGTCTATTCTCAACACATGCTCTACAGTTATGGATGAATTGCATGCCTGTAAATAATCTAATATTGGTTTTCTCTGTTGTTCATACTTCCTACATTTTAGTAGGAAATGCTCTATATTATTTTTTTTTTCTAGACACTCTGCACAGTAAGGTTCTTCTATTCTAAAATAGCCCATTCCTAGTTGCAGTCTAAGAAGTTTCTTATTGCTAGGAATTTTTAGTTCTCTAGATACCTGACACGTTCTTGTTGGAGTCTTGAACAATTTATATGCATATCTGCCCTTCATTCTTCCATCCCACACCACTGTCCAGTTCTCGATGTTTTCATAACCCAACCTATAGACAACAAGAAGAGAAATTGTTACATGTTGCTCTGTCGCACTCCAGTTCTTATTTCAAACGGTTATATTAATTGTCCTTCATGATAAATTCTGCATATCATGTCTTCATACGTTTTCTTTAATGATCTTCAGGGGACTCCATAATGCCTCATCTATTTAGAAAAGTGATTCTCTGTTTACACAGTCGAATTCCTCTTTTCATAGTACTGTATACACATGTGCATGCATGCTGGCACTTAGAAGCTTTAATTCAACTTTGCGCTGCATGCCGACATGCTTCACCACATTCAAAATTCGCTAGGCCTATATATCTGTATTTGAGAAATACGATGACGAAGGTATTATGAGTATAGTCAATAAAAAGAAAGATCAAAACCACATATTAAAACAAAAACAAACAAACATATGTTGAATTCAGTAATCTCCAAAAGAACGTAGCAATTCGTTCCGAACAGAATTTGAGTCTCTTAGAAATAACTCTAAGAGACTCATATTCTGTGCGGAACGAATTGCAACGTTTTTTGGGAGATTACCTTGAAGTCTTCCAAAGGAAACATGATTACTTGAAATGACCTTTTAGTTCGCTATGATTTTTTGTTCTGAGTCGGTTATTATTTTTTGGCTTCTGTTGCCCAGTTGCAATTCAAGATGGCGGCTAATGAACCTGGGGCAAAGCAAATTGATGTCACAACACTGCCGATTCCTCATTTAAATCACTTATCACAACAGTTGGAGCAGGTTAGTGTCGATAATTTGTTGACATGATTTAAAATACAATGTTTTTGAACTTCATAGGTCACGTAGCATCCCTTCGTGATAAAATGCAAGTATTCATTAATCTATTATCGATAACACGCATGGATATTGCGATAGGCCCTACGCGGTCTGGTTGTTAATGTTAAAAGATAGACTATACGGTGAAGATGCTATCAAGAGGAATATAGGTGCAATTTAGCCAAAATGGATCCTATACTTTGTCCGATGAAGTCACCAAGGTCGCTACACCCTTAAATAAGGATCCGGAAATTGAGTAGGCTAGGCCTAATAAGCGGCAAGTTGTGCTTTGGCTGAAACGAAGAATAGTAGACCTTTGGCAATGTTTGACGGTGTCGGTTGAAATGAAGAATAAGGGGACGTGGCGTTCGATACAGCGGTAAAGGGAAAGGATTGTAGAACAAGGTCTGCCATTTTGCCCGAACGTTAGGCCCTAGGCCTATATATAGACTACGGATAAGCAACCGTATCACTTCGACACATTGCAAAACACCCACTATTAAACTAAACAAAATCCAACTAAAATTAACGAAAAATACCCATTTCAACATCTTATAGGTTACAGTTATGATGTATAACGCCTCAAATTTCTAATTCCATAATAAACCATGCTTACGAAATTTATGTTTTGTGCAAACACACCGCACTACATGCAAACACACCACACAGAGTCACAATATGGCAGCATCCAGTTCACCGTCTTTCCCCTCAGCCGATACAGCTTAAAAACTCAATTCATAGACACTGTAATATGGGGTAAGGGTTGGGAATACCCTAACTATTAACCTAACCTGTGCCCCTAATGCTAATGACGTGGGCGACTTGTTTCATGGTTAAAACAAAGCACCATGGGCCATGTCCTCCATTTCGTCCGAATCAGTATCTACCCTGCGGCCAATTCAGTAGGTAACATCGTTAGGATTAGAGTTGGGTTTAATTTTAGAAATGCTAAACCTAACACAAACTCTAATGCAAAAATGTTTTTGTGCTTGGTTTAGCATTTCTTAAACCCAACTCTATCCTAACCCTTAATGACATGCCACTGAAAAGATGACTATCCGGGCTAGATTTTTCCACATCAACTCCTTTTTGTTTGCAATGATAACTCAAGCATGCATCGCTATCATAAGCACATCTTACGTTTTGCGCATGTGCAAAGGTGCAGCAAGCGCAAAAAAGGTCAACCCATATGGGAATGCACATAAACAAAGATGTTGGCTAACATTAACCCTAACCCTACCCCTTTCTACATCTATTTGATACATAATATGTCCAATTAAAAAAAAATAAACTTTCAACTTACCCAGTATAAACCCATAATCAAATTCTTATTTAAAAATAGATATCTAGGCTAATTTGGGCTCCAGGCGACACACGGCCCACTGTGCTTCGTTTCAACTTGTGGGACCTAAGACGCGTCAATAGTGAGGAATGCAGTCAGCGACCCATAGCTAGACTGCTTGCGTCAGGGTCAGCGAACCAAAGCTGACCAAGACCCTACTCTAGCTCCAAGTGGTGGTCCTGGAAACAGGCTGCATCACTGCAGTCTGGCTGAGTGAGTAGGGATCGAAGAAGTAAGGCTAACTCGGTCCCAAAAAATGCCGTGCTTCTTCTTCTTTCGTTCGCTTGAAATATATTGTCTATATCTGCAATGTTGTTTCTTGTATAAACTTCACTGTCTTTTGTAGTTCATACAGAGGTCCGTATAGTTTTGCTTCCAGTGTTGTTTCTCTGGGCCAGTGGGTTTGCCTCAATATATCATATTTGGGGCAATCTTGAAGTACGTGCTCCGCAGTCTGGGGTGCATGTACACATGGCTGAATTGCCAATCTTGAATTTTGTATACAAGTGGCAGCGGAGTCGGTTGTGTCCTGTTCTGAGGCGCAGAATGACAATTTGTTCTGATCTGTTCATAGCTTGGTAGTCATCCTGCGTTGGTGTTGGTGGCTTTCTGATTGATTTGATCATCTTTTTCTTCTGATGGTACGTAACTGGTACATCCGGTTGCTCGTCTGCAGCACCTTCTTTAGCCAGTCGGTCTGCTCTCTCGTTTCCTGGTATTCCACAATGAGACGGTATTCATTGCATGGCGACCCTGCACTGGTTGCACAGTTCAGAAAGCAGGGCTTGTATACCTGGCAATTTTCTGGACTGAAGTTCTTGGAGTGCTGATCTTGCATCTGTCAGGAATACCACAGGCTGTGGACCGAGATTGATGTTCAACAGTTTCTCAGTTGCCACCTTGATTGCCTGGATTTCTGCATCATAGTTGTTCCAGAATCTCCCCGTTGGTACTCTGACCGTATTCCTAGTGTTGTTTGGGTATTCTGTGTACACTCCTGCTCCTCCATTCTTGACTGCATTCTGTGCTGACCCATCTGTGTATACTCGGACCCAGAGGTCCTGTGGGTATTCATCTTCCAGGAAACTGAGAGTGACTGTCCTACGTTGCACGCTGTTCTGTTCATCCCTGTCGAATATTCCTTTCACTTTTGTCTGGATGTGTATTGGTAGTCCAGGCTCTTCTCTCCAAGGGGTTTGTTCTGGCACAGACTTTAGGGGGCTGTCAACTTCAGGCAGGTCTGGGGTTTGTCTACGAAATCGTTTGGCCTAGTGGATGAAGCTGCTTCTTTTCAATCGCCCCATTGCTAGGTTTTGGAATCTGTCCTTCATTGGATGGCTTGGCATACAGAGGAACTTTTCTGCCTGTGTTAGAACTTTCGTGTCTCTGCGTTCTCGCAGTGCTTGTATCCTTCCCATTTTCTTCATCTCCACTATAGGCGTTGATTTCATTGCCCCCGTGATGACCCTAAGCGCCTGATTTTGCACCTTATCTAGCTCTTGTAATGTGGTGTTTGATGCTGGACACCACACAGCTGACCCATATTCCGGTGTGGTCGTATGCCCTGCTGGTAAACTTTACTAAGTATTTTCCCACTGGCTCTCCATGTGGTTCCACTTAGTTTTCTCAGGATGGCTAACTTCCTCCTGGCCTTTGTTGCTGCCTTGTTGATGTGCTGCTTCCATGTCAGCCTATCATCGAATGTAACTCCGAGATAGGTGGGTTGTTTATCTTCTCTCAGGAGCTCTTCATTTATCTTGATGACGCCAGCTTTTTGTTTGGGAGAGAGGGTGAAGAGCGTAGTGCTGCACTTGTCTGTGTTGATGCTGACACACCATCTATTTGCCCACGAGGTTAAGGCATCTATAGCTCTTTGTAGCAGTTTGGTGGCCACTGTTGCATGTTCATCTGTGCACCATATTACCAGGTCATCAGCGTACATTGCCACTTTCATTCCATGTGGTAGTTCAGCAACCAGGTCGTTGATGTAGACTAGGAAAAGTGTGGGGGACAGAACCCCTCCCTGAGGGACACCATGACGCAGTAGAATTTTCTTTATCTTGAGGCCATCTAGTTGTACTCTCGCTCTTCTGTTATGCAAGTATGCTTTCACCCATTTGTACATCCTACCATTTCACTCTACAGTTTCTCAGTTTCTTCAGAAGCCCTTCTTTCCAAACCTTGTCAAATGCTTTCCTTAGATCTATCCATGCTGCTAGTACCAGTTTCTTATCTTGGAACGCATCCTCAATCTCTTGGGAAAGGTAAGTTGCCTGATCTTCGGTAGAGTAACACTGCCTAAAGCCCGCCTGCTGTGGTACAAGAAGATTTTCACTTTCAAGGTACCACTGTAGCCTGAGGTTGATGATACGTTCCATAGTTTTGCAGAGACAGCTTGTAAGGCTGATTGGTCTGTAGCTGGAGGCAGTGGAACTGTCTTTTCCTGGTTTTAGGAGTGGTATCATGATTGCTTCCCTCCAGGTCTGTGGAACTCTGCCTGAGTTCCAACAGATATTGAAGATCTGTAGCAGCTTTGTTTTTGCTGCGGTTCCCAAGTTCTTAATCATTTCATTGGACACTCCATCAACTCCTTGGCGACTTTCTCATTTTCAATTTGGATATTGCAAGCTCCAGTTCTCTGAATGTGATTGGTGCCTCCATAACTTCAGGATGGTTCCATCTCATCCTGCGTATTGTTGTTTCTCACGAGTCTCCTGTTGCTTCTCTGGGCTTACTTCGATGTTGTTGTTTCGAAGTTCAAGGACTCTGTTTTCTCCTTCCGGCTTCTCCGCCTGGCCTGCAACTTGGCCCATTGGAATTTGGCCTTAGCTTGCTGGTAGTTATTGTGGTGTTCTTGGCATGGACTGGTCTCTGCCTGCTTTCGAGATGTTTCCACGTTGTTGTGCAGTTGCTCTAGTTCACTATTCCAATATGGTTTGTAGTGCTTACGAGCCCCTCTAGGTATTGTTTCACGAGCAGCCTGTAATATGCATCTGCTGAATTCATCGACTAACTTATTGATGTCTTTGTCTACAGACAGATCTCTAGCCAGTATACTGGTACATTGTCAAGTCTGCCTTCTTGTAGTTCCACCTAGAGAGAGTGCTGCTCTCCTTGACAAGTTCATTTTCCACAATTAGAAAGACTGGCCAGTGGTCGCTGCCTCCAAGTTGTTTCCCTACAACACTTGTGGTGTTCCACTCCAGGCCTGGTGAGTGGAATGCCAGGTCTGGTGTAGAGGTGGTGTGCCATGATCTCGAGTAGAAGGTTGGTGGGTTGATTGGATGGTTAATCAGGATAAGCCCATTGTCATCCTGCCAGTTTTCAAGCTCATCGCCTCTCCTGTCCATGTGATCATAGCCCCAGCTCTGTGAGTGGCTGTTGAAGTCTCCGCACACAATCAGTCTTTCTTTTGCTGGGATTGTGTCTAGTGCCAGTGGGCGGTCACTAGGACAGTAGTAGTTGAGCAGGTGGAATTCTGTACTTTCTGTCCTGAGATGAAGCATCTGGTATTCCACCCCCTCCATATATGTTTCAAGCTGACATGCACTGATGTTATTCCTCACGAGTGTCAGTATTCCACCCTTTCGTCAATTCGGTCGGATCAGTAGCACTGGTAGCCTCTGATTTTGAAGGCTATGTATTTGTTGAGGTGGGTTTCTTGCAAGCAGCATACATTTACTTGCTCTTCATTCAAGATATTTTCGAGCTCTAGTTTTTTGCTGTAGCCATCTTTTTTACTGTTGACGCCTTCAGCATTCCAGTGCATTATTTTAAGTGGTCTTTGCTTTGTTTGGCCAGTAGCTCTATTTTCGTGCCTCCTGGCTCCACGGGGCAATTGAGAAGGATCCCCAGTAGTAGAGGTTGGGCCCTTTTGAGGCAGAGGGCCCGGCACTGCGTCTGCCTGGGTGTCCATCACAGGGCGAGTGCCATAATGTTTTGTAGATATAGACATATTTCCATTGCGTGTGTGCGTGGCATCCTGATTGCTGTGGTGCGCCTCTTGGCTGGTTGCCTCCGTCTTCAGCACCTTGACTTGCTGAGGCAGACTGTGGTCTTGCTCGAGTGTAGGAGGGCCTGGCCAGTCTTGGTTTTTCGGCCGCTGATGGCTGTACTTGAGCCCCATCTCCACGTCAAGGAGCTGGCCTCGATGGGGTATGCCGTGCTGAAGTTGGATGTGTTGGCTGAAAGGCGCAAATATCGCAGCTTCGCTGTAAACGGACACTACTCACCCAACGTCCTTTTCAGGACAAACGAAGAAGAAGAAAGTTTTACTTGTCATTAGTTCATTTCATTCATCACTGTGACGAGAGGTTTTATATGTATATATATACGAGGGACGGTCAAAAAGTAGTGCCTCGTAATTTTTAATTTCATTCAATAGATAAAATTCACATTGAAATGTAGCCCCAAGTCTGAACTTCAAAAATGTATTTCTCGATGTAGTCTCCGTTATTTGTTACAGTTTTTGTCCATCTTCTCACAAGGGCATGTATCCCCGCACGGTAAAAATTTGTGTCCTTTTTCCTAAACCACTGGCGTACGGCGCGTTTAAGGGTCTCGGTGTCCTCAAAGTGATGTCCACGAAGATCTTCTTTCAGTGGTCCAAACAGATGGAAGTCAGAAGGTGCAAGATCAGGACTGTAAGGGGGATGTGGTAATAATGTCCAGGCAAATTGTGCAATCGCATCAATGGTGTGTTTAGCGGTGTGTGGCGTGGCATTATCGTGCAACAGTAGTGCAGTTCTCTGATCTTTTAATGGGTAAAGTCGCCGAAGACGACCTCTAAGCTTCTTCAAAGTTTCAATGTAACGGTCTGCATTCACCGTGTTTCCCTGTTCCAAGAAGTCGAGAAGAATCACACCCTTCTCATCCCAAAACACGGAGGCCATAACTTTCCCTACAGATGGTGAACTTTTGAACTTCTTTCTTGTCGGCGATGTTGTATGTCTGTCAACATTCTGGGTACCCACCGTGCACAAACTTTTGAATAACCCAGGTCTTTAATGATGTTCTGGACACTGCCTTTACTAATGGACAAATGGAAGAAAGTTCATCCAGTGTTACCCGACGGTCACCACGAATGATGCCATCAACTCGATGAATGTTGTGTGGAGTCACTGCGGTAGACGGACGACCAGTCCGCTTTGCGTCAGCCATTGAGGATTGACCTACTTCAGCTTCGTCACAACGATGTACCCAACGTCGGACAGTGCTAACATCCACTGTTGAATCTCCATAAACATTCTTCAAACGTTCGTGGATGCGAATTGGGGTCTCGCCTTCAGCATTGAGGAATTCTATGACATAACGTTGTTTTAACCGGACGTCTTTGGCAGCCATTTTTAAACTGTTACAGTGGTGCCACCTGTTACTGAAACAGGTTGGTAATGCTATACAGCGCAGAAGAGTTTGAGGAATCCTGCTAAATTTACAAATTGCACACCGATGCAGTATTTACATACATAACAAATAGGAGGCATTACTTTTTGACCTTCCCTCGTATATATATATATATATATATATATATATATATATATATATATATATATATATATATATATATATATATATATATATATATATATATATATATATATATATATATATATATATATATATATATATATATATGTATATATATACCCTTCGAAAGAAGTTAAGGACCATTTTTATTAAGGGTGCAAAGTGAAATGAAAATGAACAATAAAAACACAGCACTTCAAAATATAACATGACAAGCTTATCAGTGACAATCAACACTATTTTCATGCAAGCCTCTGAGCGACATTTCGGACAGTAAGACCTTCCTGCAACCACGCAATGGCTCTTCCTTTATCCACAACACTCAGCTTTTGTCGTTGAGGCATATTGTTGTGCAATGGTTATGCAGCACATGTGTTGCTTATAAAGACAATTTTGTGAGTACAGCTCAAGACCAACACTATAGTCTCCCACATGCATCACGCATTTTTGGAATAGCAGGTATTTTTTTCATGCTCAGACATCATTAAAAACACCCACATTTTGGTGTCTCAGCAGCATTTTTTCAGCGTGCATGCTGAGCTGAACACTAGCCACACGGTATGCTGGTGGCCCACGCACCACGTGTTGAATGTTTGTTGTTCGAGAAAAATTATTGTCAGATTAATTGCTTATGAAATATAATTTTTATTATTTTTGGGTCATTTTCACCTACTGGTCCTTAGCTTCTTTTGAAGGGTATATATATATATATATATATATATATATATATATATATATATATATATATATATATATATATATATATATATATATATATATATATATATATATATATGATAGAGAAGATATCCAGGTGTATCAGATGATACAAGGATAGAATGCCAGTCAATAGTTCTGGTATTTAAAGTAATACCCCAGTCTTAGAAGTAAGCACTGGTGTATAGTTGTCATAGGAATAGTCAGACTGAAAATCACTGGCCCAGATGGTAAGAAGTAGTACTAAGATTTAAGGTGTCTCCTCCCAACTATCCTATGATAAATTAATGCTGGGGATAAATTTATGAATAAGAACTTTAAACACAAATGGTAAAAGGTAAACAAGTCCCCAGGTACAATTAATGAATCATTTTTTTTTTTTTTCGTACGCCCGCTAATACTCGAGGCGAAATCTCAGGTTATTGTTAATGTCTAACCTGACATTGATTTTACGTGAGTATCCCTTTTCTTGTACAGAGACAGGTGTCCCTCGCCATTCAGGCAGATACTCGCCGATTTCGGAGGTACCCACTAGAGCTGGGTCGGCTCAGGAGCCGCCAATCCCTGGTCGACAACACTCCTTCAAATGTTCTCGCCAGGTCTCGAGTTAATCCAGTCCAATTCCCGGTCGACAAAAAATCCTCAAATGCCGTCGCCCGGGTTTGATCCTGAATCACCCGGTCGCCAGAGCGGTGTTGTAACCACTACGCTAGTGCGGCTCCCAATGAATCATTTAATATTTATATTGATTTTCTTTTTCTGCTGTTTGGAAAAGAGTAATAAAAATATTCACACAGTATTCACAGAATTAATGTTATCTCTGATCTAGAGTCTTCTTCTTCTTCTGCGTTCGGTTTGTAGTCATGCTAAATCTGCAGGCCTGTCGCCAGGACGAAGTCCACAGTCTTTTCCAGGTCGGCGCGGCAGCCCCATAGCTTCTGTTGGAGCTCATCACCTTTTGGCCAGGTCGCACGTCGCAATTTATCATGGGTTGGACAGTTCTGGAGAATGTGTTCTGGAGTCTGGATATCAGTTCCACATGGGCATTCATTCGTGTGGGATATCTTGAGGCGATAGAGATGTCCAAGTAATCTGCAGTGACCAGTTCTCAGTCGGAAAATTGTCGTCTGTTGGTGTCTGTTTAGATGGTGGATTGGGTCATCTCTGCTGTATATATCCCCTTCTTCCTTCCACTGATTTTTGTACTTGTTGTGGATGATGGTTTTTGCTTCCCGATAGGGCAATGGGTGGCTGTATTGTTCCATTTTACTGCCACTTCTTGATAGAGCATCTGCTTTCTCATTACCAGCGATTCCACAATGGGCAGGTAACCACTGAAGGGCAATGGTTGATGACCTTTGGATGATGTTAAGCTCAGATCTGATCTCATTCATCATGTTATCATTTCTGGTGTTTTGTATTGATTCAAGTAATGATCTGCAGTCAGTGAAGATTACTATCTTAGCTTGTGGCTGCTGTTCAGGTCTGGTGAGGATCTTCAGGGCTTGCAGTAGTGCCATAGCTTCTGCCCTAAAATTGGAGGAGATCTTTCCAGTTGGGAAGGCCTTTCGGATGATCTTTCCATTTAGGAATCTTATAAAAATGCCTCCTACACCGTTCTTTACTGCCCCCTCAGCAGATCCATCTGTGTATGCATGTGTCCACTCCTTCGGGTTGTACTTTTCTTCAATCATTTCTTGAGCCAAAGTTTTTAGTTGTTGAGGGGTCAGGTGGCCTTTCTTTTTTTATTTCAGGGACTTCTGTGATGATAGATATATTTCCATGGCAATCGTCTGGCTCCTCGTAATCAATTAACATTTCAATCTCAGTAGATCGATTTGGGAGGAGGTCTTCATGGCATCGATGCAGATGTTTGGAGATGTTTAGGAAGCTGGTTCTTTTCAGCCTGTTCTTTGTCACACTATGGAGTTTGGCATGCATTGGATGACTTGGCATTCGTAGAAGCTTCTCACTGTGAGTGAATACCTTTTCCTCACGTCTGTCATCAAGAGAGCGGATGTTGGTGTATCGCTCCATTGCCTGGATTGGAGAAGTCTTCATCCCTCCAGTTATTAGTCTAAGGCCTGAATTTTGCACTTTCCCTAGACATTCTGTGTTTGTTTTAGATGCTGTGGCCCAGGCTGACATGCCATATTCAAGTACAGGTCTGACTGTGCCTGTATAGACTTTTTTAAGTATGTTGGTATTTGCCCCCCAACTTGTGCCAGCCAGTTTCTTCATAATAGAGAACTTTCTTATTGCTCTCTGTTCTACTGCTTTTATGTGCGGCTTCCAGGTGAGTCTCTTATCCAACTTGACTCCTAGGTATGTTGGGTTTTCCTCGATTGGAAGTTCGCTTCCATTTAGCTGCAGTTTGATCGTTTCTCTGCGATTTGACAGAGAGAAGCAGGTTGCTACTGTCTTGTAGAGGTTTATCTGTACTCCCCAATCTGATGCCCATTTACCGATGGTATTTAGCGCTGCTTGCATCCTGAACTTCGCAGTAGGCAAATGTTCAGCAGCACACCAGGCAGCAAAATCGTCAGCATGAAGAGCCCTGGAGATATGCCCGGACAGTTTCTCTGCAATATCATTTATATATATGATAAAAAGTGTGGGGGAGATAACTCCTCCTTGTGGCACACCCTGTTGTAGAGTGACGCGATGGCTCAGTTTCCCGTCAAGTTTTACTCTTACTGTGCGGTATCGAAGAAAGTCCCGTATCCAGTTGAACATTCTCCCTTCAATTTTGCTGTTGAGCATCTTAAGGAGGAGTCCTTCTTTCCATACCTTATCAAAGGCTTTTGTCAAGTCTACAAAAACCGCCAGTACTTTCTTTTTCTCCTGAAAGGCATTTTCTACTTCCTGGGCTAGATATACTAGTTGGTCTTCGGTGCTGCGATTTTTCCTAAATGCTGACTGTGTGTTATCAAGCAGATGGTTTTTTTCCAGATGTTTCAGTAATCTTGAGTTCACCATTATGTCCATTACCTTACCCAGACAGCTCAGTAGGCTAACTGGTCGGTAGCTGGACTTGCTTGTTTTCTCCTTTTGTTTCTTTCTGATGGGAACAGTGATTGCTTCTCGCCATCGATCTGGAAATTTTCCAGTACTCCATGATTGATTGAAGATTAGGAGGAGCTTGTGCCTGGCTACAGGTCCAAGGTTCTTGATCATATCATTTGTGATGCCATCTTTTCCTGGAGCTTTTCTGTTCTTTAGTTTTGTTATGGCAGCACTGAGTTCTCTCATAGTAAGGGGTGACTTCATGCAGATATCTGGGTTTTGGTGCTTCAGTTTTTCTTTTACTTCCTTACGTACTTCTTGGATCCGTGCATGTGAAAGTGATGTGGTGCTTTCTTCCTTGTAGAAATCTGCCAGGATGTTTGCTGCCATCTTTCCCTGTGTGGTATTTTTCATTTTCCTTGATGACAGTCTTACAGTAGCTGGTTGTTGTTTCTTCATTTAGCACTCTTGTCAGATTCCATAGCTTGCTTGAGTCCTTTTCCATGTTGAGACTGCTGGTCTTCTGGTGCCAGCTCCTTTGGATTTCAGCTTTCTTTGATCTAGAGTAATTTTAGGAATGTTCTTTCCTTTTAGAGAAATAGTGTTATAAAAAGTCACTTGGCAATTGAATCAGTAGTACTGTCCTTTTAAATTCAGGATCTGGAATACGATTCTCTTGGCTAGTAAAGTTAATGAACACTTGCTTTAATGTTACTAGAATTACTGTTCTTATAGTCCTTTGGCTTTATCACAAGATTATCATCATCTGACGTGCTACTTGAAATAGATATGATAACTGTTTTAGCTGGTGTTTCATATAAGCTTCTGTCAGTTCCTTTATAGAACACTTATCTTGGTTCCTGGATACTGATGACACTGTACTGTCATGAAGTTTATTAGTCTTGGCAGACCCAACAGTAGGGGTACCAAGAACCAGCTGTAGTTCACACGTTGGGTTCCTTCACTTATGTAGGATTACCACTGATGAACGTACACAGGCTTCTGATAGTTGACAGTATGGATCGAATTGTCAATTGAACCTGAAACAACATATTGGTCTTGGCTAGTATCTGGCTATATTTATATGTGACTAGCACAGATGTCAGACCGGTCATCAGATGTCGAGGTTATAAAGTCATAGTAAGCAAGGACATCATTTCAGTAATACAGTACTATCTTAAACATTTCCTTTATTTATACATATTAACAATCATCTTGTTTTATCCACTCCTGTACATCCTTAAATAGTTTACAGCTTGATCCTTCCGAATATTAATCACAGGCCTTATTATTTTCCTGAAAATGCTTGATCCTTCTCATCAGGTACAAATTTAAAGAAACTGATGCAATTCCTAGCATCTACACACAAGTAATATTCATTACAATAATCCTGTAATAAATGAAATATATACATGATAGTTTTTATAATTCAGCTTCCCTCAAACTTCAGAAATCAACACTGGACATTAATGGGTTGGCAGGCTGCACACATCTGTAGATGGCAAAGGCATAGTGGCAGACTCTGTCCTGCGTCCAGTCTGTTTCAACACTTTTTTCAGTGTCCCTTGTTCAAATTGCGCACCCCCTTTTTATTGGCCAACACGTTTCGCTGAGAGAGCATGGCGTCACAGGTGTGTTAGGTCTGCTTTAATTTGTTCGCAAGATGAATGACATTTTGACTTCTGTTCAAACTGTTCCACCTCTTCCTTCGTTGTTTTAGACTTCTGTCCATCCGATTCTGTCCATTTAGATCTTGTTAGAACCGGACAGTCCAGAGCTACCATTCCATCTAACTTTCTTATTCATCCGACCATTTAACATTCTCCTACATTGCACGAAAGTGTAGTGACCACATCAGCTGACAATTTTATGCATTCAACTTACCATATCTTCCGTTCCGAAACCATTCCAGCCATAATACGTATATGTAAATATAGAGGAAATCTCCCAGAATCAAAACATATGTCTTTTTGCTATTCGTCCATCCTGGTCGTTATAACATCATTTAGAAGCTGACACTAAAACACAGACCACTTTAACAACAAAGTGGCCATATTGTTAGGCATTGTGACCCTTCTCGCTCACTGTGGCATGATTGCGTGATATTCATAGAGACGCTGTCGCTTTGCAGTAATCTATTCTACAACCGTTTGGAGACAAATTTTGCCACAATCACCCTCCAGCTCCCGAAGGAGCATAGGCCTTCAACAAACTTATGTCAAGTCTTCCTGTCCTGTGCCAACAGCTCAAGGCCTTTCCATGTTTTCTTCATCCCCTTCATGTATTGTCTCCAGTTCTCTTCTCCGTGTGGTCTTTGGTCTTCCTCTGCCTCTCTTACCTTGGGGATTCTAGAGCAATGACTGTTTAGTAGTGCTATCAACAGGTTCCCTGAATGTGTGTTTTGCCCATCTGCAGCATCTTCTTCCAGTCTCTTGACAAAATTAAAATACTTGGTGAGAGGTCACAACGAGTGAATCTGAAAATTTACGAGAAGACAAAGAGAAAAAAAAATGCAGCAAATCAAGAACCAACAAGATATCAAATCATTGATTAATCTTGGCAGCAGTATAGACAAAGTTGGATGAGCTTGTCACTGTTTTGCAGCCAATGCCAGCTCGAAGAAACGTTGGCATTATCTAAATTGTAGGTCGGCTTTTCCTGTAACCTTTTCTGCCATTCTAAAACTTGTTTGTTGGACTTATGAGCAGTTTCTGTCCCAGGTATTCTATCCTGGCTTGGTATGCATTTAAAGGATCCTCACGGCTAGTTTATTGCTGGAAGGGGAGAATGATGTGGCATACTGTGCATTCCCTTCTATCCTTGGGAGCTTTCCAAATATGCAGGGTTAAAATACTGTTCTCTGGTTCTCGCTTTCCCAAGGATCGCCACATCATGCACAGAGCCACCTATTAACTCCCCTTGCCTGCCATCCATTCACTCATGCAGCCAAGCAGATAAAAGCCAGAGTTAAGTCTGGGGTTCAGGTACCACCCCTAAGCTTAGTGTGCAGTGCTGGGTTAAAACTTAAAACAGAATTTTGTTTATAAATTATGCATGGAGACATATCTGGAGTCATCTTTATGACCACCAGCTATGTACAGTGCTACGATATGCACATGATGAAGTGAACCTGTCTGTGAGGCTGATTACACACTTCCAGGGATCCCCCTGTGGTGAAACTTGTTAAGAACCCAGCATTGCACACTAAGGTAGGAGAAGTCACTTGAGCCCCAGACGTGATTTTTTTACTTTGACCCGGTTGACTGCATGCAGGAGGATCTCACTATGGACCCAGTGATAGGCAGGGGGAGCTGAGAAGTGGCTCTGTGCAGGATGTGACACTTCCTTGGGAGAGCCCAGAACCAGAGCACAGTATTTTAGCTCTACATAGTTGGAGAGCCTCATTGGATGTTGAGGAATGCACAGTATGCAACGCGCTTCTTACTCCTAGCTTGAGCCAGATGTGACGATCCTTTAAATGCAAGCCAAGCTGGAGAAACTGGAGCTCATAACTTCAACTCATGTTTCGGAATGGCAGAAAAGCCACAGGAAAAGTCTAGATCTACAGTGTAGATAATAACAAGGAGTCTTCGACTTGGTATTGGCTGCAAAAGAGCAAGAAGCTTGGCAGCCCTAATTAAACAACAACAACAACTAAGTAAACTGAGGCTTAATTCTGCTTCCAGATATGAAATCTGTGCACTTTTATCTCTTTTCACCAGGAATTGGAATTTCTAACCACCTCTATCAACCAGCTGAAGGTCGCTCAAGGCAAGTTTGCTGAGTCAGAGGAAGCTGTGGCATTGTTGGGTAAACCAGGATCTCCCATCTTAGTGCCACTTACTGCGTCTGTATCCTTTTACATTCATTTGCTGAGAATTAGACTTTAAAAATATTTATTTTTTAATGAACTGGTTAAATCTTTGTAAACCTGTTTAAAAATATTGTTTTTGTGAGCTGAATGTCATGCCTTGCTTCTTTTTCACTTTTGTTTTAATATTGTAGATTCTTTCTCGCTATGAACTTGTTTTATATGTATGTTGTAGTTTTAAGTATTGTTATTGTTGTCTTCAGTAACTATCAGTTAGCATGTCTGAGCAAATTAATAGTGAATAGTATGTCTGTGTTAGCCTTCTCGACATTCCGCAGTAGGTAAATCAGAGCTGAAAATTGGTTAAAAATGTAATGTGCTTTGCCTCCTTGACATAAACCTAGATGTATGTGCCGGGGGAACTGAGTGAAGACAATGATCTCCTCGTAGATATTGGAACTGGCTATTACGTTTCAATGGTTTGTATGCAGTATTTATGTGTGTGGGCATGTTTGTTTGTATGAGGAAGACAGGATATCTTGATTATGTTGTTCTTATAGAGAAAGAGGTTAAATAAAAAATATTTTAAAAAATATTTTAAACACAGGCTTTTAATGCACTAAAAAGCCACAAATAATTTTTCAAGAATTTTATAGCTTGCAGTAAAAAAATGTAACATCAAAGTGACAAAAAGCGTAGGGCTCTTAAGCGCTTATCATATATTTTATTTTATCCATAAGTGTGTAATGAAGTATAAAGCAGAAGTTAATTTCATGTAGAATCAGCGCTCCAGGCTTTTTGTCAATTTAATGTTACATTTTTTGACTGCAAGCTATAAACTCCTTGAAAAATTATTTGTGTCTTTTTAATGCATTAAAAGCCTGTGTTAAAATTTTTTTTTTTCCTTCTTTTTAGTGTTATTTTTTGTTTGTTTTTAAATTTAAGTCAAATGTAATCGATCCTCTAATGATATTAGCAGTTTGCGATAAACGAGTCCAGAGCACAGGAGGCGGATTTCATTATTCAGTATATTACACAGAAAGTTAATATTGTTTTTTTTGTTTTATTTAAAAAAAAATTGTGATAAGAGTTGTAAATTAAATGTATTTTTCAAGAGAAAATGTTGATTTGTCAGTTGTTTGTATAGAGCTATTGCTCATTTGGAAGTGATTGAAAATTCGATTGCAAGATTTGAAGGTAACAAGAGAGTGACATATGTTGAAAGTTAATGAAAAGCCTGTAAAAAATGGATTCACTGTTGATAACTAGAGGAAGAAGCACACAGCAAGAAGAAAAAACTGTTGATGTCAAGGGAGATTTTGATATCTAATTTGACATAAATAATTCTGTTTTCTTTCTATCTGCTATGTAGTTTATTGTTCCCTGCTGATTCCTCCCGTAATCAGAAGTGTATTAATTTTCTTCCTGTTTCTCCCATAGAAAAACAGAAAATAAAGAGTTATTGCTATTGTTGTTAGAATTAACGTCATTGCACTCCAGGCAAACCCATAGATGCTCAGTGTCCTTCAGCAAATGTCGAAGGGTATGAATGTTGATTGTTCCCGTTGCATACTGGTTGTATCCACGCCGGATGCAGCCCCTCACCTCACGTCAATCCCTGCCAGCCTTACGTTTGATGCCAGATTCCAGCAGTCTTAGCCTTGATAATTCATCGATTGCAGTGTCATTCTCTAATAGGTGATCATTAATAGTCCTCAGTAGCTCTCCCTTGCCAATATCCAATGAATCCGCTATGGGTGCTCTTGAAGGTAGTCTGTACCACTGCATGACCAGTACAGTAGATCCACACCAGTTCCTGAAAATTCAAGGCACCTATGGAGGTTTTCCATTCATACCATAGCCATCCATTTTGGACCTTCTGAAGCATGGACAGAGAGTCTGACACAATAACTGGCCCTGGTAATGACATTTCAGACAGCCATCTTAGGGCTGCAGTAGCTGCCTGTGCCTCCATTCTCATGCTGGAGGTTACTGTCATGTCAGCCTCACTATGTTCAGCGATGATCCTGCCCTTAACTCTAACCGAGAAGCCCCATCCTGACTTCTCACTACGGACTACAGACCCATTAGTGTACACAAATACAACATCATTTCAGGCATTATCATATATCAGTTGATTAATTTCCAGCTCTGCTTTCTCATTGCCCCAAGCTCTGCACTCTCTGCCAAGACTGATGATGATTTGCTGGTAGTTTGTCCAGTTCACACTGCTTCTCCAAGCAGTAATTAAATATGTCTAAACGTGATGAAAATAATGTTTTGATAAGACACACATTGGGGGAAACTTTCTGATAGCATTACAAGGCAGTCCTTGTTCTGGACTCCCCCGGGGTAAAAGAGATCTAACAACACCTGGAAAAAAGAAAAAGAAAGAGCTTGAACAGATTGTGCAGGATGGGGTAGTGTGGTGTAACCTGGTTGAAGGCCAGTGGCCCACAGGAAGCTAAGAGGTAATTAAGAATAAAGCAGGATACATTTTAGCTACCAGATACAGTTTGGGTACTCACTGTTTTCCCTTTCACTTCCTAAAAAGCCTGGCACTACTGAAAAAAAGCTACTGCAGCCCTGGCACCAGATACAGGTTGGGTACTCACTGTTTTCCCTTTCACTTCCTAAAAAAGCCTGGCACTGATGAATTCGCTGTATTAGTACGTGATCAGGTTCATCATTTATTGCCTTGTGTAGTGTTTTTTCTAATTTTTAGTAGCCTCTGCTTCTTCTACGTTCAGTTTGTAGTCATGCTAAATCTGCAGGCCTGTAGCCAGGACAAAGTCCACAGTCTTTTCCAGGTCAGCGCGGCAGCCCCATAGCTTCTGCCTGAGCTTGGAACCCTCTGGCCAGGGCGGTGTCATGGGTCATCATAGGCTGGGCAGTTTTGGAGAATCTGTTCACTCTGCCTTCCCCTGACCATTGGGTTAGCAGAGGCACCGTTATCTTGGGTGGGCCCTAGAAAGTTGAGATTGTTGCATGGCTCCATACTTTTATGTGTGTGCCCCAATTTTGTTCGGTGTTTGTGCAGTGACTGACACTGGCTTTGGCAGGCTGGGTTGTGTTTTTTATTCTGGGTTCCCCCTCCCCCCCAAGCCTATTCATCTCCCGGTGGTAACTGCAGGGCAGCAGGTTGGTTTGTTTGCTGAGGTTTTCCATCCCCATGGCTAGAGCTTATAGCCGCTCTTACTTGCTTGATGCACCCATCATAGGACATATGGGGTATTTCAGTGGGGGTAGCATTGTGATTTGTTTCCCCTTCCCATCCTCCTGGGAAATATGCCGTTTGGTCCATGGCTGCTTATTCGTTCAATAATAAACTGGCTTAGTTTGCAGCTGACACTTCATATCTGGAGGTCATTCCACGATCTGGCACCTGTGGACACGACAGGTTGGGGTCATCACCCCGTCTGCTGATAATATTCAGAACAGAACTTTATCAAATTTGCCTTTCTGTTTATCCAAGTCATAAATTGTACTTATTCCATCACTGTGCATCCCCATAGACACCTGATATTTACATCCTGGTCAAGTTTTTGCAGTAGCTCAACTTTTTGTGCTTTGAATAAGTACATTCGTTTCATTTATCCTTCTTACGCTCACAGAACAAGCAAAAAAATAGTATGGGACTTAATGCACAATGCATTTGTCTTTAATGACTGCTGAAGTTTGGTGTCAAAACTGGTCATAACATCTTGATGCCTGAAAAAAACTTTTGGATTTCAGATAATGGAAATCCATTAAAAAATTTTGTTTGTTTGAATTTTTTAAAGCAATCATCTACTTTACATGTGTTATTTGGGTATTGTTTGATTTATGTGTGCTACATTTGATGTATGTACATGTGCTGTTTTCATGTCTTCAATAACTCAGACCAAAGAAAAGGCGCAGGACTTCTTCAAGAGAAAAATTGATTACCTCACTAAAAATATAGAGAAGGTACAACCTATTCTACAAGAAAAGTACAGAACAAAGCAAGGTGAGGGTGTAAGGTTGTTTATTATTATCAATCTTGTCTATATCTATCTATATATAGCATATATCCACCACTGGAGGAAGCTTGTGCCAAAGCATTCATGTGTTCTTGCAGCTGTGGCTTTTGTAGCATTTTATTTGACATGATGGGGGTTGCCCTGCCGGCTCTCAGTGCAAGAGATAGGTTGTTCAGTTTATTTATTTATGTTACTACATTGTGTTTTATGTTCTTAATCCCACTGGCAATTCTTCAGTAAAAGATATGGGAGAAAATATTAATGATGTTGGAAATTAGCTAACGCTTACTTGTTGCGTCATTTTTTGTTAGTTTATTGTGTCCTTCATTCACAGTTATTGGTGAGGTCTTGCAAGCCAAGATTCAAGCCCAGCTGGCAGCCAACTCGCATGTTGGATCAGTGGGAATTAAATCTTAATTTATTCCAGAAAAATCCAGCAGGAGAGAATGATAATGTGTACAGTTAACATGAGTCAGTTAGATACATATTGAATATTTGTGCTGTTTTATACCTTATTATATTTAGTTGTTTGTTCCTGAGGCAGTGTGAATGAAATGCTTGAATGCATATGTAAACATTGGCAGTACTAGTTATGCGAGTTTTTGCAAAAATTTTACATTAATTAATTAATTTATCAGCTTACGCATAAACTGTTAGCAAGTACATGTTTTCAGATTGGTGAAGCTTTGCTGAACATTAATATATTCCTTACATTTAGGAATCTTGTTAAGCTTGATTTAGGGGTCATGTCCTTTTGCTTGAACAAAATTGTGCCTCTCTCAGGAGAGTTATGGGCTTTGAAATAAATTGGTTAATGCTGTTAGCTTTTTTAAATTCTTAGCTCAGTGAGCACATGCAGTTAAGTGCCCATTGTTTCTGTAGCTATCTTGTGTTTGTAGAGGTAGGTAGATAGGCTGTGTGGCCTTTTTATAATCACTTATTGTTAAAACGCTTTGAAAGTAAGCAATGGTGCGTTTTTTTTTTCTGGACTAAGGTCCAGGTCTAAGGCATGGAATAGGTGAAATTTTGAAATATGCTGTTAATTTTTTGTGGGCTCAGACAGCTGTTTTGTATCATACATAAGATTTGCTGTGTAAAAATGTCCAGTAATTGAAGGTCATTGGTTTCAGGATTTATGTTTGTGGACAGAATTGTAAATGGTGTTGTATATGTTTGATAGATGGTGTAGTGTGTACAGTACAAACATATATTAATGCCTGTGGACTGGCCATATACTCATGTTCTTACCATGCCTGTTTTCTGATTCTGCAGTAGATCATTATTTTTGTATTGAGAATTGGTCTAACAGAACAGGAAATTTAGAGTATAATAACAAGAGGGTGGACTATTGAAGGTTTGTGCTTATTTGTGCATGCTTTATTATGAAAGTAATGCAATTTTTTAGTTGGCTACTTTGTCTCCAGTGAGTGTAATTTTATAGACCTCACACCACACACACTGTGGTCCAGAAGTCATTACATGACACTGGTAAATATTTACAGCATCTGTAGTCACTTCCATTCTCTTGACACACAAGAAGTGGGCATACCAGTAAAGATGAAGGTTAAAGTATATGGTTTAGATCAGTGGTGATTTGTCTAGTTACCAGTGTTGTCTGTGGGCAGTACAAACTGAATGGTATATTGTTGTGGTTAATGTGTGTAAGTGACGTGATAATGTGGAATAGAAGCCAGATGTTATCTCACAGGTATGGATGTAACATTGTATTCTTATGTATAATTTGGTTTTTAATAATAATAAAAAAAAAAGTAAAGACTAAATACAACAGTTTACAGTGAGCTTTTACGTATCTTCCAGTGTAATCGGTCTTCTGTCAATCTGGAATCCGTAGCAGTGTAATACACTTGCCTATCATCGTGAAATTGGTAGTAGTGATATAAAGTGAAGAATGATATAACATTTTATTTTACTGTAGTAATATATGGACACCCCCTCCCAACACCCCAAAAAAAAGCAGACAAACAACTTTTTAAATAATACTGAAAGGAAGTTAAACATAATAAGAACTGCAGGGAAGTTAAAAACACTTCCTTATTCTTTATTTGTTCAAGGACACTGTATTTGATTGCAGTAATTGTTCACTTCGCACTGCTGTTCATTCAAAACAAGTACTGATTAAAAAATTTTTTTTAAAGCAACCATGCTGCAGGTTTCACAGTTTGTCATTTTTTCAAACTACTGTATTAAAAGATAAGTTGTACAACAAGTTAACGGAAAGTATGCTTTAAATGATTACCGATCTTACTTAGAGTGGCCACCACTTTTTATAAAATACAAGTTTACTAATCCGATAATAATGAGATTTCTGATCTAGGGAATTTATTTTTCTATCATGAATTGAATGGTTAGAGGTAAACACACAAACAGAAACACCTATTGTCATGATTGTAATCGTGAAAGACACCAAACCTCAGAAATGAGGTATCTTTGGAAGGTGGTTGAACTAACAGGAAGAGACATGGTCCGCAACCACACGATACGTCATGGCCTCAAAACCCAGACCCGTGTGGAACAGTCCCAATTTGTTTGGCCAGAATGGGAGAAGACCGGCTACTACGACAGATATGGGAAACAATGAGCCAGGGATCCAGGACGACCTAGAGTTCGCTGGGAGGACAGCATTAGACAATCAATAAAGGACAGAGGGCTAGATTGGAACCAGGCCAGGAGGCAGACGGTTAATAGGATAAAGTGGTGCTCTCTCTGGCAAACCTTTACACCCCAGGGTATTAGAGGAACGGGCAAAGCAGTAAGTAGAAACACACACAGTGAAACACTTACTATTCATCTGGGGTTGCTTGCTCCTGACTGAAGTTTAGAAAATGTTACATGGGTAGGCCTATTGCATATTAAATAATATTCTTCCTCTTGACACTATCTTTTGCTTTTGTCATTTTACGGGCCATTATATTATAAGCATAGAAATGGGACTAGGATAACTTTAAGGAAGCAAAATTATTTGATTTAAGTTATTTTAAGAAAGAAAGATGATATATTTGCAAATTAAACAAGCAGTGAATGCATGATGACTGTAAACAAAGGGGTGGAAGCAACACCATTTAATGTGACATACTTTGATAACAATCTTATTTGTTGGGATATTCTCATATTGTGGAGATCTTATATTTAGGGCCCAACTACCAAAGCTTTTTTAAAAAATATGTGCAAAAATGCAAATGAGAATTGAACATCCTTAACTCATCTGTGTTGGGTTATGGGGTTTCGATTGTTAGTGTCTTGATCTTAATTTTGTATCAGTCAGGACAGGACTTGTGTGGTGTTCTAAAAATGATTTTCATAAAACTTAAAACTCCATTATACAAATCTTAGAACATTGTGGTTTTTGCTGTTCCCTTGTTTCTTCAGCTTACTATTTTCTGTTCACCTTGATAATTTTTGCTTTTAACTATAAAACTGAAAGATTCTGTGACTTTCTTGTTAACACTTTATGCACTCTGGCTTTTTGCCCACTTTCTTCTCAGATGCTGTCAGTTTAAAAAAAAATGTTGCTTGAACTAATGCAAGAGTGCTTCAGATGAGAATCAAAAGGGCATTTGAAAAATGATCATGTTAGGAGTTTGTATTTAAAACTAAAAAAAACTGCAACAATGAAATGTAGTGTACCACTGTGATAGCTAAATTAATAACCATAGTGTAGTGAATCAAGTTTCCTCAGGCAACTAATATGATATAGGGCATGAGGCTGGCAATCTCATCATGTAGAACAAGTTGCTACAAAAGCCATAACTGTTAGAGTCTGTGAATTCTTGGTACAGGCTTACTGCTATTGTGGCTCCATGCTTCATAAGGTGTGAAGAAGAAAGCGATGATAGTGAATCAAGTAAAGCACATATAACCACTTGTCAACCCAAAACAACCAGTACAGGTGGCCAACTTCATGGGATAAATATGTCCTGGATATGAGTTGATGGCATGGAGTGCCACATATGCCTTAGTTTAAGATTACATTTTATTGTGAGGATCCTAATTGCTCACAAGGGAGTGTCCCATAGTGATCTTTTAAAAGAAAAAAAAAGACACATAAAGCGTTAAAAATAATATGATCTGGATGGCTGCCCCACTGTTTTTTCTTGCACGTTTCAACTATTTTATCAAGCCGCTTTTACTTTGGTATTCCTATCATATTTGTCCTGTGTGTAGAAAGCTCTTGCAGATGATTGGGCTGTTTATTTTCTAACCAGTGGTTGTTGTTGTTGATTAACTAGGGCTGCTGAGCTCGTCGCTCTTTAGCAGTCAGTGCTTTAATTTAAGTGTTTGTTGAGTCTGCTGTGTTCTGTTCTTAAGTTTTAGGTTATTAATGTTGTCATTTTTGTTGGGATAGGTCATTTCTTTATACAAGGCACGTCCAGTAGACCTTTTTGGCCATTGGTTCAGCCATTCCTCTTTGAAGTTGTTTTGGAGTATTCGTTTAGCTGTCTGCTTGTTTGCTCCTAGTTTTGCTAGTCTGTCTGCTTTATCATTGCCTGGTATGTCTGTGTGCCCTGGTATCCACTGGAGTGTGACTCTGATGTCGTATTTTGTTAGCAGATAACCAGGTGGTAAAATCATTGTATGTTACTGTAAGTTGAACATGGTTGATTTCCAGGTGGTTTACCGTCCTGTGGGAGCCACGGTAGTGCAGTGGTTAGTGCACTGGCTTCCTAGTTCAATGGTCCATGGTTCAATCCCCAGTTGAGGTGGGATTTTTAGTCCGCAAATGGCTCCGGGGTCGACCCAGCCTCATGAATTGGGTACCAGAGCAACTCTGGGAAGGTTAAGGTGTCCGGTGTGATGCTGACCACATCACCCCTAGTGTGCCGATGGTCAAGAAAATACGGGCCTAACACCATATTCCCAATATGCCTCAATTGGCGTGTAACGGGATCCTTTACCTTACCATCCTATGGTAATTATTGTTTCATCCTCAAATCTTGGTGTCCATTCTCAGTCACTTCATGCCAGAGATAAAAATCTTTCCTGTGATGAGTCATTGTTTAGTGCAAAGTGTCTTACTACCACCAAGCTCAGGTGTGTGTTAAACTAATTGTGGTTACATCTGGTAAATTGTTGTGCTTCTTTCTTCTTGTTTGACCATCTTTCCTCCCATGTTTTGTTAATATAAAGATTTGCCTCCTGCATAAATTTGATTTAAAAAAAAAATTAAAAACATGAAAATTCCTGTTGCCTTTGTTGTGTACCATGAAATGTTTGCTGTTGTATTAGTTATCTTAGATGGTATTTAGATTTTTGTTGTATTCACTTGTGACATTTATCATAATTAGGAAACACCACACGACAAACTCAACAGGAGCTAATCGTCTGATCATAAAAAGGTTTCTATTCAACAAGTATGTCATCTCTTTAGCTACTTGGAATTTGTTTACATCAAGTGAAAAAAGATTCATTCACTTGGGACTGGATTGACGCTTTTCTTTTTCTTTTTGGAAGAGATGATGTTAAACTAGGGCTGCTGAGCATCTCGTTCTTTAGCAGTCAATTCCAAGTTGAAGACTCCTTGGCTTTCCTGGGGCTTTTCTGCCATTCCGAAACGTGCTAAGTTGAAGTCATGAGCTCCAGTTTGACTTGCATTTAAAAGATCAACACATCTGGTCCCAAGCTAGGAGTAAGAAGCGCGTGGCAAACTGTGCATTCCCCGCCATCCAATGGGGCTCTCCAACTATGCAGAGGTAAAATACTGTGCTCTGGTTGTGGTCTCTCCCAAGGAATTGTCACGTCCTGCACAGAGCCACTTCTCAGCTCCCCCTGCCTATCACTGGTTCCATAGTGAGATCTTCCTCCATGCAGTCAACCAGGTCAGAGCCAAAGAATCACATCTGGGGATCAAGTGACTTCTCCAAGCTTAGTGTGCAATGCTGGGTTCTCAACAAATTTCACCACAGGGGGAATCCCTGAAAGTGTGTGGATGATTTCAAGAGTCAGTGAGGGTGTAATTATCCTCACAGAGGTTCACTTCCACATGTATATTGTAGCATTGTGCATAGCTAGTGGTCATATTAAGATGAATCCAGATATGCCTCCATGCATAGGAATAGATGTATTTCCCTTCCCCCTCCCCAATACTGGTAATATTGACTGGCAGTTGTTACATATTTTTTTCTGATGTCAATTGGGTTTTGCTGTATGGCTATTTCCTCAGCTTTGTCTATAATGCAGCCAAAAAATATGTGTGAGTAAAAATATGTGTGAGTTTACAGATAAATTTATCTGCATTCTCAGGAGATGGCTACCACTTTATTTTCTGTCTGTCTATTTACTTGATGTAATTGTTACATCTTTTTTTTGTCTGATGTCATCATTTCTCATTCTGTCTCCTGGTAACATCAATGGCTCTTCTTAAACATTCCATCATGCAGGATGTGATTTTCTGCTTCTGTGCTGTGGTTAGGGATCATGATTGACATTCATAGCAAAGAGTTGGCAAGAATATACTGTTTATTAATTATCATTTAGTTTCCATGCTGATATTTAGATGCTTTAGTAGTGGTGAGTTTGATAACATGGGCAGATGTGATATCCTTTTATAGAGTGGGGGTCTTAAATGATAAGTTATCCTTTCTTTCAGTATCTTACCATTCTGTCCCCAGTAATAGATTTGATCATATGCACAATTAAATTCAGAACCAGCAGGTGTTAATTTAAATAACGATCTATTGTTCTGGATGCTACATTTTTCTAAAGTGAACAGAACTCATCATAAAGTGGTACATATAATTAAGGCACATACCATGATTCATTTGTTTCACACAGGAGAATATCTGCAATGTTTGAATTACTGACATATAATGGACATGCATAAACTTAAAACTAAAGTCCTATACAAAATACTAACAGTCAATGTTAAATCTGAATATAATTTTTAAAACTTACAAAATGTACACAACATTGTCTTGAAAGTTACACGTTAAAAGGTTCAACCAAAAGTTACAAAACAAAAGCCAGAGAGAATGGCATGGTGAATTTAAAGCAATATGGAATGATTTAATGAATCTTTCCCATTCTTTTGTATCATGTACTGAGGTTTTTTTTCTCTTTGTGAATTTAAAACATAACTTTTATGCACATTTATTTTTTGATTTAATTAATTCATTGCCATTTGTCTTCCCAAGGATCACAGGCCTTCAACGAGGTGTTCTTCAGCTTTTTGTAAGCAGCTTTTCTGCAGTCTACCACATCCATACATATCCTTTCAGTCTGTCATTCACTGGATGGTTTGTGAGCCTGTTACATTTTACTGCCTGTGGCATTACTCCTGCAACCTTTTCTGTCATTCATGGATTGTAGTTTTGTCATTTTGTTCATTTCACATATTCAGTTTGGTTTCATTGATTCAGTATGGATATTCTGTCTATTTGGTTTTGCTTTCTGGCTATTTCCTCAGCTTTGTTGATAATGCAGCCAAAAAAATGTATGAGTTTACATCTTGTAGTGTATATTTCCAAGTGCAATCTTGCTTGCTATCATTTGTCTCATTCAGTCTTATAATCTTTGTCTTTTCTTTGTACATTTTAAGACCCACTGTGACCTGTCTTCAGGTATTCTCATTTTGTCTTATGACAGGTTATGGTTATGCAACAGAAGAGCCAGGTCACCGGCAAAATGTAGATTCTCATTTCTATTGGCTGATGTTGTTTTCAGACAAAGTCAATAACCATTAAGAAGACACATGGTGACAAGAGGAATTTCTGCCACACTCCAGTTCTTATCACTAAGGGGGGGCTCATCAGTTTCCAAAGTGATTCTCAAACTGTTGAAGACCATTTCATAGCTCACAAATCCAGTCTAAAGTGGTGAATTCAGTTCCAAGTTCTATTTTATTGTTATATGCGATGTGGCGGTCTGGCTGTACAGGATCTGTTTTGTCAAAAACCTGCCTGCTCCTCTTTCAATAACACTGGCTAACAAAAAAAAAAATTTTTTTTTCCTTTCTCTAACATTTCTATGTTTTTCTGGTCAATTTTAGTGCGCTGTTTTTAAATCTGCAAACCGTTTTTCTCCATCAGGTTGGGATCTCTAGAAATACGCAATTGAAGTTTTTTAACAACGCATACAGTATTACAACATCATTCGTACATGAAGTATAACAGTTATGTAGGCTTGAATTTCTTTGCAGTTGACTTTGGTCGGTGAATGGCATGTGGTACATCGCGATGAAGCATCCAACAATAACCGGCAAGCATGGTCACACTCCACCGTCCTTGATAACGTGACTCCATTACGGCGATATCTTGATGGAATCGTTCTCCATGTTCATCGCTGACTTCGCCAAGGTTGTCAGGGAAAACGTCAAGATGCGAATTGAGCAAATGGAATTTGAGGGACATGTTACAGCCCATAATTCTGTATGCACTGCTTAACAATATGCACATAGTCGACAGATTTGTGATTTCCCAGAAAGTTATCGACGATCGATTTGAATGCCATCCATGTGCGAAGTTCACTACCATGTAACAAGTTCTCGAATTGTTTGTCTGCAATAACTTTCCTAATCTGAGGTCCTACAAAGATACCTTCCTTTATCTTTGCATCGCTAACTTGCGGAAACTTTTCTCGAAGATAAGGGAAAGCTTTGCTCGTTTTATCTAACGCTTTTATGAAATTCTTCATGAGCCCCAACTTTATATGTAATGGTGGTAAAATGATGCTGTCTTTGTTAACTAATGGCTCGTGTATTACATTTTTATGCCCGAGCTGCATACGATCCCTGATAGGCCACACCTTTCTTGCATAATGTTCCTGTCTGTTGCGGCTGTCCCATTCACATAGGAAGCAACAAAATTTAGTATACCCAGTCTGCATGCCCGTGAGAATTGCAATGACTTTTAGGTCTCCACAAATCTGCCATTGGTAGTCATTGTACTTTATTTTTGCCAAAAGTATAGCCATATTGTCATAAGTTTCTTTCATATGAACAGAGTAGGCGACTGGAATTGATGAAAATAAATTTCCTTTATGCAATAACACGGCTTTTAGACTAGTCTTGGAAGAGTCGATGAAAAGTCGCCATTCGTTGACTATGTGCTCATGACCGAGGTGCACCATTAGACCGTTTACATCTTTGCAATAGAAAATGTCATCATCCATCTCAAAGTATTGAACAAGTTCTCTGTGTCTATGACGAAATTTAGATATCGGAGTATTGGGCGCTAAAAGATTCCATTCTTTGAGTCGCGAACCGAGTAATTCCGCTTGTCCTTTGGTAAGAGCGAGATCACGTATTAGATCTGAAAGTTCTGAATGGTTAATTAAGTGAACACCATCATTCACTGGTATATAATCCGAGTCAGAATTAGTTTCTAAAGCAGGTAAACTATCACTTTCTGATGGTTCATTCACGCCCAATAGATATTGTTCTGGTGGAACTGGGATCGGACACGTGATTGGATCATGAGGCACTGGTTTTGAAACCGATTCAATATTTGGATAAACCACAGACTTTCTAGTTTTAAAAGTGAAACCATGGATATTTGTCAAGCAGAAGTAACAATCAGTAGCGTGATTTGTCGGTTCACGCCATATTACTGGCACTCCAAAAGGCATCGACTTATGCTTCGGCGATTTTCGTAACCAACCTGCCAATGTATTTGCACAAGTCGAACAAACTGCATTTGGCTTCCAAGATTTATTTGCATCATCAACTTTTGAATCGAAATAAAGTTCATTTGCTTTCTTTAGTAATGGTGTAAAGTTATTCTGGTGAACATGATCGGTAAAATATCCGCACATGTAACAGAACAGATCAGAAGCCATATTTCGCTCAGAATTATTTCAAAATACAGTAACTATTTGAAAAATAGCGTAACATATGTCATGCATCTTTTAGCAGTATAAAAAGTAGAATTATTTTGCATTTTATTAATTTTTAATGTTATATAGTAAAAATGAAACGGAGCAAATAACGGTTTCCCAAAAATATATTTATTCACAAATATCTTAAGAACCCGATGTAATAGAGATAAACGGATTTCAAATTTGAAATCAGCGCAAGAAACTGACCTAAGAACACTTATTCTTATATAAGAAAGAAAAATGTTGTTTGTCAGTGTAATCAGTCTTTGGCTTCTTTTAATCTTTCACGGATGATCCTGTTTAATATTTTTCCTTATACTACCAAGAGTATATTCTTCTGAAATTCATGTACTCTTTCAAACTTCCCTTCTTTGGTAACTTGACCAGATATCCTTTCTTCCTGTATGCTGGAATTTTATTCTTTCTCAAATTTCCTATGTAGTTTTCAGTGACAGCTTTGATGGCCTCTGCTGGAATGGCATTTGAGGCAGCAGCTGTTCTGTCTTTTAGAAACCTTATGGCTGTGTTTCTTCCTTCTGTGGTTTTTCACAAGTAACTTGTAACTCCTTGTCTGCTGGGGGAATACTGTGGGTATGGCTTATTTAGAAGTTCCTTGAAATGTTCCATGCATCTGTTCAATTGCACTTTTATACTGTTAAGCAGATTTCCATTCTTGTCCTTAGTAAGGATATTTGGTTGCTTATATTTTCTTGTTAGTTTCTTTGAATTGCCGTACATGTCCCTCATCTTTCCTTTGGCTGCAGCTTCCTCTCCTTCTCCTGTCAGCTCATTAGTATATATCCTGTTGTTGATAATGATGCTTTCTTTTTAAATCAGCTTTTATGTTTTGTCTTTCCTTTATCTTATTAATGGTTTCTGTTGTTATCCGTGCTTGTCAACATCCACAAAACGTCTCCACGTCTCATTCCATATAATTTTTTATCTCTTGCCAGTGGTCTTCCATATTTGGTATGTCATCTAGTTGTTGGAGCACTTGGTACATTTTTGATATAATTATATTTTTCTTTTGTTTCTTAATTTCTGAGATATCCCATATTAGACTGTTGTCTGTAGCTATGTCGTGTTGTTTAACTTCTGAGTTCCATCTTTATTGTAGCTAACAAATGATGATGATCTGATGTCACATTTGTTGCCTTCAGTCACGACACGACGGCACTGGACATAAATCCAGCAACCTGGGAGGATGAAGCTGCTGATGCTTCCTACGGCGCCACCTCAGATTGGGCGAAAAGAAGCTCTCAGAGCAAGCAGAAGTGAGAAGAACATGCAGAAAGGAACACCAGGACAAAAAGCAGCAGAGGGCTATCACCTCAGCGGCGCATTCCCATAGTAGGGGGCTACTACTACTCCACATCATACAGCTACTTGTCTCACAGTCGCAATGTTATAAATTATGTTACACAGTTTCAGTGTTATAAATTACAAGGGGATTGACATAAGTCTTGGGCCTGACCATGAAGGAGTCACAGGAGGAAAATGAAACTTGGCACATTTAAAGTTCATCATATTTGCACTGAATGTGTGAAGTACGCGTTTGTTTCTTCAATGGGTTTTCCCGCTACGGTGCACGGCGCAATGTACCCTATTGACCGGATCTGCTGCTCCAAAGATTTGACAAAACAATGGAAAAGAAGGAGGCCAGAGCAGTGATAAAATTTCTGATGTTTCAGGGAAAAACACCTACAGAAATAAACAGGGAGATGGAACCAGTGTTTCTTGAGTCTTGTCCTTCATATACTTCGGTAAAAAACTGGTGTCAACAGTTTAAGTGCAGCCGCTCAAATGTTGCTGATCTGCCAAGATCTGGTAGACCAGCTTCAGAGTGCAACGATGAAAATGCAACAAGAGTGAAGAAAATCATTGACCAGGATCGAAAAATGACAATTGTGGAGATAGCTAGTAGAGTAAAACTAAATGAAAGAACAGTTTATAGAATTTTACACAACAGAGTGAACATGAGAAAAGTGTGTGCACGCTGGGTTCCGCGACTGTTGACATGTGAACAGAAGCAAACGAGGGTAAATTGCTGTCAACAGTTGCTCAAAAAGTGTCAGTCAAAAAATTTTTTGGAGACCATGGTGACAGTAGACGAGACTTGTGTACACCATTATGACCCCGAATCCAAAATTGCCAGCATGCAATGGAAAACCCCGGGCTCCCCAACACCTGTCAAGCCGAGAGTGCAGAAATCTGCAGGAAAAGTGATGCTGACTGTTTTTTGGGACGGCAAAGGTGTCCTTTTGAAAGATTATCTGCCTCGTGGCAACACAGTTAATGGACAGTACTATGCAGATGTTCTCACCAAACTAAGAAAGGTTGTGATCAGGAAACGAGGGATAACGCGCACTCAAAATCTTCCTTTGCTTCAAGACAACGCGCCCTCTCACAAAGCATGGCTTGTGTAGCTAGCAGCCAACGATTTGAATATTGAAATTCTTCCACACCCACCATATTCTCCAGATTTGGCTCCATCAGACTTTTTTCTATTCCCAAATCTTAAAAAACAGCTAAAAGGAAATCATTTTGACAGCGTTGAAGAGGTTATACTGGCATGTGATGACTGGTTTAGATTGAAAAATAGGGTGTTCTACTCCCAAGGTCTTTTCAAGGTCAAGCAGGGATGGCAGAAGTGTGTCAATTCAGACGGTGGCTTTATTGAAAAGGAATAAACACTATACAAAATTTCAGCTCTCTGTGACATGTCCTTCGTGGTCAGGCCCAAGACTTATGTCAATCCCCTTGTATGTTACACAGTTTCAGTGTTATAAATTATGTTACACAGTTTCAGTGTTATAAATTATGTTAACCTACTCATCAAATAGATAGTGAAATAATGGTTCATCCGTTTCTGGATTGTAAGGTTGAAAGCGTTTATGTATTTCCATCTCTTTGTCGTGGTAGACTTCCAGTTGTGGCAGTTCTAACAGACTGTTTTTAAATCTGAAAAAAATAAACAATTATAAGAGACTTTTTAAACCTGGAAAAAAATGTTAAAAGACGTCCTGTTAAATATTTTATAGACTAAACATTAATAATGCCCAGTGTAGTGTCTTGTGGTCTCTGGGGGAGACAAAGAAGTAAAGTAAATATTGCTTTCTCGGGCATACCGTAAGAGGCCATTAATACTAGGTTGTGCAAAGGGCTTGCAACGTCATCCTGTAAAATAGCATTACACACAGAAACCCACCACCACAAGAACACACGAATGAGTTGATGTACGCTTCCTGCAAGGGGGATAAGTTGTAGAGGTGGCACCAGGTCTTTTATATTTGGACATGCGCCCTAATATAATCGACTAGGTTGATCGGGGTGCGCCTCACCTAAACGAGGAAAATTTTATTTTAAAAAAAAGGTGGCACCATGCTCCTTAATGAACACAAAGGGAGAATGATGGTAGTGAAAAGTTTTTGTTGTTGTTGATCAGAATTGACATCATTGCACTCTGGGTAAACCCATAGGTGCTCAGTCTCCCTCAGTATATGTCAAAGGGTATGAATGATAACTGTTCCTGTTTCGCGCTGGTTTTATACATGACGGCTGATTCCTCTCATACGTTCATCCAGCCATGCTAGTCTTACGTGTGATGGCAAATTCCAGCAATCTGAGCCTTGTTGATTCATCTATTGCAGTGTTGTTCTCTAATAGGCGATCATTAATTAAAGTGAAAAGTTCATGATAGATAGCAACTGAAAAGTATTAATCATCGTCATTAATATTTTCATTATTGTAACGTAGAAAAAAAATTAAACCATTAACAAATACAACTGTGTAGATCAAACGTAGTTAAACGCGAAAAAAAAGGAAGCTTTGCGAAGACATTGTCTTCTGGTAAGATTTAAAAACAATTTTCTTCACTTTAAATATACACGAATTTCTCTTATTAAATACTATCACTAAACATAGCCGGCTTTAGGAAGTGTGGGCTCAGTTTGATTGAACAGCTTCTACTGGGCCTAGGCAGGGGTGATTTAAAAAGTAAAACCGTACGTTAAAAAATATTGCTTCGTTCATGTATTGTTCATTTGCAGTCAGTGGTTATACATACATATATATCTAGTGCAGACTGTGAAGTGGAATGTCTGCTTGACACCTAGTTTGCATAGAAAAACTTGGGTACTCAGAGTCAATTTCTTACTCCTTTCACGAACATAAACTTATATTTAGAGAAATTTTCCTCGAGAGCTATTGAGTTATCTGTTTATATTATCTACTACTTATAGGAGACTAGTAATTACTTATCTCCGCTTCGCCACAATTAGTGAGCGAATCACAAGACATACTTAAACGGGCCACCATAACGCCACATGCTGCCATATAGAAGAGTGCTGGTGATGCAAGCGTTATATACAACAGCTTTGGTCTTCATTGTGAGTCTGGAGTTTCCCCAAACGCGTTGTGAGGCTGGCAAAGATGGTTGCAGCTTTGCCAATATGGCTGTCAATTTCCGTATCCAGGGAGAGAGAGAGAGAGAGTTTGTCGTTGATGGTAGACCCCTGGTATGTGAAGTGGTGCACCACTGCCAATTCATAGTTATCGATAGTAATAACTCGTGCAACATCCACATTATGACTCAGCACATTTGTTATTTGTTTTCTTAAGACTTATTGTGAGACCACGGTCCTTGCATGCTTGAGAGAAGCGATTAATCAAGCTCTGGAGCATCTGTTGAATTTGAGGGACGATTGCAGCGTTGTCGGCGAACAAGTATCTTATAGTGACCCTTCTGATTTTCGTTTTTGCCTTCAGTCTTGCGAGGTTAAACAGTCGGCCATCTGACCTAGGGTGAAGGATTATTCCTTCAGTTGCATCTCCGAAAGGATGATTCAAGAGCAAGGTAAAGGTGAAATACTATATGTAAAGATGATGAATTAAAAAGCAGCCTTTTCAAAATAAGCCTTTATCATCGCGTAAATAAACATTAAAAGCTACGGTTGCAATGAATAATAACTCCTCAATAATGAAATTTTTATTATGAGACATAAATTATAGGTTGAATCATACTTTAGTATACGGTACGTTCGGCTATCGTGTCGCAAACAGGGTTGGGGTTATATGTTTATATTTGTTCAATTTAGAATGAGATTTGCAGTAATGTAGTAAACTGGATCGCTCCTAGGCCCATATCCGGAGTTATGTAGGGAAGTCGTACTAATTACCCATGTTCACGAAGCGAAATTTTTGTAGTACCTAGCTGGCACGGTGGATAGTCACGATTCACTCTGGCAGCGAGGCTGTGTTGTCGTTCAGATGGTCCTGGCTACGAGTCTCCGGTGAGCCAATCACTTCAGTTGTTTTTCAGTTGTCTAGTTTTCTCCTGTTTTATTTTCTCACGAGTGCCTGAAACATACCTTTCCTCATCCAAGAGTTTTATCAAGCGCAGATACAGGCACAAGTGGGAAGAAGAGCATCCAGGCCACACAAAAAATGATCCGTATTACCAGCTCAACAGAAGTGAACAAGTGGTAATCTTCAGACTTCGCACAGGTCATAACAGATTGAGATACCATCTATTCAACAAACTAAAGATAGGAACTACTGATGAGTGTGACTGTGGCACCGATAAAATGACTGCCGAACATCTGCTTCAAAGGTGCCCAACATATGAGGAACAGAGAAAACGCATATGGCCATCACTTTAATCAGTACTTGTTTTGAATGAACAGCAGTGCGAAGTGAACAATTACTGCAATCAAATACAATGTCCTTGAACAAATAAAAAATAAGGAAGTGTTTTTTTAACTTGTCCATATATTACTACAGTAAAATAAAATGTTATATCAGTACCATTCCTGGAGAAAATCTACGGAGATATCAACAGCCTCAGGCTGACCACTGCTTTCTTTGAACTTATTCAAGTTGACATCTGAGGGCGAACGAAGAAGAAGATATGTATTATTTATTTACTGTTTACAGGCCTCGTGTTTCCCTTTTTTTAAAATTTAAATTGAAGACATTTAAGAGTGCCATGAAGTGATTTTAAGGAGAATGCGGTTACGGGTTCAGCGTTAGGATTTTGGGTTAAACAGGAAAATATCATAACCCTGCTTGCGACCAAAAAAAAAAAGTAAAGCGTGATTCAAGCAAATTGTTTAGTACAGTTATGTTACATCTATTATACTAAATAAATATTAGACAAACATAAAGGTATGTTTTCAGGCACTCGTAAGAAATAAAGAAGTAGAAAACTAGACAACAGAAAAACAACAGACGTGAGTGGCTTACCCAGGACTCGAACCCAGGACCTTCCGTGCGACAACCCCGCCTAGCTATGCAAGCAAATCACACTATCCTCCCTGCCATCTAGGCATCACCATAAATGATGCTTCGATGACAGGTCATTAGTGCGACCCGCAACACATAACACCGGAAATTTACCATGGGCAGTCCAGCCTATTAATGACGCAATCACTTCTGTTGTTCCCCTGTCTGCCTTTATGTTTGTCTAATATTTATTTACTGTTTACAGGCCTCGGGTTTCCCTTCCTTATGTGTTATAAATGTTTATACAATACCAAAACCTACCCTCTGTCCTGTACTTACTGTTCTTAGTCTTCTATCATTTACTAGACACAGTATTAAGGTCTTTGTCTTGTGTAGTCTGACCTATACTGTATGATATATTGCTAGTAAGAAAAGAAATGGAGACTAGAGGCATCCCTGTCTATCTCCCGTTCTAATCCTAAACGGTTCTGTAAGTTGTCCTTCATGAAGGACTCTGCATGTCATGTCTTCATAGGTCTTCTTTATTAAGTTAATGATCTTCATGGGAACTCCATAATGCCCCAAGAAACATCAAAAGAGACAAGATGAAATATATTGATGATTTGGCAAGGGAAGCAGAGGAAGCTGCAGCCAAAGGAAATATGAGGGACCTGTACAACAACACAAAGAAGCTAACAGGGAAATATAAGCAAGCAAATGGCCTCATAAAAGATAAGAATGGAAAATTGTTTAGTAATATACAAGAAAAAATGAAGAGATGGACAGAACATTTTGAGGAACTTCTCAATAGACCATCTCCAACTAATCCCCCAGGCATCCAGCCAGCAGAAGAGGAGCTACAAATTAGCTTTGAACGACCAAGTAGAGAAGGAATAAAGAAAGCCATAAAGCTTCTGAAAGATGGAAAAGCAGCTGGTCCAGATTGCATTCCAGCAGAGGCCATCAAAACAGATATTGATACCTCTACAGAGATATTATACAAACAACTTGGCAAAGTCTGGGAGAGAGAGGAAATACCAGCAGAATGGAAGGAAGGTTATCTGGTCAAGTTGCCTAAGAAGGGAAATTTACAAGAGTGCACAAATTATAGAGGAATAATGTTACTATAAAATGACTCAGGATGGTGACACAACAAGAGAAATCCATACTAGAATTGCTTTGGCAGCTAGCGCCTTCAATAGATTATCTAACATTTGGAAATTACGACCATTGAATATACATACCAAGCTTCGTCTGTTTAATTCAAATGTTATCTCAGTGTTAACATACGGCTGTGAGAGTTGGAAAATAACAAAATCATTGGAGAACAAGCTGAATACATTCGAGAACAAATGTCTTAGAAAACTCATGAACATCAGTTGGAAAGAATTCAAGACTAATCGACAAATAAGAGAAGACTCTAGGCAGAAATATGTCTCCGACTATATAAGGAAAAGACGATGGTCATATATCGGTCATGTCCTACGAATGCAAAACAACAGAATACCACTACAGGCGCTCACTTGGGTTCCTGAGGGTAAGAGGAAAAAAGGAAGACCAAAAGAAACACTCAGAAGAACAATAATAAGAGAAGGAAGAACGTTGGGCCTAAATAATGTGCAAGAGCTAAGAGGAGTGGCGTCACAACGAACAACCTGGAGAGCACTGGTTTCTGCCTTATGCGCCGTGTTTGGTGCTTAAAGAATTTATTATTATTATTATTAATGTTACTATCAGTGCCAGCAAAAGTATTAAACCTTTATGTTTGTCTAATATTTATGTACTGTTTACAGGCCTCGGGTTTCCCTTCCTTATGTGTTATATCTATTAATTATACTACCTTGACAACCCGTACAGCCAACACTCCACTATTTTGGGTTGTCCTAGTTTGTTCCCTTCACTGTCTGTCACAAGTTCGACCTTGACCTGTCGTCTCTCGTACCAGTTGGGATGACCCTCGAACCAGTCTATGTGCTTCAGCGTTTCGTCATTTATAAGGTAGAGTTCTCCCTTGATTCTCTGCCACGAAATGTTAAGATAGAACAGTTGCTTTACTTCATATTGCGTGTACGTGTAAATGTATAATAATGATTTGTCTGCATGACTTTTCTTTTTAATCTTCTTGCCTGTCTGTATATGTCTGTTAATACATCCAGGCTATATGAGAAGGGGAAACCAGCAGGGCCATTTGGCCCGTGGATCACATCAGACCTCACCTAATGCGTGATTAGTGCACAAATGATTCTTGCAAAACAATGAGGAGACCTCAAAACAGGGCTGTGGAGTCGGCCAAAATATTTTCTGACTTCTGAAATTTTAGAAGTCCGACTCCGGACTCCAATTATAGATTATTTTTTTAAAAATATAATTAGGTCTAGTCGTATGGCAGAAAAGTATGCACTTATATGGAGTTAAGTGTATCAGTACGGTATATGTGTGAATAAATGACACAACAGATTGAGATACCATCTATTCAACAAGCTAAAGATAGGAACTACCGATCAGTGTAACTGTAGCACTGATAAAATGACTGCTGAACATCTGCTTCAAAGTTGCCCCTTAAATGCGGTACAGAGAAAGCGCATATGGCCGACGCCAGCTCCTTTCGCGGAAAAGCTTTACGGGGATTCAAATAGCCTCAAACTGACTACTGCTTTCTTTGAGAACATTCAAGTGGACGTCTGAGAGTGTACGAAGAAGAAGATTCAAATAATAATACAAACGAAAAATTCAAAAACAGTATTTTAAAAATACGATAATTTTTATTTACAATGAATTGGTTCTTTAAAAAAAGGGATCGCTTCTAATAGGCCTACCTTCATTGCTGGTCTTAAATCGGATTTTATTATTCTGAGGGCAGAAAACAAACATTCCACAGTGGCTTGATGGGTGGTAACGCAATGGCAGTCAAAGCAGCACTGTGAATGATCCCATGGTAGCAGGATATTGCATGTTGTGTGCTCAATTTAGGAGTACGGTGTAATTTCTCAACCTCTTTCAGTGCTAGATAATGTAATTTTAGAGCGGGATTTGCAGAACTATTGCTCATTCTAATTTATATAGCAGAAGACTTGTTTTTAACTCACTATTAAAAAAAAAAAAAAACTTCACTGGGTACTTTTTACTCCCGTTGCTTAAAATTTACTAAGTTAATGATAAACAACTACTTTGAATTTTTTTTCAATTTTTTAAAGCCGCGCCCCCCCTTCCCTTCAACCTTGCATGGATCAAACGTTAATCTACCTGGATTTAAGTCTCGTAATATTCGGAGTTGGGACACTTTTTACCGACTCCATAGCTCTGCCTCAAAATATAAAATGTCCAAGCCTCACTTGATCTCTAATGGGGCCTGTATCCATCCACTTCGTTCATCTATTTATCCATCCATTCATTCGCCTATCTATGTATACATCTGCCCATCCATTCGTTTAACAATCTACCCGTCTATTTTTCAGTGGACTCTATACGTTCATCCATCCTTCCTATGTCTGTCTATCAGTCAGTCATTTTCTCACTGTTTATTTGTGGGCCAGTCAGTCATTATCTGTCTGTCTGTCTGTGTATTAGTCATTACCTTTCTCTGTGACAGTCTGTACGGATTCATCTGTGTCTATGTTATAGTTTAACAGTTTACATTTAGTCCATTTATATAAGCCAGATATTGTTCGATTACGAAAGCTATCAGCGAATCATTTATAACGTAAAAACATTCCGCGAAAATATTTTTTGGAAACGCAACGATAATTCTCAGACAGAGAACATTTACTACACATTTCCATTAAATGGCTCTTGGATTACTCTTGAACTTTTTATACAGGCTACAATATGTGAACAGTCAGCAACGATCAATGCAGTCATCAATCAATCTGCCTTGAAGGGACAAATCCCGACAGCCTCACTCAGCTATAGAAAGTGGAACCACATGTTATAAGTAAAGGGGCTCTAGGGACCGTGGGTCCACTAGGATAAGCGAAAAAAAAAACCCGTTGAAGTGACAGTTTGGTTAAAACAGTGAGTCTTCATTGCATTAGGAATTATATGATGATCAAAAGAAATCAAGCCCAACACATAGGTCAGAATCTTCAATTAAAATGTCAAATTATTTCTATTGTATGGCTATGAAACATGGACAACAATAAACAACAACAACAACAACCAAGAGGACACAGAGTTTCAAAAATTGGTGCTTGGGTAGAATAGAAGATTTTACATGGTGCCAAAATGTCATCAATGTGGAACTTACTTACTTAGTCATAACTTTTCTACTGTGAGGTGTAGAGGTTTGGAGGAGGGAGCGCCATACTATCCTATCGGTTGTCTTCCTTCTGGCCTGATTCAAATCTAGTCCCCAGTCCTTCATAGATTGTCTAATGTTGTCCTCTCAGCGGACTCTGGGTCGTCCTGGAAGTCTGGATCCCTGGCTCTTAGTTTCCGATACTTGTCGTGGTAGCCGATCTTCTTACAAGACGTGGCTAAACCATCGTAGTTGGTACTGTTCTACTTGAGTCTGCAGTGGCTGGGTTTTGAGGCCTTGTCTTATCGTCGGGGTGCGGACCATATCTCTTCTTGTTACCTCAACCACCTTCCTCAGATACCTCATTTCTGAGATTTGTAGCTGGCTCTGATGTGTTGTAGTCATTGTCCATGACTCGCATCCATAAGTCAAGACTGGAATATAGGTCGAGCGGTAAACAGCCATCTTCGTCTTCTTGCTAACTTCTCTTTCGCTGAGGTTTCATCTATTTATGGCCTGAAAAAGTCTGACAGTTGCTGCGTTTCGGGAAGCTATCTCTTCTTTGATGCCTCCATTCCAGTCAATAACAGCTCTGAGATATTTATACTGGTTGACCTGCTCCGGGACTTGTTCTCCCAGCTTAATCTGATGCCACTGTGGAACTGATGACAAAAATCAGACACGTGCCAGTGGAGCAAGAGATGAGAAGAAGACGCTGGTGATGAATGTGACACATATTGAGGAAGTCTGTGGATGGTATTACAAGACAGTACTTGGTCTGGAATCCGCCTGGTAAGAGAGATAAGGGAGACTAAAAAACACACGGATAATAGAACTAAAGATAGAATTGAAAGATATGAGAAACACGTAGAAAAATCTGGCAGTGATGGAACTGGACGGGGAGGACTTGGTATAAGTTTGTTGACGGACTATGCTCTGGCGGAGCTGAAGGGCACTGACCATGATGGTGATGTATCTACAGAAAGTTAAGGTTGTATTTGAAACTCAGAAGGTTCCAAACACAAAGAAGCCTCCAACAAGAGAATGTTGCGAAAGGTAACTGATAATCACCACAGTACGGTAGCAGAAGAAAAGACTCGTAAAGAGGGGACACAATTATATATCATCATTATTTCCCTTTCCGCTACTATCAGAGTATGTAGTCGCCCTTGCAGCTGGCCCTCTTGTAAAAAGCCTGTATCAAAGCGTGTATGTGCTTTACAGCGCTGGGATTCTGTAGAAATGTGTTTTACATAACGACGTTGACAGTCCCATGTAAACCTCATATTGGCCAGCTCTTACGACATGCCTCAGGGTGCAGTATTCATATTCTATCTTTGTCTCACCCGAGACCCCAGGGGAACTACACGGCTGAGAGAAGAAGGGAAGTCCTGTGCCGACAAAATAAGGATTATTGTGCCTCTTTTATGTAGTTCAAGTTAAGGCTATTCTTTTCGCAAACCGACTTCTCAGCAGTATTATTCGCTTTGGGGTGGGAGTGACTAAGAGGTATGGCGTCCGCCACTAATTCTAAAGGTACCGGGTTCGGTTCCCAGTACAGGGAATATATGTGATGGACATTTTTTTTCTGAATCAGTAGATCCTAATGATGTCATACCCACCCCCCCCCCCCCCCCCACACCCCGATCTCATGGTTAGTGAGATAGGATGCCTTACCTTCTCATATAACGGCGAAAAAATAGGAGGTTCCGTGTGCAGGTTGTGCACGTTAAAAATCCCTCGGCAGTTGGAAATCGTAAAGTGTAGGCCAAACGGCCTCTGCCCTGGCAAAATGTCAAAATTAGGAAAACCTATCCTCAACAAAAAATATTTATAGAATATGTGATTCCTGTATACACACATTGGGATCCTCGCCGTTGTTACGGAGTTCGTGCACTGTGCTGAGATCCTCCTTGTGTGATCTAAGGGAGGAGATCGGAGCACTGATGCAGTTGTCTGTGTGCAATGAAGATGGTAATTAAAAACAAACCAAACCAAACCAAACCAAACCAGTTATTCGCTTTTCTGGTCTTTTCTATGTTGTTAGATTTCTTGAGAATTTTTTATTTTTAAGAAAGCCACACGCAGCAAAATCAAGTATTGACAGCCAGAACCCCCCCCCCCCCCCCCCCCCCCCCCCCCCCTTCTCTCTCCCCCCCACCCCCACGCACTCCCTCCAAATGACAGGATACCACAGAATGAAAATACTGTAACTAGCAAAGCGTTAGAGGCCGATGCTTGAGAAATGGCACGATAGACAATCTCCAAGTCGAGGAAGGTATCTGAAGAGAAAGAAAAACGAAAGCATACTCACATGCCCAAAGCCTTCTTTATACAGCAGGAATGGAATATTGAACGGCGTTGTTACAATGAGTGGAAATCGTGACACAGTTCTCGCTTGCCCTACAAAGATAGACCCTTCCGGGCCTTTAGCAAAGAGCTGCTTGTGGTTCGCTTCCCCAGTTTTCAGGGTTCCGTACATAAATACCAGGGTCTGATTCTTCTCCATTTTGACAGATTTTTTGTAACCTGAAAAAAGTACAGGAAGCGTAAAGAAAATGTGTACACCCATTAAAAACACGCGCACACGCACACTGACTGATTGCTTGATATTAACAATTAAGCAAATAATGAAGCAAAACTGAGCCATGTGAGTGGTAATTAAATAAATATAAGTAATTAACAGACATACGTTGGACAGAAAAGAGGTCACCAGACAACAGAAAAGAAATTTAAGTGATGTTCTCACCGGGAATCGAACAAACAACGATCCAAAGGGCGCCATCACCTTGCTGTGAAAGTAAAGCGTGAGAAGGACGCACAGACGTGGTGCTAAATTGACAGTGCGTCCTTTCACGATGTACTTTCACCGTCTGCATGTCCTTTGTTCGATTCCCGGTAAGCCTATCACTTATATTTCTTTTCTATTGTCTAGTGTCCTACCTTGTGTTCAACGAGTGCCTGTTCGTTACCTTTATTTATTTAATAACTAGTGTAAACGACCGTCATAAGACGGGAATTAAATTCAAAAGCACCAATACCTAACGGCAACAAAAGTATTAAAAAAAAACAACAACTGTGTATCACCACAGTACATGAATTACGTAGCAGCAGCGAAGATCCTAATGTGTATATACGTGATCACTTACTTACTTACTTAGTCGTTCCCCTTCTACCGTGAGGTGTAGAGGTTTGGAAGAGAGAGCGCCAGACTATCCTATCGGCTGTCTTCCTCCTGGCCTGGTTCCATTCTAGTCCTTGGTCCTTCAAAGATTGTCTAATGTTGTCCTCCCAGCGGACTCTGGGTCGTCCTGGAGGTCTGGATCCTTGGCTCTTTGTTTCCCATGCTTGTCGTGGTAGCCGATCTTCTCCCATTCTGCAGACATGGCCAAACCATCTTAGTTGGGACTGTTCTACTTGGGTCTGCAGGGGGTGGGATTTTAGGCCTTGACGTATCGTCTGGTTGCGTACCATGTCTCTTCTTGTTACTTCAACCACCTTCCTCAGATACCTCATTTCTGAGGTTTGGATCTGGCTTTTGTGGGTTGTAGTCATTGCCCATGACTCGCATCCATATGTCAAGACTGGGACATGGGTGGAGCGGTATACAGCCATCTTCGTTTTCTTACCAACCTCTCTCTTGCTGAGGAATCCTCGATTTATGGCCTGAAAAAGTCTCCCAGCTGCTGCCTTTCGAGTGGCCAACTCTTCTTTGATGCCTCCCTTTCGGTCAGTAATAGCTCCAAGGTATTTAAAGTGGTCTACCTGCTCCAGGACCTGTTCTCCCAGCTTAATCTGATGTCTTCTTTCTTCTCGTGATATCACCATGGATTTTGTTTTAGAGCTGCTTATGGCCATCCCTCTCTTCTCTAGCTCTTCCTTCCAGACTTGCAGGTTGAATTGGAGATGTGCGTCTGATTTAGCAATCAGGGCAACATCATCAGCAAATGCCGATCACACATTCTATAAATATTTTTGTGCACACCTTCATTTGCGCATTCTTCTTTGGTAAGTGTTACTATTTTCGGGAGAGTACATATAAGGGAAACAATACAATTAATGTCTAACTTACAACCAAAGTTGCTTCCCTTAGCGTTATGTACTGACAGAAAAAGCTGGGATTTTATATATAGGATTAAGCGGTGCAATTCATCCCATGCGGAACACATAAGTTCACGCTAAACCCTTCTATCCTGTGCCATCCCTTCAAAACTCTTCTGTATGCCTTTCATTTCTGTTTATATTTCCATTTTCCATACATAATTTGACTCCCTGTATTTGCATTTCCTCTGGGAATTTCAGATAAAGAACTGTCTTGTAATGTTCTCTATATATAATGCAAAAACAAGAATCTTCAACGTAAGTGTCAGGGAAGTCCTAATGTATGGCTCTGAAAGATACATTGCTGATATGTTAAATGTTTAATAACAAAATAAAAATTTTAAATATATGTTAACACTTCACATTTTGTAAAAGGTAGCAGGCGATTATAAATTATTTTAATCTACAAAAACTGGGCTCAGTTATCAGAGCGCGGGTACTGGGAATTTGAGACTGCTATATTGAGTGTATTTAATTTGTGGACTACAAAAAGGCACCTGACAGTGTACGAAAAGATATTCACTTTGGAAATTGATGAGGCATTATGGAGTTCTAAAGATCATCAATTTAATAAAGAAAACTAATAAAGACATGACATTCAGAGTTCTCCATGAAGGACAACTTACAGAACCGTTTGGGATAAGAACTGGAGAACGACAGGGAAGCCTGTTGTCACTATTTCTCTTCTTACTGACTGGGTTATGAAAACATTAACCTCAGCCAACAGAAATGGAATCTAGTGGAATCTGTCTAAACAGCTTGATGATCTAGATTTTTGCAGACAACTTGCCTCTTCTGTCCCATAACAGTAATCAGATGCAAGACAAAATGAAAATACTCGATGAGAGGTCACAGCAATTGAGTCCCGAAAATACACAGGGAAAAAACAAAGATAATGAGAATAAATTATAACAAGACTGAACATGAAAAAACACCCCTACAAGATGTAGAATCATACTGTACACATATTTTGGTAGCAAGATAGACAAAGTTAGCAGACGCGACAAATGAAATGAAAATAAGAATTAAAGGCAGGAAGAGCTTTCATTGCATACATAGATCAAGAGAAGTCAAGTCCAACATATAAGAATTTGTCTGTCCTATTACATGGCTCTGAAACATGGAGAACAGCGAAAACAACAATCAAAAAGCGACAGGATTCATGAATGGGTGCTTGAGTAGAATAGAAGTATTGAAATGGTGCAGAAAGGTCACCAATGTGCAACTGATGACAAGAACAAGACAATCACCTGTGGAACAAGAAAGGAGAAGAAGACGCTGGCGATGGATATGACATACACTGAGGAAACCTGTTGATAGCACTACAAGGAAGTCCTTCTCCTGGAATCCCCAATGTAAGGGAGGCAGAGTTATCAAAACACACACACACATGGGGAAGAGAATTGGCAGACAGAAATGAAAATGAGGAGAAAGACATGGAAAGCAGTTGAGCTAATGGCAGGAGACAACAGGACGTGGGATAAGTTTGTTGAAGGTCTATGCTGCTTTGGAACTAAAGGGTATCGGTTGATTCATTGATATTGCATACTCTTAAACCGCGGATTCAACACTTAACCGGGAGAAGAATTCCAAGTAGTTACTTTTAGTTCTGTGTGCCCAGCTTTCCTAAGTAAAATCTTCAGACGTGAAGGACAACTTACAGAACCGTTTGGGATAAGAACTGGAGAACGACAGGGAAGCCTGTTGTAACTATTTCTCTTCTTACTGACTGGGTTATGAAAACATTAACCTCAGCCAACAGAAATGGAATCTAGTGGAATCTGTGTAAACAGCTTGATGATCTAGATTTTTGCAGACAACTTGCCTCTTCTGTCCCATAACAGTAATCAGATGCAAGACAAAATGAAAATACTCGATGAGAGGTCACAGCAATTGAGTCCCGAAAATACACAGGGAAAAAACAAAGATAATGAGAATAAATTATAACAAGACTGAACATGGAGATGGTACAATGCTCTTCAGACGTGAATGGAGATGGTACAATGCTCTTCAGACGTGAATGGAGATGGTACAATGCTCTTCAGACGTGAATGGAGATGGTACAATGCTATTATTCTTTGATTTTCTTGCGTGCTCTTTTCTAACACCAGACCAGAAAGTATTTTATATTTCGACATGCACCCTTATACTGTATAACCAATGGACTATGTGTCTATGTTGAACGGGGCGCCCATCGCTAAAACGAAGCAACATTTATTTTTTTAAAAACTCAGTGCACATGTCTGATACTCCTTGTTTATACTCAGTGGCGTCACTAGGGTTGGTGTCACCCAATGTGGTAACTCATGGTGTCAATTTCCCCCCCCCCCCCACTATGGAATTCCTCCCGTACCAGACCATTAAGAATCCTTAGTAATGTTCTTTGTACTAATGTTACTCGTAAATCGTAATTCCCGTATATCACTGAATGTAATGACAATAGTAGTGACATAAACAACTAGCAAAATTAAAATTACACCTTTGAATTACAATATCATACGCACAGCTTAAATGTATTTATATTTACATAGTTTCATGTGGTTAAAGTGAAAATTCGGTAAGAAAACAATAGAATTCGAAGTAAAAACGTAGGTTTATTGATACAGTACATGTAAGCTGGGCTTACGAAAAATGTTTCTGTGGTTATAACTAACAACAGGGATATTTTTATAAAAAATAATAAATTTCTGCTGAAACACTGCACAACAATTTTATAGACAGTCATTTTGGTGTCACCCCCCTCTGATGGTGTCAACCCAGCGTGGTCCGCACCCCCCCGCACACTCCTAGTGACGCCACTGTTTATACTGTGCTTATTTCACATTCTCAATTAGTAATAAATTGGCTACGACGGCAGTCACAACATATTAATGAAGATACCACGGAGCTGACGTCAGCAACGAGTTAAGGTCCAGTGATTCCCAACCAGGGTTCGGTGGAATCCTAAGGTTCCGCTAGGCGTCGTAAGGGGTTCCGCGAGACACACTGAATAAATAAATAAAAATGTGAAGTAATGTGGGAGTTTTTGTCAAGCGATTAATCAATACAGGACTAATTTCCACGCGCGCCATAATTCCTGATTTGTTTGCTCATAAGGACCTGTCCATGTGAGGACACTACTTTGCGCAAGAAGAAAAAAATCTGATAGGCTGCCATGCAATAATATTGCTTTTAAAAAAGAGTCCAAAGGGCTGTGAAAAGGCTGAGACAGAAAGGCGAGTCATGTGCCGACAAGAGAAGGAACATTCGGCAAAACTTTCTAGCGGGTGGGACTCTTTTTGAAGTTCAAGTTAAGAATATATTTTGTTTTAGCCTATCGACATCGCAGTAGAGTTATTCACTTTTCTAGTCTTTTCTATGTTGCTTGATTTAGCGAGAAGTTAAAAAAAAAAAATTAAAAATTAAAGCATAATGATGAGTAACCAAGGCATCTTTTCAAGTAAATATTTTCAAGTAGATCAGTGGGTCTCATTGATTGCACTCATTCACTAACCTTCAACTCTTAAAGAATCAAAGACATTCAACAAATTCTTGCCAATCTTTATTGTCCTGTGCCATCTGTTTCAGGTCTTTACATGTCGTCTTTATCCCTCTAATGTCTATCTCTAGTTGTCGTTTCCATTTGTTCTTTGGTCTCAGCTTATCTACTTCTCTGAATTCCAGAAAAGGGTAGTCTTTTTAACGAGACCGTGGACATGTATGTTTTTTAGTACCTGCCTAAAATCCAGCCATGTAGCAGCAATTCCTTAGGTGGGGTTCCTCGGGTTATTAAAATTTACACTATGGGTTCCACCATAGTAAAAATGATGGGAAACACTGAGTTAAGCCTTCAGTGGGCGGTAGGAAGAGTTGGCACGAACTTATATTTGGACACCTGCTAAAAAGCAGTGTCTTTTCCAGGGTCATCTACCAGATTTTAACTTCTTGCTTCAAGGCTGTGTCCCCACATGCAGAGGTCCATATGTGAAATTCACGTCTATCTTATTTGTCTTATTTTTTTTTTGGGGGGGGGGGGGGGGGGGGGGGGGGGGCGGGGTGGTCAGTCTATTTATATATGTTCTTACTTACAGTCTCGAATTCCGCTACTGTTCTTAGTTGTCGTACTCAAAGCAATACATGTAACAAAAGTATTAGTCCTTACCTTGTGTTCCCATAAGTATATTGATAATGCTCCTCGATGATAAGCGATGTATCACATATGTCCAAGTATCATAGAAGTCTATAGTCAAGTGTTACCAGCATGGCATTAGTAGCTCATGTCATAAAATAGGTTACGGCTATTTTAACCTTCCATAGCTAATCTGATAAAAGGGGAAGAAACAATGGTATGAGTTTGATAATAGCACTTGGCTGAGATTTGGACGCCTTTGTTATCTACAACAAGAAACAAGAACAAAAAAGGTTAGCAAATAAAAAAGCTCTGTACGTTTACATAAGTAACACAAGGTCAAACACACACATATATCTTATATATATATTTTTTCGAAAGTGTGTTTGTTTATTTGGGGTTGGCTCCGACTCTGTTGAAGCTACGGCCATGAAATTTTGCACAGATCTTCATCAGGGGTCAAGGAATGCCAACGTCAACTTGTTTTTTTTTTTTCAAAAATTTTCATACTTGACGCCACACTGTATAACATGTCTAGCCGCCCAATGAAAATATTGATGGCTTCATTGAAATCGGTGTAGTCAGTCTACAAAAGTGATGACGTAATTATATTATGGGAAAGTAGCATTATAAACAAAATGATGACAAACCAGGTGAGATATTAAAAGTTCAGTTTCTTTTTGACTCGGAGAACGCCGGATCTATCTGGTAGTGTGCGTATATATATATATATATATATATATATATATATATATATATATATATATATATATATATATATATATATATATATATATATATATATATATATATATATATATATATATATATATATATATATATATATATATATATATATAGTATGCAACATGCAAAGCACTTGTATATTAAATGAGTTAAAATGCTTGCTTTATTTCGTTATCGTTTTTACAGTTTTAAAAAGATTTCTTTCTTGTTTAACGTTTTTAACTGTATCTGTTGCTATAAAAAAAATTAATTAAAAAAGTGATTTGTTCCACGTACGTGACTTGGTCACTTTTTCAAAGCCTGTCCATATTCCCCATCTTTGTTTCCTATTTGTGACTGTTGCTGATGCAAGGAGATCCAGGAACATGTGACGTACTTCTAGTGTACTGTTCATTTCTAAAGCCCACTCAAATATCAGGGTGGTTTAGCCTCATCTTACACTTATGTACACACTCATGGCATCATCCTCTGGCATAACTTACTAGGCATTAAATCAGCAAGGAAGGAAGGAGAAAGGAAGACTAACCAACTCGTGAGGGGCACAAAGGCACTATGGGAGAAGTGAAGAATGGAGGGTGCCTTAAGAGAGATGGAGAAAGTGGTAGGTAGTCCAGATAAATGGAAGTGTTTACTACTAACGTATATTGTAAGGACTTTTTTTTTTTTGTGTGCCAGAAGAAACACTGACTGTAGTGAAGGCTGAATGATACCCTTGAGACAGATTGAGGATGTGGCAAGTAGTCAAGATGAACGAAAACATTAGACAGCTAACGTATAGATTATGGCGTGGGTTGGGGAGGTGATGAAGGCACGAAAAACTAGCAGACTGGGTGATACCTTAAAAGGAATTGGCAGGCTATCCAGATGTACAGTAGCTTTTGACCACAGACGCAAGACAAGTGTTCAATTGAACCGTTTGACCGAAAGTATAAAGCAAGCCTACTATTCTGTTAACATTTATAATTGCCTGATCTTTCGCAGGACTGTCATCGACTTTTCTCCCCAGCGAGATGTCTTGCGTCACTATTTTGTTAATGCATTAATTGATTCGCTGCCCTTTCATGGGAAACCATCAACGCTTTTTAAAACGAAGTCCCAGAGGAAGTGGTAATATTGATACATCCATCAAACGGTGATTGTAGGTTCGTTGGTTCGTTTTTATCTACAATTTATACGGTTTATTAGTTTAATAAATATATGCAAATAGGGTTAGTAGAAAGTAAAAAGGGATGGTGGTGAAAGACAATTCGCACACATAAATGAAATGTAAAAATTGTCGCGTGTATGTCTCCCCTGCTCTGTAGTAGTGGTCAAACAATGGCCAAACTTGAGTATAATGATGAGGGTCAAGGTTGCCACTCAAGTTCTAGAGATAAACCCAGATTTTCTTCTAAAAAAAACCCAGAAATACCCAGATTATTTTATGCCTCAAATACACGGGATAAACAATGCTTACACAATCTTTTAGTGCAACTTTAACACAAATAAGCTTCATTTTTATTTTATTTTTATTACCAAAAATTCACAATTATATAAAAATGATTTTATTAACACCCCAATATATGAACTCTTGAAAACGAGAAATTTTAACAGTAACATACTTACAGTCACCCGTGTGTTGCCGGGGCCCGAAAGGGGAGCAAAGAATAGTAACACTGCACCCTACCACGCATGTCGTAAAAAGCGACTAAGGAGGGTTTGGGCATGGGGCTGTTTACCCCATCCCGTAAAAACTTCGCACAGTGGGCTGATCACCTGCTTGCCAACCAATCTGATTATGGAAACAGCGATAGATTGTTTGGTCTGTTTTTGTTCCACAAAGACGCCACTAGGCGTGGTGGAAACAGCGATAGATTGATCAATTTGTTGTTGCCCTAAGACGCCACTAGGCGTACTGGCCACATACTGCTTTGCCGGTTGGTGGCTAAGGATGAAAGAAGAAGAAGAAGATACTTACAGTAGTTACATTAACAAAATGTTCCTCAAATCAAATATAAAATGTTAGTTGTAACTTGTTACTGTTGAAAATTGTCACTTGTCAGCGACTCGGCATCCATGTCGACAACTTCTCCTTCGTCAAGATCATGTGCATGAATTGACAACGTGGAATCTTGTTTCATCATCATCATCTCAGCCCGTAACCCGTCATGGGTCGTAGGGGTGCCATGGTGGAAGCATCAGCAGACATGGTCCTCCACTGCTCTCTATCCTCAGCAATGCGTACAAGTGTGGAAAAACCGTGTCCTGCCCATTCTTTGATGTTATCAGCCCAGGATTTTCTCTGCCTTCCTCTTCTCCGTTTACCTTCGACTGTTCCCTGAAGGATCGTTTTCGAAAGGGAGTCATGACGAGTTACATGCCCAAACCAGGTAAGCTTTCGACGTTTCACTATTGACAAAAGTGGTTCTTGGTGGCCTGCATAGGTGTTTATCTTCTCTCTAACATAGACATTTGTTTTGTGCTCTTTATAGCAAATGCGCAAAATTCTTCTATAACATTTATGCTCGAAAGCCTGAATCCTTCGCTCCGTATCTACAGTGAGTGTCCAGCTCTCACACCCATACAAGAGAATAGATAATACAAGTGATTTGTATAATTTGATCTTCACAGGAAAACTGATGTTACTTTTCCAGATCACATTCAACCTTGTCATGGCAGCTGAGGCCATCTCAAGTCTTGTCTTGATTTCTTTACTTGATCTTCCATCACTACATATAGTGGACCCGAGATATTTAATGGTGTTAACTTCTTCTAACGTTTGCCCATTTAACGTAATGTTGGTCGGAAGATGTTTCTTATGGCTATTCACTAATATCTTGCTTTTTTCTATATTAATTTCCATCCCATACGTTCTTGTTACTTTCTCCAGTCTAGAGGTAAGGTCTTGAAGTTCTAATTCTGATCCAGCTATCAGATCAATATCATCAGCAAAACGTAGGTTGCACAGAGGTCGGCCTCCAATCGATATGGTTGATTTATAATCGTAGAGAGCCTCCTGCATAATATGTTCTAGATAAATATTAAAGAGCACTGGGGACAGGATACATCCCTGCCGAACTCCTACAGTTGTTTTGAAAAATTCTCCAATGTCGTTGCTTGCAAAAACAGCACTGCTTGCGTCCTTGTATAGTGCTTCAATGATATCTATGATGTTGGTATCAAAATTGAATTTTCTCATTACTTGCCATAAGCCTTCATGCCAGACTCGATCGAAGGCTTTTTTGTTTGTCGAGTTCCAAAACCTTTGCATATCTCTGCCGACAACGTCATTCACGCACATTTTCAACCACGCTTTTACTAGGACTAAACTTATGACAAACTCCATCTTTGGCAACTGCTTGCTTGGCTAGTATTCGACGAGAAACTGTTTCACACAAAAGCTTGTTGGTTTGTTTAGTTTTAACTAAGTTAACCTTCGAAAACACTATTTCGACGCATGCTGAGGAGTGAGGTAGTGCCATAAGCGTGCACATGAGGTCAGCCTAAACATCAAATTTCTTCTGGTTAATAGCATCTGTTACTTGTTGCAGTCCCAGCCAGAATGCGGGAGGATCCTCATCACCAGATGTCCAAGATCTTTTCGGTACGATACCAGTTCTCGCCATTGATCAGACAGACGATCAAGGCTCTCTTCCGAGACCAAAGACACGTGGAATCTCTTTCTTCAGCTGTGCCTGTAAATCACTTGCAGTCCCCATCATAGTGGCACAGTTGTCTGCAGCAAAACAAATGACGTTACTAAGCGGGATTGCATGCGTGCTCAACAATTTCTTAACAGCTTTTAAACATGCTCAGTGCACAGAATATACATACATTGTAAATGTCAATTGTCAAATATACCCAGATTAATGCAGATTTGGAAGAAAAAAAATACCCAGATACTCAGACGGAAGCAAAAAAAAAAAAAAAACAAACAAACCCAGATCTAGTAAAAAATACCCAGCTGTGGCAACACTGATGAGGGTATTCAAAGGTACCAACCTTCCCTCAAGATTACTCTTAGCCGAGGTATAAATAGACGAATGATGCTTCTAGTTCAGGGAGCTTCATAGAAATTTTAAGAAATGAAGCAAAACAACTGAGATCATCTAAGCTGTCATGAACTTTTTATTTTCCCACCTCTTCTGTGAGGAAAAATAAATTTTCTCGTATTTTTTTTAGCACCCAACTGAAATGATTCAGCAAAATATTACTTCAGTAGTCTGGATGGTTCTGTATTTAAATTAACTGAGTCATTCATGTGCAATTCACTTACTAATAATTAAATCAGCTATCAATTTGTATTTACAGATAATAAATTTAATAATCAATTGTAGTTAACAAAGTTAAAATATGGTTTTTGTGAAACAATAAAGCACTGATGTTTTCATCACTAGAGAATCAGCTTGTGCTTGCTTTAACTTGACTCAGGCGATAAGCTTTTGAGTGAGTTGAACTCTCTCTCTCTCTCTCTCTCTCTCTCTCTCTCTCTCTCTCTCTCTCTCTCTCTCTATATATATATATATATATATATATATATATATATATATATATATATATAAGGGCTGCACCGAATAGTGGTTTTTACTATTCGGCCGAATGCGAATAGAGGCCTTTAACTATTCGGCCGAATACGAATACGAATAATAAGTGAATATTGGGCATAAAAAGTTGTGTTCAATAGATCTACTGACATTTTAATTAATTATACACCGTTACAAAAAATACTGCAAATAGCCATTAATCACTTTTTAAATTGCTGCATGAAACATGCATTGCGTTAAAAAAAACGAGTCTCTCATCATTCTCTGCCAAAAGACAACATCTGTTATCTGAAAACGTGTTGCCGGCAGTGCTGAACAGACGTTCACTTGGGACGCTTGTTGAAGGCACGGCGAGATATCATTGTGCTGGATATTAGCCCTAACAGAGCTGTACATGTTAAGAATAATTATGTCAGTAAATAATTTCCTGCTTGGCATTGTGTATCTCAGCTCCAACAAACCAACCAGAAACATGAAACCGACTTCTTGCATGATAGAATATGGCTGAATGTCTAGTGCCATCATTTTGCCAATGGCTTGATGTACTTTCATTGCCTCTGCACTGTGTATTGCCCACGACTTTGTACACTCTGCCTAGTCAGCTGATGCAACCCGCTACACGCTGAAGTATGCATCGCAAGGCGTGGTGTGTTGAGTTAGTAGCGGGACCAATTGAAACTTAAAGTCAGCCTACTTTTTAGATCCAAAATTATCACACCGCTGGTTGACCTAAATTTACTATTCATATTTGATGGCAGCATACTATTCGGCCGAATACGAATAGTTCAGTTAATGCACTATTCGGCTCCGAATCGAATATTCGGTGCAGCCCTAATATATATATATATATATATAATATATATATATATATATATATATATATATATATATATGCGTGTGTGTGTATGTGTATGTATGTATGTGTGTTTGTATGGGAATCAGCTTGTGAGCACTTGAAAACATGCTATTAAAATGCTGCGCTAACAACGTTTACAAACTCGGACGTGGAGGTCTTCTTTTCAACTTAGGAAGTGTATGATGTTCCTATCTTGTGAATTCTGGTATCCGGACGTACGCTTTGCAAGCTCCTTTCCGATTAGACGCCAAACACGCAATATGTAGACTCAGACTTCTGCAGGACTGAAGACACAAAAGTGTTTCATAAGTTTCACATCTAATATCAATAGTTGACTTCCTTTTAGCACATTTCTTACTATGGCTTCTTCCTAGCTGATCACTCTGTTTTTAATTCTCTTATTATGATATATGACATGAGGCGTACATGACAGATGTTAAATATATTTAGAATGAAAGTGTATGCTCATGTAAGTATGTAATTACGATCTAACAATCTAGACGAAGGTGAAGTATATAACTAAGAATTACTTATTATCATAGAGGAAAAGTCTTTGATTTGATTAACAATTAACAAATAGAAGTAATGGAAAAACAGTCTTTTGTACAGTTAGCTATGAGGCTAAGCGGAAAAAGAAATCTTAAATAATTAAAATAAGAAAAATTAATATTAATTATTTAAAAAATTTATTAGTCTCCTTTTCCCTTTGCAAATTCCATAAGAACACTGTATAGGATTAAATTCCACAAGTATGAATATTATAAATGTACACAGAAATGAAATGGAACAGGCTGTGAACAGGTTAAGCTCGGGGAAACTTCTGATCCGTGATGTTGGTAAAACCGTACTGACTTCTGGTGAACGTGTCGTTATATTTCTGTTTTCGTTTGGAGGCTCGAGTAAAGTCCCATTGCGTCGCTTTGTTGGCGCTGGCGGCTTCCTTTAATCTCTTTCATTGTCCCGATGGACAAGGATGAAAGAGCAAAAACGGGAGAGAAATAAAATAAGAACGATGATGAAAATGGTACAGGGGGATAAAGCCTATTAACACTTTATCACAACAATTGTATCACCTTAACTGCTGTGAGCCCGTGTTGTTGTAGGATATCTGTGATGTTGTTTATCCATCTGCCTCCTGGTCTTCCCCATTCTCTGAAACCAAATCTTCTGCTGTTTTAGGCACGTAGTTGTAGTGTATCGGGCTCCATTCTCACGAGATGCTAAAACCGCTTCATTTGTTAGTCTCTCTATATATTTGATGCAGGATGTATTTCCTAACATTTTTCTCATGTCATAATTTCTCATTCTGTCTCTCCTGGTAACATTAATGGCTTTTTGTAAGCACCTTATCTCACAGGATGTGATTTTCCTCATGTGTGCTTGGGTCAGGACCATTTATTGCAAATACACCATGAGAATTTTAACTATCCAGAATCAACGCGGGCGCTACATAGATCGTGCTCTGTCGTCGATACCTGCAGCAAATGAAATGAGGAAATACAAATGCAGAAGGAGAGGTAGGAGAGAGAAGAGGAGAGAGAGAGAAAAAGAAGGACAGGAAAGAGAAAGTTAAGAAAGAAAGCAGATCGCCTCTCGATGAAATATGTTCGTTTAGGATACTGGAAAGGTCGAAGTGCCAATCAACGGGCAGCCATTATACAAACAATAAGCTTCAATTTCGACATCCTCATGATCCAGGAGACCAATTTAAAAGCCAATAGTGTTATCAATTGCCCAGGCTACAGATGTTACTCCATTCCATGTGGGCCTGGTAGACGAGGGCAAGCTATATGTGAAAAACATGAGCTCCATCTTATGTGGCTGGATAAAAGTTCCCAAACTAGTGAGGATGCAGAATTGCAGGGTATTGCTGTGAATAGAGGCGGTTGTCGTAGATTTTTTTATAGGTATTTAAGATATATTGTGGTCCCGTCTGAATAGAACTAGAACAGGTGGTAACACAGTGAGAGATAAGGTAAAGGAATAGATTTCACGAGTGAAAAATGGTGAAGAAGGTAGAGTCTGTCCCTGGATTTTGAGAAGATCCTCTATAGTCCAGCCTATATCTACAATAGAACTTTGTTTGTCAGACAGTATACATCTGTTTATATATTAATATATATATCAACCACTCCCATACACATACAGATAAGTGACGACAATTAGACGCACAAATGTGAAACACTATATTAATGGAATAGGGATATTTGGGACGAGCTGACCAACACATTTAAATTAAGTTTTATGTAAATTTTATTTACCATAAAGAAACTTTACAACAGCTATTATTGAATATCAAACAAAATATTAAAAAAATCATAGGTATCAGAATTTGTAAAGGAATAGACTCATGGGTGTAATACCCCTCCCTCTGTTGAGACAAGATCCCGTTAGAAGAAAGTTATTAACCCCCTAAAAGGTCAAAAAGATTTGCGCTATGGTCTAGAATTTGCCTATACTGTAAAGAACAGAGTTTATAAGGTAAATTTATTCTGAAATGTACAGCATTAGCAAAACCAAATAAGAAATAAACAGTGTGAGTACATGGATTATGCAATAGAGAGAATTAATCATTTATTCATTCCTCTCTTCTCAGTCGACCGTGGCCACGTTCATTCGTTCTTACCGAATTGTAGATATAACAGCATCTGGAACATAGTTTCATGGGTCATGTGATAAATTTAACCGTGATACAACGCTAAAATATCTCCAACTATCAAGATAAAATGTAGGGATAAAAATAATGCATAAGCTACTAGAAGACATGATCGCCCATGCCGCGGTTCACTACCCGCCATGGAAACTAACTTGTTAGACGTGCAGACAAAACGTTTACCCTTGGAGATGGGAGGGAACGGAGATCAAAAAGAAAAAATATGACTGAACACGTGTTTGAAACTAGCAAAGCTAAAAAGACGCAATTGGTGGGGAAAGGAAAAAATTCACGTCCACTAGTGACACAATGTAAAGAAATGGACAAAAGGGACCTTAGCTATTATACGCAACAGTCATTTCTTGGACGCTTTTACGATACTTGGTTGTTTTATTTGAAATCAGCGGCAAACGCATTACAGAAGCTTCTCGAAGATATTTCCAAAAAAAAAAAAAAAAAAAAATAGACGAGGAAAAAAAAAAAATGTTTTTCTTAATAATAATGTTACGAAAATAAAACTTAGCTAGTTTGATAGCCCATCTTGAGCTGACAAATAATATGCTTTAAATTATCCAGACGAATAGATAATAAGGAAGATATTGACAAAAGACTGTATTGTTCATAACAGACAAGCGACTGCACTGTTAACCCATATCACTAAAAGTAACCAAAATCTTGGCCTTGAGTCTGCAAACGTAAAAATCGAGCTGTAATTAAAGAGAGGGAATGTGGTGGAGAATTGTGGCTAAAAATAACTTTAAAGGCAAAATTGTGTAGGGGACGGCAGAGTTGGTTCAAAAAACAAGTGTGTTTTTGTGAAAACGCAAGTAGAGACAGACGGACCAACAGACAATAATACCTACTTGACTGAGGTATGACTGAATTGACTTTTAGTTGGAGGTTTGAAATTTGAAAGGGGGAAAGTCGGTGATTGGCCAAAGATAATCATATTATTGGCGCACAGACGCGCATTTTTGCCATTCAACTAAAAGCTGTCCAGTAGTAGACACAGTAAATAATTCAGTGGTGTATTTCCCAGAAAGCTATTCCATATTTAGAGGGACGCCATACTAGAGCCAGCAGCTCAGCTGAGTTTTGCTAGAATATAACTGTGTTCTCTATTCGTAATTATGGTAAGAATGAAAGCATTTCTTTTGTATATTTTAATATTGTTTAATATTTCGAGTGATTTGATACTGCCATATCAAAATCTGTCTCTTACAACAAGTAAGGGGTTCGCTCTAGATTTCCAGCCCAAGTTCAGGGTCTAGAGACAAACAAAATACATAGCAAGGATTATGAAGGGCGGATCAAGTATTGAGATATGTGGGAACATATCACCTATCTTATTGGATAATAGAAAACTATTGAACATATCTCATATGCACTGCAGACTTTGGGGGAATTGATACAATATGAAACCAACTTGGTAAGATGTGTTGTATGGTCAGAGAGATCTGACCCATTTCTGTATATTGTTGATGTGTTGTGCTGTGTAAAAGTGGTGCAGTGTATAGAGTACTGACACAGCACCAATTTTGTTTCAGAAGTGTGAGTTTCTGATGTGGCACTAAGCTAGTGCTACATAAGTATTCAAAGTTACACCAGCAGACGTGTATGCAGGCAAACAGCGTATAGAAGCAGACTATCGTTCTATTCTAGCTGTCGAGAGAAGTGGACCACCTGATTCTGCATCAGTTCTTCGCAGACCAGATGAGTACTAAATGGCCTGCTGAAGATTCACCATATTCCTAAGGAACTTATAATAATTTCCCCACCACGGTTTACTGAGCTTTGGGAAAGACACAGTATAAAGTTATAATCTAATGGACACAGCTCCTGTAGTTACAGAATGGGAGTGATGACGCCACCCCATCAGAACATCCATTAATCGTTCTCCCAGAGAAATTACAAATATAAACAGTAGTAATATTAACTAGTCTTGTAAAATACATGTGTACACACCTTTCATTTATTATGACATATATTCATGCATTTCATTCATAATTTCAAAACCTTTCATATGTTCTGACCAAAATAAAACCTTGGTTCAGAACAAATAAACTTAAAGAAAATTTCTATATCTAAAACTAAAACAGCTGAGTCAGTTCAGTGTGTTATAAATTTTATTAATATTATTACACTTAGTAATTATCTGTGTGTGTGTTTGTATATACTAATACAACACATTACATTTCAGTACCCTAGACTTTTTAACGTAGCTACATGCATATTAGTAAAAAAGAGATATGTGTGAGGTCATAAGTGGTAGCAAGAAGGGCCTTCTGTAAATTCACATCTACATTTATCTCAGGAGCCTTCACAGCTGACCTCATACATCACACTAGGTAACACCAACCATACAATACCATCAAAATCCACTACATATATTGGGGGCTTGTCCGGGATAATTAGTTTATTATAGATATTAGGATCTCCTGGTGGGAGAATTAAATCAGGGGGACAAATTGTAAAAATTAAAAGTGTCCCTTAAAATTGAAAGTGAAAATAAAGGTTGGTGAATCTTCACAGCCAGTGGAAATTAGTTAATTAATTAAATAATTAAAATTACCTTGGCTATTTTATATAGTTAAAATTACCTTGTTTAGTAATTAATTATAATTACTTTAGTTATTAGATAATTAGATTTATCTTGCTCATTGCTAAATTGTCTAAAAAGTATGGCTGAGCTGGCAAAGTTCAAATCAGCTGCTGTGCTAACGGCGAAGGATATGGGAATGGATGGTCAGGTTTTAATACAATACGTAACTGCAGAATGTAACAAGTATATTGAAAGGGAAGATAGGAAGTTAGCTGAAGAGAAGAGGTTACAAGTTGAGGCTGAGAAAGAACTTAAGAGGTTACAAATTGAGGCTGAGAAAGAACTTAAGAGGCTGCAGATTGAGGCAGAAGAAAAACGACAGCAAAGGTAAGCAGAAGATAGAAAGTTGCAAAGAGAGGCAGAAGATAAGAGAAGGGAAGCAGAAGATAAAAAGGCCGAAAGGGAGGCAGAAGATAGAAGGTTGCAAAGGGAGCATGAATTACGACTAAGGGAGCTGGAATTACAAGGCCATGCTCCTGAAAATGGTGCCAGCCCTTTTGCCTCAGATGCTGCAGCTAGTCAGGGTGCCTCAACATCAGCTATGGGGTTTCATTTAGACCATTTTGTTGAGAAAGACGATGACATAGAGGGGTACCTCAGTCGTTTTGAGTTATTAGCTACTACATATGGGTTAGAGAGAGAGAGAGAGGTGGAGTTTAAAGTTATCACAGGGACTGAGAGGTACTTCTTATGAAGTATTTGCTAAAATGAACAGAGAAGACCAAGACAATTATGACATGCTAAAGCAGGCTTTGTTGTTAAGATACGAAAAAAATGGTGAATTTTATCGTAAGAAATTTAGAAATGCCGAACTGTTGTCTGGGGAGACATACCACCAATTCTCTGCCAGACTGGAAACCTATTTGGAGAAATGGACTGCTCTGGGGAAGACCCAAGATCTTAAAGAGATGATCATGATAGAGCAATTGAGAGAGTCCATGGCTCCAGACTTGAGAAAATTTCTCATGGAACAAGGTGCAGAGAGGTTGGGGGAGGTTTTAAATGTCGCTGAGAGGTATCAGGCAGCCCAGGCAGAGGTAAGTGGTGCTAAAAAGAAGCACATAGATAATTTTAAAGCTCCACAGCAATTTAATAAATATGATAATAGAGAACAGGGTAATAAAGGTAGGACAAACCTTGAACGGCCAAGAAATGACTATCGTGACAGAAACTCACAGTTCAATGACCAAAAATATAATGAAAGAAAACCGTCTAACCAAGGAAAAAGATGGTGCAAATGGTGTATGAAAGACAACCATAACACCGAATTTTGTAGAAGGAAACCTTCAAACATTGCTGCAATGAAGTCGGGGACTCAAAGATTAAAGGTTAATCCTAATGGACAGCAGGAACCTTATCACCCCCCAGTTTGTGAGGATGTTATTTGTAATGGGGTCACCACAAGGTGCCTTTATGATACAGGTTTGGATTATGATTCAGTTGTGAAGTCTAGCCTAGTGGACCCAAGTCAGTATACCACAGAAACGGTGGAAATACAAGGGGCGACTAAGGACATACCACTCATGACACTTCCCATCGCAAGGATAACGGTGAAAACTCGCTATGTGGAAGGAGAAATCAGAGCAGCAGTGATAGATGAACCAATCTACCCTCTGATATTGGGGTGTAGATACGTCTTCTTGGGGAATCCCGAGAGACCTGTGATCATGGCGACAGTGCAGACCAGGTCACAGAAAAAAGAGGAAGAAGGTGAACCTATAAATGCTCATCCAGAGGAGATGAGGAAGGCGCAGGCTGAGGATAAGACCCTCAAGCCATGTTTCAAAAAATTGCCCAAATGCCACACACCTCCAAGCAAGGGGGAATATTTTATGAAGGACAGACTATTATATAGGAAGACAGGAACTAGATCCACTGGTCACGGACAGTTGGTTCTTCCCAAGGTATATAGGGCAAATTTAATAAGGAGCTTACATGTTGGAAAAGATGGTGACCATGAGAAAGTCGGTACCATCTGCCAAAAAGTTGCTCGAAAATACTATTGGCCCGACGTAAATGTCGATATTGAAAACTTTGTAGAAGCATGTGGCGTATTTCATGAGGGAACACCCACAAAGGGAAAATATGTGCAGGACCTAGAAACGCCACGGGGAAAATTTAGGCCGGGAAGGAAAACTAATTATACTCAGGTAGACAAAGTGGAATGGGAGCCCCCTTTTCACACCCAGTCTTCACTTGAATGGATTAACATGGCCACTATGCGACGAGTACAAAGAAGAAATTTACCCCAGAATAAACTGACAATCCCTCGGTCAGAGTTATATAAACTGGATGAAACTAAAAGAGAGCGAAGATCTCTCACAAGCAATCTAAAGTGGGGAGACAAACCCCAGAAAAAAATTGGTAGTGGTCGATTTGTGAGTGATGAGTCTAGGAAGAAAAGTCCTCATTATAAAGCTTCTAATGGACGGGACCCGACGGGTTCCATGAAAAATAAGTATGATGAATTAAAAGTCCAGATGTAGCTTTATTAAGGACCTGGACAGATGAGAAGGCAGAGGAGACTGTTACCTCATCGTACCAATATGTGAACGAACTGACCACTCGTTTGAAAGCTGGATGGAAACTGGCAAATGATAATTTGAAACAAGCCAGGAAGAAACATGCAGCATATTTTAATAGGAAGGCAAAGGATAGAGAACTAGCTGTGGGAGAGAAGGTGCTTCTTCTACTACCCGCTAGCCAAAATAAATTACAAATTGGATGGCAAGGTCCATATACGGTTCTAGAGAAGGTGTCTAGAACAAACTATAAAATTGACAAAAAGGGAAAGGAGAAGGTTTATCATGTAAACCTGTTAAAGAAGTATCTGGACAGACCACTCCAGGAAAGCACCCCCTTACTGACCTTGGCTATCGCAACTCAAATGCAAAAGGAACCACTCACCTCGCATGAATACCCATTACATCCTTGTGAAACAGCAGCACAGGTAAAAGTCAGTAAGCACCTGACTAAAAATCAGAGGGAGAGAGTTCAACAGGTTCTGGAGGAACATACAGATGTATTAACAGATAAACCAGGACATACCAATTTGCTACAGTATGACATGAAACTGGTAGACTCAAACCCAATCTGTATGAGAGCCTATTCTATTCCGTTCGCGAAGGAGAAGGCATTGAAAGAAGAAATAGATTATTTGTTAAAGGAGGGGATTATTTCACACAGTGAATCATCTTTTAGCTCCAGTGTAGTTTTGTTGAGTAAACCGTCTGGGGAACACAGACTGTGCATAGATTACAGGAAACTGAATGCTGTCACAGAAGGACAAGTGGACCCATTACCAGACACAAAACAGTTATTTGCCAGATTAAACAAGGCAAAATACTTTTCAAAAGTGGATCTTAGTAAAGGCTATTACCAGATTCCAGTGAAGCCTGAAGTGAGGCCTTATTTGGCTTTTAGCACTTCGGATGGACATTATGAATTCAACATGCTACCATTCGGACTGAAAAATGCTCCGAGTGTATTTTCAAGGATGATGCGCAAATTGTTGGATCCCCTGAATAATCCATGTATCACGAATTTCATGGATGATATTCTCGTCGCCACAGAGACATTTGAAGAACACATGGACTCCCTGAAAATGTTATTTGATAGGCTTAGGGAGGCGAACTTAACTGCTAGGCCAACAAAATGTTGTATTGGATGCAAAGAGTTGGAATTCTTGGGACACACTGTATATCAGGGTAACATGACCCCTGATCCCAAGAACTTGGAAAAACTGCAGAGAGCACCTAGACCACAAACAAAAAAGGACGTGCGATCATTCGTGTCGTTATGCGGATTTTATCAAAAGTATATCATAAATTTTAACTCTATTTGTGCTCCTCTGACTGATCTGACTCGCAAGGGGCATCCAGATAAAATAGTTTGGACTGCGCAATGTGAATTAGCGTTCCAAGAGTTAAAGGAAAAACTCACTAGCAAGCCTATTCTCAAACTGCCTGATTTGACACAGGACTTTGTCGTAAGAACAGATGCAAGTAATGTAGGCCTCGGGGCGGCTTTGTTGCAAAGATCATCTTCACCTGATGGGGAACTGAACCCAGTCGCTTATGCAAGCCGCAAATTGAATAAAGCGGAGCAAGGATATTCCACAAGCGAAAAAGAATGTTTAGCGTTAATCTGGGCAATAAAAAAGTTCCAAATCTATCTGTATGGTAGGACTTTTGTGGTCCAGACGGATCATCAGCCCCTGGTGTTCTTATCTCAGGCTAAGCATGAAAATGCTAGATTGCTGAGATGGTCTTTATTATTACAACCTTATAATTTTATTATTGAGTACATCCCAGGCTCATTGAATGTCGGTGCAGATTTCCTCAGTAGGCACCCCTGTGATCAAAATTAGAGTAGTGGCAGGCGTGAGGAGTAATTTTATCTATGTGTATCACTGGTTTTGGAACTTGCCGTAGGCATGTTTTCAAGTGGGGAGATTGTGATAAATTTAACCGTGATACAACGCTAAAATATCTCCAACTATCAAGATAAAATGTAGGGATAAAAATAATGCATAAGCTACTAGAAGACATGATCGCCCATGCCGCGGTTCACTACCCGCCATGGAAACTAACTTGTTAGACGTGCAGACAAAACGTTTACCCTTGGAGACAGGAGGGAACGGAGATCAAAAAGAACAAATATGACTGAACACGTGTTTGAAACTAGCAAGGCTAAAAAGACGCAATTGGTGGGGAAAGGAAAAAATTCACGTCCACTAGTGACACAATGTAAAGAAATGGACAAAAGGGACCTTAGCTATTATACGCAACAGTCATTTCTTGGACGCTTTTACGATACTTGGTTGTTTTATTTGAAATCAGCGGCAAACGCATTACAGAAGCTTCTCGAAGATATTTCCAAAAAAAAAAAAAAAAAAAAGACGAGAAAAGAAATATGTTTTTCTTAATAATAATGGTACGAAAATAAAACTTAGCTAGTTTGATAGCCCATCTTGAGCTGACAAATAATATGCTTTAAATTATCCAGACGAATAGATAATAAGGAAGATATTGACAAAAGACTGTATTGTTCATAACAGACAAGCGACTGCACTGTTAACCCATATCACTAAAAGTAACCAAAATCTTGGCCTTGAGTCTGCAAACGTAAAAATCGAGCTGTAATTAAAGAGAGGGAATGTGGTGGAGAATTGTGGCTAAAAATAACTTTAAAGGCAAAATTGTGTAGGGGATGGCAGAGTTGGTTCAAAAAACAAGTGTGTTTTTGTGAAAACGCAAGTAGAGACAGACGGACCAACAGACAATAATACCTACTTGACTGAGGTATGACTGAATTGACTTTTGGTTGGAGGTTTGAAATTTGAAAGGGGGAAAGTCGGTGATTGGCCAAAGATAATCATATTATTGGCGCACAGACGCGCATTTTTGCCATTCAACTAAAAGCTGCCCAGTAGTAGACACAGTAAATAATTCAGTGGTGTATTTCCCAGAAAGCTATTCCATATTTAGAGGGACGCCATACTAGAGCCAGCAGCTCAGCTGAGTTTTGCTAGAATATAACTGTGTTCTCTATTCGTAATACTGGTAAGAATGAAAGCATTTCTTTTGTATATTTTAATATTGTTTAATATTTCGAGTGATTTGATACTGCCATATCAAAATCTGTCTCTTACAACAAGTAAGGGGTTCGCTCTAGATCCCCAGCCCAAGTTCAGGGTCTAGAGACAAACAAAATACATAGACGCCAGCAAGGATTATGAAGGGCGGATCAAGTATTGAGATATGTGGGAACATATCACCTATCTTATTGGATAATAGAAAACTATTGAACATATCTCATATGCACTGCAGACTTTGGGGGAATTGATACAATATGAAACCAACTTGGTAAGATGTGCTGTATGGTCAGAGAGATCTGACCCATTTCTGTATATTGTTGATGTGTTGTGCTGTGTTTAAAGTGGTGCAGTGTATAGAGTACTGACACAGCACCAATTTTGTTTCAGAAGTGTGAGTTTCTGATGTGGCACTAAGCTAGTGCTACATAAGTATTCAAAGTTACACCAGCAGACGTGTATGCAGGCAAACAGCGTATAGAAGCAGACTATCGTTCTATTCTAGCTGTCGAGAGAAGTGGACCACCTGATTCTGCATCAGTTCTTCGCAGAGCAGATGAGTACTAAATGGCCTGCTGAAGATTCACCATATTCCTAAGGAACTTATAATAATTTCCCCACCACGGTTTACTGAGCTTTGGGAAAGACACAGTATAAAGTTATAATCTAATGGACACAGCTCCTGTAGTTACAGAATGGGAGTGATGACGCCACCCCATCAGCACATCCATTAATCGTTCTCCCAGAGAAATTACAAATATAAACAGTGGTAATATTAACTAGTCTTGTAAAATACATATGTACACACCTTTCATTTATTATGACATATATTCATGCATTTCATTCATAATTTCAAAACCTTTCATATGTTCTGACCAAAATAAAACCTTGGTTCAGAACAAATAAACTTAAAGAAAATTTCTATATCTAAAACTAAAACAGCTGAGTCAGTTCAGTGTGTTATAAATTTTATTAATATTATTACACTTAGTAATTATCTGTGTGTGTGTTTGTATATACTAATACAACACATTACATTTCAATACCCTAGACTTTTTAACGTAGCTACATGCATATTAGTAAAAAAGAGATATGTGTGAGGTCGTAAGTGGTAGCAAGAAGGGCCTTCTGTAAATTCACATCTACATTTATCTCAGGAGCCTTCACAGCTGACCTCATACATCACACTAGGTAACATCAACCATACAATACCATCAAAATCCACTACAGGTCACACACCAAATCCAGTGTTATTTTGGCAAAATAAACCCCAGCTCCACAAAGATTGATTAAATCCTCTTCTTCGGGGAACGTTTATTTCGTTACTTGTTATTAGGATTTCTGTTTATGTCACATTAGTTACTCCAGGTAAGAAAATTAACAGTGCTCACAATGTCAGTAGCTTGAGATTTCCATTTTACATAAAGGAATGTCAGGTCGGTAAATTCTCTCAGTATAAAATTCATTTTCACACCACAAATGGTCGATGGTCGGGAAATGTTAATGTTTGATTTTGTCGCCACACCGGGCTGAATGTTAAAAAGTTATTCTTAATATTCTTTGGGTAGGTACTCTGTCTCTTTCTGGGTGTAAACAAGAGGCCAGACAGGTTCACCTTGAAGACCTAATATATATATATATATATATATATATATATATATATATATATATATATATATATATATATATATATATATATATATATATATATATATATATATATATATATATATATATATATATATATATAGGCGTAGGCTTAGACCGCTGATAGGTTTTTTTGGTAAGTGACCCAGTACTAGATATGGGAAAAAAGAAACAACCATATAATCACAATAACCACTACACCACTATTCTATCCTACTTAACCCGCGCAGAATTATAATTTATTTACACTCGGTTATTTAACTTTGAATAGAACTAACCGGGTATAGCTTATTTACCGTTAACAAAAACCCCCGTGAAATAAGCGCTAGTCATTTATAAATTTACTCATAATGAATTGGAAATAAATATATATTTCGTCAGTACTCAAAATGAATAGTGCATTTACTAGTCGATTAAAATATCTCTTACTGGTTAAATCAGTTAGTTAGATTAACGCTACAGCCGGAACAATTTAGCTGTAGATTATTTTAATTCGCTAGTAAATTAGCCCAGTAAATCCTAGTGAAATATAATGATGGACTTAACCATTAAATCACTCTACACAGAAAAATCTTAGTAAAATAAAATGACGGACTTAACAGTTAAATCACTCAAACTTTTATTATAATATTTACCGCAAACGCAGAAATTAAAACAATCTCCAACGAAAACTAAGAAACTCCATTAATACAAATGGTTCTAGAATCGAAGCTAGATGTTCTGAAATAAATCTGTGGGTACTGAATAATGGATTTTAAAGGCAGAGATATATATGTTAAAATGGTAGAAAAGTCGCTGACCAGTGTTACACATAACACCTTTGGGGATTTCTGTGTTCAAATTCTGAATGAAAGAAAAATTTGCCACCTTTTCGCCGCCTGCTGGACTCTGGCAACGAGCGGACGGTCTTAGTGTCGCATAGAGATTTATGATCAATAAATTTTCTATATTCTTTTCTTTTCTACCCGTGTCCTCTACTTTATTATCGCTCTTTTATCCTTTTCCTGTTTTTTTCGCATTCGTTCGTTTGCGACAAAATATTACTTTCCCATTCAAACTTTCGCCTGTTTCTATTCTCATTTAGAAACGCATTTTATTGCATAATATGTCAGTCCCTGCACGAGACGAATAACTGTGAATATACGTTCTGGTCAGACATAGGAGCAGACATTTGTCTACATTTTCATCTGGCACGAGTTTTCTTCGGCTAAGTTTCTCGGCGTAAGGTGTGGAAACTGTCATCTGCATCGCTCAGAAATAAGACATGTCGGCGTGAGGTGTTAAGACGCGTATTGACAGGTTATGGCAGGCGTCTGAGTTTATGTGAAGTGTTAGACGAGAAGGGGAGGCTATTTCGGATTTGCAAAATAACGTGGGTTCCTTTGTCTGTTTCATATATCCGAAACTTGACTTCATTCAGTCCTCCTAAATCTGCAGTAGACAGATCACTCGTGCTAGAAAATATCTTGTATATTGCAAAGTTCTGAGTTTCTTGGCAACATTTTGCCGAGTTCTAGACTACCATTATATTGAAGGATTCTAGTTCGTGGTATTAATCTGTAGTTCTGTGTGGAGGTAAATATATATATCTAGTAGAATTGAGTGATTCAGTGATAACCGCTTATTTCATTGTACAAGTTAGATTTCTGTGCAGAAGAAATTAATTTATAAGTCTGTTATATTCTCTAGTCGACGTGTTTCAGTGGATAGCAAAATAAATTATAATCTCTAGCTTAAACTCATGCAGCTATTAATAAAGTTTATTAAATTGCTAGTAATTAGTCGAGTGTATTTTAAACTAACTTATAACTGCACTGATTCATCATTGAGTATTGACGAGATACGTACGTATTTCTAATTCATGATGATTGATTTTATGAATATAACTTATATCACGGGAGATTTAAACGATAAAAAACAAGCTCTACGCTTGCAGTTTATAATGTAAGTTATAACCGAGGAATAGTATGTATAAGTATTTTATATGTTTGTTTTTCTTTATTCAGTGAAAAACTGGGGTAGCCCAACTCTACCAGCGTTTAAGTACTGATGAGAGATATCTGTGAAGAACTAAACATTCTTTTAATTAAAGACGTGTGGGTGTACAAAGTAAAACCTGTCTGGCATTGTGGTTGCATCCAGAACGACAGAGTACCCATTTTCACAAACTTTAAGACAAATTGAATAACTGCGGCTACCAAGCCAGATTAAATTCTTCCTGATAAAACATCAAGTACATGCAGCCTCTGTGGCGAAAAATATTACCAGCATTAACTTTCCGACGATTTTGACAAAGGGTGGTGTGAACAATAATAATTTTTTTTGAGAGAAGTTACCAACCGGTCATTTTCCTAAATACGGGAAACCTCGTAATTCTGACATTGTGGGCCCGCTAAAACTAATTCTTACCTGAACTGAGTAAAGTGACAATAACTAAAATCTGAACAAAATATCGCATGAAGAGGACGCTCCCCGGACCCATTGGATGAAACCAAGATCTGCAGAGCTGGGTATCCGCTTCATCAAACAAAAGGCAGATTTACGTTGGGTGTGTCATAAAGTGCGCCAGATAGCGAACACCATCCAGACATTAGGTAAGAAAGTGAGAAAGGGATCACTGCTGAAAGAACAGAGTGAGAGTAGACTGAGTGATGTTTTTTTGATATATGCACCCACATTGTAATTTCTTTATGCAAGTTTTTGTTGCTAACAATATTTTCCTTAGGATAGATTAGAGTATCAAAGTCTGTTCATACCTTTAAAGGGAAATCATTAGACTACAGCAGATGTATCCGTGACTCTTTGGGGCTATCACTTTTCTTCTAACAGGACTGTGGGCTATACATCGAGGGAAAGGATCGTACCAATGGGTCTATCATTCTTGTAGCAATTCATTGACTTTATGACTATTTGTATATGTTTGATGTAATTTTATGTGTTGTGATGAAATTTTAGTCTGATAATTAAAATTCACTTAAACTTATTCCAGTGTGTCGGTCAGTTCGATCCCAATTATCTATATTTTTCATTGTCATAGTTTCACGTTTGTGCGTCTATTGTCGTCACTTACGTGTGTGGGTATGTGAGGAACATATATATTAATATATATTATATTAGATTTGTCTGACTAATCTAACTCTGTTGTAGATGATAGGCTGACTGAGAGAAGCTTCTCGAGTGTCAGAGACAGAATCTACTATATTTCCTCCACCTCACTCGTGAAATCTATTCCTATTTTATCACCTCCCACTGAGCTATCACTTATTTCTATGTCTATTCAGAAGGGACCAAACTAAGTCTTAATGACCTATCGCAAAATCTACGACAAATGGTTGCTCGTTTCCGGGAATTGAACTAAAAATCCTGTGCAAGGACGACAAATGAGGTCTCGTCTATCAGGATTTTGAACTTAAAAGAGGCAGACGATACGACAAATAGTGTTTGTTTGTCTAGGAATTGAACGCTAGTCGTGAGCAAGCACGACAAATATCAGGTCGTCTGTAGGATTTCTTTCTTTATTCTGAAATAGAGTAAGAGTGTGATTGTCTCGTGGTATTGTGTATCTTTAAAAATAACTATTCGCCTAGACTAACGATCTGTTTATGGGCGTGCTGACCACACAATTAATAATTGATTTTTCCACAGCATTTTTGAGTAATATAAATTTGAGTTACAGGTTGATGTTGTCGGAATATATAGTAATTATTGATTTTGTAATACTAAACGCTGGTAAAGTTTATGTTGTCTAACAGTCACTAGGTTTTAAGCAGAAAGGTGTTTTGAACTAAGTTAAGGAGTGCGTTTCGGACTATTTCGTCCAGATTAATTGCCTCCCTTACCCGATCTGACTTCAGGGGTGAACTTGTAGTGGACTTAAATAATAAGGGAATTTTTTTTTTCTCCTTAAATTTTTGCAATAATTATTTTGTTTCCACTGTAGCAACGTATTTTTCAGTGAGTAATCTTAACTACCATTTATTTGGCGTAGTCGTCTGCATTAGGTGCTTTATTGCCGATTAATAGCAGCGATAGTTCGATACTATTTTATAGGAGGAGGTATCCCAGGTTTAAGTATATCATCTTGTTGTTTGGTACTTTCTCGTAAGTGGTAGGATCCAGAGTATCCTTTTCTTCTTTTCTTCCTTGAGTAATCTCAGTCACTGATTTATTATGGCCGAGAGGGCGAAACTGGGGCAGATGCTCAGACAGGAAGCAATGGAAGAGGGACTGGACGGCGACGAAGCGAAAGCTTTTGTCAGGGACGAACTTGAGAGATATGATGCGGAGAGGAAAGCAGCTGAAGCTAAAGAGGAAAAAGAAGAAGCTAGGAGGAAAGAAACGGAAGACCATAAATTAGAGCAGAAGAAGATTGAGGAAGAAATGTAAATTCGCAGGGCGAATGAAAGAGAGAAGGAGAGTCAGCATAACGCCGAGGAAAGAGAGAAAGAGAGACAGCATGAGTTGGCGCTTAAAGCTCTAGAACTCCAAAGTCGTGGGGCTGCCTCTACCTCCAGCAATGGAGAGTCTTCTCTTCATTCTTCCTTAACTGATCAAACTAACCCTCAATCTCTTCAACTCAACGCTATGTCTTTTGCTCTTGAATCTTTCCCTTGTCCTAATGAGAAGATTGACACATGGCTAGAAAAATTTGAGAAAATTGCAACTCTGTACGGTTTAGAGAGGTCGCGTTGGAATATGAAGCTTTCTCAGGCCTTGAAAAGCAGTGCGTATGATGTTTACGCCAAACTGGAAAGCAGCCAACAAGGCAACTACGACGTCTTGAAGAAAGCGTTACTGGAGCGTTTTGAAATGAACGCGCGCAAATTTTTGCAACTGTTTCGCAACAGCAGAAAGGAGAATTCTGAAACTTTTCAGCAGTTCTCCTCTCGTCTAAAGGGATATCTGACAAAGTGCCTAGAGCTCTCGCAGCTCCCCTCTACCTATGAAGGTCTTGAGGAATTTGTTATAACAGAACAAATAAAGAACACTTTGTCTGCGGACACCCGAAGATTTTTAGCTGAGCAAGGTGCAGAAAAGCTTGAAGACATCTTGGAAAAGTCTGAGCGTTATCAAAATGCGCTGGCCGAACTGCCGGCCTCAAAACGTAAACCGACAGAAGAGCATTTTCGAAAGAATAATCTAGACCAATCTTCTCATGCTTCTAATCAGAATAACCACAGAGAAACTGGACCCCAAAACCCCCCTCCTGAAAAATCCAAGTTCTACAAAAACAAGTACCCCAACCACAGTAAACAGTCTGATAAACCCGACCGCCCTTCATGGCACCAAGGTCAGAAAGGACAAGGTGACAAAGGAAAAACCCCTGCGCACGGGACTAATGATCAGAGCGAGCACACTGAGCCTAAACGCATCGGATGCTTGCTAACAGTCTCGCAAGGCGGAATTATTGACAGTGATTCCCAACCTGAGGGAGAGAGACCCTCAACGCGAGGTACTGTTATTTTGAACGGTTCTCAGACGTTTTGTTTATTTGACACGGGGGCTTTCTTATGATTGCATTGTTGCCAGACACCTGGTTAAACCCGGTCAAGAGACAGGAGAGACCGCCGAACTTTGTGGAGTTTCTAAGAGTGACGCACCTACAGCGCTTCCCATCGCATTGGTGGAAATACACTCTGAATTTGACAGAGGCGTGATCAAAGCGGCTGTTATGGATGACCCGATCTACCCAGTCATACTTGGCGGTAGATACGTGTTTATTGGGAAACCGGAAGAGCCGATTGTGGCAGCAGTAACTACAAGAGGGCAAACCAAGAAGGAACGGGAGCCTGCGCTTAATTTGTTACCTACGGAACTTAAAGAAGCGCAACAAAAGGATTCTACCTTGGCACCCTGCTTTAGGAAACTGCCCATGGCTAAGGAACCCAGACAGCACGGGGACATTTTTTCTAAGGATGGCGTACTTTATCGCAGAACGGGCAAGCCTGACCAAGGTTACAACCAGCTCCTAGTACCGAAACAGTACAGAAGCCAAATCCTAGAAATGGGGCACTCTCCTACCTTCAGCGGACATACGGGACAGAACGCCACAAACCAACGGATAATCACTCATTATTGGTGGCCAGGAGTAAATACTGATATTATCAGGTATGTCAAATCCTGTGCCCAGTGCCAACGTGTACCACCCAAGCAACGGACACCCCCAGTCCACATGGGTGAAATGCCAATAATGGGAACACCATTTGAACGGGTTGTGATCGACATTTTAGGACCCTTAGAAAGGACTAAAAGAAGGAACAGGTATATCCTGACCTTAGTCGACACATGCACTTTATGGGCAGAAGCTATCCCGCTAACATTCGCAGATGCCAAGCATGTCGCAGAAGCCCTCGTGCAGATTTTTACTCGGTTGGGATTCCCTCAGCAAGTGCTGACGGATAACGGATCTCCATACCAGAACCTTTTGATGGATGAGATCGTGAAGATCTTGAGGAACCAACACATCTACATAAAGCCTTATACTCCGGCCGGAAATGGGCTCGTGGAACGTGTTAATGGAAACCTCAACATGATGCTAAGTAAACTGTGACAAGTGAAACCGGAAGATTGGGTCCTTTGTATTCCTGCAGCTTTATTTAGCTACAGGGAAGCTCCTCATACTTCCACAGGATTTCCGCCGGCTACGCTTTTATTCGGCAGACCTATTAAGGGGCCGCTTGAAGCCTTACATTGGTCGCTGACAGACCAGAAGGCGGATGAGACAAGTGTCTCAGCAAGTAAATATGTGTCGGTTTTAAAGGAAAGGTTGAAACTAGGATGGGACCTAGCAACGACCAACTTAAGCGAGCACGCACAAAGCACGCTAACCGATACAGGAAAGTCGCGAAAGAGAGAATTGGAAGCAGGAGAGAAAGTTTTGGTGTTACTCCCTACCGGGAACAACAAACTGAGGATCGGATGGCAAGGGCCGTTTACCGTCCTGAAAAAGATTTCTAAGGCTAACTACCAAATTTCTATTGAAGGAAAGGAGAAGGTTTTCCATTTAAATCTGTTAAAGAGATACTTGGAAAGATCAGTGCCGACCTCCGAACATCTCCTGACGATCGCCAAAATTGACGAAGATGACGATAGTGGCAGGGAAATTCCACTGCACACACACGAAATCTTTCAAAAATGTCAAAAGCGGCGACGTTCTTTCAAGCGCGCACGGAAGACAGTCCAGAGAAAGGAAACTTTGGGGGTAGGAATTGGAGAGAGACGGAGGGGGGAGATGAGAGGGAAGAGAACAGACACTCTGAAGCTGCGGATTAAGGACATTTATTTCCATAACGTAGACATGGAGTGCTTCCTTATCTTAAAGGGGGGACGTTCTGTCGCATAGAGATTTATGATCAATAAATTTTCTATATTCTTTTCTTTTCTATCCGTGTCCTCTACTTTATTATCGCTGTTTTATCCTTTTTTTGTTTTTTCGCATTCGTTCGTTTGCGACAAAATATTACTTTCCCATTCAAACTTTCGCCCGTTTCTATTCTCATTTAGAAACGCATTTTATTGCATACTATGTCAGTCGCTGCACGAGACGAATAACTGTGAATATACGTTCTGGTCAGACATAGGAGCAGACATTTGTCTACATTTTCATCTGGCACGAGTTTTCTTCGGCTAAGTTTCTCGGCGTAAGGTGTGGAAACTGTCATCTGCATCGCTCAGAAATAAGACATGTCGGCGTGAGGTGTTAAGACGCGTATTGACAGGTTATGGCAGGCGTCTGAGTTTATGTGAAGTGTTAGACGAGAAGGGGAGGCTATTTCGGATTTGCGAAATAACGTAGGATCCTTTGTCTGTTTCATATATCTGAAACTTGACTTCATTCAGTCCTCCTAAATCTGCAGTAGACAGATCACTCGTGCTAGAAAATATCTTGTATATTGCAAAGTTCTGAGTTTCTTGGCAACATTTTGCCGAGTTCTAGACTACCATTATATTGAAGAATTCTAGTTCGTGGTATTAATCTGTAGTTCTGTGTGGAGGTAAATATATATATCTAGTAGAATTGAGTGATTCAGTGATAACCGCTTATTTCATTTTACTAGTTAGATTTCTGTGCAGAAGAAATTAATTTATAAGTCTGTTATATTCTCTAGTCGACGTGTTTCAGTGGATAGCAAAATAAATTATAATTTCTAGCTTAAACACATGCAGCTATAAATAAAGTTTATTAAATTGCTAGTAATTAGTCAAGTGTATTTTAAACTAACTTATAACTGCACTGATTCATCATTGAGTATTGACGAGATACGTACGTATTTCTAATTCATGATGATTGATTTTATGAATATAACTTATATCACGGGAGATTTAAACGATAAAAAACAAGCTCTACGCTTGCAGTTTATAATGTAAATTATAACCGAGGAATAGTATGTATAAGTATTTTATATGTTTGTTTTTCTTTATTCAGTGAAAAACTGAGGTAGCCCAACTCTACCAGCGTTTAAGTACTGATGAGAGATATATGTGAAGAACTAAACATTCTTTTAATTAAAGACGTGTGGGTGTTCAAAGTAAAACCTGTCTGGCATTGTGGTTGCATCCAGAACGACAGAGTACCCATTTTCACAAACTTTAAGACAAATTGAATAACTGCGGCTACCAAGCCAGATTAAATTCTTCCTGATAAAACATCAAGTACATGCAGCCTCTGTGGCGAAAAATATTACCAGCATTAACTTTCCGACGATTTTGACAAAGGGTGGTGGGAACAATAATAATTTTTTTTGAGAGAAGTTACCAACCGGTCATTTTCCTAAATACGGGAAACCTCGTGATTCTGACATTGTGGGCTCGCTAAAACTAATTCTTACCTGAACTGAGTAAAGTGACAATAACTAAAATCTGAACAAAATATCGCATGAAGAGGACGCTCCCCGGACCCATTGGATGAAACCAAGATCTGCAGAGCTGGGTATACGCTTCATCAAACAAAAGGCAGATTTACGTTGGGTGTGTCATAAAGTGCGCCAGACGGCGAACACCATCCAGACATTAGGTAAGAAAGTGAGACAGGGATCCCTGTTGAAAGAACAGAGTGAGAGTAGACTGAGTGATGTTTTTTTTATATATGCACCCACTTTGTAATTTCTTTATGCAAGTTTTTGTTGCTAACAATATTTTCCTTAGGGTAGATTAGAGTATCAAAGTCTGTTCATACCTTTAAAGGGAAATCATTAGACTACAGCAGATGTATCCGTGACTCTTTGGGGCTATCACTTTTCTTCTAACAGGACTGTGGGCTATACATCGAGGGAAAGGATCGTACCAATGGGTCTATCATTCTTGTAGCAATTCATTGACTTTGTGACTATTTGTATATGTTTGATGTAATTTTATGTGTTGTTATGGAATTTTAGTCTGATAATTAAAATTCACTTAAACTTATTCCAGTGTGTCGGTCAGTTCGATCCCAATTATCTATATTTTTCATTGTCATAGTTTCACGTTTGTGCGTCTATTGTCGTCACTTACGTGTGTGGGTATGTGAGGAACATATATATTAATATATATTATATTAGATTTGTCTGACTAATCTAACTCTGTTGTAGATGATAGGCTGACTGAGACAAGCTTCTCGAGTTTCAGAGACAGAATCTACTATATTTCCTCCACCTCACTCGTGAAATCTATTCCTATTTTATCACCTCCCACTGAGCTATCACTTATTTCTATGTCTATTCAGAAGGGACCAAACTAAGTCTTAATCACCTATCGCAAAATCTACGACTCTTAGATCTTCGTCGTTCTGTAGCTTAATTACGTTCCACGAACGAATGGATAAGGGGTGTGGTGGATTTGATGTTATGAATTGTTGTAGGTATTATATCTGTATTAAATGAGATTAGCTATGAAGGTCCCTGAATATACCCAATAATATTGTGAACTTTTCAGGGTACCTTTCCACTACCACCTTGTTATCTCATTCAAATTGTATTTATATTAGTATATTAAATGACTTCGTGTTGTGTCTAGGGTTATGAATGTAGAGTGTAATGTACAATAATCAACAAACATACAAACAAATAGTTTATTATTCACAACAGCACACAGTACTACCACAATAACATACAAACGACACTCTAAAAGGCTATCTTGTTTAAGACTGTGGTTGAATTTTGTGTAAATAAGATTTTTACAGTTTTATTATCCTGATTCAAATTTATTTGTAATCAGGACTGACAATTTAAAAGTGAAATCAAAATAATCATTTACATCAGTCAAATAGCACAATAGATCCTTTGTTCATACATAAAATATTTTTCTAATATACGCCTGTAGTGTTCTCCTACTTTAAGGTGATACTGGTAGTACCACTAGGATGTTGTTTTAAATCATATCCTTTTTGAAATGTTTGTTTCTATTTTGTCACTTGTGGAACTATTAAATATTTGTCCCAGTTTTATTCACTGTCATTATATAGTTCTTTTAAAGTTCTGTAGTTGAGCTCTCAGGTGCCGAACGAGAACTTAACTTGGCAGTAGAATATAGGTTGAACCTTTCCTCTGCTCGCTTGACAATCTGTTCCCTGTTTGATAGGCAATGGCCACTAGCATGGGCTCGCAGTAAACAGGCAGAGTCCTGAATCAATCAATTTTCAAGCGTTTGGTACCACATTAACGTCAGTACCCAGGACCTCTGAAATGTGAAGGTATGCATCCTTCGTAATATCTAGCATACACTAATAATCCACAGTTAAGGACATGTACATTACAAACAAACAAAAAGGATCATATCCTTATACAAACCTATGCCACCATTTTCTTTTGATGTGACAATGTACACCAGTATTCCTTTCCCTAATAGTTACAACGCCACTGCAATTCCAGCTGTAATCTCTTCCATATAATAGGATAGGTGTTATGCTCCTTTATGACAATCATACATATTCTTGTAGTTTTACACCTCTCTGACAGTCTATCACATGGTGGATCAATCTTTAGGCTTTGCCTCATGTTCGCTATATACCCACTCATGTCCAGACATATATTATTATTTCACATTCAATTTTTATATAAAATAAAGGTTAATAAATGTCAATCTTACCACAATTTTCAATGAAATATACACAGAGACGATGACTGACACAGTTTCGATCTGTTTTATTGCCCAGGCTGCTTAGAACTTGTATTTTAAAGCGCAGCCTGATCTCATCTATCACTGTTGAAAATTTTCTTAGAAATGGCGTCCCCCTTAACGCTTATTCTGACAATATCGATTCAGTTAGCCAATCGCTATTAATATTACAGTGTAAACAGTCCTTTTTCAAAAAATATCATTCAAACTTTTCCTACGTTACTAGGTTATTTATGTTTATTCAAAGGTCAGCCAATAATATTTAGTCTAACTTCAAATGCCACCCAATCAGATTCACTGTACTATCCTAGCCTATCTGTCACCTACTTTTTTCCCCAAAAATATGCGATCCAATCTAAGCAGATATGACTTGACCTGACAGTATCTCTGATCTCTATGTATTCTTTTATCAATATTTAATTAGTTAAGGGACTATTTATATAACTAATAACATATTCTTGGTCAGCAAGTCTTCAGGTACACGAATATACAATTTTTAAGGGGTTATGTGGTTTGGTTCAAAATTCTATCTTTTTTTCTATGTTGGTTGTTTATTTTTAAACTACCTCCTGTTCACTTCTTTTCTCATGTACTTACGAGATAATTACGAGAGCTTAGGTCATTCATAATAAGAGCTTAACATGTTTACATGACCGAGGTGTCCACAATTCTAACTTTTTCATTGTATTTGGGGAAACCCCTAAGGCAAGGCTTGCCCCTGTGCTATGGTTGCTTTTAGTTAAAATCTATGCGAAACGAATTAGCATTTCATCTATCCTTGCCCCTCCTTGTCCCACAATGCATTTTAGGCAAATATTTTCTTAGAACTAGGAAAAGTGGTTGTTTATGTCAAGGACGAATTTGAAAAATTGGGTACCGTTTTGTTCGGCTATTCGTTAGCAAATAATAATCTGGAGGCGTAGGCGATACCAACCGTTCTAGCAGAAAATTCTTTTGTACTTTCTTATCTTTGCTTTTGTGCCCTATATTGTTATATACTAATTTAGATATTGTATTTAGAAGTCACTACAAGGGGGTGGGGGGATTGTAATTTATCTCCCATTCTTTCAGATTCTCTCCCCCTTCTACTCAGATTAATTCCCCCTGATCAATTTCTACCGAAAATACGTTTCAACTTATCGCCCCCTTTGGTGTTTCTTCATTAGCTTATCTCCCCCTTCTCTCTCGCTACGTGCATCATAGTAAACATTCCTAGTGTAGAGAAAAGAAAGAATTAGTCGTGGCTAAATTAAGAAAGAGGCCGATATCTAAGTGTAGGAGAGTTGTGCGTTAAAAAACGTGCATAACTAATAAGGAAGCAAGGTGAAGCCAGGTGGAAGAAAAATGTTGATAATAAAATCTATTTTTCATAATTCTCTGTCACAGCGGTCATGAGTGGCGAGTTTATAAATTATATGCTCATGTCGACCATCTTATAGAAGAGAGTAGTAGGAATTTTATGGCGGAATTGTCTGAAGATTCTAACATAAGGCGATTTCAATGCTAGATACATGGAGTGGGGGAACATCACGGAAAATAGGCAGAGTATAGCTTTGAGCCCGGCATTATTTAACATGAACCTTACCATATTGAATGATGGACGCCCAACTAGACTGGCAACTAAACCCGGTGATACAAATGGTGTCATAGACCTGGCATTCATCTCTAGTGCTGCCACTACCATGGCACGTTGGGATGTATTAGGTACACAGGAAAGTGATCATCTACGTTGCGTCATACTCATAGCAAAGAGTAGGACCACTAGACACAATAAACCTAAACAGACCTTCAAGTATCCTACAGGCCCACTTGACTGTAACAATCCTTTACACACATTGCACCAAAATGCCAAACAAAGACAGCGAGAACACCTTTCACACATCCTCCCTGGTGGAATGAATGAGGGAGTGGTTGAAGAGATGAAGGAGAAAAAGCAAATAGCCGTTAATAGATTCAAGAGCTTGGCAAGGGAGACCAAGGATAAAGTGTGGGAGGACTTTGTGACACAGGTGGGAACGGAAAAAACCCTACAGAAATGTTGGTCCTTACATCGAAGAATGAATAGGAAAAGTGCGAGCCAACCAATCCTTAATATCAGAAGCTCCACAGGACTAAGCCTGAAGACGGAAGAAGAGAAGGGAGGAGTATTATACAATCAATATGTGGAGCAAACGGACTAAGGTGACAAAAGTGCCCGCCTAAAAATAAAGGACAGTGTTCTGGAAAATGCCCTAAGGAGCCAGATATACTTCGATCTCATTTCTGAAGAGGACGTGGTGTACACATTGAAAACCAGCAGAAACACTTCTCCGAGTCCTGATGGTGTACAATACCATCACATTAAACAACTCGACGACACAGCCATTATAAATACGGTGAGCGATTTCAATACCAGCATACAGAATGCTGAGGTGCTGGGAGACTGGCTACACAGTTACCTTCGGCCACTTCCTAAACCAACAGGACTGGGACGAACATTAACTTTCACAGATGACATACTCATGTACAGAACTGGCTCAGACAGACAGGAAGTGGATCAAGGCATGCATGAGATACTACAGACGGTTTCTAAATGGTGTGAGAAAAGCGGATCAAAGATAAATACCAACAAGGCATGTGTGATGTGGTGCTCTTTGAACAACTCCATTGTGAAAGCAGACCTTCCAGACATCACTTTCAATGAGTAGAACATTGAAAGGCAAGACAAGCTGAAGTATCCGGGAGTAACGTTTGATCGTAGGCTATCGTTCAAGCATCATGTCGAACGGATCATACAGAAGTGCAAGCGAGGACTGGCAGACTTAAAAACAATGGCTGCTGCGCGCTTGGGACAGAGACCACTGTTTCTCCTGTATCCACAGCTCGTGATTTCAGTAATTGAGTATGGGCTAGGAATACTCACGCTGTCAGTGTCACAATGTGAACGACTGGAATGCATTCAAAATGAAGGGATGCGACTAGTGTTAGGCGGTATGCGTGACACCCCCATTGTGACAATGAGATACATGCTCGGATTGCTGTCGATTAGATCCAGATATGCGATGGCCCAGGCAAAAGCCTATATGCGGGTAACCACCGACAAAAGACACCCCTTACATGACAGCATAGCTGACATCAAAGGAGCAAGAATAAAGAGGGTGATGTCATGTATGGCACAGGCAAAGGCTACGATTGATCAGGCTACCAGGGTTGAAAATATATCCAAAGGGGAAGAGTGGAGTAAGTCATGGGAGAACTGGATAAACTACCAGCAGGTCATCATTAGCCTTGGCAGAGAGTGCAGATCTTAGGGCAATGGAAAAGCAGAGTTGGAGATTAATCAGCTGATAAGTGATCATGCTGGGGATGATGACGCCATTGTGTACACTGATGGATTTGTAGTGCATGGTGAGAAATCAGGATGGGGCTTATCTGCGAGAATAAAGAGCAGTGTCGTTGCTGAACAAGAGTGCAGCCTACATGACAACAACCTCCAGCATGAGAATGGAGGTAGAGCCGGTTACTGCAGCATTGAGGTGGCTGTTTGAACTCCATCAACCAGGGCAGTTATAGTGTCAGACTCTCAAGCCATGCTTCAGAAAGTTCAGAACAGATGGCTACAGCAGGAATGGAAAAATCAGTAGAATCCTCAAGTCTTCAAGATCTGGTGTGGATCTACTGTCCTGGTCATGTTGTGGTACGTAGCAATGACAGAGCTGACAGACTGGCCTCGAGAGCACCCATAGTGGGGACACTGGACATGGATAAGGGAAAGATACTAAGGGCAATTAATGATCGCCTGCTAGATAATGACACTGCCATGGATGAATCAATAAGGCTGAGACTTGGAGTTTGGCACCAAACGTGGCACTATCAGAGAGGATGCAACCGTCGTGTGTACAACCAGTGTGCTACAGGTACGGTTGGCATTCATACTCTTCGACATTTGCTGAGGGAGACTGGGCATCTATGGGTTTGCCCGGAGTGCAGTGAGGTCAACAACAATAACAACAATATCAGCTATCATCATGTTTATCATCATCCCGTGCTGCACCGATTGGCGTAGGCCTAATGTCTCTTCAGAAATCACATTTAAAATGGCTTCATGCGACGCCTTTTACACGTCATATGCCAATGTCTAGAGATCGGAGTGGCTAAGACGTATGACGTGCGCTTCTAATTCTAAAGGTACTAGGTTCGCTCCCAGTACAGGGAATATAATTGATGGAAAATTTAGAACCATTGGTTCCTAGTGATATCATACTCCTCCCATGATCTCCTAGGTAGTGAGATAGGATGCCTAGCTTTCTCGGATAAGGGCGAAAAATAGTAGGTTCAGTGTGCAAGTTGCGCACTTTAAAAATCCCTCGGCAGGTGGAAATCGTAAAGAGTAGGCCATACGGCCGCCGCCGTGGCAAAAAATTAAAAAAATTAGGAAACCTACCCACCGCAAAAATATTGATAGAATGTGTGATTCCTGCATACACACACTGGGATCCTCGCCGGTGCTATAGAGTTCGTGCACTGTGCGGAGATCCTCCTTGTGCGACCTAAGGTGTCCGTGTGCATTAAAAATGGTCATTAAAAACAAAAAACCAAACCTTAAATGTCTATTTTCATTATCATTGCCTACTTCTCTCTTTGATCAGTGAGGGTCTCTCCCTTTTCTCGATGTTTCTAAGTGACCATATTCTCATCATGCCTGTGTAGTTCCCGGGGTCTCCGAGCAGACCCCCCCCCCCCCAAAAAAAAAAAAAAAAATTATATATAAAAAACACTTCTGCACTCTGAAGCATATCATTAGAGGCGACTAACATGAAACTATGTCTGGCAACCTCATCAGGTAAAATTCATTGCTACAGAGACCATTACTACAGGAGCACATCAATGTTCTGGTACAAGCTTCCATGAAGGGGACCAGCTACAGTGGTTGATCAATTCTCCATACGGACCATACATGAAAAGTTATCTCATTAAATGCCATCAAAAAGTTCATCGCCTCTTTCTTGTCTATCAGATTATCTTTTAGTAACTTAATCAAACGTTCTTCATTTGTTATTATAACGCCCACAGACGCTCAATATTTCTGAGAAACTACATCGTTATAAATTACTATTTCACATTTTTAATAACTAATCTGTATACTATATTAATGAACTAATATTTTAAGGGAGATATATGCCGCAAAATATGGCGATTTTATGTTAACAGCGGAGAGAGAGATAGATAGATGGATATATATATATATATATATATATATATATATATATATATATATATATATATATATATATATATATATATATATATATATATATATATATATAATGATAGATATACGTGCAGATAGGTAGGTAGGTAGGTAGGTAGGTAGAAAGATCGATATATAGTTAGGTAGATAGAGAGATAGATAGATACATCGATAGGTTAATAGATAGATAGATAGATAGATAGATAGATAGATAGATAGATAGATAGATAGATAGATAGATAGATAGATAGATAGATAGATAGATAGATAGATAGATAGATAGATAGATAGATAGATAGATAGATAGATAGATAGATAGATAGATAGATAGATAGATAGATAGATAGATAGATAGATAGATAGATAGATAGATAGATAGCGAAAGAGAGAGAATGGGAGGGAATGAGAGAGCAGACAAACAACAAAAAACAACATAGGGGCACGAGAATCAAACAATGCGTGGATGTATTTCTAGTCTGTGTATCTGGGATTGACTTTAATTATTCTTCGTTCAACAATGTCAGAGCGCGTTTGCATATACTGAAAGAAGACAGTACAAATGGATGCGAGTACAAACACTGCTTGAATTTATTTCTAGTTACTTGTATCAGAACGAAATAGCGTTTAATTTCTCGTTGTTCAAGGAAGTTAGCAAACAGTGGAGAGATATATAGATAGATAGATAGATAAATAGATAGATAGATAGAGAGAGAGAGAAATGGGGAGATAGATGGATCAGCAAAGACTATGATGGTTGAAGTTGATGCTTGCACTGATGTGCTTGAATTGGTTCCAGACAAAAAAATGAGGGTCGCTGAATTTCTCTCCAGACCGGCCTTGCCATCACACGAACATGATAACACGGATTCGTATACGGAACACGTTGAACTAACCAGGGGAACTTGGCAAGCAGTTTCTCATTGGCTGAAGTCAATACAGGTTAGGGTACTTTAGCATTAACGAATTTGGATCTGTTCCACGAAGTGAAATGAGATGAACGATGCAATCAGGCAATGTCTTTGTGTAACATAAATAACATCGATGTGGCATATGTACGAAGATATAAAGATAACATGACAAACTGCTACGAATGCCTTTTCTGTTCTTAATTTTGTTTTAAAAAGTAGGAGTTATTCATCGTCTTGGCGAGACATGCCAATTCGACCTAGACACAGTAGATGCAGGTTATATTAGGGCGCTTGTCCAAGTATAAAAGACTTTGTAATCTTGTATTTTTTTTTTCTTTTTCTTTCTTTCTTTTTTCTGTTTCTTTAGATGCCACCTATGGATTAGATAGGGAGAGATACAACATGAAGTTATCTCAGAGCCGGCGAGGACCTGCGTACGATGTCTTCTTCAAAATGGCCCCGGAAGACAACAACAAGTGTCACAGAATGTCTGGACATGCTCTTTTGTGTGATCTCTCACACCTTCAGCCCTACGGCAGTATCATTTCTTTTCTTCATTTTTTTCCCCAATCGCTTTTATTTGGCATAAATCATGCCTTTTCATTCTTTTTACTCTTTATGAAGGATCTAGTAGGGTGAAGTCTCTAACATTCCACTCCCCTACGGAAGTATCTGCTGTGGGACTATCTTTATCTCTTACAATTTTGCTTTACCACTCCTCAGATTTTTTTTCGTTCCGCCAGGTGAACTGGGGTATTATCGTAACAATACCCGGTCATTATCACCGGTCAGCGGTAATACGTTTATCGATTTGAGTCGCCCGCCACCCTTGATAGGAGACGATCCTCGTTTAACACAATATGGTCTCATACGAGGATGAACAGGAAGCCAATATTGTTTGTCTGAGCGGCCGGCGACCCTTTTGTTTGACTGTCTGGAGAAGGCACGAAAACACGGGCGATAAGGAGATAATAACTTCCGCTTAGACCATCCCTGTGTGTGATTATCGCAGATAATCTGTCTGACCAGTCAATATTGGCAGGAAAGCATCTGGACAGGTAGTCAGTGCACAGATTTTCTTTGTGAGGTTTCACAGGATGCCACCGGAAATAGTACCGCATGATTATAAAGAGGTCACGCGTTGGAATATTAAATGTAATATTTTAAACACGCGGGGGAGATTATGAATTAAACACCCCGACTCACATAGTCTAAAGAGATTCCATTGGTTTGAAGTGAGCGCCGGGATATACATTGAATTTCATTGGAAAACTCGGCGGAAAGACCATCTGTGATCTGATCTGAGAAGTGGGAAATATAATCTAGCAAACTTAGAGACACAGAACATAAAGCTTCGCAACTTCAAACGAGCAACTCCCAAAAAGCCAAAAAGAGAAGGATCGGACCTAGAGTTCCATACTTATAAGTGACAGATCGAAGTATTTGGGAAACTTAAAACCTTAAAAAGTAAGCATGCCTTTATAAATACAGAGACTGAAAAACTTAAGGGATCAGGACTTAAAATACGAAGACTGGAAACCTATGAATTAGATCACCCCTCATAAGAGAAACTTTCCCAGACCAAGTGTTTCGCAGATTCACCCGTCATAAGAGAAATTTCTTAGGCCAAGTGATTCAAGTGCATATAACCTAAATTGCACGTGTCCATTCTAACCTGTGCGAGGAGATTGTAGATTCCCAAATTTTTGGGGTAAGTGTAACATTTATTTTACAGATGTGAATGTGACACGTTTCTCGCTTAAGTAGTTATATATGAGGCTGGCAACCTCAACATATGAAAATAGTATATTCATAAACCACCACAGCAAGCGCTGGGTTTGTTTTAGGCTAATTCGCTCAGAAACGAGAAAGTAGCAGTGACCCCCAGACTCCGACTGGAGCAGTGATGAGTGATGATTACGTCACATGTGCCTGAAGTGTATAGTATCATTTTGTGAGATCTGTGTACTTTGTTAATTGTAATTCAGGCTCGCCATTACTCGCGCTGTCCAGACACATTTTCCCAGTTTAATACCCAGAAGAGTACTGGTGATTTTTAGTCATCTTCCTTAAGCTACGCTGTGTACTCAAGAATTTAATTCTTCTGAGAGATTAACATTGGACAGCAAGACAATGCGCCTGTTAAGCTTCCAACTCAGTGTACTTAGCAGAGGCATTTGTCCTTTCTATTTTTCAAAAAAGTTCGTGGTTACAAGCTATCAGACGGTTTGAAGTAATATCGTTTCTACACTGCTAGTGTGAGAGAAGAGCATCAAAACTGACCGCCTACATTGGACGAGTTATGTGGAGAAGTGCACTCATCACCAAAAAAGAAGTGCCGGAAACGACGGTGACAGGACTCACCTAGAGTTAAGTTCTTGTAAAAAAGGCACCAGCAAATGGACTTTTATAACTCTCCTATCAAGTCTCCATGAGGACTTTTATCTCAAATTCACAATCGTTTTATCCTTATTTTAACTTGTTAAAAATAACTTATTATTAAATTTGTTACATGTTATTTTAAAACTGAACAATAATTGTTTATTCAGTTACTAGAAGTACGAAAGCAAACGCATGAGCAAGATTCTTTAATATAAACATATATATAGACCTCTAGAGATATATTTACATATATAGAGCCAATAATTATAAAGGGAATTTTGCTGGATTTACACCAGCTGGGGGCTTGTACGGGCAAAAACATTGCTTAATTCTTCATAAAAGCGACGGACCGATATAAGTTAACAATTGCTCAGTCAATGCTGCATTTTTCTTGACTTCGGAAATATCTTCTGAATGCTCCCTTAGGATAGAAGCGTCATTACCCCTCTATCTACAACTCTGCCAAGAGTAATCTTGTGCGAAGGTAGACACCTTTGACGACCCATTTTTAGATACTCTTGAGTTTTGGCCACTGGTGGACCACTACTGCAAAGTAAGGGAGGCAATCCGTGACAATGTGAAACTGTCCAGAATCTTCTCTCTTTGTCGTTTTCTTCCTTCTATCTTTCTAGTTGTCACGATATATTCCAGTTTCCTTCTTCTCATAATATGTCCAAACAAAGTGGATTTCAAGTCCATTGTCACTTTGACTTCATTATCTTCAAAAAATTGCGTAGAAAGCTGTCCGTTTTCCAATTTACTTCGTATACTTTAATTTGTTCTCTGCCACAGGTCTTTTTTTTCATAAATACAATAACTGTATTAAAGAACTGCAGTAAGTGGTCTTGCAAGACACATATTATGTAAGCTGAACTTTTCAAATTCGTCGCAGAGATAAGAGGTAGTTCTAAAGCAGATACTGCTGTAGGAGTGTGGTGTTAGAGACTTCACGATACTAGGTTCAGCCTCGAGAGGTGAAATAATCAATTAACTTCCTTGCCGCTTTTTTCTTCCCTACCTCACGAGCAGAGTCAGGTATCGACCTGAGCGTGAAGGCACCGTGATTTGAACCCTGCGCCATTACCGTGAGAGGCCAGTGCTCAAACGACTTTACCAATAGGATGCTCGTCTCAAGGATATGCCAAATTTAAATGGAATTAACTGTCAGTGAGCTGTTCAGCATTAGAGTGATTTTCTTCAACCATTTAAGCGTACAGCTCAGCTCTTAGTGTACATGAATTAGACGACGTTTAAACTCTAAGCAGCCAACAGGAGGTAAAGCAGTTCGCTCAGCGTCTATGCTGTGGAGTCGGAGTCGTCCAGTCGGACATTTTTTAGTGGAGTCGGTAAAAAAATGCCCCGACTCCGAATGTTTCGAGACTTAAGTCAAGGCAGATCCACGTTTGATGAATGTAATGGGGATGGCCCGCACTTAACAAATTTGAAATAACATTTTAAAGTAGTCATCATCATCATTCCTTTCCGCTCCCTGTGGAACATATGGCAGAAACTGTTGCTCTCCATCGATTTATATTTTGGGCTGTCTATTTCATCTGTGCCTAAGTCATTCCAATTTCCCTAGCCTCCTCTTCAACAGTTCTTCTCCAAGTTCTCTTTGGCCTCCCGACTCTTCTTTTCCCCTGTGGGTTCCAGTCAAGGGCAACTCTGGCTATGCTTGATTTTTCTCTTCTGAGTGTATGTCATATCCATCCCCACTTTCTTACCTTAATTTAGGAGTTCCATGTTGGTAGAAGGGCATTAAAAGCACATCTGGTTTATTTATCTTTGAGCAGACGTCACCAGCAGTTTCTCCTCCTTTGTCAATGTTGCTCCCTAGATATGTAAAGTTTTCTACTCTTCAACGATTATTGATCTTCATAGAGTCCGTCTGCCTATTATTTATTCTCATTTCTTTTGTTTTATTTACATTTATGTGCAGTCCCATCTTTGCTGCTTCTGTTACTAATCTAATTGTTTTCTCCTGCAAATCTTGCTGTCTGTGTGACAGAAGGCACACATCATCTGCAAAGTCTAGATCCTCCAGCTGTGTGTTAAATGTCCACTGTATTCCAGTTTTCTCTCCCTCTGTTGTCTGTCTCATAACCCAGTCTATGACCATGAGAAAAATTGTTGGTGATAGCAGACATCCCTGTCTGACTCCACTTTGTACTGCGAAGGGCTCTGATAGTTTTCCTCTGTGTACTACTTTACATGAGGCCTCCTGATAGAAATCTTGGATGACTTTAATGAATTTCTCTGGGATTCCATATATTGCCCGGGAGATCTCTTGTTTAGTGGGTGGGTTCATGTTGCACTGTAGTGGCTCTTCTGCTGGTTCTATGATGGATTGCTGTACTGGTTGGTTTCGGTTTAGGATTTCCTTAAAATATTCAGCCTATCTGGCCCTTTGTTTCTCTTCATTGCTAATGATTTGACCTTCTCTGCTCTTCACTGTTGTATTGTGGTTTAGCTGTTTCTTAGATAAAGTTGTAGTAATATTATATAATGTTTTTAAGTCTCCTTTTTTGGTCGCAGTCTCGGCTTCCTCTGTTAGTTTTTCAATAAATTCTCTTTTGTCTTGTCTGGCACTCTTTTTCACTTTCCTGTTTATCTCCCAGTAAATTTTGAGCAGTTGTGTTTTCTCTTCTGCCTCTTTACAGTTGTTTACTTGCTGTTCGATGTCTCTCCTGTCTCTTATGAGGTTCCATGTGTTTTCTGTGAGCCATTCCTTCTGTTGTTTATTTCTTTTGCCAAGAACTTTTTCACATGTATTTCTGTATGCTTCCTGAATTTTGCACCAATGGTTATCTATACTTCCCTCTTCAAGGCTCTCCGGTGCTTCAAATCTATTTCTCAACTTTAGGTTGAACTGAACTCTTGTGTCTTTGTTCATAATGTTCTGGGTATTATTCTTCGGGCTTGATCTTTCTGCTCTATCTTCGTGCGCCCTCAATTTTATCCTCAGTGACGCCAGGAGAAGGTGATGATCTGACGCTACGTCAGCTCTTCTCTTTACTCTATCATCTTGTAGGCAGCGTCTCCATTTTCTTTCTATGGTGAAGTGGTCTATCTGATTTTGCGTGTGCCAATCTGGGGATTCCATGTAGTCTTGTGTATGTCTTTGTGATTTTAAAGTAGTAGAACTCCTAAAACCACTTTCTTGTTAAAGTACATCCATTTTTACATAATGTAGGAACATTTCTGTTGCTTCTGATCATAAAGTTTTATCACAATTGGAAATTTATTGGCACATTTCGAAAAAGCACACAAGAAATTACATTAAACTATATACTGTCAATTTTCCTGTCATTGTTAAAATGAAACTATTTTTCTCATGGTGTTTGGCAAAGTAGTCACGTGTGTACAGGTGTGAATGATTTGTTATTTTGTATTACTGTATGAATAAATGAATAGTTTAAAATTTAGTCTAGCAAAGCCACGTATTCATTTATTCACACACATACCATACTTATACATATAACTCCATATAAGTGAATAATTTTATGCCATATCACTAGTGAAAAAAAACTGTAGTCGGAGTCGGACTTCTAAAATTTCCGGAGTCGGAGTCGGAAAATGTGTGCCGACTCCCCAACCCTGCTTCAGAGGATTAGTTGTCATGAAGTTTACTACCATTTTGTCTGTTCTTGATTGATTGATTTTTTTGTTGTTGTTGGGTCCATGCACAAGAAAAAGGTAGAGGGATTCCCCGTAACAGATACTGACGTAGGGGACCGAAGTGTTAGAAACTTCACTATACTAGGTCCAGCATAGAGAGGTGGGGTGACCAGTTCCGTTCCTTGCTAATTTTTTCTTCCTTAACTCAAGTCAGGTACCCATTTATAGCTGGGTAGACTGCAGGTTGTCGATACCGTGAATCGAATCCGGAACCGTTTCCGCGATGGATCAACGCTCTAACCGCTCTGTCAGTCGGACGCTCATGCACAAGAAAACCGGTGGTTATTCTGTGCATGGAATGCCTGGTTCAACCCCATGTGGGTTATAATTTGGGCATTCTCGTTGGTCTGATTCAACAACCTCATTTAATAGAGGACACAGTTACTGCAATGCTAGAGATCCCATTGGATAATACAGTGCGTCCATGAAGCATCAGAAGCTTTGTTTTGATCAGTGATTATAGCCCTCCGAAACGACCCGACATTTAGCCAACACCATCTATACACACACCTACACATTTTATTCAGTTAATTCTGTTTTCATCCATGAAAAAAATCAATGATTGCAAACAGATCACCATCTTCTGAGCCAGCAGTGACATTTTTTTCCCTCCTCAAACAAATCAGTCTTCAAGAACGAAATCTTCACATTCAATGAACCACAATTAGCATATTTTTAAAATGGACGTCGTTATTACAGTTTGCTGGTTCGCCAAGCTAAACACCGAAATGGAGATCTTTCAGTTTTTCAATTATTCAGATCCAGGGATATTTCATAAATTCGAAGGCTAGTGCCAAATGACGGCTTATGACAAATGACGGCTAATTAAAAATGACGGCTAATGACAAATGACAGCTAATGACAAATGACGGTTAGTGACAAATGATGGTTAGTGACAAATGAGGGTTTGTGACATATGACGGTTAGTGACAAATGATGCCTGATGGCAAATGACGGTTAGTGACAAATGACGGCTAATGACAAATGCCAGTTAGTGAAAAATGACGGTTAGTGACACATGACAGTTTGTTACAAATGACAGTTAGTGACAAATGAGGGTTAGTGACAGATGACGGTTAGTGACAAATGACGGTTAGTGACATGACGGACAGCTAATGACAAACGATAGCTAATGACAAATGACGGCTAATGACAATGTCGGCTAATGATTTATGACGGCTATTACAAATGACGGTTAGTCACAAATGACGGTTAATAACAATGTGGATTAATGACAAACGATAGCTAATGACAAATGACGGTTAATGACAATGTCAGCTAATGACATGACGGCTAATTACAAATGACGGCTAATGACAAATGACAGTTAGCGACAAATGACGGTTAGTTACAAATGACGGCTAATGACAAATGACAGCTAATGACAATGTCGATTAATGACAAATGACAGCTAATGACAAATGACGGATACCGGGTAATGACAATGTCGGCTAATGGCAAATGCTTGCTAAAGACAAATGCCAACTAAAGACAATGCCAAATGACAGCTAATATCAAATGACGACAAGTGACAAATGACACTAATGACAATGTTGACAAATGACGGCTAATGACAAATGGCGGATAATGACAATGTCGGATAATGACAAATGACGGCTAATGACAAATGACGGCTAATTATAAATGACACTGATGACAATGTAGACTAATGACAAATGATGGCTAATGACAAATACAGCTAATGACACATGACGGCTAGTGACAAATACCACTCATGACAAATGGCGGTTAATGACAAATGACTGCTGGTGACAAATGATGACTAACAACAAAGGCACATTCAGAAATTGTTTAGCAGCAGACTACCCTACCATAATTAAAGCCCTTTTTACGTCTGCTAGTAAAAAAGAATACGTTTTTCAACAACAGGATGGGTTTTCACAATCTGATGCTTTCGCTACTTTGTATGAGACAAGAAGTGCTGCGGCTGATACAGAAAAAAAACATTTTGCAGTTAGTTCTTATAACTTTGTAGACGCAACTCTAAATACTTGTGATTGAAAGGTGTAAGCCTATATGTAATTCTCCTTGCGCTTGCTATGATTGACGGGTGTTATGATTTTGGTATGAACGTACATGTGTATTTACAGACCTTTTAATAATATAGGTTACGGGAATTTCCGGGGATATACAGATAGAATAGAACAATTTCTCCCTCAGGTACATTTTACAAGTGATTAATATAAGTCTGTTTATGGGGCTGTCAAACTCATCATGTAAAACAAATTACTACAGAGAAAAAAACTGTTGCTTTGCTTCATACTTTCTGTAAGGGGCCATGTATACAGAGCTGTACCTAGGCATTTTTCAAGAGGGTGCATTTCTATATGGAAGCTAATGAGACTTAGTTGTATGCTACTGAGCTTGATCGCGCCGTAACCCCCGCCAAGTGAGGTTCGCTGTGGAATTTCACACACACACACACACACAACATAATTCACTTATGTTTTAAAAATGATATTAAAGTTTAATTTTTTTCTGTTTTCATATAGAATTACAAATAGATGCCCATTGCGCTGAGTTTGGAAAAAAAGAGAAGAATATAGATATTTAGGAAAACGACTCGCTTCATATTAGTAAACATTTTTTAAACTTTGAAATTTTCTTTTTCTTGCTCTTTTAAAAGATTTATTCTTCTTCTTTAATCCTTAACCGCCGACTGTCACAGCAATCGGTGGCCATCACGCCTGGTGACGTCTTGTAGGGTTGCAACAAACTGTCTCCACTTTGATCGATCGACATCCATCATTCATTCTTGTGATTCCCCAGCTCTCGTTCATGCTTTTAAGGTTTTAGTTTCAAAAAAAATTGAGCGCCTCTCCCAAGTCCGGCCACCGGTGGAACCGTACCGCTCGCACCGCCCAAGAGCCGTGTGGCAGTTGTGTCTCCATGCTCCATTAGGAGCGGTAAGGAAAAGAACAGGATGTGTATGATTTGTCATAATGGCCGGACACATTATCTTCACCGTAGAACGTTCTAGTGTGTTTAATGAACGTGATTCTATAGTGGTGTTTCTGTAGGCTTCTTCTTTGATCCTTAGCCACCGACTGTCAACGCAGTCAGTGGCCATCACGCCTGATGACGTCTTGTAGGGCAGCAACAAACTGCTTCCACTTTGCTCGGTCGGCTGCCATCTTTCGTGCAGTGCCCCAGCTCTGGTTAATATTAATATGAGGATGAAGAACATAAGATATTGACAACAGCAACATTACTGATGAAAACATCGACGATAAAAACATTTAACACCTACCTGTGTTAAATCAAAAGACGAAATGTTCACGTAATCCGTCAGTTCTGGCGAATATCATACGTCAACCATTTACAAATCAGAATTTCATGCCGGTACGTCAGTTTGTGTTCAGTACCGCAAACTCTCACAATTAACAGTATGAGTGATGGGGACGCAATTACCCCGGGTGGACGGGCTGGACAGTTTATATTATGCGCAATTCTTGGACGGGGTGAGAGAGAGCAGGGCGCAGAGGAACCCAGAAAGTGGAATTAGATGGCGGTGACGACCGTGTGACGACAGTAGACAAAATGGGTGGGCGTCTGGTTCGTTTCCACGCATTTCATTACCATCATAGTTCAATTAACGAGCTCCATTCAACGACTGACAGGGTAAAGAGACCGGTAAATAGTTCTTTGAGAGAAGTGATGGCACTCATGCGGGTAAATACACAATCTCACACACACACACACACACACACACACACACGCACGCACCAAGATGTGGAAGAATAAATGAGGGAAAGAGGATGGAGATAGCAAAAAAAAAAGCATTACAAAAAATTACGAAATTCATAATTACATCGTAAAACACAAATACGCACATGAAGCATACACACACTAGGGAACATGTACGAGAGCAAGTGACTGAGAGAAAAGGGGCGAGAGAGAAGGTTTGGTTTATGTGCCGTAGAGCGGGGAGGTTGTCGGCAACTGGTCGATCGCAATTTACCGGTAGATAACAGGGGGATGCTCTGCTAGATATCTAAGCGACTGAGAGAGGGGGGAAAAAGGAAGAATGTTTACAAATTTTAGAATAGCCATGTTCCGTCGGCACTTCTTTTTTTTTTTTAGCGAGGTGTCACCAGGATTAAAAACTTTCCCACCCGCTCCCCTCTCACTCACTCACCCACTCACCTACCCACTCACACACTCTCTCACTCACCCACTTATTCATTCACTCACTCAGTCTCACTCACTAAAACACTCACTCAACCACCCACATACCTACTCAGTCATTCCACTCACTCACTCACTCACTAGCTCAATCACTCATACACACACCGAAGCTAAAATACCATAAGAAAATCAATATAAGAAATGACATATCGTAAAATGAGGATAGCGATGAAGTGAAGAGAGACACACGATGAAGAGATAAAGACTCGAACAAAAACCACCTAGCCACTGTCATATTTTCCGCTTGCATTAAAGCCAAATGTGGTTTACTGATGAATATAATCATTTTATTATTCGCTCCTGACAGAGAATGGTGACACAACTACAACTGGTCCCTGTCCAGAAAGCCGGCACTAAAACATTCTAGCAACAATTTGTTTTCTATGATGAGGTTGCCAGCCTCGTGCACAAACCTCATTTTAGTCGCCTTGTACGACATGCCTGAGCGAGCAGAAGTCCTGTCTATTCTTTGTCTCATCAGACCCCCTCCCCCGGGAACTACACTGGGCACTGATGGATATAAAACAGGGAGGGGACGGGGAAGAGCATGAGTGGTGGACATGGTGACTTGGAATTGCTGGCGGCCAAGCCTGTCGGATTTCTGCCGAGCTCTAATCTAAATTTGTCTCCCAACTGCTGAACACGTGAAACGTGAACCCCGCCAGATAGGAATAATTTGAGTTCTGGTCAAAATACCTCCCCTCTCATTCGCATAAATTCATCCCTCTAGCATCTGTCTCTCCGTCCCTCTCTCTTTTTTTTTTGGGTCCTCATTGAGCCCACGACAGGTTTGGATGGAGAGTTGTTTTCTTTGCCTTTATGCGCTGGAATAACGAGGAGCGATGGTGATTGTTGATGCAGTCTTCTTGTTATGTTATTTCTAAATAAAATATACGTGCTTCGTCATTTTCCTTCGCTTTCCTTACGGAGCATGCAGACCACTACTGTCGCTGGCCACATTGTAGAAGCCTGCACCAAGCAATCATATGCTCTCACAGAGGTGCTTTCCGTGGCAAGTTGTTTTACACTAAAGTTGCCAGCCCCATGTGTCACGGGTTGCCCCCCCTTAGCTCTGCAGTAGTGGTCAAACAGTGGCCAAAACTCAAGAGTAACTAATGTGGGTCTTTGTTGCATACGTTTTATATTATCTCATACTGGCATTATCATTGGTGTTAGAACTGGAACGTATGAACACTGCAACATGTAACGCGAATGAGTGAAGTTCACTTCGAAGTAATTTTCATACATTTATTTGACACTGGACAGACGATGAGCTCCATGTTAATGCAATATGCTGGCATGTGATTTCATATTAATGAGCGATCAAATACAATGACTGGTAGGCAGATGTACCGACAGTAATAGTCATGATGTCCTCGATTTAAACTGCATGTCGAGCTCGTCGAAAAGACATTTATTCTCATAATTAATACTCCCCTTTAATATCCAGCCACCACAGGCACACAGAAATATATTCTTCAATGAATCTGTAAATCATGCAGAGGACATCTACACATAATCGGAGCTCTCGCATATGCGTCCGAACACCTTGAAGTACATAGTCGAAAGAGACCGTTACAAGTCTTAAGCAGACGTGCATACGTAATATTTTACTGAAAATTGACGTCACTAATAATTACAATGGTGCGGTTTCACCAGTGGTGCGTCTTGGTGTTGCCTCATCCGTTCACAGCAATGCCTTCCCTTAGGGAATGCACCGATGCTTCTACGTTAAGGGAGTATTCACAAGATATCCAGAAAGCGAGAACAATGCTGCATGAGGCTGAGTAAATGTTAACTCTAGTATCTCCCGTCAACTTTTGTGAAGGATAGCGTTATCTTATAATTTGTTAGCTCGTTCAAGCCCGCAGCTGAGTTAATTCAGCGAATTTCCTCTTATTATTATTGTATAGCTCTGTTTAAGTGTATTTAAGAAATTGTCAGAGACAAACGGATGTAGTGCATTCGAAATGATTAAATCAATATTAGATTTGTCTGTATACAAGTAACAAATTTAATAATGAATTATAGTTAACAGTTTAAAAATGAATAATTCTTTAACAAACAATAATCATCATCTATTGATGTTATAGAGTATTGGTTAAGAGTTCACTTGGCAGCTTTAATGTTTCTACTTAGCTGCCAATGAGGTTCTGCTCCAACTGAGGTTTGGGTCATTGCAGATAGAAGACTGGATCACACTCGTCACTGGTCAAGTTTTAAAGTTGTAGCACGTTCCAGGAAGTGTCAGGAAATAACTTCCAAGCTGGTCTTGCGTCTCTAAGGCCCGTCTGATGATGGTGTCTAGCGTCGATTCAGGCCACTTATACCCTCACTTGTTCCAGAGATAGTACCCTCAGTTGGTACCACCTAAAAGTGTCACAAAAGAAGAGAAACAAATACCCTCTGAGTATTGAGTTTCCCGACACATACTTATGTCTCCTCCTCTTCCTATTCCACCATTCCATCTATCTAAGAACTTTACCCTCTTAATCTTAATCCCATTGAGCGAAATTTTTTTTACATTTAAATTGAATAGATTTATGTTTAACTTTACATTGGTTGAAACGGTTAATACTATAGATTGAATATGTTTCATTTACATCTACACTGGTTGAAAATGTTAATAATATAATAAGTATGTACATCACTTCTTTCATCATTCACTTCCTGCTCCATATAGAACTTGGGACTACCTATGCTTTTAGTTCTTTATAAGACACTCGCATAAAGCAGTCACCAGCGCTTGCAGTGGTGGGTCAAGAAATCATCATTCTATATGCTGAGGTTGCCAGCCTCAAATGACTTGGATATCCACTTACCAATTTTCAAATATTAATATTCACGTCAATATAAACATTGACATGTATCTCCCGTCCTTGTGCACACACCGTATTTCAGAGCTGGCATTTGCTGATGATGTTGCCCTGATTGCTAAATCAGAGGCACATCTCCAATCCAACATGCAAGTCTGGATGGAAGAGCTGGAAAAGAGAGGGATGGTCATAAGCAGCTCTAAAACAAAATCCATGGTGATATCACGAGAAGAAAGAAGGCAACAGATTAAGCTGGCAGAACAGGTCTTGGAGCAGGTCGACCACTTTAAATACCTCGGAGCTGTTATAGACCGGAAGGGAGGCATCAAAGAAGAGTTGGCAACTCGAAAAGCAGCAGCTGGGAAACTTTTCAGGCCATAAATCGAGGATTCTTCAGCAAGAGAGAAGCTGGTAAGAAAACGAAGATGGTTGTATACCGCTCCACCTATGTCCCAGTCTTGACGTATGGATGCATGTCATGGGCAGTGACTACAACCCACAAAAGCCAGACCCAGACCTCAGAAATGAGGTATCTTAGGAAGGTGGTTGAAGTAACAAGAAGAGACATGGTTCGCAAGCAGACGATACGTCAAGAACTAAAATCCCACCCCCAGCAGACCCAAGTAGAACAGTCCCAACTAAGATGGTTTGGCCATGTCTGCAGAATGGGAGAAGATTGGCTACCACGAAAAGCATGGGAAACAAAGAGCCAGGGATCCAGACCTCCAGGATGACCCAGAGTCCGCTGGGAGGACAAAATGAGACAATCTTTGAAGGACCGAGGACTAGAATGGAACCAGGCCAGGAGGAAGACAGCCGATAGGATAGTCTGGCGCTCTCTCTTCCAAACCTCTACACCTCACGGTAGAAGGGGAACGACCTAGTAAGTAAGTAAGTAAGTCTTTTCCTCCCTTCACCATTTGTCTCTACGAGGATCTTTGCTGCCAGAACAATGTTATACAGTTTAGAGCTTATAAACAATTGTAGTGCGGAAATTGTATTGCCTGCTCGGTAAGCACACAATATTTTCTTTATTAATTTCGTGGGGTTTTCTTCTAGCTTAATAATATAGAGTCGTGAGACTCGGTGTTACTTTAATTTTATCTTTAATATATATATATTTCTTTAAGTAAAGTAAAGTAATTTTGTGCGTGACCGGGAGTTCATGATTTTTACTAAGCACGATACCAATTAAATTCCACTAATAGTTAACGGCAAGGGAGGGATTTTCGAAAGATAGAAGAGTGAGCGGATGTATATTTTATTTGACGTTAGTTTTCCGATTTGAATATGTGTATGTTTAATTCTGTACAAAGATTTTTGTTACATGATATATAGTGGGTTTTAACTCTCAGCTATTTTTGTAATTCTATCCAATGGTAATTCTAATGTTGGTACATATCACGCAGGCCCGCAAGTTATTCTCATTTCAGTATTTTTTTTCTGAGTTTATAGTTAACTGGTTAAATCCTAAATGTTGGGGTTTCGCCTGTTGCCCCAGTGGGGAGGGCGCGAGGGGTGTGAATATTGAGCCTTTAGACCCGCGGCGAAGTCTTCGCGCGGCTGAGAACGCATTCATGCATGACTGGGTTTACCTGCGTGAGTAGTACAGCGGAGGTGGGAAATATGGTGGTGTGCAGTGGTTTGATCGAGTGAAAGAAGGTGATTTGTTTGTAAACAGTGGAGATGGCTGCGCCATGGTTGTAAATATTTTTTTGACATGTTGTCTTTATCAGAGAGTGGTCAACAGCCTGTACCGGTGCTGTGTATCCCCATTGGGAGCAGCTTGCATCGACAAACATCTACTGCAAATACATATCGCGACATATTGGTTTATATATTTATCGTCTGGGCAGACGAGTAGTTGCCTTTGCCCTCAAAACTTCGGGCAATATCATCAGGCCCATTGAGGTTCTGTCATCGTGGATTACATACTCATAGCCTTTAGCAAGATATAAACCTCCAGCCAGACAGACTGCCACCTTTGCCATCGACTGGTGTCGGCAACTCTGCCCGACCCATTGGCAGCCAGTAAACCAGAAGTAGCGTGGAGTATCTTACAAGTATTTTCACTGTGGATAATAATCACCTGCCGGAAGCTTGAGTCATCGTTAGCCACCAGATAGAGGCGCATCCCCTGGGAGCCCTCAGCTTTATTCGTTGTAATCTTTGCCAGCAGTGGTCTATAGCTCCCTGCTACTCGGATTTATTATTAGTGCATGGATATTCGCACTAGCATTGTCTCCTTCACCCGCGCCCTGGAAAGTGGGTGTGCGCTTGGATTTAGTTAACATCTGTTCCACGGAGAGCTTATCTCCACCTCATTTGGATATACCATTAGGAGGAACAGTACTGTGTTAGTTTTCCAGCTTGGATTACCTTACCTATCCGGATTTATACCTACAGGACAGGCCGTTTCTCTTAAGGAGGCTGGGGGCCTGTAGCGGGAGGTTATTTAAAATTATTTATTATGTAAAAGTATGCCAGTAAAGAGTTCTGGTCTTACAAGTAATACCCCAGTCTTAGAAATAAGCACTGGTGTATTGTTATCATAAAAATAGTCAGACTGTGAAAACCCTGGCCCAGTTGGTAAGAAGTAGTACCAGGATTTAAGGTGTCTCCTCCCTGTGACTATCTTATGATTACTTTATTTCTAGGGGATAAGTAAAATGAACATTCACTGAAACCACAAATGGAAGAAGTGAATAAATCCTCAGGTACAGTTAAAATAGTTTAATAATTACACTAATATTCTATTTCTACTAGTTGGAAAAGAGTATACACATATATATATATAAATATTCACACAATTACTATTATTGTCTGTTTAGACTTCAAGATCTTAAATAATAAAGTTACTGAAATCACTGTTATTAGTCCTTTGAATTTTAGGATAACTGTCATCAGTTGACTGAGTTTATGTATGGTTACTTATTGTTTTCAACTATTGGCTGTTTCACATGTATAGGTGGTCAGTGTCAAACAGGACACTTATCTTTCCAACTTGATACTGCTGAAACTGTCCTTTGCTGATATCAGACTTGGTAGGCCCAACAGTAGGGATGCCAATGACCAGTTGAAGTTCACTCTTTGGGGTCCTGCACTTTTGTGGGATTGCCTCGGATGAACTGCACCGGCTTCTGATACTGGACAGTCTGGTTTGAGTTATTTCATGGAACCCTCAGACTTCAGATACTGGACTTAAAAATGTTTCTGGCGATCCGCTCACAATTCATGGGTCGTGGCGAAACTCTGCCTCCAATCTGTCTGAACCCTCTTTCGTTGTCTGTAGCTCAGTTTACCGATACGCTTTAAATACGTATAGCGCGGACGTATCGGAGAGTACCGACGTCACAGCTTAAACCTAAGCCTGAAAAATCCTTCCCGAACAGTGATTTCGGCCGAACTGTGCGTCGACTGAAATTTTGCCTTTATCATTCTCGGCATATATAATATCCATATAGTTCCATCTTATCTAGTTTTATACAGCTGATAAAACTCTATCTTCCTATCCATGTAATTTCCCAAACTGTTATTTGTTGATTTTAATATTTAGAACAGAAGTGGGTTTACATGCTTTTAGCGTAACTGTGGGCAGCCGAAATACGCATATATCTCCGTAAATGAGAACTTCCTACCGTTCCATCTTATATGCAGTTATACACCATCCTTCCCTGTACTGAAATGTAAAATCCTTTTCATACGGATTCCCTTCTGTTTTTATTTATCGTTGGCGATTTCCTCTGTCCGATACACATTTCGCTGATACGCCGCCATTTTGAAAGCGGTCACTCGATCGTAGATGGGTTTATAAATCTAACTGAACCCATTTGCAATGACTTGAAACCAATTTTGCGACAGGGCCTACCCCCTGATAGTTAACAATCCTGGTGTGAGAAAGTGTACGAGCGTTGGTTGTCTGGAGGGAGACGTTTGTGGAGGCATTCCTGATTTTTTCGTTGATTCATGTTGTGGTGTCTTTTAAGAAACATATACATATTACTTGTGGTCAGGATCTCTTCTCTTCTAAATATTGTGCTGTATGTCCTTACTGCCTTAGATTATTCTAATTTATCCCAGAGAGGACGGGTTAGAGATTGTCAAAAATAAAACAAAATCGCGGTATGATGGAGAAGTAACCTCACTTTTCTCCAGAAGTCATATATTTCCCCATAATTCCATTAGTGACTCTATTTTCTCTACTTTCCCATTACACATTCATACTCTGTCTGTACTCCATATCGATTGGAGGCCGACCTCTGTGTAATCTACGTTTTGCTGATGATATTGATCTGATAGCTGGAACAGAATCAGAACTTCAAGACCTTACCTCTAGACTGGAGAAATTAACAAGAACATATGGGATGGAAATTAATATAGAAAAAAGCAAGATATTGGTGAATAGCCATAAGAAACATGTTCCGACCAACATTACGTTAAATGGGCAAACGTTAGAAGAAGTTAACACCTTTAAATATCTCGGGTCCACTATATGTAGTGATGGAAGATCAAATAAAGAAATCAAGACAAGACTTGAGATGGCCTCAGCTGCCATGACAAGGTTGAATGTGATCTGGAAAAGTAACATCAGTTTTCCTGTGAAGATCAAATTATACAAATCACTTGTATTATCTATTCTCTTGTATGGGTGTGAGGGCTGGACACTCACTGCAGATACGGAGCGAAGGATTCAGGCTTTCGAGCATAAATGTTATAGAAGAATTTTGCGCATTTGCTATAAAGAGCACAAAACAAATGTCTATGTTAGAGAGAAGATAAACACCTGTGCAGGCCATCAAGAACCACTTTTGTCAATAGTGAAACGTCGAAAGCTTGCCTGGTTTGGGCATGTAACTCGTCATGACTCCCTTTCGAAAACGATCCTCCAGGGAACAGTCGAAGGTAAACGGAGAAGAGGAAGGCAAAGAAAATCCTGGGCTGATAACATCAAAGAATGGGCAGGACACGGTTTCTCCACACTTGTACGCATTGCTGAGAATAGAGAGCAGTGGAGGACCCTGTCTGCTGATGCTTCCACCATGGCACCCCTACGACCCATGACGGGTTATGGGTTGAGACGAGATGAGAGATGATGACTCTGTCTAAACTCAGATATTCTCTATTTTTCCATACTCGCGACAATTAGTAGTCATTAAAGTGCATTTATTTATTTTATAATTGAAGTTATTAAATTTCTTAACTTTCCAGTTGTAATTTTGTTGTAATAATTTAACTTGGTATAGAATAAATAAGAGCTGAAATCACATACTAATATAACAGTCCTGGAGCATAGGATAGGTCTAACGAGAAGGTGACATACTAATGAGTTCTCTTCTACAGCTAGCATCTGAACTGTCCGGTTATCTTGTGCCATTCCTACCTCTAGTTCACCAGTTCTATTCTCCAGTTCTGGGAACTAATTTCCTATCCAATCTCCACTAGTTTTTTTTATAAATCTAATTTCCAGCTTGCCACAAATATGTATTTGAATAAATCACAACACTGACAATAAAATTACACTAAATACCCCAATTATAACCGACGTTTAGATTGAACAGAGTAGACCAAGATGGTGGACGAGCGGAGGCAAATGAAGATCATCTGATGCTAGTTCACGCTCCTCCAGTTTCTATAAGAAGAAAAAAAAAACAACTACTAAATTGAACATGTTCTTTTATGTCGGTAACCAATTTTCCACTCTTCTCTATTATAAGTTTACTTGGCTGATTATATTTCTCTGTTAACTTCTTTATCCTATTGTATAGATTCCTCATTATTCATGTAAGCTGCTTCATTTGCCAATCTTCGTGTATTTTCATTTGCTTCTTAGGATATGTGTTCGTACCTTGTTTTTTTTTTCTTCGCTACTATGCATATTTCAAAAGCCTTGGCTTTGGAATTTTGCTATTTGCTTTTGTTAAAATTTGCCTTATTATTTTTCCATTCATCTTTCTTGTTGATGTTTTCTGTTGTTATCCATGCTTTATGTTTATTATCTTTTTCTACGAACTCCTTCTCGTGCCTCATTCCGTTAATTGTTGATCGTTTGCCAGTAGTCTTCAGTATGTGTTTCAGCTTTTAGTTACTGATGTACGTTGAACTAATGAGTGTTACTAGAGTACATTTTGTGTGTTTTTTTGTGTGTAGATTTTACTATTACTAATATATCATGTGTATCCCGGTGGTCTCTAAAAAGACAATGATATGATAGGATTATGGCGCCATCAGGCACGTCTTACGTGCAACTAATATGAGGTTGTGTATTGGGCTGGCAACCTCATCATATAAACAAAGTTGCCACATAAACCACAGCTGCAAGGGCATGTGAATGCATAGAGCAGGCTTCCTGCAAGGGGACCAGCTATAGTGGTTGTTCCATGCTACGTAAGGAGAGCAAAAAGTGATGATTATGACATAATAATAATGATAATGATGATGACTTACAACCCAACAATAACAACGACAACAGAAATAATATATATATGAGAAGAAGAAGAAGAAGAAGAAGAAGAAGAAGAAGAAGAAGAAGAAGAAGAAGAAGAAGAAGAAGAAGAAGAAGAAGAAGAAGAAGAGAAGAAGCATAGAGAAAAGAAGCATAGAGAAAAGAAGGAATGATGTTAGAAATGACAAGTAGACACTCTCATACGATAATAAAAATACACGTCGCCCGTCTCATGGCATACCTTTCACGCGTAAACCACGAGAACTCATGGCCACATCAATCAGCCACTTCTATTCATCGTTACAGCGATGTATCAGTCAGCATTCATACCAACTGCTGGCAATGATATTCAATAAGTCAGTGTTCAGTAGTGCGCGTGGCGCTAAAAATAGACCCCATACTACGCGGACCCTAATGGGATTTACTTGTCCAGGCATCTTTATTTTTCCTACTTCTGATTTTTGTTCTGCCTTTCTCATCCATTTTTCTTTTAACGGTTGCGGAGGTGGTGATGGCTTTCGATTTGTAAAGCCGATTGTGGGTCTGCGAGAATGGAATATTCATATCCGTTGCATCGATTCCTCTGTGGTCACTGAGTTAAGATGGGAAAGAATTTTTAGAATTCCCCCCTCTCTTATCTTGTAATGTCCGTCTCTTCTTGATGTTTAAAGTGCTTCTCGTTTCCCTCTCCTAATTACATTCCGATTTTTGCCATCAGTTTTTTCCTTATTTGACATTGTAATCAACCTTATTGTTTAACATACTTTTTTTTTCTCTAGAATATTGGTTTTTTTTATTAGAACCTCTGTCATTTTTGTCAATGTTTGCCTAGTCCTCTTTTTTTAAAAATAATTTGCTTTGTCATGTTTATACATCATTTATTCTTTTCATAATTCTCCATAGCATTATTAAATATTTTCTCAGGTAGATGGATATAAATAGATATGTGACAGGGGCTAGGTGTACCTCACGCCCAAAGACCCATGCACTAAGAACATTTATTAAGGATCGTTTGATAGGGGTTGCAATTATTGGTTGCTTGCAACCCTCTCAGCAGCAGACTTAGCAATTCAAGCAACACAAAGCTTTATACAGTTCAACATTTAATACTACTGAACACCCAGACAGTGTTCGTAGACTTTAAGTCCTAGGTGTGTTCTTGCATTAAACTAGACTTCAGTATTTCTCAATAGCTTGTCCTCTCTCTGCGACGGGCGATCAGAATGAATAAAGAATTTGAACTGACACGATAGCCTGACTCTTCTCTTCTCTGATTGGCTGCTATCCGTAAGCGGCATTACTAATGTTCTATTTTTAGATGTAGACTAAAATGGCTGCCACATACCGACAAAATGGCGATGAACAAAATCAGACGAGATGACTATGGCGCTGTCACATATTCCCCGCCTGATTTTGTTGTCGTCCCGACAACTGCACTAAGCTAGGCGCTTCAGTCGTAATCTCTCAGAACGTCTCGGGGCACGACCCTCTATCGGCTGCAGGGCATACCAGCATACCCGGTTCGGGCGTTAAACCATGTCCTTCTTACCCAGGGTCTGTCTCCTCTGGCAAAGCTAGTGCTTCAGGTAGGCCTAGTGTTTTATCTACCGAATCTGGAGAATCATCTTTGTCTTCACTTCGTCTCAGTTCGTTGCTGGTGACTCTAATGCTCGGACTCGCTCTATCTGTTCGTTGGATGACATATGGACCTCCTGTCATTGTGGGAGCACGAACAATGTACTCATCTTTTGACCACATATCACGAATTTTGGATCTCTCAGCGTTGTGCATTTTCTTCTTTACCAATTCTCCCACTTGTAGGGGAATAGAACACGGCAACTTGTCACATCTCTCTTTCCTGACTGTAGCCAACCTCTGCAACGGTGCCTCTGCTCTTATGTGCGCATCTCGTAGCCTGGAAACGTGTCCTTCAACGTGTTTTAGATGAGTCTCCTCCTCTAAATGTCGACCACTTTTCTTGTTGCCCTTAGGGTGACAGTTGTCTCGGCCATCTCTTGACTTGCACCGTGACTGCAACCTTAAGGCGTTGGTACGCCTAGAGAGAGCGCTCCTTGAGGGACAAACCGATATCACATGGCCTGGGGACTTACACTGAAAACATCGTTTCAGAAGCGGGCCCTGGGGAAATTGGGCTGCCATGTGGTCTGAAAAGTCTCCACAATTGTAGCATCTTATTTTCCTAGGCTTCCTCTGTGCCCTGGGTCGCCTCCTGCTACCCTTACATTCCTGACCGCCTTTGACTTTCTTTCCTGCTTTCATTACATCACATCCCGGTCGGCCACTACCCATCTTTATCTTTGAGCCATTCTGCTCCCCTTCTGTAACCTGACTTCCAGCCGCAGAGGGGTCTAGTTTAATGCCTGTAGACATCGATTCTGTACGTGGCCTAATCCTCTGCATCGAAAACATCGAACTGTCCTGGTACGTCTCTCCTGCTCTTGAAACATCGCATCAATTTTAGCCTCTAATTGAGCCACCTGTGCTCTCAGCCGCTCCACGTCTGCGTTTAATGTATGTGTATCTGGCACAGTCTCTGTTCTTGCCACTTCAACACTGGCAACACCAACCCCGGAAGCGTGTTCAGTCTCTAAAAACCGCAGGGCATAGTCCCTCACCGACGTGAACGATGTTGTAGGCTCTTTAATAATCATTTCCTTTGCAAACTTTCTTAGTAGATCATCTCTTAGACAAGCAGCAAACTGGTCCCGAAGGAAGGACGGCTCCAAAGGAGTGACATTATTCTGTTTTTGTGCTCTTACAACACTTTCAAACACCTCGTGGATGCGATGGGAGAATTCCCAAAGAGACTCCCTTGCCCCTTGCCGGGTAGAGTAAAAAATGGCCATTAGCTCTGGGATGCTTCGACGCTCCCCATACACCCTAAGAATGGAATGTAGCATTGCTTCCGGGTCATCGTCATCAGCCTGAATCCTCAGCTCCTTGCGGACACTTGGGGTCACACTGTCAAGAATAACATCTGTCTGGTCCTCTTTACTCATCATCCCTACTCTCCAGGCAGCTCTCACCTCTCTGACATATTCATCCGCCGTAGGGTCTGTGCGCTTCCCAAAGCATCGCACTTTCTTGTGGGTAGGTACCATGATGTACCGCACTCGCTCTGGTTGACGCTCTAGTTCCACTGCAGGGTCATCCACTTCATCTGCATCTTCGTTATCCAATCTACTAGCAGCACGTGTGTTGCGTGCCGCCATCTTGTTACTAGTAAAGTTGAGTGAATACAATGGTAAGCTGGATGATCCTGTTCCCTGCCTTGCACTGAACTGGGTGTTCTACTGTTTCGGCTGTTGTTACTCTGATTGCTGAAGAGTTGCTTCACTGCGTGCTGTCTGTCGATCCTACCGACGACGCCACTTGTGACAGGGGCTAGGTGTACCTCACACCCCAAAGACCCATGCACTAAGAAAATTTTTTAAGGATCGTTTGACAGGGGTTGCAATTATTGGTTGCTTGTAACCCTCTCAGCAGCAGACTTAGCAATTCAAGCAACACAAAGCCTTATACAGATCAACATTTAATACTACCGAACACCCAGACAGTGTTCGTAGACTTTAAGTCCTAGGCGTGTTCTTGCATTAAACTAGACTTCAGTATTTCTCAATAGCTTGTCCTCTCTCTGCGACGGGCGATCAGAATGAATAAAGAATTTGAACTGACACGATAGCCTGACGCTTCTCTACTCTGATTGGCTGCTATCCGTAAGCGGCATTACTAATGTTCTATTTTTAGATGTAGACTAAAATGGCTGCCACATACCGACAAAATGGCGATGAACAAAATCAGACGAGATGACTATGGCGCTGTCACAGATAGATACAGAGATATACAGACAGGCGGGCGGCGGACAGACACATGGATAGATAGATAGATAAATAGATAGATAGATAAATAGATAGATAAATAGATAATCAGATAGATAGATAGATAGATAGATAGATAGATAAATAGATAGATAGATAGATCGACATATAGATAGATAGATAAGATAGATAGATTGATGGATAGATAAATAGATAGATAGATAGATAGATAGATAGATAGATAGATAGATAGATAGATAGATAGATAGATAGATAGATAGATAGATAGATAGATAGATAGATAGATAGATAGACAGACCGTTAGTGTAGAACAACTGTAGTTAGGAGCCCAGCATACAGAAAATGAGAGAGAAAACAGGGTGGGAGAAAAAGAAAAACTGCAAATTTACTGAAAGGAATACAAAAAATCATGTCACATGTTTGTGATTGATAACAGTATTTGTAAAAGATGTGAGTTATGAGGCAGCGGTTGTATTGCCTAATAGGCTTGCTTTTAGCTCCAGCATCGAGTAGCCATCGCAGAGAGTGGGCTAATGGTCTCCATCAACTTATACTTTTGGAGGATTCTCAATTTCAGCAAAGTCTAGCTCGCCGGCACTTCACCCAAGCCATTTCCTTTCTTTTATCGGGGTTTGATCTTTGAAGTACAAAACGTTCATAGCCTCAATTCTTTCTGACGTCAATACCGCAGGAAACGTGTGTTTATATTTAGAAATCTGTGTAGACATCGACGAAGAAAATAAAATAAAAATGCTTCTCATAAATATAAATAGAACAAATAAACGCAACGAAAAACAAGCGGCATACTTTGACATAGAGTAGTCTTTGAAACAAATCGAACGTCAAAATAAATCGTACCAGCAATAAAAATGCCTAAAAGAAAGGAAATGGATGACAGATGAATTTTGCAATTGATGGACACAAGAACGAACGAAAGAGCTTTATTTTGAAAAAGTTGACAACTGGGCCCGTCTAACATTTTGTCCTTCCTTCTTCTCCAGTGGCGTATTCTCTATGTATGCTGTGCGTGCTGCGCACACCTATGCCCGAAGGAAAATAAAAATTTAATTTATTATTCTATAAAATATTTCTCTTATAATGTTCTGCTTTCGGACCGCACGCATCAGGATAACGGATTTTCCCGCATAGAATCTACGAGTATATCTTGTTTCAGTTTCCCAGACGCGTTTTATGGTGCAGTTTTTTTGGTTGGTAGCAATCGCCCGAAGTTTCTCGGGTAATTCCGTCATTATGCGTGCTGCACCTTTCGGATTTACGTTTGAAGACTGGTTTGTGTGGATCGGGGTCATGGCCAGATACGTCAATACAATACGAACATGCGTGCGGTGGTCTTGCAGCTCTCGAGTTGTAAAAATCGGCTGTGTCTGTCCAGTGTTTTTTGTGATTAATTTTTGTTAGTTGCCGGGAATGCAGATTATTACAGTGACAGTGAGTTTCAAGTTGTAAGTTAATTAGTATTTCGGAGATAATTGACATATACCCCTAATAACTATCGTTGCGTAATTGAATATAGTTGGTTTTTAAATTAAGAGGGGAAGAAGTTAAATAGTAGGCGTACATATTCATTTTAAGTAGCAGCACGCCTAGCTTGCATTACCAGGATGCGCCACTGTTCTTCTCATCTTTTTTTACTGTATCCATTTACTCTTATGTACATTTTAAATATTAACGCAAAAAAGCAAAATAAACAAACAAACAAACAAACCAAAAAAAACAGTAAAATAACAGTATACTTATATTTACAGTGTCTAATTATAATAAAGAAATAAAATATATTCAAAAGGCCAAAAATTATCTTCAAAATCTACGTCCAATAGTATAAGGGTGTTTCAAAATTATGTACATAAAATTCAAACATTTACATTTCACGAACAACATACACATTTTAAATTTACTATTATTACTTTATCAAATTTTAATGCTAAGAGATAAATAGAATTTTTCCACAATGAAGTAATTTTGCTTTATTTTTCAGAAACATGAAAAATGACGGAGAAGGCTCAATTAAGTTTTGAAAAAAGAAAGACAATTCTAAAAGAATTGTAGATCAGTTGATGAGAGATGTCTCTCATGTATTATTGCTGATGGTGGGTATTTTGAACATTTAAACTAAATTTATGTTAGTATCAACAACAAAAAAAATGTCTGTCTCTTAGTTTTAAAATGTGATAAAGAAAATTAAAATTGTTGATGTTCATGAAATATAAATTTTTAAAATGTGTATACAAAATTGTGAAACACCTTGTATAGTGATTTTGAAAGACAATTAGATCAAGGCGGCATGTCATCTTAATTCACGATGAATTAGATGAATAAAAGAAGAAGAATATAAAATACTAAATAAAGAGAAGGTCAACAAACGTAAGACAGCAGAGGAAGACAGAATAAACAACAAGTGCAGGCAACGCCAAGTGCAGCTTTGGAAAGAAAATTTTGTGAAAACAAATAATGGACAGGCAGAATAACCTGGCTGTTTGAAATGAAGAGAAGAAACAATATTATTGTCACGGATTGCCTCCCCTGCTTTGCAGTAATGGTCCACCAGTGGCCAAAACTCAAGAGTATCTAAAATGGGTCGTCAAAGGTGTCTACCTTCGCACAAGATTACCCTTGGCAGAGTTGTAGATAGAAGGGTAATGACGCTTCTATCCCAAGGGAGCTTCATAAGATTTTTCCGAAGTCAAGAACAATGCTGCATTGGCAGGGCAATTATTAACTTTATATAGGTCCGCCGCCTTTTATGAAAAATTAACCAGTGGTTTAGCCCGTTCAAGCCCTCAGCTGGAATAAATCTAGCAAAATTCCTGTTTATAATTATTTGCTATGTAGATGTAAATGTTTGTCTAGATGTATATATATATCAAAGAATCTTGCTCATAAGTGTGTGTCACGGAGAGTTATGATCATTTAATTTTCTATATTTTCCTCTTCCGTTCTTCCACCCGTGTTCTCTAATTAATGTCGCTCTTTACTTTTTTCCTGTGTTTTTCGCATTCGTTCGTTTGCGACTATATACATTACTATTTTCCCATTCTAACGTTTACCTGTTTCTTTTCTCAAAACTGAGAACGCAGTTATGACGTAACGAGTCAGTTCCTCACCAGACGATTTGGCGTGAGAATGCATTCGGTCAATCGCAGCAGATTGACGAATTAACTGTGAATATTTGGCTATTCTCAGACGTAGGGACGACCTGTCGTCTGCATTCTCACCTGTCAAAACGTAGTTTCTCGGTGAGCGCTCAGGATAAGCGCGATAACTGACACCTCCCCGGCGCATTATTCAGACATTTGTCTGGTAGTTTGCAGCTGACATGTAGTTTCCAAGGTAGATTCTCAGTGTCAGGTGATATGACACTCACGCTCCAGGGCCAGTTTTGGCGTAAGGTGCGAGAAAGCAAAGTGTCAGTTATGGTTCTCAGGATGAGTTTCTCGGGTAGGTGCGAAAACTGCCCCTGCAGTGCAGACATGTTGTCTACATTTGCATCTGACACGTAGCGCTTCGGCCGTTTCTTAGACGGAGGTGTCAGAGACGCAAAGTGGCAGTCTTGGTGTTAAACGTAAAGTGTTATAGACGGAAAGGGGGATTATTTCGGTTTGGCGAAATAAACGTTTACCTCTTTATCTGGTAATAGATTGAACTAGAGTTTGAAACTAGATTTTCATTCTCGCTCCTAAATTCGCAGTAGACAGGACGTTTCGTGCTAAGAGAATAAGCTGTATAGCGAAGTCTTAGTTTGTTCTTGGCAAAAATTTTGCCGAACCTCTAGACTACCAATAAATATAAGCATATAATTCCAAAGTTGTGCAATCGCATGTAAATTCTGTGTGGAGGTAAAATATTATACATATTATCTAGTATTTCGTGAAGTGTTTAAAGTGTTAAATCGCTTATTTTATTTCACTAGTTAGATTTGGTGCAGAGCGCTTAATTTATATAGTCTGTATTATTTTATAGTGACGAGTTACAGTGGAAAACAGAAATTATATTTCTAGCTTAAACTCAGTTGGCTATTAAGGAATTTAATTTAACTGCTAAATAATCAGACGAGAACTATTTTTTCTAAACTAACTTATAAATGCTAGAAGCTTCATGAGTGGTGACGGAACACGTAGGTATTCCTAATTCATGATGATTGATTTTAAAATATAACTTATTTCACGGGAAAGTTTAAATGATAAGTCAAGCGGTACGCTTGCAGTTTAAAAATGTAAGTTATAATCCGAGTACGTAGCATGTATAAGTATTTTATTTGTGGTTTTTCTTCCCTATTCAGTGAATACTGGGGTAACCCAAAACTTTAGCAGCATTTAGTACAAGAGACATACCTGTGAGAAACATAAACAGTTTTATCTTTTAACCACGTGGGTTTACAAGTTAACACCTGTCTGACAGTGCGTGTGTCTTCATAAATAGACAGAGTAAAACTCTCACTAACGGGTTTTATTAAAGACTAACTGTTTTAAACTGGGCCTTTGAGCCAGATCAGATTTTTTGCGCAAACTCTATGTACAAATTTAGCCGGTGTGGCAAGTAACATATTAACGTCAGTAACATTCCGACGGAGTTTCGACTAGTGGTGTGGTGACCAAATATAGTCCTTTCCTGAAAGTAGACACCGATCTGACATTCCTCAGTTCTTGAAATCTAAGATGTTGACACTGTGCTCGCTAGAAACGCTCGTGCCTGGACAATTTTATGTGACTTAGACATCCAAAACAATAGTATTCCCAAGAGAACGGTCCCGGAAGTAGTGAATTCAACCCGTCTTTTTGGACCTGGGGTTTTCTTGGCGCAAGATTACCACTGAAGATTCTGTATGGGCAAGTCCTAAAAATATTGTTTTTTGTTGTTCCAGAAGTGGCTATCAAAGCTGTGAGTATGAAATGTGCACGTGTGCTCGTCTGAATGAATAGAGTGCAAGCAGGACGGAGGGATTTCTTTATTGTTGAAATTGGGCACCCATGTTGCTATTTTAACTTTCTGTATGCAAGCATTGCTAATCCTATTTCCCTTAAAATAGAGCAGAAATATCAAGTCTGTCCATACCTTTTAAGAAGGGGAAATATTAGACCTAATCCTATGTACCTTTGTTTCCTTGGGGCTATCACTTTCTTCCAACAGGACTGTGGGCATAGCTCGAGGGATAAGATCTATCATTTTCTTGTAGCAATTCCTTGATTTTTTATGACTATGTGTATATGTTTTTTTGATGATATATTCATTTGTTATAGGTTTCCCACGTCTGTACGTCTAACTGTCGTCTTATGTGTGTATGTATGTGAGTGGATAATAAATATAAATATAAATATATTTATATATATATATATATATATATTATATATATATATATATATATATATATATATATATATATATATATATATATATATATATATATATATCTATNTATATATATATATATATATATATATATGTGTGTGTGTAGACTGTCTGACTCAATCTAAATCTGTCGTAGAAGATAGGTGAAAGAGAGAAGATTTTTCTTGATTTCAGAGACAGCCTCTATCACATTTCTACCATCTCACTCGTGGAAATCTATTGCTATTTGATAACTCTCTTTTTTCTTCTTGAGAGTAACTGTGTATACCAGGCATGCTGTAAAGTACTGCTTTCATTCTCCTCACGCAAACCAGTGGTGATTATGATGGAGGCTTCATGGGGAGCAAAGGTCAACTCAACCGACGCAGGGTTATGCCAATACGGAGTGTGAGTGTGAAGTGTGAGTTAGGCGAATGGTGGACTGTTCGTGTGTTGACCCGTATAAGGCACTCATTCACTCATTACGTTATGTCACCAATGCAGACCACTGTAGTCGTTTCAATAGTTTAATTGGACGCACAAACTTGACAGATTGGGTACAGTTGCAGGAACATGAGTCGACATAGACAGCATAATATTGATCAATGGACTACCGTCCTAAATTAGCATTCATGAAGAATAATCTGGTAATGGAACATCTGTAAACACCAAGATTTCCATAGTTTATAAATACAGTCAGTAGACCTTACTGACCGAGCATGTCAATTAAGCAATACTGTTCAAACTTGACTCCTAAACAGGATCTCTTTCTAGCGACGATTCCTTTAGGTAAATTACAGCAAATCTGTGTGAAGATAATGTTAATTTCTTTATAATAGTGATCTCTCAATCATCACCTGATAATAAGGAAGTTTTCCCGTTCTCTGCTAATGATTTACAATAAGTAGAATTCCAAAATCCAATCCAACCTGCAAGTCTGGAAGGAAGAGCTGGAGAAGAGAGGGATGGTCATAAGCAGCTCTAAAACAAAATCCATGGTGATATCACGAGAAGAAAGAAGACATCAGATTAAGCTAAGAGAACAGGTCCTGGAGCAGGTCGACCACTTTAAATACCTCGGAGCTATTATAGACCGAAAGGGAGGCATCAAAGAAAAGTTGGCCACTCGAAAAGCAGCAGCTGGGAGACTTTTTTCAGGCCATAAATCGAGGATTCCTCAGCAAGAGAGACGTTGGTAAGAAAACGAAGATGGCTGTATACCTCTCCACCTATGTCCCAGTCTTGACATATGGATGCGAGTCATGGGCAATGACTACAACCCATAAAAGCCAGATCCAAACCTCAGAAATGAGGTATCTGAGGAAGGTGGTTGAAGTAACAAGAAGAGACATGGTACGCAACCAGACGATACGTCAAGGCCTAAAATGCCACCCCCTACAGACCCAAGTAGAACAGTCCCAACTAAGATGGTTTGGCCATGTCTGCAGAATGGGAGAAGATCGGCTACCACGACAAGCATGGGAAACAAAGAGCCAAGGATCCAGACCCCGAGGACGACCCAGAGTCCGCTGGGAGGACAACATTAGACAATCTTTGAAGGACCGAGGACTAGAATGGAACCAGGCCAGGAGGAAGACAGCCGATAGAATAGTCTGGCGCTCTCTCTTCCAAACCTCTACACCTCACGGTAGAAGGGGAACGACTAAGTAAGTAAGTAAGTAAGAATTCCCAAATCAATCGAATTCCACAATGGCTGCTGGTTCCCGGTTGAGCATCACTCACTATACGGGTGTATAGCCAAATCTTCAATCGAAGCTTTGTTCATCAACAATAAATGATTCTACAAGGATCAGCATATTCTGTTCTCATAGTTGCTGCATATAAACATATTTAGTGCTGCTAGAGAATATGTCGTCCCGACATATTCATAGGTAAATTCATGTAAACGTCTGCCCATCTTAAGCCTAGGAATGAACGAAGTCAGCAAAAGTACGTTTTTTTACCTGGACATAAGAAATACACTTGCAAGCACAAAAACGCTCTCCCGGCGTTATAGAATCACAACTGGGGGACTCATGGACTAAACGATCCTGGAAGAAACTATCTTCGTCCCCAGAATAACTTAAAGAGATCACAAACTCTTGGGCATCTCCCCGACATGACTTCTCGCCCTAGGCCTAGACAACCGAAGAACCCCCTCACCTCTCTTCATCCGCCGAAAACACCTGACCCCCTTCAGTACAGTACAAGAACAAATAGTTCCACTTAAACATACTAAGATATCAAGATATAAGACATACTCGTCCTACATAGACAAGCACTACACATAGATTCGGACCATAAACATTCTGAAGCAAGAACAATCTATTCCTAACCACACACAGAATAGATTCAAGTAAGTCTAAATTCCTCCGCCGAGTTCTATTTTTAAGAACGCTACAAAGAGCGATAACTCACAGAATGACTACTTATTGCCCAATCTGAGTTTCGTCCCTCAAGACCAAAACATGCATTCAAAGATGAATATATCTTTATCAGACAATTAAAAAATTTTACATGGTATGCGTAATCCGTGCGCCAAAAAATATGTGCGCAACAGATTACCACACCCCCCGGGAAAAAAATGAAAATCATTCATTTTGTTTTTCATCTGAGAGCAACATACAATAGGCTCTCAACGCATAAATACTGCGCAGATGAGAAATATCTGGAATTATTTAAGCCAGATTAATGCAAAATCTCAATCCCTCAGAGAAAGCATTTCTCTAAAGCATAAGTGTTTCCAGGGAGGTGTCACCAACGCATACTACTATACAATGATACAATGCATATAACAATTTAAGTTTACGCATTCCAAGTACATGATTGACAAAAAGAACAATCATCAACGAGTAATGGTGACTATATATCAATGAACGTAGTGTCATTACGAATTACAATGTGTATCTATTTTGATATAGAAAAGAAAAATCTGTTGTCGAGTTGGAAGTGTTAAGACGTCCAGTACTCAACAGCTAAGTGGAATCATGTGGGCATCTAGACAGAATGTCTGCCATCACATTATCTGATCCACGGATAGCTCGTACCGAAAAATGAAAAGGTTGAAGAGCAATTGCATATCGAGTAGACCTCGAACTCTTCAAATTTTTACTCTGGATAGCTGTAAGAGCTTTCTGATCGGTTTCTACTATAAAATATGCGCCTAGAAGGAATCTTTGTAATTTGAGAATTGACCATACCATAGCCAACAGTTCACGGTCTAAAACCGAATAATTCCTTTCTGCAGCATTAAGCTTTCTGGAAATATACATTACAGGATGCAGAGTTCCAGAGTAATCTTGCATTAGTGCCGCTCCAATCCCAGTGGATGAAGCGTCACTACGAAGAACAAATGTCTTATCTTTAGTAGGCAACACTAAAATAGGTGCAGTAGAAAACATAGTTTTAATCTTATCCAAAGAGGATTGACATTCTTGAGTCCAATGGACTATATTAGGAGACCCTTTCTTTAGCAAGGTAGAAAGAGGTGCCATGATTGAGGACAGATTCGGAATGAATCGTCCATAGAATTGTATAAGACCTAAGAGACTTCGCACTTGCTTTTTAGTCTTAGGAATAGAAATGTTAAGTATTTTACTTGTATTATGGTCCTCTGTTTTTAGGAAACCATGGCCGACACGGTGCCTTAAAAAAGAAATTTCACTAAAACCAATGCAGGCTTTAGATGGTTTCGCCGTCAGGTTATACTCGCGTAGAGTAGATAGCAATTCAACTAACCCTGAATAGTGATCTTCCCAAGTATCGCTGAAAAGACAGATGTCATCTATGTACTCAATGACATCTGACCGATAGGATAGAATTCTACGCATCATGCGTACGAATGTAGCTGGTGCGTTCATAAGGCCGAAAGGCATAAAATTCCATTGAAAAAGGCCTCTAGGTGTAGATAGAGGAACTTGCCAATATCCTTTAGACAAATCTAGTTTAGTGAAAAAATGCGATTTAGAAAGCTTAGTAAGTAGCTCTTCTAGTAAAGGCATAGGTTCAGCATCAAACTTCGTGACTTGATTCAATTTGCGATAGTCAACGCAAAGACGTATGTTATCGTCTTTTTACGGACAATAACCATCGGCGAAGAATACCCAGAAGTGGATGGTTCAATTATTTTTAAATCTATCATCTCATCCAACTCCTTTTCAACATGTGCTTGAAAATGTATAGGAATAGGATGCGGTCTGACTCTAATAGGATTATGGTCAGTTATAATAATGTCATGTTCAATGACGTGAGTTTGTCCAGGAATGTCAGTAAGGACATCCTGAAATGTTTGTAACATTGCCGAAACTTGTCGTTGTTCTCCTAGAGATAAATCGGGAGAAAATGTAACATTTGTCCATGATTCAATAGAATGAAGTGGAATCATCGGAAGCGGAAGATTAACATCCGAAAAACTTGTTTCCTCATCCTGTATTACAGACAGTGATGAGTAATGACCATGTTGGACAGGTGAATCGTCCGTTGCCTGGAAAATAGGCTGTAAATAATCCGGACGTTCATGGAATTCCGTAAGCATATTGATGTGGAAGGTTTTACGCTTCCCATCAATATCGACAATGTAGTCAACATCGGAAATTTTCGAGATTATATCGTACGGACCTTTCCAAGAAATAAGTAGTCTGTTTTCCCTTCAAGGTAGCAAAACAAATGCTTTGTCACCAGGACAAAGTTGTCGTAAGGTTCTTTTCTTATTGGCAAATTGTCTTGCTTTCTGCTTAGCAAACTCAGAAGAAGAAGTTGCCAATTTGCATGCTTCGATAATCTTTTGTCTCAGCGCGATGACATATTCGTAAGAAGATTTTGTGTCATCGGTAATATTATCAGCGGTTATGAGATCATGAAGCAAAGACATAGGGCCGCGCGGTCGCGCGCCAAAGACAAGTTCAAAGGGAGAAAATCCTGTATGTTCATTGGGAACCTCTCTGTAAGCGAAGAGGGCCACGGGTAAAACCCTATCCCAATCTTGAGGATGATCCTCAGTTATCTTCCCTAGTAAGTTTTTGAGTGTTCTATTAAGGCGTTCTACCATCCCATTCGACATTGGGTGATAGATACTGCTCAAAGATCTCTCTATCTGGAGAGTAGACATTACTTGAGACATGGTATCCGATATTAGTTGGGTGCCATGATCTGATAATATTTCTCCGGGAAATCCCAGACGAGAAAATATAAGCCAAAGAGCATCTGCAATGTCAGCAGTAGTAATGCTCTTCAGAGGGATAGCATCTGGCCAACGTGTGCACATGTCCACACACGTTAAGATAAACTGATGTCCTCTAGCAGATTTGATCTTAAATGGACCAATGATGTCTATCACCATTTTCTGAAATGGTCTAATAGGAATGTCTGCAGCCTGAATAGGTGCAGCATGGCGTGGACCTTTGGATTTGACTTCTTGACATATTTTACAAGATCGACAATAGATCCGTATGTCCTTGTTCACAAAAGGCCAAAAGAAAGCCGCAAGAACTCTTGACTTTGTACGGGAAAAACCCATATGTCCAGCACACTGAGAGTCGTGTGCGTGTTGTAATATTTTAACTCTCAAATTCTTGGGTACAAGAATCTGAGAATGACTTGACTTGTCGGAGTCTTGCACCATACGTACAAGTACGCCATTCTTCATTGTAATCCAAGATTTACTCTTTGAATCTTTATTCGGATCACCTTTTGTTGCAAGAGTGAAGAATTTCTTTAGAGTCGGATCCTCTTCTTGCTGCTTTATAAATGAGTCACGCGAAATTACCAAGGGATCATCTTGGTTATGCACTTCATTATCTTCAATAGATGAAGTTTCGGGCATATTGATAGCTTGAGCTCTAGTGACTACAGCATTAGCAGTTTGAATATTTTGTTTTTCCCAAACGGAAATTTGTTGTGGAGTGCATTCTTTGACTCCGTGAATATGACCGATGATAAGATCAGCGATCGGATTCGGCAGAAGACATGCGTGTACATCTCCTGTAAAGAAAGGAGTAGCGATCCTAATGATAGCAGTAGAGTATTTCTCTATGGTGCCGCCAAATGTTACACATTTGACTACTTTGCCTGTAACACGAGAAGGATCTATGAGTGACTGCCTAACCCCAATTGTGGTGCATCCAGAATCAAAAAGCAATGAAACTGGATTGTCATTTACTAAACCTTTGTGTAAGACAAGAGAACCTCTTCCATCATGCGCGATTGACGCGGGAAGAGCGGGAAGAGGATGGCCACAAATTAAAGTGGACACCGTAGTTGGTTCGAATAATGTTTTGCATTGGGGGCACTGAGATGCTCTCCCAAAATCGAAAGCGGCACATGCCATATTGTTAGAGTCATCATTATCTTTATTTTGTTTATAGGCATCATGGGACTCTTGCTGTGCAGAGTTTGCATGATAATGAGATTTTTGTTTTTTATGTTGGGGTCTACCTCTGTTATTATTACCCCTGTTATTATCATTGTTTCCTCTATTGTAACCCCTATTTGGGTTTGAGTCATAATTCCCCTGGTTACTATTATCATATTCATTATAATGAGTATCTCTGTAATTATGATCTTGTTGTCTCCATGATGGAAAACTAGGATAGTTTCTATAATGACTTCCTTTGCGGAAGTTCCTATAATTATGACCACCCCTGAATCGAGGGCTGTCGGCTCGTCTCCAGATATTCGAAGAAGAACCCTGAAATGATTGGTTACCTTGGTTCTGATAACTGTTATGGTTACCCTTTTTATTAAACCTGTTTTGAGGTTCTTGGTTTTTGTGTGAGTAATTAGGGTTGTATGGTGTTGCTGATGCAACTGGCATACTTTCCTTAACCTTAGTATTGCTAATAGCTACATCTGGGTGTGCAGTGACGTATTGGGTACAATATTCTTCCATTTCCTTTAGTGTTTTAGGTTTCCGCTCATGTAGGAATTCAAGGAATGGTTTACTAATGCTTGACATAATCTTGTCCCTGAGCAATAAATCCATAAGTGCTTCATAAGTCTTTTCGGTTTTGGACAGTTCAATCCAACGATTAAATGTAAGACGTGTCCTTGCAATGAATTCTGAGAATTCTACCCCTGATTCAGGTACCATTCTTTTAAACAAAATACGGTAACCTTCCTCAGATAACTGGTATTTCTTTATCAAGGCTGCCCTAATAACCTCATAATTATCCTTGTCAGTTTCTTCAACCAAACTTAAACTCGTCAGAGAATCACCTTTTAAATTCTCAGACAACTGATTAGCATATTGTGATTTCTCCCCATTATGAGCTCGACAAGCACGTTCAAATCTATCAAGCCAGAATGTTATATCATCACTGGCAGAATTGAACGCTGGTACCTTGACCTTGTAAGTAAAGGGTTTACCACTAGATGATTGATTGACATTACTCATGTTTGTCAATTTCATCTTTTCTAACTCAAATGCTAAAAGTTCTTTCTTATGTTCATGTTCTCTTATTGCTCTTTTCTCCTCAGCTTCAGCTTCTTTGTCTAATCTCTTTTGTTCAGCTTCTTTGTCTAATCTTCTCTGCTCAGCTAATCAGCTAATCTCTTTTGTCTAATCTCTCTTTTGTTCAGCTTCTTTGTCTAATCTCTTTTGTTCAGCTTCTTTGTTTTGTTTTTCCAATTCCATTTGGAATCTCCTTTCCTCATCTGCATCTGCAGTTTCTTTTGTTCAAATTCTATTTCCATTTTTCTATCCTCACTTTTTTGTTTCATTTCCTCACTTTTTAGTTTCATTTCCTCACTTTTTTGTTTCATTTCCTCAGCTTTAAGTACTTTATCATATTGACTGGTAGCATACTCCTCCAACTTATCTCCAGTCTTGCCTAGAGATTTCCCTAACTCAATAAAGTGTTCCTATGTAGACATGATGTCCAATAATGATAGCAATCAGTTGACACAAAAATGTAATCTATATTTCAAAGTAATGTAAACACAAGCTCTTAATAATTTGATCAATCAGCTCCTTATCCCAAACTATGTGGGGAAACAAGCCTTTAGTAAGGTCTTGTATAATCAACTGTGTACCAACCAATTACTAAAAATCATCAGTTGACTTTTTCTTATAAATTCATATGATCAAATATATTTTAAATAGTGTATGTCGATCAAGAACACAACAAAACAATTATACAAGAGAACAGGAAACATTTGCAGAAATCAAATAAATCAAATAGGAAAAATCAAAGAAAAATGATCACAGAATCTGTGATGATATCTGCAATAGAATGAACAAGACAAATAACGCCACAGTGTATAAACATAAATTGTGTATAAAACTGAAAGATACGAAAGGATAGACCTACAAATACAAACAAATCAAACAAACTAAGGAACACAAAATTATTAACAAAAACAACGAAGAAAAGAACACCTCATCACAACTAACCAAAAATAGCACCAGATGTTGCCAGCAAATTTCCAATCAAGAAAATTGCTCCCTATAGAACGCTAATATAAGCCCTATGTTACTTGGGAAATCTTATATTAGACACACGAATAATATGCAAACATTAAACATAAATACATATATACAAATAACATGTAAACATCAATAGCATAAATGCATACATTAATTAATTAAATGTGTTGTGGTTGGAATGTGTTGTAAAGTATGCTCAGTATAAATGGTACAGCTTTTTAATTCAACTAACTGCCATTTTTAATCAATTTCAATCTTTGATTTATTTCATTACACTGTTCTTAAATATTAAAGTTCAACACAATAGCAGAACATAAGAAGGTCCATCGATGAAAATAGGCTTCTAAGTTCAATACTTCTGCTAACACAGTTAACTTGCTTGCCAATGTTCTGTGTAATGTTGTAATGTTCACTTGTAAACAACTTGCCGTGCTACGCTGTCTGTTATATGAAATAATGCCTGTACCGAGCAAAATGTCAACAGCGGTGACCTAGATACAGTTCCACTTGTCATAACAGGTCAAGCTGACATCGACTGGATAGTTGTCCTAAAGGTGTTGATGTGTGTCACATTCGGCCAAAATAAATGTTCTTGAAACACAAGGTGACTTCCACTTTGTAGACTGCGAAGGCTGGACGCAGGAAACTGGCCTACCACGTTGATAACTGTCTTTTTTCTTCTTGAGGGTAACTGTGTATACCAGGCAAGCTGTAAAGTACTGCTTTCATTCTCCTCACGCAAACCAGTGGTGAATATGATGGAGGCTCCAGGGGGAGCAAAGGTCAACTCAACCGACGCAGGGTTATGCCAATACGGAGTGTGAGTGTGAAGTGTGAGTTAGGCGAATGGTGGACTGTTCGTGTGTTGACCCGTATAAGGCACTCATTCACTCATTACGTTATGTCACCAATGCAGACCACTGTAGTCGTTTCAATAGTTTAATTGGACGCACACACTTGACAGATTGGGTACAGTTACAGGAACATGAGTCGACATAGACAGCATAATATTGATCAATGGACTACCGTCCTAAATTAGCATTCATGAAGAATAATCTGGTAATGGAACATCTGTAAACACCAAGATTTCCATAGTTTATAAATACAGTCAGTAGACCTTACTGACCGAGCATGTCAATTAAGCAATACTGTTCAAACTTGACTCCTAAACAGGATCTCTTTCTAGCGACGATTCCTTTAGGTAAATTACAGCAAATCTCTGTGAAGATAATGTTAATTTCTTTATAATAGTGATCTCTCAATCATCACCTGATAATAAGGAAGTTTTCCCGTTCTCTGCTAATGATTTACAATAAGTAGAATTCCAAAATCAATCGAATTCCACAATGGCTGCTGGTTCCCGGTTGAGCATCACTCACTATACGGGTGTATAGCCAAATCTTCAATCGAAGCTTTGTTCATCAACAATAAATGATTCTACAAGGATCAGCATATTCTGTCCTCATTGTTGCTGCATATAAACATATTTAGTGCTGCTAGAGAATATGTCGTCCCGACATATTCATAGGTAAGTTCATGTAAACGTCTGCCCATCTTAAGCCTAGGAATGAACGAAGTCAGCAAAAGTACGTTTTTTTACCTGGACATAAGAAATACACTAGCAAGCACAAAAACGCTCTCCCGGCGTTATAGAATCACAACTGGGGGACTCATGGACTAAACGATCCTGGAAGAAACTATTTTCGTCCCCAGAATAACTTAAAGAGATCACAAACTCTTGGGCATCTCCCCGACATGACTTCTCGCCCTAGGCCTAGACAACCGAAGAACCCCCTCACCTCTCTTCATCCGCCGAAAACACCTGACCCCCTTCAGTACAGTACAAGAACAAATAGTTCCACTTAAACATACTAAGATATCAAGATATAAGACATACTCGTCCTACATAGACAAGCACTACACATAGATTCGGACCATAAACATTCTGAAGCAAGAACAATCTATTCCTAACCACACACAGAATAGATTCAAGTAAGTCTAAATTCCTCCGCCGAGTTCTATTTTTAAGAACGCTACAAAGAGCGATAACTCACAGAATGACTACTTATTGCCCAATCTGAGTTTCGTCCCTCAAGACCAAAACATGCATTCAAAGATGAATATATCTTCATCAGACAATTAAAACATTTTACATGGTATGCGTAATCCGTGCGCCAAAAAATATGTGCGCAACACTATTACTACTTCTCACTGTGACTATCACTTATTCAAATCTATTCAGAAGGGACCAACCCAAGTCTTAATTCCCCTATCAAAAATCTACGACAGTGTCCTTTCATACTGATAATAACTGAATAAACAATGAGTGTTTAGTTTTAAAATAATATGTAACACATTTAATAATCAATTAGTTTTAACAGGTTAAAATAAATAGAATGATGGTGAATTTTAGATGAAAAATTAAAGTTTTATTCACGAAGACTTGGTTTAAGAATTGAAATTTAAAATTAAAATTTAATGACCTTTTGCTGGTGCCTTTTACAAGCACTTAACTGGTATAAGTGAGTCATGCAGCCTTGGTTTCGTCAATTCTTTAGTGATGATGACACTTCACAGTCTGATAGCTTCGTTCCTCGAACGGTCTGAAAGTTTCGTTCCACAAACGGTCTGATAGTTTCGTTCCACGAACTTTTAGACAAAATAGAAAGAACAAATGCCTCTGCTAAGTACATTTGTTGGCTGCAAATTAACAAGCGCATTGTCTCGATGTTCACCCACCAATGTTAGTCTCTCTGAAAAGATAAATGGCTTTTGAGTAGCGTAACTCAGGGAAGATAATTAGAAAACACCAATATTCTTCTGGGTATTAAACTGGGAAAATATGTGATTGGACAGCGCGAACAATGATTTGTGCCTGAACTAACATTAACTTACTTACTTAGTCGTTCCCCTTCTACCGTGAGGCGCAGAGGTGTGGAAGAGAGAGCGCCAGACTATCCAATCGGTTGTCTTCCTCCTGGCAAGGTTCCATCCTAGTCCTCGGTCAGTCGCACAACATTGTCTAATGTTGTCCTCCCAGCGGACTCTGGGTCGTCCTGGGGGTCTGGATCCCTGGCTCTTTGTTTCCCATGCTTGTCGTGGTAGCCGATCTTCTCTCATTCTGCAGACATGGCCAAACCATCTTAGTTGGGACTGTTCTACTTGGGTCTGCAGGGGGTGGGATTTTAGGCCTTGACGTATCTTCTTGTTACTTCAACCACCTTCCTCAGATACCTCATTTCTGAGGTTTGGATCTGGCTTTTGTGGGTTGTAGTCATTGCCCATGACTCGCATCCATATGTCAAGACTGGGACATAGGTGGAGCGGTATACAGCCATCTTCGTTTTCTTACAAACCTCTCTCTTGCTGAGGAATCCTCGATTTATGGGCTGAAAAAAGTCTTCCAGCTGCTGCTTTTCGAGTGGCCAACTCTTCTTTGATGCCTCCCTTTCGGTCTATAATAGCTCCAAGGTATTTAAAGTGGTCGACCTGCTCCAGGACCTGTTCTCTCAGCTTAATCTGATGTCTTCTTTCTTCTCGTGATATCACCATGGATTTTGTTTTAGAGCTGCTTGTGACCATTCCTCTCTTCTCCAGCTCTTCCTTCCAGACTTGCAGGTTGGATTGGAGATGTGCCTCTGATTTAGCAATCAGGGCAACATCATCAGCAAATGTCAGCTTTGAAATACAGACCTGTCTCATCTTCCAGTACCCCACTGAATACTTTCTTGTTCTCTTCTTGCATGCCTTGATGACATCGTCCATGAGGAGTATGAAAAGATAAGGTGACAGGATATCACCTTGTCTTACACCAGTGGTGGTCCTGAACTCTTCTGACTTATGGTTTGCTGTCCTCACATAATTTCTGCAAGACTTGTAGAAGCTCTGTATAGCTTGAATCAGAGGTGCTGGAATGTTCTTCCTTTCCAAACAGTCCCAAAGTTTGCTCCAGGGGACTCTGCCAAACGCCTTTTCCACATTTATAAAACAAAGATGGATCTCACTCTTATACTCAAGGGCCTTTTCACTCAGCTGTCTGAGTGTGAAGATTAGGTCTGGAGTACTTCGGTTTGCTCGGAATCCGCACTGGACCTCATCCAATTGTGGCCCAGCTAGGCGTCGGAGTTTCTGCTCTAGGATTCTAGAGTAGATTTTACCAGGGACACTGACAAGGGATATGCCTCTATGGTTTCCACATTGTCGATTGTCACCCTGTTTGAAAATTGGTGTTATGATGGCAATCTCCCAATCCTTTGGTATGGTCTTGTTGCACCACGCTGCCTGTAGGACCCTTAAGATTAATAGGTCGCCTGATGCTCCCATGTACTTAACCATGTCTGGTGTTATACCATCATGGCCAGCTGCTTTGCCCATCTTGATTTTCTCCAGTGCTGCCTTCAGTTCTTCCATCTTTATGTAATCTTCACCATCATTGGTTTTCTCTTCTGTGCTAGTGGTTATCATTTGTGATGCTTCACCATCCAGGAGTTCTGAGAAATATTCTTTCCATCTTTCCATTACTTCCTTCGGGGCAGTAAGCAACTTGCCTTGCTTGTCTTTTATAAATTTGAGAGGGCATTGTTTTTCCTTCCTCATGTTCTTTAGGGTCTTATAGAACAATTTCTGGTTTTCTTGCGCATCGTTTTCTAGCTTTTCTCCAAATTCTTCCCATGACTTCTGTTTTGCTGCTAGCACCTTGTTCTTTGCTTCTGTTCTGAGTGTTACATATTCTCTATATTTCTCCATTTGTCCTGTTGTGTTTTTAGCTCCTAAGTATTGATTCCATGCCATTTTCTTTTCTCTTATTTTCTCTTTGACTTCCTCTGTCCACCAAGGTGTCCTCTTTCTCTTGTTCCCAAGTCGGACTTCACCACATGCTTCTGCCGCAGCTGTCTTTATGATGTCCTTGAATTTAAGCCAGAGGGTTTCCAAGTCATCAGGTTGTTCTTCTGTGTTGCTCACCGCTGCAGCAATAAGCCCCTGATATCTGGTCTTAATTTCTGGCTCTCTCAGCTTTTAGGTCTTAATGCTCATTTCTCCCGTTCGTTTACTTAGTTTCTTGCGTGATGTTGGGCAGTTCCTAGGCTGAGCAACTCTTTCAGTTGTTCTTTTGATTGTAAGCAGGTAGTGATCACTTCCAATCTCTGGCCCCCTCCAGACTCTAGCATCCCGGACATATTTGAATGAGCTCCTCCTAACAATGGCATAGTCGATCACTTTCTCATTCTTCGTTGGTTCACATCTAGTGTATGCATGTATGCGCTTATGGGGGAACTTTGTGTTTGTGTATCGTGACAATAAACGCTGCGGTACAAAACACCAAAATTTTTCTAAGTCCACAGCGCTGAGTTTTTCTGGTGTACTAGTAAAAGGGCTGCGACTCTGGGGCAACCGGCGATGTATACTATAGGGAGTGTGTCAGGTACAGAATTTCAGTGGCGTGCGGCGCGCAGTGGCTAAGGCTCGTCGGCTGCGCACTCGTGTCTCAGTGTGTGTCCTTGGTTGTGAGGGGCGACGGAACGAACGGAATAATTTGTCTTCTCTTTGTTACTTTCACAATTGCCCCCACGGCTGGCGTTGTGGATTAAAGTTGCTGCCGTAAGTGAAATGGGTTCATTTTCGATACAAGACAACAGGAAGCTGAGACGCTTGGGAGTCATGACCCAAGTGGGCCCGCCCCCCTTAGAGTGTAAAGGAGTAATTGGGCCGAAACACTTGTCGGATGGGGGGACTTCTTCTGATGATCAGATTGCTTCCCGTTGTATCGCTCTGTAAAGAGTTTCCTATCACTTGTACTGATCAGATTCTGCTCACTGCAGAATCTAAGGAGTCGCTTTCCATTGTCATTGAAAGTATCTTCTCCATATCTTCCGATAACTCTACCCCATCTAGCATGGTCATTTCCAACTCTGGCATTGAAATCTCCGAGCATGATAATTTTATCTAGGCAGTCATCCACTGTCCTTTGAAGCAGTTCGAAGAATTCAACCTTGACCTCTGCTCTCTCATCCTCATTTGGCCCATACACTATGACCAGGTTGTCTATGGTTTCTCCTTCTTTTAGTTTTACAACCATAATGCGCTCCGAGACAAAGTTCCATCCCTTGATACTATCTTTTTGGTTTTTGGCCACAATGCAACCCACGCCCCTTTAGCTCTCTAGGTGTGGGTACACCACTGTAGAGCAGCGAGTTGCCATCGAGATCCATGACTCTTTGTCCTTTTTTTTGTTTCCGTTATAGCTAGGATTTCTAGTTTTGCTTTCCTCATCTGTTCCACCAGCTCCTCTTCTTTCCCATTTATACTTCTTGTGTTCCAAGTTCCATAAGTCGTAGTCCGTAGTCCGTTCCAGTTCGTCACCTTTAGAATCAGTCCGGTTTTCTCTCTTGTAGTTCTCGTAATCAAAAGTTTAAAGCAAACAGGTGATTGGCCTGTTGTGCCTTTGCAAGGTGGTGGGGCTGCCTCCTTACGGCCTCCATGCAGGCCGCCCTCCTCCTTTTTCAGCCGGGCTTGGGACCGGCCTATGCGGAGTTACTAACATTAACAAGTTACATATATCTCACAAAATGATATGATACACTTGAGGCACATGTGATGTAATCATCACTCATCATTGCTCCAGTCGGAGTTTGGGGTCAGCTCTGCTGTTGGTTTTCTGTGCGACTAGCAAGAAGAAATCATCAGCGCTTGCTGTAGTGGTTTATGAATATACTATTTTCATATGTTGAGGTTGCCAGCCTCATATATAACCACTTAGCAAGGAAAACATGTCAAATTCACATTTGTAAAATAAATGTTTACACTTACCCCAAAATTTGGGAACACAATCTCCTCGCACAGTTTAGAATGGACATAGCACTTTATTAGATGCTTTTAATCACTTGGCCTGGAAATTTTATAATTCCTCTTATGACGGGTGAATCTGATTCCTTAGGTACCCAGACTTCGTATTTAAAATGCGGGTTTAATTTTAAGTTTCAGAGCTGCCCAAATACTGTTCTGGTCCCTTAAGTTTCCAGTCTTTGGTTTATAAATGCGAGTTTACTTTTACGTTTCAAAGTTGCCCAAATGCTTTCGATCTGTCACTTATAATCTTCAAATTCTTGGTCCGATCCTTCTATCTTTTGTTTCTGGGAGTTGCTAATTTGACGTTGCGATGCAGTCTGATCTGTGTCTACGATTTCGCTATATTATATTCCCATTTCCCAGATTGTACTTCTGACGAATTTTCTAATGACAGTCAATGTATATTCCTGCTCTCAAATCAAACCAATGGTAAGCTCTTTAATACTATCTGGGTAGGGGTGTTTAAATTCATAATCTCCCCCGCGTGTTTTAAAATATTACATTTTAAAATTTCATCGCGTGACGTCTTTCTAATAATGCTGTAATACTTCCGCCAACTCACAAACAAATCTGTGAACTTATTTGATGTCCATATTCTACCTTCCAATATTGTCTCCACCAGACAGGTTATCTGTAACAATTACACATGGATGGCCCCGTGAAAACGATTATCTCATTATCACCGGTGTTTTCGTGCCTCCACCACACGGATCTCTCAGACAGACAATATGGCATTGTATTCATCACTCGTACGAGACCATATTTTGTCAATACAGAGTGTCTCTAACAAAGGTGGCTAGGCGATTCAAGTAATAAATCTATTACCGATGACTAGTGTAATTAACCTGGTATTGTTACGATTCACCTGGCGGAACGTAAACAAGTATGTGTGCGTCACAGCAAAAAGAATGCAAGGGCAATAAATATGCCAAATAATAGGATGATGAGTGAGACTAGCCACAAAGCCTATGAGTCAATAAATCATGGTGTACATGAAATGACGTCATCAAACTTGGGGTAGAATTGATACAAGTTAGGACGGAAGTTATTGTTTTTTTGAAGGGAGTGAAGTGAGTTGTTTTTGGGCACGGGGACCAGCGGCGGGAGTTTTCACCATCTCGTAGATCCGATTGCTGTTTGATATTTTCTTGTATGCCTGGTTTGTATACCTCAGATGAACATGTATTTATGAACCAGCATGAAGTTGTCAGAGTATGCAACCACCAAATAAAGGTATTCGTTTATTTAGACAAGATTGGACTTATTTCTCGAACGTCAGTAAAAAAGTGTTATTTGTTTACATCAGGTTATCGAAAATTGAGTACTACCTTATTTTGACGATCATTCAGCCTAAATCATAAAAACAGAACGAGTCTCCCAAAGAACCACCTGGGTTTTATTACAAGTCAACTCTGTAATCACCATCTCTGGCGGTCGCCAGTAAACAACAGAAGAACATTGGCAAAAGGTACTGTCCCGCATATTTCTTCACCCTGTCACAGAACGTTTTATTTATTTATTTCTTCACCCTGTCACAGAAGACTTGATTTGGTGCCCGTTACCAGCTCGTAACTGTTTTTTTATGATGGATTCACCTATTCAACAGCTTGAGCATCAAGTATTTTTGTTGCAACAGCAAAACCAACTGCTTCAACAACAATTGTCGCAGCAACAAGAAGCGAGTCAAACTCTACCTGATTCTCCTGATACTTCTTCCAGCACATTACAGTCGATTGCTAATACGCTCAGCTCCGTAACAGAGTGCCAACTTCCAAAATATTCATAACATTGTCAAGCCGTTTCACGGTGATGATTCTCACTTTCGTCAATGGCTTATTGATATTGACAAGTTTGTGTCTTTGATCCCCTCGGCAAACAATGAGGACCGAAAGCGTGTTGCATTCTTCTCCACCCAGTCATTGGTAACTGATTTTTTGCGCCGTCGGGCAGAGCATTTCCCTACAGAAACTTTCGCTTTACTTAAGAAGGCACTGGTCAGTCGCTATTCATCCATAACTGACTGTCAGCACGCGTGGACTCTTCTTCGTAGGGTACACCAGGATAGACAGGAACCTGTACAATTTTATGCGGACAGATTGTTAAACTTGGCTGAAGATGCCTTCATTGATTCTTCTTCCACATCTACAGATATTGATCGGCAGCTTGTTGGTATTTTCACTGATGGTTTGTCATCCGACGCACTTAAATTGCATTTGACCCGCAAGGATCCACAGATGCAATACAACAGGCCATCACAGAGGACAGTGTGAAGAAACACTTTACCAACCATCTCGGTCGCGAGCCTCGTCTTGAACACCAATATGATGAAGAACCGATGGACGTTAGCCATTGCCGCCACTCTTGGCAGCAACCTTCAAGATCACCAATGCCCTGCAGTAATGATTCCTACCATTAGTACCAGCCTTGACGCCTTCACCATCCACCAGCGCCACATGTCCATCAAGTGGCTTCAATAATGTGTTACACTTGCGGGCAACGGGGACACGTCTCGCGTAGCTGTTTTCAGCGGCTACAATGCAGTCCACAGCCTCACAGTAATCCTGTGCCACAACCACTACATTATCAGAACAGGCAGCAACGACCTCGCCAAACTTCATGGCTTCCTAACGATCCTGTGCCCTCCCCCAAGGTCCTCTTGTTGATACTGGAGCAACTGTTAGCCTCATCCGTGAACAGTTGTTTCGTCAGATTCGTCGGCACGTAACATTTTTTTCCTTCCTCTACTCCTTTGGCCTCCGTTACTGGCCAACCTTTACGTTCCATTGCAACTGCTATGATAAGCCTCAAGATTGGTTCTCAATCTGTTGTCCATCCATTTATCATCACAAGAGGCATGTCCCGTGTCGTAGATCTTTTGATAGGGGAATTAAGACTTGGGTTGGTCCCTTCTGAATAGATTTGAATAAGTGATAGTCACAGTGAGAAGTAGTAATAGCAATAGGTTCCCACGAGTGAGATGGTAGAATGTGATCAAGAGGCTGTCTCTGAGATCGAGAAATCTCTCTCACCTATCTTCTACGACAGCTTTCGAGGAGTCAGACAGTCTGAACACACACACACACACACACACACACACACACACATACACACACACACATATATATGTATATATATATAAATATATCTCTAACCACTCACGTGCACGCACATACAAGACGACAGTTATACGTACAGACGTAGGGAAACTATAACAAATGCTTATATAAATATTCTAGAACGAGCTGACCAACACGCTGATTAATTTAAAGAGAAATTTTAATTATCATCTAAAATTTCTTCACAACACATAGAAATTACATCAAAGCATATAAACATAGTCATTAAAAAACCAAGGAATTGCTACAAGAAATGATAGACCCACAGTTAGATCTTATCCCTCGAGGTATGCCCACAGTCCTGTTGGAAGAAAGTGATAGCCCCAAGGAAACAAGGATACATAGGATTAGGCCTAATATTTCCCCTTCTTAAGGTATGGACAGACTTGATATCTCTGCTCTATTTTAAAGGAAATATGATTAGCAATACTTGCATACAGAAAGTTAAGATAGCAAAATGGGTGCCCAATTACAACAATAAAAAAAATCACTCCGTCCTGCATTCACTTTATTCATTCAGCCGAGCACACGTGCACATGTTCATACTCACAGCTTAGATAGCCACTTCTGGTAATACAATTTTTAGGACATTCACCTACAGACTCGTCAAGGGCAGTCTTTGACCAAGAAATCCCCAGTTCCAAAAAGACAGGATGTATTCTCTGCTTCCGGGAACGACTCCTTGGGTGTTCTTATTTTTCGGATGTCTGCTTAGGTCACATTAAAATTGTCCAGGCACGAAACATTAACAACGAGCACAGTGTCAATAGCTTAGGTTTCTAGAATTGAGGAATGTCAGATCGATGTCTACTTTCAGGAAAGGACTATATTTGGTCACCACACCACTAGTCGAAACTCCGTCGGAATGTTACTGACGTGAATATGTTACTTGCCACCACGGCTAAATTTGTACGTAGAGTTTGTGCAGAAAATGTGATCTGGCTCAAAGGCCCAGTATAAAACAGTTAGTCTTAAATAAAACCCGTTAGTGAGAGTTGTACTCTGTCTATTTATGAAGACACACGCACTGTCAGACAGGTGTTAACTTGTAAACCCCCGTGGTTAAAAGATAAAACTGTTTATGTTTCTCACAGGTATGTCTCTGTACTAAACGCCGGCAAAATTTGGGTTACCCAGTATTCACTGAATAAAGAAAAACACATATGAAATATTTGACATATTATGTACTCACTATAACTTACATAATTTTTAAACTGCAAGCGTACCGCTTGACTTATCATTTAAAACTTCCCGTGAAATAAGTTATATACATAAAATCAATCATCATGAATTTAGGAATACCTACGTGTTCCGTCACCACTCATGAAGCATCTAGCATTAATAAAGTTAGTTTAGAAAGTTTATTCTCGTCTGATTATTTTAGCAGTAAAATTAAATTCCTTAATAGCCGACTGAGTTTAAGCTAGAAATATAATTTCTGTTTTCCACTGTAACTCGTCACTATAAAATAGTACAGACTATATAAATTAAGCGCTCTGCACCAAATCTAACTAGTGAAATAAAATAAGCGATTTAACACTTTAAACACTTCACAAAATACTAGATAATATTTATAATATTTACCTCCCCACACAGAACTACAGACTAAACCATGAACTAGAGTACTGCAATCTAATGGTAGTCTAGAGCTCGGCAAAATGGCCAAGAAACTCAGACTTCGCCAAAACACAGATATATGATCTAGCACAGCGATCTGTCTACTGCAAAATTTAGGAGCAAGAATGAAAATCTAGTTTCAAACTCTGGTTATATCTATTACCAGACGAAGAGGTAAACGTTTAATTTCGCAAAACGAAGTACTCTCCCCTTTCCGTCTTTAACGCTTACGTTTAACACCTAAACGCATGCCGTAACTGCCACCTACTGACCGAGAGGGCGCGTGTCAGTTGCGAATCTCAGACATCCCGTCTCCAGTGCAGAAGCAGTTTTTCACACCTCCCCGAGAAACTCATCCTGAGAACCATAACTGACACTTTGCTTTCTCGCACCTTACGCCAAAACTGGCCGTGGAGCGTGAGTGTCATATCACCTGACACTGAGAATCTACCTTGGAAACTACATGTCAGATGCAAACTACCAGACAAATGTCTCCTCATCATGTCTGACGGAGTGAATTCTCACACTTCAGGCCCAGAAACTTAGCCGAAGAAACACTGTCCCAGGGGAAACTGTAGACAGCTGTCTGCTCCCTGTCTGACGGAATGCATTCTAACACTCTGCGTCTCGTGTAGGGGCTGACACGTTACGTCATAACTGCGTTCTCAGTTTGAGAAAAGAAACTGGTAAAGTTGAGAATGGGAAAGAAAATATTTTTCGCAAACGAGTGGATGCGAAAAATACAGGAAAAAGGTAAAGAGTGATAATAAAATAGAGGATACGGGTGAAAGAAAAAGAAGAGGATATAGGCAATTCAATGATCATAAAACCTCTGTGACATCCCGTAACTTTATCCTTGGCCGTGATTTTCTCCTTCGTCATCACGCCCGAATCTATTTTGACTTGCGACAGATTCGCGTCAATGGTGAATACATCCCTCTTCAGGATGATATTCACATTGCATCCCTTGTCCGCCTCACTGCTCCTGTTACATTAAAGCCTCACTCTTTGACTATCGCCATTGGTTGGGTCAAACGATCCGACTATGTCTCTTATGGCCATTCTGTCATAGTGGAACCAGTACCTGGTATTGACATCATTGATGACCCCTGCATTGTTCCCGTCATGCTGTTAAATACTTCTGGGAAGCCTGTGACTATCCAACGTGGTACGGTGATTGCTCACTTAGCATCACATTCCCTGCCTCATCGTGCCTCTCTTCCTCCCTCCGTAGTGTGTGATACCACCCCTCCACTACTCCTTCCCATTTAGTTACTCACCCTCCCTCCTCATACCCTTCCACCATTGGTGCTGTTACTAATACGCGTGTATCGTTTAGTACCTACCCTCCTCAGCGCCGTTTATTTTCCTCGCATACCTTCCCAACGCTCCCTTGTACTTCCAGTAATCATACTTCTCCCTCCTCTTCCTCGAATGTCACACCTACACGCTTTGCACAGTTGATGGAGCAAGTGACAACTGACTCCCCACATGCTAGTCGCATCCGTCAGTTCGTCAAGAAGAATCATGATATTTTTACTCTCTCAGACATGGAACTGAAGAGAACAAATGCTGTAACAATGGATATCCATACCACCACTGAAGTGCCTGTCTCACTTAAGCCATACCACACTCCACTTAAGAATAGGGAGATTGTGGAAAATCGATTACGGATATGTTGGCAACAGGTATCATTGAAAGATCCAGATCCTCCTGGTCCTCCCCCATTGTGATAGTCACTAAGAAGGATGGTACTAATCGCTTCTTTTGCGATTATCGGGCCTTGAATGCCATCACCAAAGTTATCTCATACCCCCTTCCTCGGGTTGACGATATCTTGGCGACCGTTGGCAAATCTAAGTGGTTTACTACCCTAGATGCCCGTTCTGGATTCTGGTGCATTCCCATGTCACCAGAAGCAAAAGTGAAGCCCTTTTTTGTACACATATTGGGAGTTATCAGTGGAATGTCATGCCTTTCGGCCTAAAGGGCAGCCCTGCTACGTATATGTCCCTCATGGACGAAGTACTGAAGGGCATGCAATCTTACGCCTTAGCTTATATTGATGACATCTTGATTTACACTCCAGGAACCCTTGAGGATCATTTATTCCATGTAGAGGAAGTCTTTAACCGACTGAGGTCACATAATGTTATGCTCAAGTTAAGCAAATGGGCCTTCTTACAGACCGAAGCCAGGTATCTTGGCTTCATAATCAACCAAGATGGTGTCCGTCCGGATGATGCTAAAGTGCAGGCCATCCGTGATATGTCCCCTCCAACTTCTGTTCGCCACGTTCGCGGTTTCTTGGGCAGTTGTTCCTACTATAGAAAGCACATAGTCAATTTCTCTCGAGCTGCTGAACCTCTTATTACTTTGACTAAAAAGTATGCTCGATTCCGATGGACTGACGCCTACCAACATGCTTTCAATTATCTTAAGTCTTCACTTACTAAGATTCCTCGTCTGGCATATCCAGACATTAGACGTCCTATGATTTTGTATACGGACGCTTCTCTGCGGGCCATTGGTGCTTGCCTTGTCCAGGCCAACAATTCGGACTCTCCTCCGATTATTGCCGAAGTCCCAAACGAGATGCCTATTGCGTTCATTTCACACGCACTCAGATGGCCTCAACAACGGTGGACCTTTACTGAGAAGGAAGCTTTTGCCATACACTATTCATTGCAAAAGTTAGACTTCTATCTACGTGTTACAAAGATTTTAATCCGTACCGACCACAAGCCTTTGCTCACATGGCTATCCAAGACGTCTGAGCAACCCCGTAAGCTACAAACTTGGGCTCTGAATTTACAGAGTTATGATGCTACCATTTGAGCATATCCCAGAAAAACATAACACTGTAGCTGACCTTCTGTCTCGGATTCCATATGATACTTGTACGGATCCCTCCTATTCTTCTAGACTGGATCCTAAGGCGTCATCAGACCTTGATGATAACGCCAAAGAAATACTTGTCATTAATGCTGACTGTCCTCCTCCTGTCATTTCATCTCATGACAATCTTTCTAGCTCTCCTGATGAGCTCCTTTTCCTTATTTCACTGCGAAGGAACAACGTCGAGATCCTGCACTCCTGCAGATTCGATCTCAGTTTCAGCGTGACCCCAAATCCGTTTCCAATTACACTATTCAGTCCTCTGATAATGTTCTTTACTGGATTAACCATAAATGTCCAGATAAACTCCTCATCTGTCTTCCTAAGCAACTTATCCCTCGTGTTCTCCATGACTTCCATGATTCTAATGGCCACATGGGGCGAGATAAAACACGAGACATTATTTCTAAACAATATTACTGGTCTTCTCTCTATAAGGACGTTGCCGAGTATGTTGACTCTTGTAGAACATGCAAGCAGCGCAACATGCGTCCTCTGCGTATCCCTACCCAACTGATGTCTCTGACGCATTTTCTTATGGAATGCGTCAGCGTTGATCTCTCTGGTCCCTACCTTCTTTCTCAGTCCGGTAATATCCATGTCTTGCATTTTGTAGACCATTACTCTGTCTGGCCCGAATGTTTTCCACTCCGTGGCTCTTCCTCTGAAGATGTTACTGAAATCTTCCTTAATGCTTTTGTGCCTCGCCACGGCTATCCTAAGACTATTCTTTCGGATAATGGGAAGCAATTTACAGGTCGCCCTTTCCATTCTACCCCTGCAGCCCTTTATATGAGACATAAGATGACCAGCTTCTATAGGCCCCAGTCAATTGGTCGCAATGAAAGAATGCATAAGACTCTTCATGACATTCTCTCCAAATTCACAGCAGATAATCCGCAGTATTGGGATTTTTATTTACCCCAAGCTCTTGAGGCTCTGCGTGTCAATGTGAATGATACGACTGGTTTCTCGCCATTCTACCTCTTGTATGACAGGGAACCACGTCTACCTTTGGATAATCTCCTTACTCCTCAACGGAAATATATGGGCAATAATCCCATTGAGATTATCCTGCGACAAAAACGTTCCGCCCACCAGCAAGTTCACCATAACGCTCTCAAGGCGTTTAAGAAGCGACAGCGTTTGCTTGATAAGGGCACTCGCCTGCCATCGTTCCATGTTGGTGACTTAGTCTGGTTTAAGAAGAATGTCCGTAGCGATACATTTGATCATCGCTGGCTTTCAGGGTACAAGAAAGTGGAACAGACATCACCTGTTACCTTCGTGATATGGAATGAAGAGCGACACCACGAAACCAAAGCTCACGCTACCCAATTGCGACTAGATGTGCAACGCCTCTACACTGTCCCTGCTCATGCTCTTCCGTCTGGCCGCCCCGTGCGGAAAGCTACCCTCCAGTATAACCCTTCCTCCTCTTCCTCTCCCTCCATGTCTGAACTTTCATTTTGTCCTCCATCAGACAACATTAGTTCTGCCCCGTCTCCTTTATCCCTCCTCCTGCTCCACTTCACCTGTTCAACTCCATGATTACGATTCTTCCTCATCAGACTCTGATAGTCCTCCCAGTGATGATGTTTTACACAAACTCCGGTCTAGAGTAGTCCGTCGCGCTACTGTTCCTTCCGCCCCCACGGTACTTTCTCCTTCTTCTCCCTCCCATATGGTTGATCGTACCAAACGTTATCGTTCCTGTTCCACCTCTGAGGGTCCTATCCCTCGTCCTGAGCTGTACTCACGTATCCGTTCCCGTGACGCTCGCTTGGCTGAGCTACCCTCCGTTACTCCAGGCCCCTCTCATGCTGCACCTCAGCATGATATTATTGTACCTCCTATTACTGCCACAGCTCCTGTCCATACCTCCCGTCCTCCCTCTATTCACCTCTCTTCTGACCCCGCTTTTCCTCCCTCTGGATATTTTCCTCCACCTCCCTCCGACCTTGATATAGCCCCTGAGTCCGACTCTTCGGATGTTGAACCTGCTCTTCTTCCCTCTTGTTATTTTCCTCCGACTCTCTCCGACCTTGATACAGCACCTGAGTCCGACTCTTCGGAAGATGAACCTGCTCATCCAACCTCTGATTGTTTTCCTCCCCCTCCCTCTGATCTTGACACTTCCCCCGATTCTGCTTCTTCTGATATTGAACCTGATGTTCCTCCTCCTCAGCTCGTTTCCCTCTAAACGTCGTCATTTGACCTCATCTGGCGATTCTGTTCCCCTAAGTACCTTCACCAGCGGGCCGCTCACGTGCGTACCCGTTTTTGTCACTCCCGTAATTCTGTTCGTTCTCCTCACCGTAGTCCCTCCCCTCCGCCCCCCCCCCTGTAACGCCTCCGTCCCGTAGATTGCGTATTCCCCTCCGTTACCCTCCTACCAGTCCACAGCCTCCATTCCGACCCTCCCGTTGTGTCCCGTCCACTCCCGTAGTCCATGCCATGTAGTTCCTCCCTCCCAACCTATACAGTACGATCCTCGCCTGCCAACCCAAGCCATTGAAAGATTGGAAGCAATGAACATTTCAGCAAAAATATTTACGAACTGAGCTTTACTACCTCCTGTTGCCGACTCCGGTCAGGTTGACATTTCCTGCCCTGCTATTATTTTTAGCATGATGTCGACCCTGTTTCTCGTGTCTTCCGATGCAGGTCTCGTATACAATGCTTCTACTGCTGAATTGATTGCTCCTGATGCTACTGTGAAGACCATTCGTTATGCATCCTTGGACTCCTCTGATACAGACTTTATGCATTTTTCCAGTTCTGATATGAAGTCCAATAATCGCTATTTATGGAGAGATGTTATTTTTTTTTTGTCCGCGAGAATGACATTGCCGACTATGCCAGTACATGGACAGTTACCCTCTCGACCTCCTTTCGACCACTGCTGATGGAGATCCACCACCTCAGAAGATCTCTGCAGTCCTGTTATATTGTAGTTGATGTATTTCTCTTTCACATGCGTTAGTGTCATTATGTCACATTATTTTTGTCTGATCTCATTTTTGACCATCTTTTTTGCCCCTATGATTTTTTTGGGCCATGTTTTTGACGTAAGATTTTGCCCAGATTTTAGTGTTCAGTTCGTTCTGTTGTACCAAAGAAAAGTGTTTAACTAATGTACATCTTCACCCGCCACTAATGTTGGCATCATTCATGACTTATGATGATGACTCCCCATTGCGTTATGATTGTTTGAATTTCCAGTTATTGTTACACCTACATTCATACATGTGATTTAACTATTTGCCTATTTATCCATTGTGTACCAGAGTCAGTCGATTACCATGTTTCCATTCCTTACATTGTTTCCGGTTATTGTTATACCGGGGTAGTCATTTTTATATTATGAGACTTCCCCATTTTGCCCATACTTTGCCACCAAGTTTTGTGATTCTATTTCCCTTTGTTTCATACATCTTTTCATCACCCACTTCAGTGAAGTGTAGGGTGACAGCCATTTTGGGCGTCTGCCATATTTGTGTGTGCTGTTGTTGCCTGTTTTCCTTTGCGACGTTAACTTGCTGTCAAGTTATATCATGTTTTATGATTCGTATATGTTTGAGAGATATTGCTGACTATCAACCCATAAAAGCGGTTTGCTAGTTCGTTGATGATTGTTCCATTACTGTTCCATTTTTGCCCGTTATTAGGGCTAGTTGTAGCTACCATGTCCTCCCTTGCCCTTTCATGTGTCCTCGATTATGTTATGTCCATCGGTCCCTACCACTTCATGATTCTTTGTTAAAATATTAATGGTATTATTTCATCCATCCCATCTATTGATTATTGTATTCCTTCCGACATGATTTCTGGTGGGATACACGAACCCCCAATGCTCTTCGAGTTAGTTATTTTTTAGGGACTAATGTGTCTCTATACGGGATACACTTTGGTGGCCCCCGAGCATATGTGACAGTATGGACTACTACGTCAGATTAGCACTTGGGTGCTGCCACTTATTAGAGATAGGGTAAGAATACTTCAGCCTAAATCATAAAAACAGAACGAGTCTCTCAAAGAACCACCTGGGTTTTACAAGTCAACTCTGTAATCACCATCTCTGGCGGTCGCCAGTAAACAACAGAAAAACATTGACAAATGGTACTGCCCCGCATATTTCTTCACCCTGTCACAGAACGTTTTATTTATTTATTTCGTCACTCTTTCACAATAAGAATGGAATGAACAACTAAATAGATTAATGCAGATGCAACCAAGTACACAACTGCAGCTTATTCACATCAGAAGGAAGCATTCCGCTTCATTAAGACGTGTTATATTTCTATAAAATGAAGAGTATTTTATGCAACAATTCTTTGTCATTGGAAGTAAGAAAGAGAGTTCTTCACTGTTATATCGAACCAATCCTGACATATGGGAGTGGGTCATGGACAATTAGCAAACAAATAGGGAAGGCACTAAAGGCAACAGAATTGTGGTGTTACAGAATAATGTTAAAAATACCATGAACAGCCAAAAAGAGTAATGAGGATGTCCAGAAAGAGGCCAATGCGCAAATTAAACTTATTTCACAAGTTAAAAAGAAACAATCCACTTTTTTGGGCATTTTATGAGAAGAGGAAAGCTGGAATACATCGTAACAACAGGTAAGATTGAAGGAAAGAGAGACAGGGGAAGACAAAGAGAGCAAATACTGGACAGTTTGACATCGTGGCATGGAAAGAAGTCAACAGCAGAACTGATAAATTGTACTGCAGACAGGAAGTTGTGGAGAGACACGATCTCCTAGGCCAGTAGGCACGGTACTTGAAGAAGAAGAAGAAGTTATGAGAAAAAGAAAGCTGGAACACATTGTGACAGCTAGAAAATATTGATGAAAAAAAAACGAAATATAGGGCGACAAAGAGAGACTGTATTGGGTATTTTAACACGAAGGTGTGGATAGAAGTCGCAACAGAAGAGATAAACTTTATATTTTATTACCAAGGCATACAAAGAAGTCACAAAAGAACTGATAAAAGAAAACTGCTGACAGGAAGCTGTGGACAACCATTGTCGCCTATAACAGCCGGCGTTGAAGTTGAAGAAAAACTGAAGAAGCTTGAAACTATTTCATACAGGACTTAGTTCCAGTAAACATCCGACTTGGTTAGCCGTTAGAGCACTTTCCTCTCGCGACATAGTTACTAGGTTCCGGGGTCTAAAGTGGGTTGCGTCATGCTCCAGTCTACTCAGCTGTAAATAGGTATCGGACTCTGCTCCTGTTAGGGAAGGCAAAAGCAGCGAAGAAAGGAGATTGTTACCCCACCTCATAAAAAGCTGGAAGTAGTATGATGAAGTCTCTAACACTTCACTCCCTTAAACAGGTTCTGCTATGGGACTACCTTTAACTTTTATATTCTGTTGTTAAACATTTCCATTATTGTCTCATATTTTATTGTCTGATAGTATCTCTCCTGATATCGTTGACCATATGTCAAAAGCAACTCAGTTCAAAGGCTTGAATATTCCTCTCTCCATTTGTTTTAGTGTACATGCTGAATCACGCAACACACTGATCGTAGGAAGATGGTATTGATCTTTGGCCGTTTGGCTGCCATAGAGATGTTAAGATGTCTGAGATGTGGTGCTTGTTTGTAATAAATACACCATTAGCTATTTGTTGCTTCGTGGCTTTTGTGGCGCTTAATCTTCTCAATGTCACGAAATGTGACCCTTAAATAATAGCCCCCTTCAGTCATAACTGACTGTGAGAATGCGCCCCTGAGGTAACAGCTCTCAGCTGCTTATTTTCCTGATGTTCCTTTCAACGTTTTCTCCTCTCTTCTGCTTGCCAAGAGAGCGTCATTTCGCCTAATTTGAGGTGGCGCCGTAGAGAGCATCACCACTTGGTGCGATCGGCAGCTTCATCCTCCCAGGTTGCTGGATTTATGTCGAGGAAGTTGAGGGGAACTGCGGTAAGACGTGGAATACAATGGGTGGGTTTGAAAAAAAATCGAAAAAAAGGTGATTCGTCTTACGAGGACAAAAGACAAAGAAAATAGTCTACGTTACGGCCACAAGGCCTTCGTCAGGAAAGGAAAGAAAGTGAAGTCTAGATAGGACACATAAAAAACTTAATAAAATAATAAAATAAAAACTGGGTACTTCCCTGAAGGCAAGAACCGAAATTCGCTGTCTGTTGAAGAGCGCGTGGCTGAACAGAAAGCGACTTCCGCCGCCGGGTGTACACAATACATACTGAAAAACTAAAAAACGAAACCGGACAATAAACTACCCAACGGGATAAAAGTGGGGACTGGAAATAGAAGAGGACAGAATGAGTGGGAGATAAATAAATATGAAATTAAAAAATGTATATGGCATACAAATAGAAGAATAGGATAAGAGTGGAAAGAGTTAAATAGAGCAAGAGAGGAAAGGGTGACCTCAGACAAAGGTGTGAAAAGTGTTGAGACCGGCTGGTTTTAGACATCCCATGCGGTGTATAAGACGGTTCTCAAGCTGTTCTCGGCTGGCAGTGTCAGAGGAGCAGGATCGGATCGCTGTGACCTGGATGTCGATGGGACCATGGTGGTCAGGACCATTGAAGTGTATGGCAACTGGTGTGGACTTTTGCTGAGCGATGTCAAAATCAAATAGAAATACCGGATGTGAATACTCAACAAGCTGTAATTAATGTGGAAGAACATGCCTTAGGAAAAGTGCTTTACAGCTGTGAGTATTGCATGGGACAAGGCTCAGCAAAAGTCCACACCAGTTGCCATACACTTCAATGGTCCTGACCACCATGGTCCCATCGACATCCAGGTCACAGCGATCCGATCCTGCTCCTCTGACACTGCCAGCCGAGAACAGCTTGAGAACCGTCTTATACACCGCATGGGGTGTCTAAAACCAGCCGGTCTCAACACTTTTCACACCTTTGTCTGAGGTCACCCTTTCCTCTCTTGCTCTATTTGACTCTTTCCACTCTTATCCTATTCTTCTATTTGTATGCCATATACATTTTTTAATTTCATATTTATTTATCTCCCACTCATTCTGTCCTCTTCTATTTCCAGTCCCCACTTTTATCCCGTTGGGTAGTTTATTGTCCGGTTTCGTTTTTTAGTTTTTCAGTATGTATTGTGTACACCCGGCGGCGGAAGTCGCTTTCTGTTCAGCCACGCGCTCTTCAACAGACAGCGAATTTCGGTTCTTGCCTTCAGGGAAGTACCCAGTTTTTATTTTATTATTCTATTAAGTTTTTTATGTGTCCTATCTAGACTTCACTTTCTTTCCTTTCCTGACGAAGGCCTTGTGGCCGTAACGTAGACTATTTTCTTTGTCTTTTGTCCTCGTAAGACGAATTACCTTTTTTCGATTTTTTTTCAAACCCACCCATTGGATTTATGTCCAGTGCTCTCATGTCTCTCTTGTACACATCTTTGAACCTCAGCTACGGTCGCCCAACTGTTCTTTTGCCATATGTCAGTTGTCCGTAGAAGATATCTTTCGGGATGCGACCATCTTCCTTGCGGCGGACATGGCCAAGCCAGCGTAGTCTGCGCGGTCTAAGCAGTGTATACATGCTTTGAAGCCCAACACGTGACAACACCTCGACTTTTGTCACTTTGTCATTTCACGAAATACCGAGGATGGGGCGTAGACACCGTAGATGGAAGGTATTGAGCCTTCTTTCTTACTTAGCATAGGTTGTCCATGCCATATAGAAGTGTGCTCGTGACGCAAGCGTTATATACCGCAGCTTTAGTCTTCGTTGTGAGTTTGGAGTTTCCCCAAACACGCGTTGTGAGGCCGGCAAAGGTAGCTACAGCTTTGCCAATGCGGCTTTCAATTTCTGTATCGAGAGTTTGTCGTTGATGGTAGACTCCAGGTATGTGAAAAGGTGCACCACTGCTAATTCATAGCTATTGTTGCTGATAACTGGTGCAACATTCATATCCTGACTCAGCACCTTTGTTTTCTTTAGACTTATTGTGAGACCAAAGTCCTTGCATGCTTGAGTGAAGCGATTCATCACGCTCTGAAGTTCCTGTTGTCTTTGAGGTACGACTGCAGCGTCATCAGCGAATAACAAGTCTCTTATAGTGACCCTTCTGATTTATGCTTTTGCCTTCAGCCTTGCGAGGTTAAAACCTTAAAAGGAGCATTGATACATATACACATAAGCACATACTGAAATATACACATGAAGAGATCACATACTGACATACCCACATAAAGAAATAAAATAATTCATTCATTAATTTCCCGTTTTGCTCTTCATGGAGCATGGATAAATCAGTGTGGGTGGTCCCCTTACAGAAATCCTGCATGACAGTATTCATGTGCTCTTGTAGTAGTGGTTTCTGTCACTGGCCAATGTAGGAATTGTCCAAGGGAAGGGCGATACATCAGAACGATGAGCGCCCCCCCCCCCCCAATCCCGCTCATTATTTATACATCTCTTTAGACAATTATAAAACAAAATAACGAATTTTGAAAAAAAGGTGACAACTTGATAGTTTTATTATACAGTAATTCAAAAATGTTCATTTAAAAAAAAACAAAAAAAAAACAACAATTATAACTATCCTATATATAAAATTCCAGCTTTTTCTGTCAGTACATTACGCTAAGGGAAGCAACTTTGGTTGTAAGTTAGACATTAATTGTATTGTTTCCCTTATATGTACTCTCCCGAAAATAGTAACACTTACCAAAGAAGAATGCGTAAATGAAGGTGTGCACAAAAATAGTTATAGAATGTGTGATCCCGTATTCAAACATTGGGATCTTCGCTGCTGCTACGTAGTTCGTATGCTGTGGTGATACAGAGTGGTTTTTAAAAATACTTTTGTTGCCGTTAGGTATTGGTGCTTTTGAATTTAATTCCCGTCTTACGACGGGCTTTACACTAGTTTATAATATAATTACATAAAAGTAAGGTACAACTACAAAGAGGTAACATTTAATACAAATTCATACATTTTACATTACAGCATAATATTTTCTGATTTGGGAATCATATTTTATCGGTACATAAAATTATCCGTCTCTTGTCACAAAGTCCTCTGTTTTTGCGGCTGGAGTGAAGTCCCCGTGTGTAACCGTCTTTTGTCTCATTGTTGTACAGCGGTCCCCTTTATTGTCTTTCATTGTCCCGCCCCGCAGAATTACTTGCGCACTACGTTCGTAACCTTTAGGGTACTTTCCATTGTCCAGTACCAGACATGTTTTCATTCGTCCGTCGTCCAACCTAACGGTTAATTACATTTACGTCCAAAGTGAGAAGGGGGGATACTGGATCGGTTGATATGAAATAAAGGTTTTCAAAGTCCCCAAAAAGGGGCAAGCGCCCCGTCGCCACCCCGCTTGGATCCGCCAATGGTTTATGTGCAATATATTTTACATGATGAGGTTGCCAGCCCCAAGTCTGAGCTTATTTTAGTCGCCTCATACGACATGCTTGAGAGAGTAGTGGGCTTATTCTTTCTTTGTCTCCTCATAAACTATGGAAACTACTTGGGGACAAAGAAGGGATTTCATTGCACATGAGAACGAGCATATTCATATAAAAGTAATAGCTACAGTAGCCACAACTGTATTAGCTCTCTACATGCTTTGATGCATGCTTGGTGCAAGTAGGTCAGCTGCAGTGGTGGTGGTTGGGGGGCGGGGGGGGGAGGGGGGGGCGGAGCTGGTTGGGACACATGTTCCTTAAGAAAAAAGAAGAAAGAAGAAATAGAAGGTGAGATAGGATGTATATATATATATATATATATATATATATATATATATATATATAATATATATATATATATATATATATATATATATATATATATATATATATATATATATATATATATATATATATGCGTCATCCTGAAGTCAGTGTATTTTTTTATCATAAAGATTAAAAAAATTTATAAATTTTAAAACGATGTGATGAATTAATGATTAGTGATATCCGGCCATCCTTTTTAATTCTAAGCAATAGAATGTATGGAACATTTTTTTTTTTTTTGGTTTTATTTATAAGTGCATTTAGTATCAATAATAAAAGGGAATCCCTGAAACTATATTTTTGTCCATTACTTATTTTATGATTTAAAGTCATAACTGAATATTAGTTTTTTTTTCTGAACAGTTGTCACGTCCGCATAGGGAAATTCATCTGTGAATGAAATATACTTTGATAAGTTTAAATCTCTATTGTAAACCTCATAAGTAAGGTGGCCAGAGTTGAGTTTAAAAGAAAAGACTTGCTGACTTCGTTGCTTGAAGAAATGTCTTTATCTCATATCCTGACAACCACCATGAGACTAGGCACATTCCCACTGGTAAATTCTGTTCCAACTATACAGCTGAGGTTCAAGCTCTAGAGCAAGCTGCAAATATGATTTATAACACCAACTCTGACTGCCACCAGGTAGTCATTCTCACAGATGCACTGTCTGTCCTGCAAGCTGTCAAGGGTGGTAAACTCCCACATCTGAGAAATGAACTAAACAAGGTAGCTGTCAAAAAGAGAACCATACTTCAGTGGGTACCATCTCATTGTGGTGTACCCGGAAATGAAAAAGCAGATAAACTTGCAAAAAAGGGAGGAAAATGTGAACAAGAAGATAATGAAATCACATACACCGAGAAAAAGAGAGCTATCCTGACTATCAGAAGAGAACAGAATCAACCCAACGACGACTACCACACTCTTGACCGGCAGGGACAGAAAACCATTTTTCGCCTCAGGACAGGGCATAACAAACTGAATAAACACATGCACAAGCTACGATTGTCTGCTTCACCACTGTGCACACGTGGATTAAACGAACAAACTGCTGAGCATGTTCTACAGGATTGTCCTCTGTATGACCAGTTAAGAAAGATATGCTGGCCCAATGACACAACACTAAACTCAAAGCTATATGGAGCTAAAGAGGAACTTCAAACAACAGGCGAATTCATCATGAGAACTCGTCTGACGGTGTAAACATCAAAGATGCAATCGCAAGAAGAAGAAGAAGAAGAAGAAGAAGAAGAAGAAGAAGAAGAAGAAGAAGAAGAAGAAATGCAATGATTTAATTGGCACATTACTATTCATCATCTAACGACTGCCCCTTAAAATACGAAACACAGTCTGTATTAGCCGTTTATTTCCCTTACTTTAAAATTCGTACTTTAATGGAGTTATTTCCACATTATTTTACATCTATATATACCTCTCTTAATATGCGAACAATAGCAAGCGAGAAAGAATTTTCAGACTGGCTATTAAAAGTAGGCGATGGAGAAAGAGGTGCAACTATAAGTTTGCCTATACACTGTTTTTCACACTGTGGTAAAGTGGGATGATATAAATATTTATAGGGGACTTAGTGTACTGACTGAGATCAGCTGTGAAGGTATCTGTATCTAATAAGTGTGGTGTGTTACAGATGACCTTACTTTGCTACCACATTTAGACCTCAGTCAGACTTATTCTGGAATATATGTGATGACTACGTTGAATGTCTAGGGTTATGATAGTGATGAAGTGTATGTTTACAACAACCAACAGACAGCTAAACAGTTTAATTTAATCCACAATACTTTACAATACTGTGACACTCACATACGTAGAACACTCTATAAGACTATCTTAATAAGTCAAGTGTTAACTTTTAAAATATGTATTAATTCCTGTCAATAATAGATATCCTGATTCAACTACAAAGTGAACCAGGAATCACACTCAAATGAAATCACAAGTTGTATGTACACAATTTATAGATAGGATCTTTGTATTGACATATATTATTATTACAATATGTGTGTATGTAGTGATGTAGTACTATGAGGTAATACTGGCTTTTCAAGCTAGGTTGTTGTTTGTCATCATGACTTCAAGTGTTTGTTTCTGGTGGAAAAAATATTGGAAAGGTTCACAGTTTCTTTTATTTTGAAACAAATAATTGTCCCTCTTGATTTAATGTACAGTCAATTTGTGAGGGGGGTATACACAAGATTGAGCTGCTCTGGCCAACGAAATCTTAACTTCTGTGTGGGCGGCAGGAAACAGTCTCCACTGCTCGCTTGCTTCACCGTTTTCTTGATGTTGCGTGCATATTTTGACGCACATATTACAAAAATCGATATGGCTATTTAATATGGAAAAGATATAGACATTCATTCATTTGTGTATGAAAATGCTGTCTATGGGGAAAGCTAGATAATCCATGATTGTTTTACCCTTTTGATTATAGGAGTAATCGTTCTTGATATTGATTCGGCGCATGGATATGACACCCATGTCCGTACTTATTTGTTAGGGCCAGAAAATATATTAATTTGCTTATTATGTTTATGGCCTGAATTCATATGTATTACATATTATTAGTACAAGTAGAATCAGTCCTATATTGTATATTTTTGATGGGTAGGCAGGACTATATTCTTGTTATGCCGCTCTAGCGGAAGTAGGGGTTGTCTTGTCGAGTCGTGATGAGTTCCGATGTACCGTTACAATGGCGGGTACGCATTTTCAAGGGCTGGTATATTCTTTAGGAAAAATGATTTATGAAGTGGTTTTTCTTCTATAGGAGATTGTGTCTCTACTAGAGTTGTGTTAGAGACTCTCCTAATGTACGGTACCATGTATGATTCGGACTCCAGGTAATTCCAGACCCTATTTTTTGATGATCTCATGTCGGTTAGACCTAACTGGAATTTTGTGCTTCGCAACGCTAGGGTCACATTTGTATCGACGAAGATGACGGGCTTCCATACAGTAATTATGTCTATGTGAAGTAACTGGATTACTGTAGATCTGTATGGAGGAACTTTAAGAAATTATTCTTATACATTTCAAATTAACTTTGGCTTAGATATACCCTCCTGTGAGTGAGTGAGCGACGACTCAGGAAGGCGGCCATGTTACATTCCTGTCATTGTAAACAAAGATTCCAGCAGTCTGCATTGGTGCCTTGTAGACACAAGTGTATGAGTGATTAGATTGGTCAGAACACGAACAGTACACCATTCGCGTTAATCACACTCTACACTTCTACTCCATATATACACCATCCTGCGTCGGTTGAATTGACCAAGTTTAGGGCCTGCTTCCCCTGGAGCCTTAGAGGGAAACTACTGCTTACAGCTGCCTTTGCCTTCCCTAACTCAGGACTAGGGTGAGTTACCCATTTACAGCTGGGTAGACTGGAGCATGCCTGACCTCAACAACTATGTACACATCTTTACAATGAACACTACAGACTGACATTTTACAGTGGTGAGCCAGATCCCTGGGTCCAGCCTACGCAGTTTTGTTGTGTTGAGAATCACATTTTACAGTTACAAGAACATTTGTTGGACCACATCAACACCAGTAGGACAGCTATACAATCAATGTCAGCTTGACCTGTTCTGACAAGTGTAGCAATATCTGGGTCAGCACTTGTTGACATTTGGCACAGTACAGTCAGTGTTCTAAACTAGTGAGTGTTTATCCTGCTGTAATAGAAGAGCATTGTTGAACATAAAGTGCAAATTTCATCGGTGGATCTTCTAATGTGCTCCAAAAAAAAATTGGACAGTGTAATAGTTAGAAAGCAAATCTATTACTCAATAAAGTGGTAGTCTAATTTGTTAAAACTGAGCATACAGTACAATACATTGCAACTACAACACATTGCATTATATGATACACACATTGATGATTTATATATATTTATGTTTATATATTATTTGTTTATATGTGTGATTGTTATGTGTTTGCGGGCCTGGATGGGAGGTGACTAGAACAGGAAATACCAAGTGATATTGGTCTTGTTCTGGCGTTCTTTAGGGAGCAATTTCTTAATTGAAATTTGCATGCAACATAGTTTGCAAATATTTGGTTAGTTGTGACGACTGTTTCATATTTGTATTTGTAACATTTTTCTGTTCTTTATTTTTGTTTGATTTGTTTGTATAATTGTAGGTCTCATCTTTCCTTTCATTTCAGTTCTTTACACCCTTATGTTTATACACTGTGGCGTTATTTGTCTTGTTATCTTATTGCAGTTATCATCACGGTTTCTGTGATCATTTTTTTCATTTCTCCTATTTAATTTAATTTGATCTCTGCAAATGTTTTCATTTTGTCTTTTCTTGTTTGTCCTTTGTAATGTCTTTAGTTGACATATGACATAGGAGGTATAGTTGAATACACTTATATTATAGTACAGATCAGTACTTTATGATTATTATTGTTATAAAACAAAGTGTACAAGACCTTTGTAAGGCTTGTCTCCCAAATTGATTGGTATAGGAAATATTATTTTCCACGGGTACTCAAGTGATCATTGATTACATTAAGTTATACAAGACCTTTGTAAGGCTTGTCTCCCAAAGTGATTGGTATAGGAAATATTATTTTCCACAGGTACTCAAGTGATCATTGATTACATTAAGGTATACAAGACCTTTGTAAGGCTTGTCTCCCACATTATTTGAGATATACAGTTATTGTTTCCCACAGGTACTCAAGTTATCATTGGTTATATGATAAACAAAATAACCATACAGGTTTTTTCACTAAGACTAAGTCTATGATATAGACTTGTCTCCCATTAAAGTTAAATAAGGTAATTTATTTACTTTTTCAGGTTTCTGATTTAAGAAGACAAGATGTCTACATTAGATTACTTTATTGCACAAGGAAAATCTCTTGATAAGACTGGAAAAGAGTTAGAAGAATGGGCAACTGCTCAGTTTGCTATTGTATTAAAATCAGAAGAGAAAAAACAAAAAGATGAGAATAAATGGAAAGCAGAAGTTGAACAAAAGAAGATAGATGCTGAGAATTTCAGATTGCAGATGCAAGCTGGGGAAAGAAAAGCTGCGGCTGAGGAGAGAAAACTTCAAATAGAAGAAAAAAAATTAGAAGCTGCTGCTGCTGCTGAAGAGAGAAAAGCTGCTGCTGCTGCTGAAGACAGAAAAGCTGCTGCTGAAGAGAGAAAAGCTCTGGCTGAAGAAAAAAGATTAGAAAAAGAAGCTGATGCTGCTGCTGATCTAAAGAAATTGCAGATGCAAGTGGAGGAAAGGAGATTTGCTGCAGAACAGAACAAATTAGAAGCTGCTGCTGCAGCTGAACAGAAAAAATTAGAAGCAGCTGCAGAACAGAGAAGATTAGATAGAGAAGCTGAAGAGAGAAAAGCAATAAGAGAACATGAATTTGAGTTAGAGAAATTAAAATTGACAAGTATGAGTAATGTTAATCAGGCATCTAGTGGTAATGGTAAACCATTTGTGTACAAGGTCAAGGTACCAGCGTTCAACCCTGCCAGTGATGACATAACATTTTGGCTTTCTAGATTTGAACGGGCTTGTCGATCTCATAATGTTGACAAATCACAGTATGTGAATCAGTTGTCTGAAAATCTAAAAGGGGAGTCTCTGAGTAAGTTATATTTCGTTGAAGAGGCCGACAAGGATAATTATGATGCTATTAGGGCATCTCTGATAAAGAAATATCAGCTGCCTGAGGAAGGTTATCGTCTTTTGTTTAAAACAATGAGACCGGAAGTAGGTGTATGTAGTGGTGTTTGATGGTATTGTATGATGGTGATATTACTAAATGTAATTGTATGAGGCCAGCTGTGAAGGCTCCTGAGATAAAATGTAGTTGTGAATTGTCAGAAGGCCTTTCTTGCTACCACTACGACCTCACACTTAATTTTTTTTTTAATGAATGTGGCTACGTAAAGTGTCTAGGGTTATGATATGTAGTGTGGTGTAATAGGTTATAGATATACCCACAGATATTTAACAAGACTAATAATATTAATAAATGTTAAAATACACTGAACTAACTCACGTGTGTAAAATTTTTTGATAGAATTATATTACATTTATTTTGTTCTGGGTCAATTTTTAGGTTGACCAGAACTTAAAAGGATTTAGAGATTATGTAAGAAATGCATGGAATATTATATCATAAATGCAATAGTGTACATATATATGTACTATACTAGTTAGTTTTATTAAAATGTTCTAGTAGTCATCTACTTGGGAGGATAGTTAATGTTTGTGCTGTTGGGGTGGCCTCATCACACCTGTCTATATTGACTACACAGTGTCCAGAAAATGGTGGGAATTTTTATGGGGATATTAGTAACTACAAAGCGTTGGTGAATGTCCAGCAGACCAGAGGCTCACTCATCTTGTAGTTGTAGCTCTGGTGCTGAAATCAGGTGGTCCCACCTCTCCGTGCTGGCGGGCAATAATGGTGGTCTCTGTCACAAGTACTGCACAGATACACTCGAGTAAAGTCACCAACTGAATAGACACTGCTTTGTTGACAACAGAAACTCACAGCTCTGCAATCAAAGTATGGGCCATGTGTCAAAATCTATTCTCTACCCACGTCTGGACACAACACTGACACAACAACCACATCATACAGACAGGTCAGATCTCTCTGACCAAACAGCACATTTACCATGGTGGTTTTACATCAGATAGATCCTCCCAGACTATAGATTCTGAAAAAATATTTATTAGTTTTCTGCCCTAAAAGAGGATAGGTAATATGTTTCATTATTCTCAACACTTGATCTGTCTTGCCTAACCCTTGCTGGAGTTTATGTATATTGTTGGTCCCTAGACCCTGACTAGGGCGGGGGGTCTAGAGCAAATCCCTACTTGTTTGTAAGGCTAGATTTCGATATGGCAGTATCAAATCACTCGAACATGAAACAATATTCAAAATATATAAGGAAATAATTTCAATCTTACCAGATTATGAATAAATAACACAGAAATGCTAGCAAAACTCAGCTGAGCTGCTGGCTATAGTATGGCGTCCCTAAACTTCTTTCACTTTCTTTCATATGGAAATCACCACACTTTAAAATCTGTGTCTATCACTGAACAACTATTGAGAAATGACCCCAAATCCGCGTCTAAGCGCCGACAATATGCTTGTCTGTGGCCAATCACTGCCTAGGTTTATTTGAATTTCAAATTTCCTACACTAAAGTCATTTCAGTCATGCTTCAGTCAAGTATGGATGGTTATCTGTTAGTCTGTCCGTCTCTACTTGTGTTTCTACAAAAATGTACTTGATTTTTGAACCAACCTTTCTCTCCCCTCCAAAATTTTGTCGTTAAAAGTTATTTTTAGACACAGCCACCACAAATATCCCTTCTCTTCCATACTAAGTAGATTTGAACACCTGCGTCCCAAGGTCGTGTTTTTGTGTGCAAATAGCGACACTTTTAGATTCAATACAGTCTGTCGATGATGTGAACAACACTGTCTTTTGTCATTATCTTCAATATTATCTATCCGTCTGTAAAATTAAGAACATATTAGTTCACTGCTCAGAATGGGCCATCCGGCCAGCTAATTTTTATATTCCTAACATTAATATTAAGAAAAAAGTACTTTTTAAATTTTGTAATATTTCGAACATCTGCGTTTAGCCGCTGAATTCAAATCAAGGGCTTGGTATCGCAAAAGCGTCCATTCCGTACCTCGTGTCAATTTGGGGAACGTGAATTTTTACTTTCCTCCATCCCCCCCAATTGCGTCTCCTTAGCCTTTCCAGTCTCACGCAATCTTTCCAGTCATATTTTTTCCTTTTTATCCGCCGTTCCCCTCCTGTCTAGCAAGTCAATTTTTATGGAGGGTGATGACCCGCGGTCTGGGCGATCATGTACATCAGCAGCCTACGCATTATGTTTTTATCCTTAAATGTTATCTTTGGAGGTATTTTACCGTTGTATCTCTGTCAATTTCACTACAGTGTAGAATTCTCAGAATTCATCTCAAAAGCACAAATTACACTTTCACGATGGATTGAATTATCCAAAATAGAGAAAACATTTGATGGTCTTACAGATTTATTGTTAAGAGACAAGGTCATGTCTTCGGTAAATAAATCATTCCTAGAGTTCTTACATGAGCGTAAACCTAGTACATTAAAGCAAATGGAAGAATATTGTGACCAGTATGCCACAGCACACCCTGACATGATTCTTAGTAACTCTAATATTAAAGAGAGTATGCCAGTTGCTTCGGCAACAGAATATAATCAGAATTACTCACACAAATTCCAAGGAGCTAAAAATAAATTTGATAAAAAGGTTAATTGGAATAAGTATCAAAACCAAGATAACCACTCAAATCAGGGTTCTTCTTCGAAGAACTGGAATCGGGCTGATAGTCCTCGACACGCGAGGGGTACCCATAATTTTAGATATTCTCGAAAGGGGAGTAGCTATAGGAACTACCCAAGTGCTTCATGGAGAGAAAAGAACCAATATTACAGGGATACTCAGTATGATGAGCGTGATGATTATGATCATGAATATTATGATTCAAACCCAAATAGGGGTTATAAAAGAGGAAATAATAATTATAGAGACAATTATAACCGAGGTAGATCACAACATAAAAGACATGGTAAATCTTATTACCAGGCTAACTCTGCACAACAGGAGTTCCACGACGCCGGTAATCAGAATAATGATAAAAAAGACTCCAATAGTGTAGCGAATTCCGCTTTCGATTTTGCTAGAGCATCTGAGTGTTCGCAATGCAAAACATTATTCGATCCAACCACAGTCTCTACTTTAAGCTGCGGTCACCCGCTTCCCGCTCTCCCTGCGTCAATCGCGCATAATTGAAGGGGTGCTCTTGTTTTCAATAGAGGCTTAATAGATGGTACTCCGGTATCAATTCTTTTCGATTCGGGGTGCACTACCATCGGAGTGAGGCAATCACTCGTAAATCTTTCTCGAGCTACAGGCAATGTAGTCAAATGTGTAACATTTGGTGGCACATTAGAGAAGTACTCCACTGCCATTATCAATATTGCTACGCCTTTCTTTACAGGAGAGGTGCAAGCATGTCTCTTGCCGAATCCGATCGCTGATCTTATCATCGGTCGCATTCATGGAGTGAAAGAATGCACTCCACAGCAAATTTCTAATTGGGAAAATGTGCAATCTGCCAATGCAGTAATCACTAGGGCTCAAGCTCTTAATATGCCACAATCTTCACATTCTGAAGATAATGATGCGCAGATCCAAGATGATCCCTTGGAGATTTCCCATGATTCCTTTATAAAACAGCAGTAAGATGATCCTACTCTAAAGAAATTCTTTACTCTGGCAACAAAAGGTGATCCGAATAAGGATACAAATCGTAAATCTTGGATTACGATGAAGAATGGCGTACTTGTACGTATGGTACAAGACTCCGCTAAGTCCATTCATTCTCAAATCCTTGTGCCTAAAAATATGAGAGTTAAAATCTTACAGCACGCTCATGATTCGCAGTGTGCTGGACATATGGGTTTTTCCCGTACTAAAGCTAGAGTTCTTCAATCTTTCTTTTGGCCTGCTGTGAATAAGGACATACGAATCTATTGTCGATCTTGTAAACTATGTCAAGAGATTAAATCCAGAGGTCCACGCCATGATGCACCTATTCAGGCTGCAGACATTCCCATTCGACCATTTCAAAAAATGGCGATAGACATCATTGGTCCATTTAAGATAAAGTCTGCTAGAGGACACCAATTTATTTTGACGTGTGTTGATATGTGCACACGTTGGCCGGAGGCTGTTCCTCTAAAGAGCATAACTACTGCTGATGTCGCAGATGCTCTTTTGTTAATATTTTCTCGTCTGTGGTTTCCAGCAGAAATATTATTCGACCATGGTACCCAACTCATATCGGATACCATGTCCCAAGTAATGTCGACTCTTAAGATAGAGAGATCGCTGAGTAGTATTTATCATCCTATGTCCAATGGGATGGTGGAACGTCTGAATAGAACTCTGAAAAACCTACTAGGTAAGATAACAGAAGATCATCCACAGGATTGGGATAGGGTTTTACCCGCGGCTCTCTTTGCATATAGAGAGGTCGCCAACGAACATACAGGATTTTCTCCCTTTGAACTTGTCTTTGGCGCGAAACCGCGAGGTTCTATGTCCTTACTTCATGATCTTATAACTGCTGATAATATTGTCGATGACACAAAATCCTCTTATGAATATGTCATCGCACTTAGACACAAGATTATTGAAGCATGCAAATTGGCAACTGCTTCTTCTGAATTTGCGAAACAGAAGGCAAGGGAATTTGCCAATAAAAAGAGATGCTTGCGACAACTTTGTCCAGGTGACAAAGCATTTGTCTTGCTACCTTGTAGGGAAAATAGACTTCTTATTTCTTGGAAAGGTCCGTACGATATAATATCAAAAGTTTCCGATGTTGACTATATCGTCGATATTGACGGGAAGCGTAAAACCTTCCACATCAACATGCTCACGGAATTCCATGAACGTCCGAATTATTTACAACCTGTTTTCCAGGCAACGGACGATTTTCCAGTCCAACATGGACAGTACTCATCTCTGTCAGTAATACAGGATGAGGAAACGAGTTTCTCGGATGTAAATCTACCTTTTCCAATGATTCCTCTTCACTCTAATGAATCATGGAAAGATGTTGCAATTTCTCCCGAATTATCTCCAGGAGAGCAGAAACAAGTTTCTACTATGTTAGAACAATTTCAGGATGTCCTTACTGACATTCCTGGTCAAACTGATGTCATTCAACATGACATTATTCTTACTGACCATAGTCCTATAAGAGTCAGACCGTATCCTATCCCGATACATTTTCAAGCACAGGTAGAGAAAGAATTGGATGAGATGATAGAGTTAAAAATTATTGAACCATCCACATCAGCATATTCTTCGCCGATGGTTATTGTACGAAAAACAGACAATAACATACGTCTTTGCGTGGATTATCGCAAATTGAACCAAGTGACGAAATTTGATGCTGAACCTATGCCTTTACTAGAAGAGCTACTTACGAGACTATCGAATTCTCATTTCTTTACTAAACTCGATTTGTCTAAGGGATATTGGCAAGTTCCATTATCCGAACACGCCAAACCGTTGACTGCTTTTTCGACGCCTAGGGGTCTATTCCAATGGAATTTCATGCCTTTCGGTCTTATGAACGCCCCTGCAACATTCGTACGCATGATGCGTCGAATCCTATCTCATCGCTCAGATGTCATTGCGTATCTTGATGACATCTGTCTTTTCAGTGATACTTGGAACGATCACTATAATGGGATAAATGAACTATTGTCTATCTTACGCGAGCATAACCTGACAGCGAAACCATCGAAAGCATGTATTGGTTTTAGCGAAATATCTTTCTTAGGACACCGTGTTGGTCATGGGTTCCTAAAAACAGAAGACCATAATACAAGTAAGATACTTAACATTTCTATTCCTAAGACTAAAAAGCAAGTGCGAAGTCTCTTAGGTCTAATACAATTTTATGGACGATTCATTCCGAATCTGTCCTCCATTATGTCACCTCTTTCTTCCTTGCTAAAGAAAGGGTCTCCTAATGTAGTCCATTGGACTCAAGAATGTCAATCCTCTTTGGATAAGGTTAAAACTATGTTTTCTACTTTACCTATCCTAGTATTGCCTTCTAAGGATAAGACATTTATTCTTCGTAGTGACGCTTCATCCACCGGGATTGGAACAGCACTAATGCAAGAGTACTCTGGAACTCTGCATCCTGTGATGTATATTTCTCGTAAATTAAATGCCGCAGAGAAGAATTACTCGGTCCTAGACCGTGAATTATTGGCTATGGTTTGGTCAATCCTTAAACTGCAAAGATTTCTTCTTGGCGCGCATTTCATCGTGGAAACTGACCAGAAAGCTCTTACGGCTATTCAGAGTAAAAATCTGAAGAGCGCGAGATCAACGCGATACGCGATTGCTCTACAGCCATTTCATTTTTCGGTGCGAGCTATCCGTGGGTCAGAAAATGTGATGGCAGATATTTTGTCTAGATGCCCACATGATTCATAACTGTTATACAACTTTGATACAGTTGTTCCTATGTTGAAATGTGTACACATATGTAATATCATATATTGATTGTAACACTACTTAGCGGTTCATTGATATTTATTCACCGCTGATCTTTCAATGTTTTTTTCGTCTTTGATGATCATGATGTTAAGATATCTTAGATGAAATTTATGTATAAACTAATGTAGAAATTGTGTCATTGCTAATATTGTAGTATGCGTTGGTGACACCTCTCTGGAAATATTTATACTTAGAGAAGTACTTTCTCTAAGGTCAGAAAACTTATGCTTATCATCTGCGCATTGTTATTGGTGCGTTGTGAGCCTATTGTATGTTGCTCCTAGATGTATTTCAAAAAAAAAATGTACCATTTTTTTTCCCGAGGGGTGTGGTAATCTGTTGCGTGCATATTTTGACGCACATATTACAAAAATCGATATGGCTATTTAATATGGAAAAGATATAGACATTCATTCATTTGTGTATGAAAATGCTGTCTATGGGGAAAGCTAGATAATCCATGATTGTTTTACCCTTTTGATTATAGGAGTAATCGTTCTTGATATTGATTCGGCGCATGGATATGACACCCATGTCCGTACTTATTTGTTAGGGCCAGAAAATATATTAATTTGCTTATTATGTTTATGGCCTGAATTCATATGTATTACATATTATTAGTACAAGTAGAATCAGTCCTATATTGTATATTTTTGATGGGTAGGCAGGACTATATTCTTGTTATGCCGCTCTAGCGGAAGTAGGGGTTGTCTTGTTGAGTCGTGATGAGTTCCGATGTACCGTTACAATGGCGGGTACGCATTTTCAAGGGCTGGTATATTCTTTAGGAAAAATGATTTATGAAGTGGTTTTTCTTCTGTAGGAGATTGTGTCTCTACTAGAGTTGTGTTAGAGACTCTCCTAATGTACGGTACCATGTATGATTCGGACTCCAGGTAATTCCAGACCCTATTTTTTGATGATCTCATGTCGGTTAGACCTAGCTGGAATTTTGTGCTTCGCAACGCTAGGGTCACATTTGTATCGACGAAGATGACGGGCTTCCATACAGTAATTATGTCTATGTGAAGTAACTGGATTACTGTAGATCTGTATGGAGGAACTTTAAGAAATTATTCTTATACATTTCAAATTAACTTTGGCTTAGATATACCCTCCTGTGAGTGAGTGAGCGACGACTCAGGAAGGCGGCCATGTTACATTCCTGTCATCATATTTTTGAATCACTGTCCAAAGAACGGGGCATGTATCTTACTATTCGGACAGTGGCAAGGAGATCTCAGTTTTGATAGAAACCCCTTCTCGTGGTTTCATAATATGATATAAACTATGAACATAAAGCAACTTTAGTTACTTACCGATCCGCCTTCACTGACGCGCTTAGTCAGATAGGGGATGCGGCCATTATGTATCATGACATTGGAAGCTATTGATGTACTACCCATTATTTATGAATGTGTCATGACTTGGGATCTACTATGTATGCCTGCAAATTGATGTGTCAACCTGTACCCATGATTTACTCGTTATGTCCCAGTGTGTGCGTCTAAATAAACTGTGTAAACAAAGATTCCAGCAGTCTGCATTGGTGCCTTGTAGACACAAGTGTATGAGTGATTAGATTGGTCAGAACACGAACAGTACACCATTCGCGTTAATCACACTCTACACTTCTACTCCATATATACACCATCCTGCGTCGGTTGAATTGACCAAGTTTAGGGCCTGCTTCCCCTGGAGCCTTAGAGGGAAACTACTGCTTACAGCTGCCTTTGCCTTCCCTAACTCAGGACTAGGGTGAGTTACCCATTTACAGCTGGGTAGACTGGAGCATGCCTGATCTCAACAACTCTGTACACATCTTTACAATGAACACTACAGACTGACATTTTACACTTGAGAAACAACACTGGTCGATATCTTGACCAAGGAGTATGCTACCAGCCTCTGGATTCCGCAAAACTCAGACCAGGTGCTGCTTTAATACTTTAGTACCACGGTCCCTGAAACAAGAAGGTTGTACCTCCTACTTCAGAACTAATTTATAATCTATTTCCACACTGAAGCACAATACATAACAAACACCGAGTTCAGCGCTGTAGACCAACTGCTAGCTTCTCATGTATCAATATACACCAGTATTCCTCTCCCTAATGGTTACAACGCCTCTGCAATTCCAGCATTATTTCCTTTCTATTCAATAAGATAGGTGTCATAGTACTATTTGGCAATCCCATGCAGTTATACTCCTCTCCGACAAGTTTTGTTCATGGTGGAGCAATATCTAGGCTTTGCCTCATGTTTGTTACTGAACCACACACATACAGACATAAATTATCAATTCACATTCAATTTTCATCTAAAAGATATCAAATATGTCTAGCTTACCACAATTCAAGGAAATATTAAACAAGTACGTTGACTGGCGATGAGTTATGGCACAATTCCGATCTGCCTCTATCCCAGGCTTTTATTAGAAAAATATGAGCTGGTTCTCAACGCACTTGCTTCTACAAAGTTTATTTTCAAAAAGTGGCACTGAACAGACGCTCCTAATTGACTATATTAAATGGTCTAGCCAATGAGACCATGTTTACAACAGCTTTTAAAAAAAAGGACCCTTCCTATCGTTTCCATTAACAACCAAAAATAGTATTTGCAATCGACTAATCATGTTTCGCCTTACATATTATTCTAACCAATCAAATCGGATTTAACGTGGTGGCCTCATTTCCTCTAAAGCAGTGTCCAAACACGCCATTATGAGCAAATATGATCCTGTGTTGTCAGACAACACCACTATAGTATTTTGGCTATAATTTGTTAATTATTAGACTATTTGCTTAACACCTAACATATTCTTTGTCAGCAAGTCCTAAGGCACCCAAATATATAAGTTTAATGGAGCTAAGTGGCTGCGTTCAAAATATGTATTTTCTTCTACCACCCGCTCACTTCTATACGATGGGGTGTCTTCTGTACTGTCAGGCTAATGTCAGGATTTCAGACATAAAATAGTATTGTGTCATGTTTCCTAATAAGCATTAACCATGTTTTTTAAAACCTAACCTCGTATTGGTAGTGTTTTTTATTACTGTTTATTTGAAAAAAAAGCAAGCCTGCATGCCTTTCGCGTGGGGTGGCATTAATTTTCAATCGCGAGACGGCGTGGTAGTATTGCATGCGTTTCTCCGTTTATCTCTCTCTCTCTCTTCTAAGCCCGTCTGTCTTTTCGTTTACGTAGTGCATAAAATGACATTAATGTAATATTAATCTAGGTCATTACGCGGTGTGTCTATCTCAAGGTTTTCTAAGAAACACAGTACCAGTTTTATTTTTAGAAACGCGTGTATTTTATGCAGTAGGCTTTACTAGCAAACGTGAAAGCGTTACAATTATGCAGACGGAGCACAAAAAAGGGATTTCTTGTTTAACTAGTATGACGTTCTATAACACAGGCGTACGCTATTGTGACCGCACTGTTCTTTTACCATTCTTCTTTCCTTTTATTGAATTAATTCGTTAGGCTTTACATTTACTTTTTAATTTAGATATGTGGATTTAGAATGTCTCACGACACACACACACAAGACCCTGTAGAACAACTCTATGGTGATATTACCTTTAACACTGTTATAGCTCAGCAACTCAAAGGCAAAGCAATACTAATGGTTACAAATGAGGATTATTTGGAACTGAACAAGAAAGTGTTAGACCGTATTCCCGGAGAACAGACTGTTTACAAAAGTGTGGATACTGTTGTAGCAAGATTAATTTGCTGGAGAGGTTAAGATGTTATAATTGAATGGTGTATTGCTGTGGAAGTGTCAACCGTGTGAGGTGTCAAGCTAGGTACATCAAACCAACATACTATAACACATTAACAGTAAAGTAATAAGTCTGTGGTTTAAGTTTGAACATTAATTCGTTTTTACAATTTTATTCTGCCTGTCCTGCAAACTCTTTTGGACAGGTCTTTGAAACTGAGGAAAATATATCTTACAACTAATAATTAACTAAAGGGACTCTTTGTCCTATAACGATAAATTATAATGTTCCTATAGGTGTATTCATAACTGTTCAGTGATATATATATAGCAGTGTGAGTCATTTATTTGAGAAGCTGTTGTTGTCATCACGCCCCGATCATTATAGTTAATTTTAGGGAAATCAATTTATTCACAGATGAACTGTCAGAGTGCCCAGATCTCTGCATAGAACGTCAGCTCACAGAATCGTCTTCTGGCTAACAGCATACAGTAAACACTTTCACTCGAGACTTTTCTGTCTTCGTATTTATTTCATCAGGTTTCCTGTCACCGGCTGGTAACAGGATATTAAACCCTGCAAACAAAAGACACCCTGGCCTTTTCACATCTGGAATATACTTCAATTAACTAGTTACTACATGCTATGATGGGGTCAGCCTCGAGTGCATACAGGTGCACCAGCCCCTAATTCTTATGACTTCACATCCTACTGTGACCACACCTCAGGTCCATATGGCGGATACGCCACTGTCATTTTACATAGTTGTCTTCAATACAATCAAATGGAATAAACACATCTCCTTCTGTATGAGTTTCTCTTCTTTTCATAAATATAAACGCTCTAGGCATGTTGATGAGTGTTCATGGAACACAGAGGCTTCCTAGCATGTTCGGATCTTATAATAATAATAATATTCATAACAATATGCAATATTCAAACACAATACAATTTGAGGACTCAATAATTTTTGCTCCAGGCATGTCCTTCACTTTTCCCAATAGCAGTATCTAGCTTTTTGCAGTTTTATTAGTACATAATAATAAATCAATCTCCTTACCACAATTCAATGAAATATAAACACACAAGAAACGATGACTGGCAAATATGGCACAAGTTTTTCTCTGCCGCTGTCCAGACTGTTGAACTTATTTTATGTTAAAATCAACACTTCTGTTCTCATCGTCCTTTGGTAAGGAAAATTTCTCTTCAAATGGCCAAGAGCCTTGTAAGCTTTTGCTAATATCAATTTGGGCTGGCCAATGAAATCAGGCGACTACCAATTTTGAATTGAGTCTTAAAAAACCAAACCCCAAATATACTATGTGTTTCTTAGTCTGTTGGTCAGTCTGCCCATGCTATTACACTGCAAAATATGTATCGTTTTGGGCTAACAATTTCTACTTCTCCCTTCCTCCTAGCGTTAACCAATCAAATTTGAATCACGCCAATGCCTCTTTTCAAAATTGCGTCACACAAATGTTACCATTAGAATGAGCAAGAACGAGAGTCTGTCTGTTTCACTGTCCGAAAATATATAGTACTTTTTACAATATCTTGGTTATTACTCGTGCGATTTTTGATATTGAAACATATTATTGGTCAGAAGACTATAACCTATCAGTCTATATAAGTTTTATGTCAATCTTTTTTGCCGTTCTCATTTCTGTATTTTCCCCTGCATTTTGGGTTTTCTTTTTCTGAACCAAAATATTAATAACTCTATCTTCACAGATTCATAAAAATTATTATAAGGACTATGGAGGATTTGTTATAAATAATAATATTAATTTTATCACCCCAACCATCCTTTATATATATATATGTATATATCGAAAGTCATTTTGAGTTCCACTTTCAATATCGTCCACCCCCTGGCCCCTTCTCTCAATTGTCTATTTGAATCGTAGTTAACTTACAGCGTGTGTAGCCTAACGAAGTGGCGGGTAATACGGGGTAATGACTTTCTCACGCAATAGCATACAAATTCAAACCTAGGTTACCATGCGACTTGGATACAATACAATGCATTTGTTTATTCTTCTCTCACTTTCTTTCCCCCCTCCCTTCTATCGCACCAACGCGAACGAAACCAGTATTTGCCGCACGCAAACTGTTTCATGTCAATTTCAAATTCTCAAGACGGAGTGACGAAATGCGGGCGGGTTTTTGGGATAGGCTAGTATTTTGCTTAGCGCGAACACTTTTAAATTTTCAGCTCGACCCGAGGCATCGGTGACGATGACGGGCAATAAACACGGGCGTTGTAATAGTTTTTACTACTTGTTACTTATTTAATTAATTATTAATGTACTTTTGATCAAGGGTATCACTGATCTCACCACAACTGTAGCAAGCGATGAACCAAGTGATCATCTGGCAAACCCTGAAGAATTTTTCAACAGCTAACTATCAAAAGGAATGGCTCCTCACGAGCGAAAACTGAAAGTATGTGCTGTAATCATGCTACTACGGAATCGTATGTCATCAATGGGACTCTGTAATGGAACGAGATTGATAATTGCGTGTCTACAAAGACATATCGTAGAGGCTGGCGTAATAGATGGATTGCATTTTGAGACTGTTCTCATACCGCGCATACCTTATTCCATCTGATACAAATATGTCTTTCAAATTCAAAAGAAGACAGTTTCCTATACGTTTAGCATTTTCAATGACCATCAACAAGTCACAGGGACAGACTTTCGAAAGAAAGTGTTTATACCTTTCGTAACCTGGATTCAGTCACGGGCAACTATATGTTGGTCTCTCAAGAGTTAGATCAATGGACTCATTAAGTGTTGTATCTGAGAAAGAATGAAAATGTTAATTGTGTATATAATGAAATTTATGAATGAATAAATAAAATGTGCTGATATTTAATTAATAACCTTTAAGATATGACGCTGATGGCGTATGTTACGCCGGGTACAACTAGTTGTTTTAGTTGTTATATAAAATCGGCTGGGTCAATGCTGGTCAAAACGTGAAAGATTAAAATATACTAATAATGTGAAATACATGTAAAGTTTCAGCTCTCTATTACTTACTTAGTCGTTTCTCTTCTACCCTGGAGTGTGAAGGTTTGCCAGAGAGAGCATCATACTATCATATCGGCTGTCTTCCTCCTGGCCTGGTTCCAATCTAGCCCTCTGTCCTTTTAGATTTTATAATGTTGTTCTCCCAGCAGACTCTGGATCGTCCTGGAGGTCTGGATCCCTGGCTCTTAGTTTCCTATACTTGTCGTGGTAGCCGATCTTTTCCCATTCTGCAGACATGGCCAAACCATCGTAGTTGGGACTGTTCTACTTGGGTCTGCAGGGGCTGGGTTTTGAGGCCTTGCTGTGTCGTCTGGTTGCTGACCATGTCTCTTCTTACACGAATTCTGAATCAAAATTTTCATGTTTTTGGACTTTCGGAAAGTCGTTTGAATGAAAACATATCAGATGATGATATTGCACTACAAGGCTTTAAAACTGTTCGACGAGACTCAAGTAGGAAGCTAGAAACAGGTATAGTGGTATATATTTCCACTTCTATTAGTTATCGCCGCAGAAGCGATTTAGAGACAGCAGAGACCGAGTGAATATGGTTAAAAATAAAAACACCTTGTCAGGGACAATTTCTAGTCGGGAATCTTTATAGAAATCCCAGTGCAGGAACCATCGGGTATGAAGATTTCACCACTATGATGGACAAAGTATTTACCACTGCCAAAGAAATTATTCTTCTAGGCGACTTAAACATCGACATGCACAACACAAGCCAAACGTGGGAAAACATCATACTATCTTACAACTTAAAATAAATAGTCAACCAGCCTACCATGGTATCAAAAACATCATCCACAACAATTGACCACATCTGTCACCTGTGCAGAAAACATTATAGAATGCTCTGTTCCTATTGTGGCAATGAGTGACCACTATCTAATATGTTGCACGTGGTCAATGAAAAAATATAAAGCTCCCAGAAATAAACATATAAGTATTAAATTTAGAAGTTTCAAAAATTTCAACCATGAACTGTCTTTACATGATTTGCGAGCTGCACCTCTAGCCAGTGTTTACCAGCTTTCTGATCCTGATGACGTCATTGCTAATTGGACACGTATCTTTTATTATGTGTTTGATAACCACGCACCAGCTAAAGAAGTTCGTGTGAAACGACAGATAAAAGGTCCTTGTATCACACCAGCAGTACTAGAAGCCATGAGGCAACGAGATCGAGCTCACAAAAATAAAGACTTTAACACATACAGAGAACAAAGAAACAAGGTACTATATTTAATACGCAGATAAAAGAAAACATGCTTTAAAAACTTAGTTCAGAACAAAACAAACAGTAAAGATATGTGGAAAGCAATCAACACTTGAGTAAGCAAACGAAATTCGCCAGACTCGTTAACCCCCCAATACCTCATTTACTTGTACAGACTTCAGCAATTATTTTCAGGCAGAAATAACCAGTCTTAAATCTACGATACCATATTCCCCCTGTGACCTAGGCCAACTGTCAGCATTCTGTGAGAACAAACGCACCAACACAATCCCATCCGACATTCCGTTTATGACAGTTAATGAAGTGTATACTGTAACTATCTTCTAGGCCTTAAAGAAAATAACTCATCAGGACTTGACGGAATCAGTAATCGAATATTGCGCTATGCTGCGCCAGTTATTAGCGATTCACTAACATAAATATACAATCTATGTATCGCAAAGAGTTATTTTCCGTCGCACGTTAAAGTCGCTAAGGACTAAGCTCTTTTCAAACCTGGTTCCTCCGATAATTGTAACTTTGGTAACTATTGGCCAATCTTTCTAATATCATCGCTATCCAAACCACTGGAAAAACATATACATAAAATAACACTACAACACCTAGTTAACAACGACTTGCTAATTGATAGTCAGTCGAGGTTTAGACCTAAACATTCATGTCACACAGCTCTAACAAAGATGCTAGACAACTGGCACCTAAATATTAACAACGACAACATGTGTGAGCCAGTCTTTGTAGACTTTAAAAAGGCATTTGATATGGTAGATCACATATTTTAATTAGAAAACTAGAAACATCAAAAGTAAACTTTCAACTAGTAACAATAATTAAATCATTCCTGTCAGACAGAAAACATGTAGTTTCTTACAATAACTCCTATTCAAACGAAGCAGTGATAAATACAGGCGTTCCTCAGGGTTCTATACTTGGTTCTCTACTTTTTGCCATATACATTAATGACCTTCCACTACACCAAAAAGCACTCATCCTGTGACCTGTTTGCAGACGACTGTACTGTTTACACGAGTGATAAAAGTTGTAACACACTCGAACTATTGTTACAAAAAGATACTGACACTGACCAAGCAAACGGCACAGAAAAGTTTACCAATTAGCTAAAATCAAATATTTCCTAGATGAAGAAGCACGAAAATTGTTCTATATATCTCACATACAAGCAAACTTTGACTATTGCTCCACAATCTGGGATGGTTGCTCAATGTCCAATACAAAGACAAAAGCGTGCAGTGCGTCTAGTCTCTGACAACTGTCTAACTCAGTGTGTAGATCCAGTGGCGGATCTACATGTTGGGAGCCCTGAAACTTGAACTCTTGGAGGGGCCCCTTTTATTAAAAAATAACACAAACAAATTTATGAAGATGGAAAAGACATGTATTATAGAGATAGATGGACATGGAGGACCTGAAGTTCAAGCTTTAAAGTAGATCCACAACACACATATAAAAACTGAAGACAAATAAATGAATTTTCAAAAAAGAAACAACTCTGCTGGAAGTTGAATGCAGAACATTTGCTTGGAAGGCATATGTTCTGATCACTAAACCACTATCCACCTTGGTATATGTGATTTTTTAAATCTTAACTATTTTAATGATTGTCTGCATCATTCAGAATTAGTTCGTTGAAGAAATACCAAGAAAATTATAAGATAAGAAAATTAGCAATGAGGAAAATATAAAATATTTTAATACATTTGTTAAAAAACAAGGCTGACAAGGTGTATCTATAAGAGATTTGTGCTCAGAAGGAAAAGTTAAACTTACCAGAACATACTACATGAAGCACATTTTACAAAATACTCTTATTTCTGTTTTTTCTAGCAACATATTCACGTACAGTTTTGTCATATGAGAGCTTCCTTGCAATGTCATTTTCTAGAGACAATATGCATAAAGAATTTAAGCGCTCTTCAGTTATGGTAGACCGAAATTTAAAAAAAAAAAATAAATAAAGGATAGCTTTGACAAATTCCTTTCTGCTTCACAGCTCGTGATGGGCATTGTCAAGTACAGCTTAAGCGCAGTAGTAATATTGGAGAACACTTCAATTAGGTGTTGCTCACAAATAAGCTGAAGAAAGTCTGCGCATTGCATTTTAGATGGCGTGTTTTCTTCTGTGTTCTGTGATTTCCTAAGGGGCAAATATTCTTTGAACTGATAACACTCGTTTACTAATTTGTGGTCAATATCATCTTTGTAATACGATATTATAAGTTTAATACTGTCCTCATCAATTTCAGAATTGTTCACCAATTCTGAGAGGAACTTGAACCTTTTCGCAATCTGCTCATGTCGGTCAATCCTCTTGCGTAACTGGATTATCAAGCAGTCATAGAGTTGATATAGAACTTCTATCCTAAATTTGTCAGCTCCTCTCAAAGAAGCAATACCACTTGTTCCATCTGAAAATTTCCTAGTAACAATGCGTTTGGAAGCATTAGAATAACTTGAAGTGATATCTTCACACAAACCTTTTGCTTCTGATTCATAGTGTGCAATCCTATCGGCTGAATTTTCTTTGAGTTCTTTAACAAACAAAAGTAAAGATGAAAGCAGAAGATAACCTTCAAATACATCAAAACCAGTGGTTTGGAATTTCTAACTTCCTCCTGGGTCGACCCAGCCCCAACTGGGTACCAGAGCAACTCTGGGAAGGTTAAGGCGGCCGGCGTGATATTGACCACGTCACCCCTAGTGTGCCGATGGTCAAGAAGATATGGGCCTAACACCATATTCCCAATATGCCTCAATGGGCATGTAACGGGATCCTTTTCCTTGTACATTTCCCTTTGTTGAAACGCTCCAGCACTTCTTCCCAAACGACTGTTAAAATAGCATATTCCAGCTGTACCAACTTGTTGTATAAATTCTTTGCATCTCGTTTACATTCAGGCTTCTCTTCTGAGTCTTCAAAAATATGTCTGAAAGTTTGTAAAATACCCATATGTCCATTTTTAATTGCCCGGACTGCTTCATAGTGTGCAGACCATCTAGTTACACTTAAGCTCTTTAGAGAAAAATGTAGATTGTCCTGTGTGTTTAAAATCTCCCATCTTCGTGGAGATCCAGAAAAGAAAACATACAGCTCCTGCAAAATGCCAAAATAGTCAACAACTTCAGGTACAGTAGACGCTGCCTTTTCTCCAACAAGGTTAAGTGAATGGGCTGCACATGGTACATAGTCTACCTGGCAAAGGGGCGACCGACCTAAACCAGGCGCGTCCACTGGTGGCGGATAGTGGAACGACCTCCAGATATGGTGTCAGCTGCGAATTAAGTCAGTATTGCTGGACGAATAAGCAGTCGCGGACCAAACGGCGATGTCCTCCCAGAAGAACGGGGAGGGGTAACAGGTGGCACTGATACCCCCACTGAAATCCCCCATATGTCCTATGACGGGTGCATCAAGCGAGTAAGAGCCGCTATAAGCTCTAGCCACGGGGAAGGTAAACCTCGGTAAACAAACCAACCTGCTGCCTTGCAGCTACCACCGGGAGATGGAAAGGCTATGGGAGACAACCCTGAACAACAAACACAACCCGGCCTGCCGAAGACGGAGTGTGTTAGCTACGGCGCAGACACCGGGAAAAATTAGGACAACCACGCTCTTGCAGTATGGAGTCATGCGACAATCTCGACTTACGTCATGGCGTCGCTCCTATCAGCTACAACCGGGGAGGAGCGGAGCCGGGCCCCTAGCCTCGAAAGGGCCCACCCAAGCAACCGGTGCCTTTGCCAACCAAATGGTCGGGGGAAGGCAAAGTAGAGCAACTGACCAACCAACCCACTGCCTTACAGTGGCTCAATGGAATGCAGAAGGAGTGAGGAACAAGAAACCGGAGTTACAAGAATTCCTCAGGGAAAATAACATTGATATAATCTGCATCCAAGAAACTCACCTAAAAGATACCCAACGATTCTTCATACGTGGATACGAATCCTTCCGCCAAGACAGGGCAAAAAGAACTAAGGGAGGAATCCTCACGCTGATTAAAACCTCAATCCCAGCAGTAGAGATACACAGATCTGGTGAGGACGAACTTGAATACATAACAGTCCAACTACTGCTGCCCAGTGGAGACTTAATGATCACAAACTGCTACAGCCCTCCAACCACAACTCTGGAGCTACACAAAGTGAAGCTTGCAGCATCAAGACACCTCATTATGGGTGACTTCAACAGCCACTCACCCAGCTGGGGCTATGAAGCAACAGATCTGAGAGGAGAAGAGGTGGAAGATTGGATGGTAGAGAATAAACTAATTCTAATAAACCAACCAGAGGATAAGCCCACCTTCTATTCCAGAGTATGGAAAACAACGAGCACACCAGATCTTGCTATGGCTACAGATGACATACATCGACTCACCACTAGAACAGTAAATAACCAACTGGGGGGAAGTGACCATGTACCAGTCACATTACAGATATCTGAGGTAAGAAGTGCAGGACAAATTAATATGTCTCCTAGCTGGAATTTCAAAAAAGCAAACTGGGGATTTTTTAAAGAACAAGTCGATAACCTCTGTCAGAACATTACCCACTCAAATAATGTCAATAAAAACATTTCCATCATCAGTGAGGCAATCATCCAAGCAGCAAAGAATTCAATTCCACGAGGTAAACGACGAGACTACAAACCATACTGGAGTGACAATCTGGGAAAACTCCATAGTGACTTAAATAAAGCACGGGAAACTATGGAGCAAAGTCCCACATTAGAGAACACCCAGAGACACAACAGCATAAAACAAGCTTTTAATGAACAAAAGAAAGCTGAAATCCAAAGGAGCTGGCACCAGAAGACCAGCAGTCTCAACATGGAAAAGGACTCGAGCAAGCTGTGGAATCTGACAAGAGTACTAAATGAAGAAACAACAACCAGCTACTGCAAGACTGTCATCAAGGAAAACGAAAAATACCACACAGGAAAGATGGCAGCAAACATCCTGGCAGATTTCTACAAGGAAGAAAGCACCACATCACTTCCACATGCACGTATCCAAGAAGTACGTAAGGAAGTAAAAGAAAAACTGAAGCACCAAAACCCAGATACCTGCATGAAGTCATCCCTTACTTTGAGAGAACTAAATGCTGCCATAACAAAACTAAAGAACATGAAAGCTCCAGGAAAAGATGGTATCACAAATGATATGATCAAGAACCTTGGACCTGTAGCCAGGCACAAGCTCCTCCTAATCTTCAATCAATCATGGAGTACTGGAAAATTCCCAGATCGATGGCGAGAAGCAATCATTGTTCCCATCAGAAAGAAACAAAAGGAGAAAACAAGCAAGTCCAGCTACCGACCAGTTAGCCTTCTGAGCTGTCTGGGTAAGGTAATGGAAAGAATGGTGAACTCAAGATTAATGAAACATCTGGAAAAAAACCATCTGCTTGATAACACACAGTCAGCATTCAGGAAAAACCGCAGCACCGAAGACCAGCTGGTATATCTAGCACAGGAAATAGAAAATGCCTTTCAGGAGAAAAAGAAAGTTCTGGCTGTTTTTGTAGACTTGACAAAAGCCTTTGATAAGGTATGGAAAGAAGGACTCCTCCTTAAGATGCTCAACAACAAAATTGAAGGGAGAATGTTCAGCTGGATACGGGACTTTCTCCGATACCGCACAGCAAGAGTAAAACTTGATGGGAATCTGAGCCATCGCGTCACTCTTCAACAAGGTGTGCCACAAGGAGGAGTTATCTCCCCCACACTTTTTATCATATATATATAAATGATATTGCAGAGAAACTGTCCGGGAATATCTCCAGGGCTCTTCATGCTGACGATTTTGCTGCCTGGTGTGCTGCTGAACATTTGCCTACTGCAAAGTTCAGGATGCAAGCAGCGCTAAATACCATCGGTAAATGGGCATCAGAGTGGGGAGTACAGATAAACCTCTCCAAGACAGTAGCAACCTGCTTCTCTCTGTCAAATCGCCAAGAAACGATCAAACTGCAACTAAATGGAAGTGAGCTTCCAATCGAGGAAAATCCAACATACCTGGGAGTCAAGTTGGATAAGAGACTCACCTGGAAGCCGCACATAAATGCAGTAGAACAGAGAGCAATAAGAAAGCTCTCTATTATGAAGAAACTGGCTGGCACAAGTTGGGGGGCAAATACCAACATACTAAAAAAAAAGTCTATACAGGCACAGTCAGGCCTGTACTTGAATATGGCATGTCAGCCTGGGCCACGGCATCTAAAACAAACACAGAACGTCTAGGGAAAGTACAAAATTCAGGCCTTAGATTAATCACTGGAGGGATGAAGACTTCTCCAATCCAGACAATGGAGAGATACACCAACATCCGCTCTCTGAATGACCAGACGTGAGGAAAAGGTATTCACTCACAGTGAGAAGCTTCTACGAATGCCAAGTCATCCAATGCATGCCAAACTCCATAGCTTGACAAAGAACAGGCTGAAAAGAACCAGCTTCATAAACATCTCCAAACATCTGCATCGATGCCATGAAGACCTCCTCCCAAAACAACCTACTGAGATTGAAATGTTAATTGACTATGAGGAGCCAGACGACTGCCATGGAAATATATCTATCTTCACAGAAGTCCCTGAAATAAAAAAGAAAGGCCACCAGACCCCTCAACAACTAAAAACCTTGGCTCAAGAAATGATTGAAGAAAAGTACAACCCGAAAGAGTGGACACACGCATACACAGATGGATCCGCTGAGGGGGCAGTAAAGAACGGTGGTGGGGGCATTTTTATAAGATTCCTAAATGGAAAGATCATCCGAAAGGCCTTCCCAACTGGAAAGATCTCCTCCAATTTCAGGGCAGAAGCTATGGCACTACTGCAAGCCCTGAAAATCTTCACCAGACCCGAACAACAACCACCAGCTAAGATAGTAATCTTCACCGACTGCAGATCATTACTGGAATCAATACAAAACACCAGAAATGATAACATGATGAATGAGATCAGATCTGAGCTTAACATCATCCAAAGGTCATCAACCATTGCCCTTCAGTGGTTACCCTCCCATTGTGGAATTGCTGGTAATGAGAAAGCAGATGCTCTATCAAGAAGTGGCAGTAAAATGGAACAATACAGCCATCCATTGCCGTATCGGGAAGCAAAAACCATAATCCACAACAAGTACAAAAATCAGTGGAAGGAGGAAGGGGATATGTACAGCAGAGATGACCCAATACACCATCTAAACAGATACCAACAGACCACAATGTTCCGCCTGAGAACCGGCCACTGCAGATTACTAGGACATCTCTATCGCCTCAAGATATCCCACACAAATGAATGCCCATGCGGAACAGGAATCCAGACCCCAGAACACATTCTCCAGAACTGTCCAACCCACGATGAACCGCGACGTGCGACCTGGCCAAGGGGTGCTGAGCTCCAGCAGAAGCTATGGGGCTGCCGCGCCGACCTGGTAAAGACTGTGGACTTCGTCCTGGCGACAGGCCTGCAGATTTAGCATGACTACAAACTGAACGCAGAAGAAGAAGAATAAACTAACCAGGATCTCATCACAGTCTGGCCATTTTTCAATCTTTTTTCAAAATATTTGTTTGAGAAACTTCTGTTTTGCTCCTTGTAAACCCTGCTTGATTCGGTATTTACATCATCTGGTTTTTTATTTTGAAAAAAAAAACCTATGCCTTGCATTAAACAATTCTGTATGAAATCATTATCAACTGTTATGGGCCTGTTTTCGAGGTCACTGTATTCTTTGAAATCACTGAATTTGCTTCCTGTTTCATGTTTCTGCTCAGTCTCTGCTTGTTCCGCTGTACTTTCACGTTGACCACTGTGTTCGTCATTTGTATCAAAAGCGTCAACAGTGGGTTGAATATTGCTAGGAAGAGCTCCCACAGTTTGTGCACTATCAGTGGCTTCAATGGTGTTTGCTTGGCTTGTTTCAACTGTAGGTTGACTGTTAAATACTTTTAACAGGGGGAGTAAAATGTTTGAGATCCTCACATGTGAGTCTAGTATTTTATAGACGCACGTGTGAGCGCATGTATGTTAATTGTATGTTTAAGTATTTGCATACGACCGTGCGCTATTATTGAACGGTTATTACGCGATTTGTCGCGGTGATTTGTTGCTATTCAACATACGTACTTGGGGCAGATTATTATATCCTTCGTCTCAAATAGACGTGATTTTGGCCAGGATCTTATCCCAAGTCTAGGGAGGACATGGCCTTGATTTATTGTATGATCATCTGTGAGATGATAATATTGTTCCTTGTGCCCGACGTGCCAAGAAGAATATACGATAAATATTCAGCCACAATCGGCTCATAACTATACTAAGCCTCAGGTATAGTCTCCTCCAGTGCTGTTTATTGTAGAGCTTCAATCGACCAGTGGTGTCGATTGCTAGTGCATTAATACAACGCTTGGAGATGTCATTTGATCGTCAGTGAATTTATCTATGCTCACGCTTTTAACATGGTTCATTTTATAAACCCATGCATCCTACAACTTCGTTGCCGACGAACTTCTGTTAACCTTCGTGTGGTAACGGCTATTGAGGTTGATCAACACCCATGTTGATTATTATATATATATGCTGTCTAAACCATATTAATGAACTGTACCTGCCTATGACATCCACGTCTTCATATAATAAATCGTATCGTCATTGATGTTCAACAATGGGTCCAGTATGTATTACTTATCAGTTGGTCAATCTTATGACCCAGTCGTTGCTGTTGCGTTGGTATTGTCTTCATCAAACTTAACGAATCGACGGCCCACAAGAAAACATTCGCATAAGTCACCCCTACCAAAAACTACACCGGTAACATTCACATTGCCAAATAGTTTGTTAGTTTTTGACATTTAGAGATTTCGTCAGATCGCTTTTCCTTGAGTTCGCGTTTTTGGTATTCACTTAAGTACTTTCGTGAACTCATTCTTATTCCTCTAGGGTCTTGACCTCTGTTAAAAAGGGAAAAAATTTACATTAGCCACAGCAGAACAGCCAACTTACCGCGACACTCCACCTTGACACCATCTGTGCTCCTGTCGTAAATTTAGATAGGTTTGAAAGATATTTATGGTCGCGCCGGAGTAGAGTGGCTGGTGATAAGTACGTGAAAAATAAAGGTATGATAAATAGATTTCACGAGTGAAAAGTTTAAGAAGAAGATCTGTCTCTGGAATGAGAAGTTTCTCTAGTCCAGCCTATCTATACGACTATATTTTAGTACAAGACAATCTTGCCCCTCCCTATACCTAGAAATATAAGTTTAACTACACACACACATATACACAACTATGTGACAACAAGACACACAGACGTGAAAAATTATGGTTAATTGGGTATGGGTCTGAATACACACAAAGTTAAGTTTTCTTTGTTGTTTATTATCATTAAACTTGACAACATCGAATATCAAAAGAAAGATCAAATAAAATCAGAATTTCATACATAGGAAAATAACAGAATACATGTGCCATCCCCTTATTGAGAAAAAAAAGAACCCAACAAGTTAATAACCCCAAAGGTCAAAGGTTAGCACTATGTTACAGAATAGACAGGAAAGAAGAAACTTCTTACTATATATATACTACCCAATAAAATAAACAAGTTTAAGCAGAATCAAAGATGATACAATTTTCCTGTAACAGAGAAAATATTCACTCTCTCTGTCATACTCTCTCTCTGATATACAGTGGCCACTCAATCGCGCTTACCCTATTCTTGGTGATATCCCTTTGGAATTACAATGGTTCCTGAATATACAGAATGTCAGAGGTATTATCCAAGTTGGCCCCAGTCCATCCTCTATAACAAATATGATTTTATGAGGGGGACGCCAAATTTGGTGGTGTATTCCTGGATGTACAAATGTCACCTCGAATGGTTAGTGTAGAAACCGCGATCTTGTGTTCACAGTAAACAGTAGAAAATACTTCCAGTATTTGGAAACATCTGGTTGCTAGAAACAGTTACTTATGATAAATGATGATGATGGTAAATCCTATCGGCTGGCTCTGTGGTGAGTGCCGATTTTGAAAAACAGCGTAACTTTCTGGATAAATCCACTAATACGACTGTCAAAGGTCAGAAGTGTTATTATTTTCCACAACCCAGTGGGCTGATAAAATTTAACAAATTATTTCTGGGATATACAAGTCCAGTTAGATTTACCATTTAAAATGTCAATTGTCTCTTTGGCCAATCCTGTTCACAAATGAACTAGGGGACGCGTAAGCCAAGAAGAAAGACAACATTAATAAAATCAGTAAATGAAGGAAAAGGACCAAAATAGACCGCTGGCCGCCCTTGATCAGGTCTGCTAGAAATAAACGGGACATTTATGAAAAACAATGCTACTATTCTATATACGAGTATACACGGACGGGGACGAGACGATCTCTTTCCCACTCCGTCAGTCCTGATTAAAGCTAAAAGGCACACGGTGACTTTATTTACAACTATACGGTCAGCTTTTCGCACGCTCTGCACTTTCATTTTTTTTTAAATTTTTTTTTATTATTTTTTATATTTTTATTATTTAATTATTTATTTTTTTTATTTATTTATAATTTTTTAAATTATTTTTATAATATTTTAAATTTATTTTACTTATCAAAAAATTAAATTTTTTTTAAACTACTTTTATAAATTTTAAAAATAAATAAAAAAAATATAAAATATATTTATATTTACCTTTTAAATATATTATTAAATTTAAAATCTTATTATAAAATAAAAAAAATATTAATTTTTATAATATATTATATTTTTTTTTATATATTTATTTTTTTTTAAAATAAATATTTTATTTATTTACAATAATTTTTTAAAAATTAAAAATATAATAAATTAAAAATAATTATTTTTTAATTAAATTTTTTTTCTAATAAAATAAATAAAAAAATTTAATAATTTTAAAAATACAAATTCATAATAAATAATAAAAAAAATTTTTTATTATTTAAATTTTTTTTTTTTATTTTTAAAAATTATTTTATAAATTTTTTTTTAAAAAATATTTTATATTAAAATTTTATATTTTATCCATTATATTTTTATCTTTTTATTATTAAAAATCACAATAAATATTTAAATATTTTAAATTTTTTTAATTTATAAATATAAAAAAAAAAAAAAAAAAATAAATAAAAAAAATTTTTATTTTAATTTTAAAAAATAAAAAAATTTTTCAAAAAAAAAAAACAAAAACTAAAAAAAAATTAATAATTATTTAATTTTTTTTTTTTTAATATTTTTTATTTATTTTTTATTTTTTTTAATATTAATATATTATTTAATATCAATATTATTATTTAATTTTTTTTTTTAAAAAAAATTAAATTTTTTTGATTTTAAAAATTTTTAATATATTTTTTTATATAATTTTAATTTAATAATCAAAAAAATTTAAATTAAATTATTTAATTTAAATATTAATATTATTATTATAAAAAATTTATTTTTAAATATTTTATATTATTTAAAAAACAAAAATAAAAATTTTAAAAAAAAAATAAAATTTAAATATATATTAAATTAAATATTTTTAATAAATAAATTTTTAAAAATTAAAATATAAATAATTATTTAAATTTTTTTTTTTTTTTTTTTTTTTTTTAAAAAAAAATATTAATTTTTTTTTTAAAATTTTTTAATTAAAAAAAATTTTTTTATTTTTATTAATTTTTTTTTTTTTTTTTTTTTTAATTATATTAATATATTAAAAATTTTTTAAAAAAAATTAATTTTTATATTTAAATTTTTAAATAATTTTTAAAATTTTATTAAAAAATTTTTTTTTAAAATTTTAAAAAATTTTTTTTTTTTTTTTTTTTTTAAATTATTTTTATTTAAAAATTTAAATATTTTTTTTTTTATTAAAATAAAAATTTTTTTTTAAAAAATTTAAAATAATATTTTTTTAAAAAAAAAAATTTTTTATTTTTTAAAAAAAAATTTAAAAAAATTAAAAATTTTTATATTTATTTTATAATTTTTTTATTTTTTTTATTTTTAATTTTTTAAAAAAATTTTAAATTTTTTTAAATATTTAATAAATAAAATTTTAAAAAATTTTTTTAATTATTTATTTATATAAATAAAAAAAATAAAAAATTTTTTTAAAATTTAATTTTACATTTAAAATTATTTTTTTTTTTTTTTAAAATAAAATTAAAAAATATAACCATTTAAAAAAAATATTAAATTATTTATTAATATATTTTTTTATAAATATTTTAAAAAATAATTAAATTTAATTTTTATTTTTTTTATTTTAAAATTTTTTAAAAAATTTTAAAAATTTATATAATTTTTATTAAAAAAATTTTAAAAAAATTTTTTTTTTTTTTTTTTATAAAAAAAAAAAACAAATTATTTTTAAAAAAAAATTTTTAATTTTAAAAAATTTTTTTTTTATTTTTAAAAAAAAATTTTTCAAATTAAAAAAAAAATTAAAAAATTTTTTTTATTTTATTAAATTTTATTTTTTTTAAAAAAATATAAATTTATAAAATTATTTTAAATTAAAATTAAATTTAAAATTTTTTTATTAATAAAAAAAAAAAAATTTTAAATAATATTAATTTTTTATTTTATAATTTTTTAATTTTTTAAATTTTTAATTATTTTATTTAAAAAAAATTAAATTTTTAATTTTTAAAAATAAAAAAAAAATAAAAAAATAAATTAAAAAAAATTTTTTTTATATATATATTTATTTAAAAAATTTTTTTTTTATAAAAATATAAATTTTTTTTTTTTTTAAAATAAATTTATAAAAAATTTTAAAATAATATTACAATTAAAAATATTTTAAAAAAAATTTTTAAAAAAAATATTATAAAAAAAAAAAATTTAAAAAAAAATTTTAAATTTTTTTTTAAATATTTTTTTTTAAAATTTATAAAAAAAACCTAAAATTTTTTTTTTTTTTTTTTATTTTAAATTTTTATTTTTTTTTATAAAAAAATATTTTTTTTAAAAAATAAAAAATTTTAAAAAAAAAAAAATATATCTAAAATAAAATATAAAAAATACTTATTTTCAAATTTTAAAAAAATATTTAAATTTTAATATTAAATATATATATTATATTATTTTTAATTTTTAAATAAATAAAAATTTTAATAATTATAAAAAATTATTTTAAAAAATTAATTTTTTTTTTTAAAAAAAAATTTTTTTTTTTTAAAATTTTTTTAATTTTTCAAAAAAAAATAAAAAATTAAAAATAATTTTTAAATTTAAATAAAATTAAAAAAAAAAAATTTAAATAAATAATATTTTTTTTTTAAATTAATAATAAAAATTTTTTATAAAATTTTAAAAAAAATTTAAAAAAATTAAAAATTTTTTTTTTTTTTTTTTTAATTTTTTTTTTTTTTTTTATAAAAAAAAAAATTTTTAAAAAAAAAAAAATTTTAAATTAAAAAATTTATATTATTTAAAATTTAAAATTTTTTAATTTAAAAATTAAAATAAAAATTTTTTAAATATTATAAAAAAATTTTAATTTTTATTTAAAAAAAATATAAAAACGATTTTTTTTTAAAAAAATAAAAAAAAAAATTTTTATTTTATTTTTTAAAATTTTTAAAAATTTTTTTTAATTTATAAATATTTAAAAAAATTTTTTTTATTTTTTTTTTTTTTATAAAAAAATTTTTAATTTTTAAATTTTTTTTTTATAAAATATATATTAAAAATTAAATAAAATATATTTTTTTTAATTAAAATTTTAAAAATTTTTAAAATTTTTAAAAATTTAAAATAAAATTTTTTAAAAAAAAAAAATTTTAATTTTAATATATTTTTTAAAATTTTAAATTAAAAAAATATTTAAAAATTTTTATAAAATAATTAATTAAAAATATATAATTTTATTTTTTTTTTTTATATTTTAAAAAAATATTAAAAAATAATTATATTAATTTAAAAATTTTAAAAATTTAAAAATATATAAAAATTAAATTTTTTTAAATTTTTTTTAAAAAAATTAAAAAAATTTTTTTTTTAATATTATTAATATAAAAAATTTTATTTTATTCTAATAAAAAAAAAATAAAAAAAAAAATTATTTAATAATATATTTTTTTTTTTTTTATTTTTTAAAAAAATAAATAAAAAATTTATTTAATTATTTTTTTATTATTTTTTTTTTTTTTTTTTTTAAATTTATAAAATTAAAAAAAAATTTTTTAATTTAAATTTTTTAATTTAAATAAATTTTTTTTTTTTTTTTAATTAAAATTTTTATTAAAATTTTTTTTTTAAAAAATTTTTTTTAATTTTTTTTTTTTTTTTTTTTTTTTAAAATAATTTATAATTTAATTTTTTTTTTAAAAAAAAAAATTAATATTTTTAATTTAAAAAAATTTTAATTTTAAAATTTTTTTTTTTAAAAAATAATATTAAATAAAATTTTTTTTTTTTTTTAATTTATTTTTTTTTTTTTTAAATTTTTTATTTTTATTAATTATTTTTTTTTTTTTTTTTGTGTTTGTTATTTTTTTTTTTTTTTTTTAAAAAAAAAAATCATATAATTTTTTTAAAAATTTTTTATTTTTTAAAAAAATTTTAAAAAATTAAATTTTTAAATTTTTTTTTTTTTTTAATATTTTAAAAATTTTATTTTAAAATTAAATTTTTTTTTTTTAAATTAAAAAAATATTTTTTTTTTTAAAAATAAAAAAAAATTTTTTTTTTAATAAAAAAAAAAAATTTTAATTTTTTTAAAAAAATTTTTAATTAAAATTTTTTTTTTTTTTTTAAAAAAATTAATTTTTTTTTTTATTTTTTTTAAAATTAAAAAAAATAAAATTATTTTTAAAATTTAAATTTTTATAAAATTTTTTTTTTAAAAATTTTTTTTTTTTTTTTAAATTTTTTTTTTTTTTATAAATTTTAAATTATCAAAATTTATTTTTAAATTTTTTAATTTTTATTTTTTTTTATATTTTTTTTAAATTTTTTTTTTTTTTTTTTTTTTTAATAATAATAAAAAAATTTTTTAAAAAAAATTTTTAAAATATTTTTTTTAATTTTTTATTAAAAATTTTTTTTTTTTTTTTTTTTTTTTAAAAATTTTTTAAATTTTAAAAAAAAAAATTTTAAAAAAATTTTTTTTTTTTTTTTTTTTCATTTATAAAAAAAATTTTTATTTTTTATAAAAAAAAAAATAAAATAAAAAAAAAAAAAAAAATTTTTTTTTTTTTTATAATTTTTTTAAATTAATTTTATAAATAAATTTTTTAAATAATTTTTTAAAAAATAATTTTTTTAAAAATTTTAATAATTTTTTTTTTTTTTATTTTAAATAAAAAAAAAAAATTTAAAAAAATTTTTAAAATAATTTTTTTTTAAAAAAAAAATTTTTGTTTTTTTAATTTTTTTTTTTTTTTTTTAATATTTTTTTAAAAAAAAAAAAAAAATTTTTTTTTTTTAAAAAAAAAATTTTAATAATTTTATTTTTTATTTTTTTAAAATTTTTTAAATATTTTTAATATTTTAATTTTAAATAAATTTTTTATTTTTTTTAAATATTTAAAAATTTTTTTTATTTTTTATATATAATAAAAAAATTTTTTTAAAAATTTTTTTTTTTTTAAAAAATTTAAAATTTTTATAAAATTTTTTTTTTAAAAAAAAATTTTAAAAAAAAAAAAAATAAAAAAAATAAATTTTTTAAAAAATTTTTTTAAAAAAAAAAAAAATTTTATTATCAAAAAAAATCTTTTAAATTTTAAATTAAAAAAATTTTTATTTTATTAAAAAATTTTTTAAAAATTTAAATTTAATTTTTTAAAAAAAAAATTTAAAAAAAAAAAAAATTTATTTTTTTTATAAAAATAATTTATTATATAAATTTAAATTTAAAAAAAAAAACATATTTTTTTTTTATAATTTTAAATAAATTTAATAAAATAATAAAATTAAATTTTTTTTTTTAAATATAAAAATTAAATTAATAATTAAAAATTTTTTTTTGTTTAATATTTTTATTTTTTATTTTTAAAATTAATATTTTTATAATATTAAATATATAAAAAATAAATTTAAATAATTTTTAATTTAATTATATCACAATGGTTCTAGACTACGTGTTAAGGGAGAAAATCCGGAAAAAATTCTGAGCGGCAACTGATATCTGGTTTAAGCCCCAGTTTAAATATATCATTCATGTTATTATGAACAAATAGAGGATAACAACACTTAATTTTCACAATCTTTTGCATAGCAGAAAAAATCAGAAACCTCTGTTTTCCCAATCCAATAACCATAAAAGGTTTCCTCGGTCGCTCTGTCGGCGTTGCTACTCGACAACAGAGACTTGGAACCGTGTAACAGGTTTCTTCCGAGATATAGCCCGCTTCTGGAGATCAAAGCGTTAACTCCCCCTGAGTGTATGAACATCAAAGGGTCCTCGGGAAAATATTTCTGCCCGAGCGTCTCACTTCAAGAGGTCCGGTGTTATTCACGCGGGGTCTGTCTGATGTCCGATGATTGACAGATCAGCTCGCGTGAGAAACTCAGGTAAACAAACGTGGTTCGCTCCCTGTTATGACTGGCAGGTCACGGAAGTTGGTAAACAACTTCGTTTGTTTACGTCTCAAGGAAAAGAGGCGTGGATTAAAAATGAGTAAACGCAGGCTGTAAATGCATAGCTTTGCTCGCGAATCATAAAACGCCAACGAGGTCACGAAAGACTATCAGATACTGTAGGCTATATTTCCATTATACGTCACAGCTGCAGACTCTCAAACTTTGGGAATGTTGAAATATATACTTACTTACTTGCTTAGTCGCCCCCCTTCTACTGTGAGGTGTAGAGGTTTGGAAGAGAGAGAGAGCGCCAGATTATCTTGAAATATATACAACAACAAATTAATCAATTTGAGTCGTGCGACTATTGTCGCATGCTTTGAAAAGAAAAAAATTTAGGTCTACTTTCTGAGAAAGCGTTTTTTCGTTTACGGCTAGCCTACATGATACTTTATTAACCTTTTAATTTTTATTTTAACTATTATTTTGTATTGAATTACACTATATTATTAATATTATTATTTTTAAAAAACCCCTTTGATAAAGGCATTTATTACGTTGATAAGACTGGATATATGGTCTCGCCGTTGTTGCTGTAAGGTTTGTTGTACAATGAAGACAAACAAAGGTCAACTCGACCTACGCAGTGGTGTATAGGTTTGGAGTGAGGATATAAAGGTTCGCGAATGATGGCAATGTTCTGTAGAGTTGACAAAGAAACATTCTCACTCACACATGGCTGGAAGTCAGAGACGTTGATAAACTACTGTGGTCGTTTTCGTAAAGTTTAATTTGACACACACTCGGACAGCACAGGTACAGTTACTGTAAACAGGTTGGCACAAATCATCACACAGTTGATCAATGGTCTACAAAATTATGTGGGCATTCATGTTGAATAAAAGTACAATGTAATGTCAATAGACCAGCACTCAGAGTTCCAGTGCATATATAATTCTCAGGCCTTACTGACAAATCGCGTCAGTGAATACATAATGTTTAATAATGATTCCTAGACCGAACCTCTTCTAGCGAAGATTCCTTTAGGCAAAGTTCAACAAATATCTCTGGTAACAATGTTTAACCACAAGTAGTGGGTACTCTTTTACAGCAGTAATCTCTTGATCATCACCTGATAATAAAGGGGGTCCTTGTTCTCTGATTGATGATCGACAAAAAGAAGGATTCCAAAAAATGGCTTCTTCAGTGAGCTTTCGCTCACCCAGGATGCAAACTATGAAATCAAGGCGCTGATCGTTCATAGATATCCTCATAGAGCTGTATATATATTCTTCCATCAATAATACTGGTTTCACCATATCATTTAGTGCTGCTAGGTATACATGTCATCGTCATTTGTTTAATAATCATCTGGACGTACGATAATACGACTGTCCATCTCTAACACGATGGCTTAGGAAAAGTTCAGAAGAAATGCGACTTTACCTTGTCATCGAAAATCACCCTAGCACAAGCACCTGCCATTCCTTGGCAATAAGAATAAACACTGGGGAGAATCCTAATACAAGATAAGTACAAATAGACTATCTCGTTCCCCAACTAACACAGAGATAAATCTTCGGACTTTAGTCCGGTATACCATTCATCAGGACGACATGACACACGGCTTCGTCTTTTCGTCTCAATCGACGCATGCGCAGAACACACAACCCCTCACCTCAGTGTTCAGCTTAAAGAATATAGTCCGACCTAGACATGAAAAGATATAAAGACCAAAGACTAACTCGCCTTAAATAGACAAGGAATAAACCTAGACTCGGACCATAAACATTCCTGCATAAACCTAAGCAAGAACAATCTGTTTCTGGCCATACCAGACACAAAATATGACATCAGTCTAGATTCATACGCCAAGTTCGATATTCAGGAAAGATACAAGAACAGATAACTCACAGAATGAATACACATCGACTAATCTGAGTTCTGTCCCTTAGACTAAAAATCGTGAATTCAAAGATAAATATATTTTTATCAGACAAATAAATACATTTTACATTTGTATGCATGTCAACAGTAATCTGTGCGTCACACAAAAGAATATGTGCACAACAGACTACCACACCCCCCCCGGGAAAAAAATGAAAATCATTCATTTTGTTTTTCATCTGAGAGCAACATACAATAGGCTCACAACGCACAAATACTGCGCAGATGAGAAATATCTGAAATTTATAAGCCAAATTAAGGCAAAGTCGAAATATAGATCGACTGGTGAGAATACATCTCAACCTCTCAGAGAAAGTATTTATCTTAAGCATAAATGATTCCAGGGAGGTGCCACCAACGTATACTACAATGCTGGAAATGACACAATGCACATAACAATTTCATATTTAAGCACTATAAGTACATGATTGACAAAAAGAAAAATCATCGACGAGTATCGGTGAATATATATATCAATGAACGTAGTGATAGTAGTGATACAATCACTATATTACTAATTACAATGTGTATTTATCTTGATATAGAAAAGAAAAACTGTTGTAGAGTTGGATGTGTTAAGAAGTCCAAGACCCAACAGTTAGGTGGAATCATGTGGGCATCTAGACAAAATGTCTGCCATCACATTATCTGATCCACGAATAGCTCGTACCGAAAAATGAAAAGGTTGAAGAGCAATTGCATGTCGAGTAGACCTCGAGCTCTTCAAATTCTTACTCTGTATAGCCGGAAGAGCTTTCTGATCGGTTTCTACTATAAAATGTGCGCCTAGAAGGAATCTTTGTAGTTTGAGTATTGACCAAACCATAGCCAATAGTTCACGGTCTAAAACCGAATAATTCCTTTCTGCAGCATTAAGTTTTCTGGAGATATACATTACAGGATGCAGAGTTCCAGAGTACTCTTGCATTAGTGCCGCTCCAATCCCAGTGGATGAAGCGTCACTACGAAGAACAAATGTCTTATCTGTAGTAGGTAAAACTAAAATAGGTGGTGTTGAAAACAAAGTTTTGATCTTATCCAAAGAGGATTGGCATTCCTGTGACCAGTGGACCATATTAGGCGACCCTTTCTTTAATAGTGTAGAAAGAGGTGCCATGATAGAGGATAGATTCGGAATGAATCTTCCATAAAATTGAATAAGACCTAAGAGACTTCGCACTTGCTTTTTAGTCTTAGGAATAGAGATGTTAAGTATCTTAGTGATATTATGGTCCTCTGTCTTTAGGAAACCATGACCAACTCGATGGCCTAGGAAAGAAATTTCGCTAAAACCAATGCAGGCTTTAGAGGGTTTCGCTGTCAGGTTATACTCGCGTAGAGTTGATAGTAATTCAACTAACCCTGAATAGTGATCTTCCTAAGTATCGCTGAAAAGACAGATGTCGTCTAGGTACGCAATGACATCTGACCGATAAGATAGGATTCGACGCATCATGCGTACGAATGTAGCTGGTGCGTTCATAAGGCCGAAAGGCATGAAATTCCATTGAAAAAGGCCTCTAGGTGTAGAAAAAGCCGTAATTGGTTTGGCGCGTTCAGATAAAGGAACTTGCCAATATCCTTTAGACAAATCTAGTTTAGTGAAAAAATGAGATTTAGAAAGCCTAGTAAGTAGCTCTTCTAGTAAAGGCATAGGTTTAGCATCAAACTTCGTAACTTGATTCAATTTGCGATAGTCAACGCAAAGACGTATGTTATTGTCTTTTTTTCGAACAATAACCATCGGCGAAGAATATGCAGAAGTGGATGGTTCAATTATTTTTAAATCTATCATCTCATCCAACTCCTTCTCAACCTGTGCTTGAAAATGTATAGGGATAGGATAAGGTCTGACCCTAATAGGATTATGGTCAGTTAGAATAATGTCATGTTCAATAACATGAGTTTGTCCAGGGATGTCAGTAAGGACATCCTGAAATGTTTGTAACATAGCCGAAACTTGTCGCTGTTCTCCTAGAGATAAATCAGGAGAGACAGTAACATTTTCCCATGATTTACTCGAATGAAGTGGAATCATCGGAAGCGGAAGATTAACATCCGAAAAACTTGTTTCCTCATCCTGAATTACGGACAGTGATAAGTAATGACCATGTTGGTCTGGTGAATCGTCCGTTGCCTGGAAAATAGGCTGTAAATAATCCGGACGTTCATGGAATTCCGTAAGCATATTGATGTGGAAGGTTTTATGCTTTCCATCAATATCGACAATGTAGTAAACATCGGAAATTTTCGAGATTATATCGTACGGACCTTTCCAAGAAATAAGAAGTCTGTTTTCCCTACAAGGTAGTAAAACAAATGCATTGTCACCAGGACAAAGTTGCCGTAAGGTTCTTTTCCTATTGGCAAATTGTCTTGCCTCCTGCTTAGCAAATTCAGAAGACGAAGTTGCCAATTTGCATGCTTCGATAATATAATCTTTTGTCTCAGCGCGATGACATATTCGTAAGAAGATTTTGTGTCATCGGTAATATTATCAGCGGTTATGAGATCATGAAGCAAAGACATAGGGCCGCGCGGTCGCGCGCCAAAGACAAGTTCAAAGGGAGAAAATCCTGTATGTTCATTGGGGACCTCTCTGTAAGCGAAGAGGGCCGCGGGTAAAACCCTGTCCCAATCTTGAGGATGATCCTCAGTTATCTTCCCTAGTAAGTTTTTGAGTGTTCTATTTAGCCGTGCGACCATCCCATTGGACATAGGATGATATATACTACTCAAAGATCTCTCTATCTGCAGAGTCGACATCACTTGAGACAAGGTATCCGATATTAGTTGGGTGCCATGGTCTGATAGTATTTCTCCGGGGAATCCCAGACGAGAAAATATAAGCCAAAGAGCATCTGCAATGTCAGCAGTAGTAATGCTCTTCAGAGGAATAGCCTCTGGCCAACGTGTGCACATGTCCACACACGTTAAGATAAACTGATGTCCTCTAGCAGATTTGATCTTAAATGGACCAATGATGTCTATCGCCATTTTCTGAAATGGTCGAATAGGGATGTCTGCCGCCTGAATAGGTGCAGCATGGCGTGGACCTTTGGATTTGACTTCTTGACATACTATACAAGATCGACAATAAATCCGTATGTCCTTGTTCACAAAAGGCCAAAAGAAAGCCGCAAGAACTCTTGACTTTGTACGGGAAAAAACCCATATGTCCAGCACACTGAGAGTCGTGAGCGTGCTGCAAAATTTTAACTCTCAAATTCTTGGGAACAAGAATCTGAGAATGATTTGACTTAGTGGAGTCTTGCACCATACGTACAAGTACGCCATTCTTCATTGTAATCCAAGATTTACGCTTTGTATCTTTATTCGGATCACCTTTTGTTGCAAGAGTGAAGAATTTCTTTAGAGTCGGATCATCTTCTTGCTGTTTTATAAACGAGTCACGAGAAATTACCAAGGGATCATCTTGGTTATGCACTTCATTATCTTCAGTAGATGAAGTTTGAGGCATATTAAGAGCCTGAGCTCTAGTGACTACAGCATTAGCAGTTTGCATATTTTGTTTTTCCCAAACGGAAATTTGTTGCGGAATGCATTCGTTGACTCCGTGAATACGACCGATGATAAGATCAGCGATCGGATTCGGCAGAAGACATGCGTGTACATCTCCTGTAAAGAAAGGAGTAGCAATTCTAATGATAGCAGTAGAGTATTTCTCTAAGGTGCCGCCAAATGTTACACATTTGACTACTTTCTCAGTGGTACGAGAAGGATCTACAAGCGACTGCCTAACACCAATTGTGGTGCATCCAGAATAAAAAAGAACTGAGACTGGATTGTCATTTACTAAACCTTTATGTAAGACAAGAGAACCTCTTCCATCATGCGCGACTGACGCAGGAAGAGCGGGAAGAGGATGGCCACAACTTAAAGTGGACACCGTAGTTGGTTCAAATAATGTTTTGCATTGGGGGCACTGAGATGCTCTCCCAAAATAAAAAACGGAACAAGCCATCTTATTAGCGTCATTATTATCTTTAGTCTGTTTATAGGCTTCATGTGACTCTTGCTGTGCAGAGTTTGCCTGATAATGTGATTTATGTTTTTTGTATTGTGATCTACCTCGATTATTATTGCCTCTGTAATCATTATTGTTTCCTCTATTGTAACCCCTATTTGGGTTTGAGTCATAGTTCTCATGGTTACCATTATCATATTCATTATAATGAGTATCTCTATAATTATGATCTTGTTGTCTCCATGATGGATGACTTGGATAGTTCCTATAATGACTTCCTCTGCGGAAATTCTTATAATTATGACCACCTCTGAATCGAGGGCTGTCGGCTCGTCTCCAGTACTTCGCAGAAGAACCCTGAAATGATTGTTTACCTTGGTTTTGATAACTATTATGGTTACCCTTTTTATCAAACCTGTTTTGTGGTCCCTGAAATTTGTGTGAATAATTAGGGTTGTATGGTGCTGCTGATGCAACTGGCATACTTTCTTTAACCTTAGCATTGCTAAAAGCTACGTCCGGATGTGCCGTGACGTATTGGGTACAATATTCTTCCATTTCTTTTAGTGTCTTGGGTTTACGCTCATGTAGGAATTCAAGGAATGGTTTATTAACACTTGACATAATCTTGTCCCTGAGCAACAAGTCCATAAGGGCTTCATATGTCTTTTCTGTTTTGGACAACTCAATCCAACGATTAAATGTAAGACGTGTCCTTGCAATGAATTCTGAGAATTCTACCCCTGATTCAGGTACCATTTTCTTAAACAAAGTACGGTAACCTTCCTCTGTTAATTGATATTTTTTCAATAAAGCTGCTCTAATAACATCATAATTATCCTTGTCAGCCTCTTCAACCAAACTTAAACTAGTCAGAGAATCACCTTTCAAATTTTCTGATAACTGGTTAGCATATTGTGATTTATCCACATTATGAGCTCGACAAGAACGTTCAAAACGATCCAGCCAGAATATAATATCGTCACTGGAAGGATTGAACGCTGGTACTTTGACCTTATAAGTAAAGGGTTTACCACTATTAACATAACTCATATTTGTCAATTTCAATTTTTCTAACTCAAATGCTAAAAGTTCTTTTTGATGTTCATGTTCTCTCATTGCTTTTTTTCTCCTCAGCTTCTCTGTCTAATCTTTTCTGCTCAGCTTCTCTGTCTAATCTCTTTTGTTCAGCCTCAGCTTCTCTTTCTAATCTTTTTTGTTCAGCTTCTTTGTCCAATCTTTTTTGTTCAGCCTCTCTTTCTAATCTCTTTTCTTCAGCTTCTAATTTTTTTTCTTCTATTTGAAGCTTTCTCTCCTCAGCAGCAGCTTTTTTCTCCTCAGCAGCAGCTTTTCTCTCCTCAGCTTGCATCTGCAATCTTAAATTCTCAGCATCTATCTTCTTTTGTTCAACTTCTGCTTTCCATTTATTTTCCTCTTTTTGTTTCTTTTCTTCTGACTTTAATACCATGGCAAATTGAGCAGTTGCAAACTCCTCTAATTCCTTACCAGACTTATCAAGGGATTTCCCTTGTGCAATAAAGTATTCCAATGTAGATATGATGCCTAATAATGATAGCAATCACTTGAAACAATAATGTAATCTATTTCCAAGTAAACAGGAACTGTTGGAAACAAGCCTTTAAATAAGGTCTTGTATAATCAACTGTGTACCTTTAGTAACAGCAATTAGTCATCAGTTGATTATTTTTCATAAGTTCACTACACAGCTAATAGTGTATGATCAAATATGTTTTATATAGTATATGACAACCAACAACATAAACAAAACAATTATAAAAGACAACACGAAAACATTTGCAGAAATCAAATAAATCAAATAGGAAAATCAATGAAAATAATCACAGAATCTGTGATGACAACTGCAAAGGGATAACAACAAAACAAATGACGTCACAGTGTATAAATATAAATGTGTATATAACTAAATTTTAGAAAAGGGTAGATCTACAAGTACAAACAAATCAAAACAAAACTGAAGAACAGAAAAAATATTAAGAAATCAACGATGAGCACAGTCTTCACAGCTAACACTAATAGCAACAGATGTCGCAGCAAATTTTCAATTAAGAAAATTGCTCCTATAGAACGCTATTATATGACCTCTCTACGTGGTATACCATATAATAGTCACCTTCCCTGCCTTCCGCAACATAGACACACAAATAATATATAACATTTAACATAAATACATATAACATAAATACATGTGTAATATAATAACATGTGAATGCGATGTGTTGCAGAAAGAATGTGTTGTGTAGAAGGCTCAGTTATACAGAATTATGGTACAGTTTCTATCAAAATTAACTACCACTTTAATCAATAATAGATTCTGGCCTTAAATGTTACAAAGTTCAACACAATCTAGAGAAGTGCAGGAAAATCCACCGTTTACTGTTCCCAAGAATAACAAGTAGGACTTCTCGCTTCAGTAATTCTTGCTAACACAATTAATTTGCTTGCGAACGTTCTGTGTAATGCTGTGATGTCCAACGAAAAAAATGTCAACAAGTGCTGACCTAGTTACAGTATTTGCTCGATCGGACAGGTCACGCTGACATCGACTGTAGAGTTGTACTGCAAACTTGTCCACTTGTGTTAATGTGTGTCGTATCAGGCACAGGAAACGGTCTGGTATCAGTTGGTGTTGACTTCTGGTCATGTCCACTGTGCAGGTTTAACCCAGAAATCTGGCCACCACGTTGATCTTCTTCTTCTTCTTCTTTGATCCTTAGCCGCCGACCGTCAAAGCAGTCAGCGGCCATCACGCCTAGTGGCGTCTTGTAGGGCAACAACAAATTGATTCCACTTTGCTCGGTCGGTGGCCATCCTTCGTACAGTGCCTCAACTCTGGTTCATTCTTTGCATCCCAGCCTCCACATTCCTCCGCCAGGTTGTTTTTGGTCGGCCTCTTTTTCGTTTTCCTTCAGTTTTCCAAAGCATAGCTGCTCTTGTGATGGCATCGGGGTCTCTTCTGCGGACATGACCAACCCAGTTCCAGCGTTGCCAGACCACGTTGATAAAGGCATTTATTACGTTGATAAGACTGGATATATGGTCTCGCCGTTGTTGCTGTAAGGTTTGTTGTACAATGAAGACAAACAAAGGTCAACTCGACCTACGCAGTGGTGTATAGGTTTGGAGTGAGGATATAAAGGTTCGCGAATGATGGCAATGTTCTGTAGAGTTGACAAAGAAACATTCTCACTCACACATGGCTGGAAGTCAGAGACGTTGATAAACTACTGTGGTCGTTTTCGTACAGTTTAATTTGACACACACTCGGACAGCACAGGTACAGTTACTGTAAACAGGTTGGCACAAATCATCACACAGTTGATCAATGGTCTACAAAATTATGTGGGCATTCATGTTGAATAAAAGTACAATGTAATGTCAATAGACCAGCACTCAGAGTTCCAGTGCATATATAATTCTCAGGCCTTACTGACAAATCGCGTCAGTGAATACATAATGTTTAATAATGATTCCTAGACCGAACCTCTTCTAGCGAAGATTCCTTTAGACAAAGTTCAACAAATATCTCTGGTAACAATGTTAAACCACAAGTAGTGGGTACTCTTTTACAGCAGTAATCTCTTGATCATCACCTGATAATAAAGGGGGTCCTTGTTCTCTGATTGATGATCGACAAAAAGAAGGATTCCAAAAAATGGCTTCTTCAGTGAGCTTTCGCTCACCCAGGATGCAAACTATGAAATCAAGGCGCTGATCGTTCATAGATATCCTCATAGAGCTGTATATATATTCTTCCATCAATAATACTGGTTTCACCATATCATTTAGTGCTGCTAGGTATACATGTCATCGTCATTTGTTTAATAATCATCTGGACGTACGATAATACGACTGTCCATCTCTAACACGATGGCTTAGGAAAAGTTCAGAAGAAATGCGACTTTACCTTGTCATCGAAAATCACCCTAGCACAAGCACCTGCCATTCCTTGGCAATAAGAATAAACACTGGGGAGAATCCTAATACAAGATAAGTACAAATAGACTATCTCGTTCCCCAACTAACACAGAGATAAATCTTCGGACTTCAGTCCGGTATACCATTCATCAGGACGACATGACACACGGCTTCGTCTTTTCGTCTCAATCGACGCATGCGCAGAACACACAACCCCTCACCTCAGTGTTCAGCTTAAAGAATATAGTCCGACCTAGACATGAAAAGATATAAAGACCAAAGACTAACTCGCCTTAAATAGACAAGGAATAAACCTAGACTCGGACCATAAACATTCCTGCATAAACCTAAGCAAGAACAATCTGTTTCTGGCCATACCAGACACAAAATATGACATCAGTCTAGATTCATACGCCAAGTTCGATATTCAGGAAAGATACAAGAACAGATAACTCACAGAATGAATACACATCGACTAATCTGAGTTCTGTCCCTTAGACTAAAAATCGTGAATTCAAAGATAAATATATTTTTATCAGACAAATAAATACATTTTACATTTGTATGCGTGTCAACAGTAATCTGTGCGTCACACAAAAGAATATGTGCGCAACACCCTTCTCATACAGTAGACCCAACATTTTAAGCAACGTGGACTAAAGTCGCTTTTGGGGCCCCTCCGGGATTAGGGGCCCTGAAGCTTAAGCTTCATTAGTTTTATAGTAGATCCGCCACTGTGTAGATCTATATAAAAATATTCAAATACTGCCCTTAAGAAAGCGCCTTCTGTTTAACGAAGCTAAATTTGTTCACAAAATCCTGTCACACAATGCTCCAGCATATCTGTGGCTAATGTTCAAATACAACGAAAGACGCAGTCAACGCTTTAACAAATTGCAAGTGCCCAAGCCTAGGCTTGACATATTCAAGAAAAGCTTAGCGTACTCTGCTGCTCATCTTTGGAATTGTCTTCCACATAACCTAAGAAACAACCTCAGTCCCTATTCATACAATCGTAGACTTTTCGAATACTTTATTAGTTCTGATAACACGCACCCCCCCCCCCCCTTTCCAATCAGATTATCTTTTCTTATAATATCAACTGTAGGTTCTAATGACGATGTTTGTACTTTTCAACATATTTTATGTCATGTTTATAAGCAGTTAATGTTAATTTGAGTGTGCTATTTTATTTTACTTTACACCGTTGAATTCCTTGACATTGATATGTAAACTGCATATGGGAATAAATGAATTCAGTATAAAAGGTGAGAGAAAGGAAGGGCAGAATGTCAGACGGGCCTGCGTGCCTAATTCTCAACCCTTTGAAAATAAAGTTCGTTCGTTCGTTCGTTCTTCTTGTTACTCCAACCGCCTACCTCAGATAAATCATTTCTGAGGTTTCGAGCTGGCGTATGTTCAGCTCTCTACACTGAGTGGAACATAGAGATTTTGAGCGTCAACGATTTAAAACGCGACTAATCATATAAAACTCAGATGAAGTTGAATAAAAGTGGTTAAAAAGAGACTGCCAAAGAGATTGTAATACACATCAGGAAAGTGTATGACCTCTGACCCATGACCCTCAGAGAGTCATAACCACTGTAATGAAAGACAAGTATTGTCATGCTGAACTACCAAAAGTAGCAACTTGTTTACACACAACCCGCCATAATGATAATTATCGAACAATCTAAAGAGTGGCACTGTGGTAGAATTTTCAACCGCACAGCGTGCAAACAGCAAATAGCAAATAGAACTGCCCTGGTCGCGGACATTTGGTAAATATTTACATAATGTTTATAATTTTGAAAGTTTCAAATTTATTACCCCACCCCCCCCCCCCCCCCCCCTTTTCCCGATAAGGTGTGGTCTCCTAAAAGTCCAGACTTCACAACGTATTACAATTCACTTCGGGGCATTGTAAAAGATAAAGTTTCTCATTTGTGCCTAGCAACAGATAAGGCCTAAGAATAAGTATCTTGAACTGATTTAATGACATCCAACCGTCATCACGAAAGATGTCCGATAGACCAGTGGTTCTCAACCTGTTTTTGCTCATGGCTCCCTTCTGAGCCTTATTTACCTCTGTGGCCCCCGCCCCCTCATAGTCGCAGTTAGCAAGCAATAGGTACTTTAATAGCTTACTGTGGCCCCCTAGAATTGTGGCATGGCCCCTGTGACAGAATGGGGTGACCCCTCTCGATCTCTGTTTCACTACAGGAGTATCAGTTACATTTTTGTACTGATTTTTATTGCGTGCTTTCAAGTGTCGCACTTTCTTTCTTTCTCTGCTATGTGAAGCAGATATTTGGTATTTCATTCTTACACTCCTCTCTGCGATAGTCGTCATGTCTGTATGTTTACCTGTCTATCCTTGCGGATAGAGTAGACAGTGATGCAAGGTTGACCGACATAAATCCTATTGTACCAAAAGGGTGCGACTGTTTTCGCACGTAAATGGCCAAGCGAGTTTACTTAGCGCTGATGTGGCTCGTGTGACCGACTAATTATTGTCGTGATATGACACAGCACAGATGATTAAAACAGGAGTTTGTGTTTGCATAAGGAGCTCCGGTCAAGTATCGACCTGGTGGGATGACAGACATACCTGAGCGGAAATATTGTAACATTTCTGGGTAAAAGTAAGAAGTTATATGTAATCATTGACGAGAATATTTTTAGGTCACGATTGCCATATATGGAAAACGTGACCTTTGCATCACGTGGACAATTTTCCCATGTCGGAAATATTTTGAATTTCCCCACGGGATAAGCATGTTTGAAATGATTGGAGCTTTTGCCTAGCTTCATAACAAACAGATCTGGGGAGGACAGTGACGCTTCAGTCAGTCAAATTTACTGTGAGAAATCGCTGCCAAGAAGACTACAACCAGACTTGCCAGAAGTTAGAATTCAGAAATTCCATTTTATCGGGCCAGACCTTTTATTGGAGAATCTTGACGGACTTACAAAAACAGCCCCGGGAATCTCTATCATTTTAATAAGGAAAGCCGCTGTCTGAGGAAACTGAAGGAAACACACGGAGACAGAGAGGGAATTAAAGTTAAAATTAACGACCCCAAGTACACGGGAAACAAGGCATCTGTCAGTGATTTTTATTCCTCTGAGCAAAAAAAGTCTCTTATATATATATATATATATATATATATATATATATATATATATATATATATATATATATATATATATATATAATATATATATATATATATATATTGCAACAATGCAAAATTATAGACAACAGTTTAATGTAGGACAGCTAAGAAATCAAGAAACAAGAGACAAATTTGCGGTCACAGTATCCAACAAATTCCAAGTGCTCCAACAGTTGGAAGATGTAGAGAATACAGAAGACTATTGGCAGCAGGTCAAAACGGTATGGAAGGAGACATGTGAAGAAATACTGGGGAAAAGGGAAAGACAACAAAAAGCATGGATAACAACAGAAACCATCAATAAGATAAAAGATAGAAAAAACAAGAAAGCAGAGTTAAACACAAGCAAAACCAGAAGTTCCAAAGCCAAGGCTCAAGAAGTGTACACAGAAGCAAACAAAGAAGTAAAAAGAAGTATCAAAAGAGACAAGAGGAAGTATATTGAGGAGTTGGCAAGAGAGGCAGAAGATGCTGCAGCCAAAGGAAATATGAGAGAACTGTATAGCAGCACAAAGAAGCTAACAGGGAAATACAAGCAAACAAGTTGCCTCATAAAAGATAAGAATGGGAAACTGCTCAGCAATATACAAGAGCAAATGAAGAGGTGGACAGAATATTTTTGGGGACCTTCTCAATAGACCAGCTCCACAAAACCCGCCGGACATCCAGCCAGCAGAAGAAGAGCTACAAATTAACGGTGAAAGACCAACGAAGGAAGAAATAAAGAAAGCCATAAAGCTTCTAAGAGATGGAAAAGCGTCTGGACCTGATGGCATTCCAGCAGAAGCCATCAAAGCAGATATCGACACGGCTACAGAGATGTTATATAAATTACTTGGTAAAGTCTGGGAAAAAGAAGAGATACCAGCAGAATGGAAGGAAGGATATCTGGTTAAGTTGCCTAAGAAGGGAAATCTACAAGAGTGCACAAATTATAGAGGAATAATGTTACTATCAGTGCCAGGAAAGGTATTGAACAGGATTATCCTTGAGAGATTAAAGGAGTCCATAGACAAGAAATTGAGAGACGAACAAGCAGGTTTTCGACAAAACAGATCATGTACAGACCAGATAGCCACTTTGAGAATAATAGTTGAACAAAGTCTGGAATGGAATTCACCACTATACATCGGATTTGTGGACTACGAAAAAGCATTTGACAGTGTGGACAGAGAATCACTTTGGAAATTGATGAGGCATTATGGAGTTCCCCTGAAGATCATTAATTTAATAAAGAAAACCTATGAAGACATGACGTGCAGAGTTCTTCATGAAGGACAGCTTACAGAACCATTTGGGATAAGAACAGGAGTGCGACAGGGATGCCTCTTGTCTCCATTTCTTTTCTTGCTGGCAATAGATTGGGTTATGAGATCATCGACAACACACAACAGAAATGGAATCCAGTGGAATCTGACTAAGCAGTTGGATGATCTGGATTTTGCTGATGATTTGGCTCTCCTGTCCCATAACCGTAATCAGATGCAGGACAAATTGAAAACACTCGATGAGAGGTCACAGCAATTGGGTCTGAAAATACACAGGGAAAAGACAAAAATAATGAGAATAAATGCAGGTAATGAAAACAGGGTTGAACTTGAAGAAAACACCAATACAAGAGGTAGAATCATACACATATCTTGGCAGTAATATAGATAAAGTTGGAGGGACAGACAGCGATATCAAAATAAGAATACAAAAGGCAAGAGGAGCTTTCATTGCATTGGGAAATATATGGAGATCAAGAGAAATAGGATCCAACATGAAAATAAGAATCTTCAACTCAAATGTGAAGTCAGTCCTATTGTATGGCTCAGAGACATGGAGAACAACAAAGACAACAACCAAAAAGCTACAGACTTTCATAAATGGGTGCTTGCGTAGAATAGAGGGATTAAAATGGTATGACAAGGTTACCAATGTGGAACTGATGACAAGAACTGGACAAGTGCCAGTGGAACAAGAGATGAGAAGAAGACGATGGCGATGGATAGGACACACATTGAGGAAGCCTGTTGATAGCATTACAAGGCAGTCCTTGTTCTGGAACCCCCAGGGCAAGAGAGGCAGAGGAAGACCAAGAAGTACATGGAGAAGAGAGTTGGAAACAGAGATGAAAATGATGAGGAGAACATGGAAAGAACTTGAGATGATGGCACGTGACAAGAGGACTTGGCATGTGTTTGTTGAAGGCCTATGCTCTTTTGGGAGTGGAGGGTTATGAATGAATGAATATATATATATATATATATATATATATATATATATATATATATATATATATATATATATATATATATATATATATATATATACTAGCAACAACCCGTCAAAATTGACAGGTTTTTTTTATTGTAGCCATCTTATCATTGTGATCCAAAATAATAAGTCTGCAATACTTTAAATTAAAATTTTGTCTTGAAGAAATAATCAAAAACGTACATTTTAAGGTTATTTTTAAGAAAAGGATGAGTTAAATCCGTTTCCCGAATGAAACTGGACATAAGAGTATCTTGATTGTCTGTTGATTTAATCTGCATCTCCGCACCTTCCTGTCTCCAGTTAATGCACTATTTATTAATTGTGTTGTTAGCTTCTTTCCATAATCAAACTGTTCAAGCACACCGTCATTTGCGCACTTTTCTATTTTGGGAGAGTACATATAAGGTAAACAATACAATTATTGTCTAACTTTCAACCACAGTTGCACCCCTTCGCTGTGGTTGGAAGTTAATGCACTCTCTTGAAAACAGAAAAGTGAGCAAATGACGGTGTGCACGATGTGACCGACCGACCGAATAGTAATATGTAATCTCAGCGTATAGAATGATGATGTCATGAGCACCACTACACGGGATGGTGAATGCTTTATTGCTAGTTTCTTAAAGGGAATTAAAAGCATGAAGTAGTGCCAGGTTCCATGTGGAACAGGGAGGGAAAGATGAAAGAAATGATGTACATTCTAATTATAATACTTACAGTTTCAAAGCAGTGTAAATGTCTATGTAAACATATTCACTTTAAAATTAATGGAAGTGTCAAACTTTTCAAATCAGTGTAAACATAAATGAAAACATATTCAATTTATATTGTGAACACTTTTCAATCAGTGGAAATGTAAACATATTCTATCTGAGCTATTAACCTTTTTCATTTAAATGTAATGTAAAGCTAAAGCTATTCAATCTAAAATAAAAGCTGAAGATCTACCTTGACTAAATGAAGGTCTTTAGGTTTCAATGTTTGGAATTTGGAATGAAGTGTAGCCTACACATAACTTTTATCTTTGCCGAACGAGCTGCTTCCTGTAATTGTATCAAGACGTCGACATAGAATTCAAACTATTCAAATTAGACATAAAATTCAAAAATTTCAAATTAAACTTTCCAGAATGTCAACTGCACTTTAAAGAAAAGATCGTGTTTCTGCTTTATGGAGTTCACGAAATAATGAGAATTTTACCAAGCTAGCTCCTGGGCTTATTACTGAGGACGCGGTAAAAGTACTTTTAATCCAAGGGGTACCTCACTTTTAAATGCTAGCGGAAGAGGATTAGTCCACAATTTCCCTGGCTAAATAAAATTCCATGTTTTCTCCCCTTCTGGCATCTAAATAATCACGTGATAGCGTTCGACCCGTTGCAGACCCGTGCTGTTGATCATTTCTAATTATAAACGCGCGCTTCCGGAAGAATTGACGTCAGAAGGAATGTTTTGGGATTTGCCCCGACTACCATTCCCAATAGTTCATGTATGCCCTGTGTATATTCTGTGTGGTAATTTTAAATATATCGCTCATTTATTCGTAAGGATATTGACGTCTCTTTGGCTTTCATCGGTTTTATTCAAAGTGTCCCGATTATCAGCACATGTCCGAGGCTGGAGTGTGCTTTTCGCCTGATTTTCATAAATACCAAACCGTTTCTAAATCTCAAGCATATAAGCGCATACCAAGTTTGAATATGAGCATTATTTTAGGAGCTTTTCCTAGCCCAAAGGTACCTAGGATGTTGTCTAAATCACGTGTTTTTCCTACTAACATAATATTTGCTCCTACCAATGAATTTTGTTTCTCTTTCTATCAGATCTTAGCTATCAGTCACATCTGTTTTTTCATAACTAGATTTCGCGGTGAAGGTATAGTGCACCACATCTGTCAATTGATATTTGCGTTGGGCATAGACATGCCAAGTTCATCGTAATATATGTCAGTGTCTTCTCCCGTACTGTCCGCTGTTGGTGAGTATGTTTTTGTAAAATTAATATCCAGGGGTTCCCCTTTCACTTCAACTAATAGGGCTCAATCTGATATTGTCTAAAATCCCTTTAAGTTTTTGTTGTTTCGGCAACTAAATCTAAGCTGACTCCACTTTTGTGTTTCTTGTCTCCAGAACACGTAATTTGGTAGTTATCATAGTGTAGTGGGATTTATGCATATCCGATGAGACAATGGAAGAATAGGACCTCTGGTCTTATGACATGTAAGAGGCTACTAAGCTGAGGCTGCGCATGAAAAAAGCAACCCCACCTCGTAAAACAAATTGCTCCAGAAACTGCCAATGTGTGACGAATAAATAAAAAAGTCCGATTCGTTCGTCAAATTTTCTTCTACACTCCTCTCTGTCAATATTAATTCGACTATTCCTGTTTTGTTCTTTTCATAAGTATCTTACTTTTACGCCTCCATCTACCGATATTAACTTGTCTTCGGGAGTTGGTCCGTAAGTTCAAATAAATAAGGTATCACAATGGATGATAAACTGGGGATTCGAAAAATGCAAAAACAACCACACATACCAAAAAAAACAAAAAAAAAACAAAAAACAAAATCAAAACAAAATCAAACAAACAAACGAATGAACAACACAAAAATAACGGAATGGCATTCAGTATAGATAGGGTCAATAAAAATAACACAGTTGACATTTATCTACGGACATGAAGTCAACACAGTCAATAACCACAAATTATCTAGTCGTGACACTAAACCAACAAATAAACTGCATTAATAAAATATACCAGCCGGCGGAGAGCTGCAGAGGACTCACAAACACTATGAGATATTTACCAGTTAAGGATATGGGGTACAATCATTCAGGCGATGCCTATGTTTTAAAGATCAAGTGGGGGATATATGATCTATGCAAGTATAGTACATGACTTAGCGGCTCATAGCAACGAGAACATAATTGGTCAGAAGATAACACAAAGCACTATACACAGATGCAGGAACAACAACAACAACAACAACAACAACAACAACAACAACAACAACAATAGGAACGCTAGAAGTACTCGTAGTATCAAGAATAATTCCTCTCAAATGGAGCTAGTCACTGTCAAACAGAGCCAGTAGATTAATGTTATGACAGTTATTTGTTACAACTAGGCGGTAATCGAGTAGATCAGTGCCGAAGAGAGTACAGCTAGGCCAACAGTATATGTTCCATACCTTGTCAGGACCGGATTAAGCTAGTACGGGGCCTGTAGCATATGTTAAGAAAGGGGGCCCTATATTTAAAAAAAAAAAAAATAAAACAACACAAATATATTTGAACACATACATTTTTAATTTGCATAGTATTTATCGTTATCAAAAGTAACAACACAGTCAACATTATTGTTTAAATATTAATGTTTCTACATTTAGCATGAGCAAATTTGTTGATGATATAGGATGTATCAATTTCACGCAGAAGTTTATGTTCAATGCTCACTAGTGTAAGATTGTTCAATCTCTTTTGACCCATGGTGCTCCTTAGTTCATTTTTAATAAGTTTCAATTTTGAAAATGATCGTTCTCCACTGCAGTTGGTTACCATTAGTGACAAATAGATGCGCAAGGCGATTTCTACATTTGGAAAACAAGACTCCAAAGAATTGTCAATATCAAACGGTAAAACTGTAACTCTACACGGTCTAGAGTAGTGCCAATATTAGAAGCAAGATCAGTTTTCAACAGTTCTGTAAACTGCACAAGTTCTTCACAAAGACTTTCTTCCAGATCTTCCGGATATGATTTAATAAGATTCGATGATCTCGTTACCACCTCTTCAGGTGTAAACGACTGTAACTGACGAAGGAATCCAAATACATCATTCAACTTTTGATAAGCTTTCTGGCGTTGTGACAAGGCAGAGAGCAAGCTATCAATAAGGACAAGAAATGTTCGGCTTTTAAACTGCTGAGAAGGCGTTTGAGATTCAACAGGTGGATCAAGTGTGCTGGAACCACTGAAATCATCATACTCTCAATTTCGTTTGTGTTTTCTTCGAGTTTGTTCTTGATAATGTTCACACTCAGTCAGATCCTTGGCCTTTTGCTCTATGTCAGCAAAAGTAGGCCGCATAGCTTGAATATACCCCCGCAGGGATTCATAGAGTGCACAAGCTATATTCAAATCTTGGTCAGAAGATTGCAAAGAAGCACTGGTCATTTGAAAACGCTGTAATACTTGATCCCACAGTATGATCAATATTCCTGTTTCTAACTTCATCATGGTTGAAAGTAGACCACGAGCCTGTTGACGACACTGTGCCTTCTGATCATTGTTATCTGAAATATCATCCAAGACTTGTTTTATTGCAGAAAAGCTGTGTAAAAGTGCTTTTGTTGCATCTGCCCGAGCGGACCACCTGGTATCTGACAGTCTTTTCACAAAGGGCAAATGGGACTTATTATGAGTACCGCCAGCACATAATGAAGTAGAAAGGAGACCCCACCGGTAGGTAGAAGCAGAAAAGAAGGTGTACAGGCTTTCAACAAATCCAAAGAAAATGACTGCTTCTTGACAACCTTCAGCAGCACATTTTCCAACCAAATTTAGTGAATGTGCAAAACACGGAATGTAATGCGCAAACTTATTCATCTCTTTAATTCGTGCTTGTAATCCTATAAACTTGCCACTCTTGTTGCTGGCGTTGTCATAACTTTGATTACGGCAGTCTTTAATATCAATGTCATTTGCCTTTAAAAAATTAAGTAGACTTTTAGTAAGCTGTTCAGCACTATGACCTTCCATATCCAAAAATTTCACAAATCTGTCAACTGGTCCAGATGGCAAAACATAGCGCAGAGTCAAAGTCAACTGGTCCATATTAGATGTATCTGGAGTAGAATCCAATGAAACGGAATAATACATGTATTTCTTCACTTCACAGAGAATGTGATCCAGTATGCTGAATCCAATCAGATTGATGAATTCCCCACACGTTGTTTTAGATAGATATGATGTATGTCCAAATCCTTTGTTTGCATGAGTACTTATATGCTCTGCCAGAAAAGCGTCAAACTTGGCCAGTAATTCTAACAACCCTAAGTAATTCCCGTTATAAGGGGACCCAACAATTTCATCACTGCCACGAAAGGAAAGGCCTAGTTCTGCTAAAAACTTCACAACTTCAATTATTCGCTCTAGACGTTTGTGCCAATACTTTTCTTGAATGTCCATTTGTTTCACAAGTTGGGAATCGACACGTTCACCTTTGTTTTTACGTATCAACAGTGAAATTAAAGCTTGTCTATGTAAGGAGCTTTCTTCATGTCGACGCAATAGATTGCTTGCATTTTTCCAGTCATTAAACCCTTCCACAGTAAACTTTGATGAACATTCTGAACTCATAAGCTTGCATGGGAAACAGAATAGGCGCCCTTTACTTTCTGAATAGCATAACCATTTTCTTGCATGTTGCTTGTTTGTAAGTTTATGAATATGTGTAAAATAAGACTTCTGACAGTATCGAGTTTTCTTTTCAGTGTCATACAATCGCACGGATGAAGAGAAGGCACTATCAACATGTTGACATTTTTCACTTCCCTTGGATATCCAATATTCACGCTTACAGTCATCTATATTGCTCGGCCAGTCACCAATATCATTAGAGTACTTCTTCGTTTCACTTATTCTTTCACAATCAGACTCAGTGTATACTGGGTTTTGCTTAATGTTTTCTGCTGCACAGCCTGCACTAGTACTAGTTGTTCCTGTACTTCCAGCTTCAGTGGTTTGAGTACCCCCACCATGAACATCAAAATATTCTGTCATCTTACGTGTTTTTGATATCACAAGTTGATCTCTTCTTTCTTTCTCTTCCTTCGCTTTATGTTTTTCACTTCCAGAAGCATAATTACGTCCAATATCTGTGCCTACTGCTCATTTTTTGAGTTTTCTAACCTTACAAATCAAGAAATTTTAATCAAAATCGAAAGAGAGTGCGAGCACGCCGTATACCTCAATTAAAACAGGAAGTTTCCGTTTCCTAAATTCTAGTTTTTATTGTTAATGCAAATTCATGTCCCAAAGAACGAAACAAAATTAGAGGGGCAGTCGCCTAGAGACAAAGAAGTGGCTTCTGTCCAAACGTGACCAAATTTTCAACGCCACTTAAATGGCTTCCGTCGGCAAACAGTTAAGATAAAAATAATGAAGAGTCACACTAAGTCACCCTCTTATGCTCTTTCTCTCACAATTTTGTGACACCAAATGAAAAGGCGCTAAAGATGGCATAAATCACAAGATCATTGGTTTAACGCTCGTATTAGAAGATGACCAAAAAATTATGTACATATTTATTGGCGCGGGGCCCCTTAAAGCGCGGGGCCCGTAGCATATGCTACTTTTGCTACTACGTTAATCCGGCTCTGTACCTTGTGTGTTTGAAATTTTTAGGAAACACAAGCGTCTTATTAATTTGTAAACCAGTAAGCCACCCGCCAAAACATAGCGGTAAATAATTATATATATAAATCTAAGGAGTAAAGAGTCAAAGATGGCATTCGGTGAAGTGAAAAATAGGCAATGGACTTAAATTAGACTAATTAATTAACAGCTGCTTTATCACAACATGCTTTATAAATGTGAATATTTTGTGTTAAGTTTTGCATTATTACTTATTTAAAAAATCAAAACAAAAAATTCAAAATAAACTTTCTTTTACTCCGTCTCCGAATCACCATTTTAGGGAGTATCGACTTGAGCGACTAAATCGACCGAGTTACTGCAAATGTAACGAACTGTAATGTTTATTCATCCGCACCCAAATTACAAGTGGGAAAAATGTTTAAAAAAAGCACCCGCCATTATTAAGATTGGGAACAAAATTGCGCGTTGCTTCAACAGGAGCACAATTTTTATTCCCATCCCCTCAAAAAATGCGTCGCGAAAATGATTGTTAACTTTGGTGACAAAAGATGGAACATGACGTGAAGGAAATGAGAATTAGTTAGATTTAACAGCTGCTAGGCGTGATGGCCACTGACTGCTTTGACGGTCGGCGGCTAAGGATCAAAGAAGAAGATGTGTGATACCATTTTGATTTGTTATGTATGGTTCAGCCTTTTTTTTCTTGTCAAAGAACGGATATTTCACTAAAATGTAACTGGTTGGGACAACTAGCTGTATATTTACTTTAAGATTATTACTCCTTCTGTCAGTCCTTCCATCTTTTTTTTTTTTTTGCTAATTATATAGCACGGAGCCCCCATTGCACTAGTTCCACACAGGAAGCTTGTGCCAAAGCACTGATGTGATCTTGCAGTGACGGTTTTTGGCGCAATTTGTTTTAATGGTGGGGGCTGCCAGACACTTGCACAATGTCACTTTAGAGTCCAATTACGGCATGCCTGGTGGGAGCCGTAGTAGTTCCATTGTCGTTAACGAACGTTCATTCATCGTTTTCCTTTGCAATCTTTATGGAGCATTAAGACTTCACTGTTGGGGGGGGGGGGGGGAGGGGGGCCTTTCAGGAAGCCTGCATCATGCATTCACATGGTCTTGTAGCGCTGGGTTCTGTGGCAATTTATTTTACAAGATGAGTTTGCCAGTCCCATGCACAAACTAATATTTAGCCGCCTTGTACGACATGCCTGATGATGATTTAATAGTTCCTTTCTGTTTGTTTTTAAAATTTTTATTTCTTCACTCTTATTAAATTAATTGACAAGAAAAAATGTCAACAGATGGGGTTGGTTACCCCATCCTGTAAAAGATTTAAACCACAAAAAACTTCAACAATCATGGACAAGTCAATTAAGGAAAATAAAACACAGCCATCCAAGACAGGGAAAAGTCCTCTCACAGGGAGGCGTATGATGCAACACAGAGAAAGCCGAAAGGAGTCTGTGTTACTGACTAACCTTCTTTCTTCTAGGAGAACTTCCAGATTTGGCACCTGGAATGTTCGGACATTAAACGAACAAGGGAAAGTGGCACAAGTAGCAGCAGAAATGAGGGAATATAAAATCGAGGTTCTGGGAATGTGTGAAACAAAGTGGACGGGGGTAGACAAGAAGAATTACAAGGCAGTCCTTGTTCTGGAACCCCCAGGGCAAGAGAGGCAGAGATAGACCAAGAAGCGCATGGAGAAGAGAGCTGGAAACAGAGGTGAAAATGATGAGGAGAACGTGGAAAGAACTTGAGATGATGGCACGTGACAGGAGGACTTGGCATGTGTTTGTTGAAGGCCTATGCTCCTTTGGGAGTGGAGGGTTATGAATGAATGAATGAATGAATGTCAAAAGAAAGACAATTAACTGTAATTTGATTATATAAAATTAGGAATATATCACTGAAGAGGATACATTACAACCACCATAGACATTAAACAATGCCAGCCATAACAAACGGCAGATAAGGTACACCCTGCAAGAGCCAACACACAAGAAAAACAACAATATAATGCGCTATAAAGAATGATGAACACTATATACCCTAATTATAACCCACATGAGGTTGAACCGTGTATCCCTTGCATACGACAAACACCAATTTTCAAGTGCATGGTTCAAAAACCAAACCAAACATACAACTCTAACTCTAAAGGTACCGGGTTCGCACCCAGTACAGGGAATATAAGTGACGGACATTTTTGCTTCAGAACCAGTGGTTCCTGATGATGTCATAACACCCCCCCCCCATCCCATCTCCTGGGTAGTGAGATCAGATACCTAGCCTGCTCGGATAAGGGTGAAAAAAATAAGAGGTCCCGTGTGCAAGTTGCGCACTTTAACAATCCCTCGGCTGTTGGAAATCGTAAAGAGTAGACCATACGGCCACTGCCCTGGCAAAATTTGAAAAACTAGGAAACCTACTCACCACAAACAATTTTGATAAAATGTGCAATTCCTGTATACACACACTGGGATCATCACCGGTGCTACGGAGTTCGTGCACTATGCTGAGATCCTCCTTATGTGATCTAAGAGAGGAATCAGTAGCACATATGGAGTTGTCCGTGTTGTGACGGTTTTGCTTCCCCTGTTTTGCAGTAGTGGTCCAACAGTTGCAAAACTCAAGAGTATCCAATATGGGCTTCAAAAGTGTCTACCTTCGCACAAGATTATTCTTGGCAGATTTGAAAATAGAAGGGGTAATGACGCTTCTATCTCAATTGAGTGTTCACAAAATTTTCAGATAAGCGAAAACAATACTGCATTGGCTGAGCACGTTAATTCTAGAATCTGCCGAACACTTTTGTGAAGAATTAAGCAATGATTAAGTTTAGCTCGTTAAGCCCCCACCTCTGATTTACTCAGTGGAATTCTTATTAGTCTGGTATAGCTCTGTCTAGAGTGTGTGAAGTAAATTGACTGAGACAAACATGCAGTGCATTTAAACTGATTAAATCGAAGTTAAATTTGTAAAATTACAAATAACAAAATTTAATAATCACTTAAATTTTAACACTTTGAAAATAATTGAATAGTTTAGAAGAAAAGTTTCATCATTGATTGATAATAGAGATGAAAAAAATTCACTTTGGCAGCGTATATTTTGCACTTAGCTGCCAATTGTTGTTTCTGCTCCCGCTCGGTTCTGTTTTCACTGCTGACGCTCGTCGCTGGTCAAGATTGTAGGGTGTAGCTCGTTCCCAGGAGTGTAAGGAAGAGTCTACAAAGTTGGTCCCTCGTCTTAAAGCTTAGGCCACTGTTCCCTTCTTGTTCCAGAGATAGTACCCTTCAACTAGTACCACCTCCAACAACTATGATAAAGAATAGAAACAGAACGCTGTCATGAGTATTCGTTTTCCGACATATAGTTATGTGTCCCCTATTCCTATATTCCACCATCCCATTTAACTCAGAATTTACCCTCGATGAGAATTAAACTTAATCTCTCGAGCGAAAACTTTCTTTACATTTAAATTGAATAGCTTTATAGTTATTTTACATTTAAATGAAAAGGTTAATAGTACAGATAGAATAGGTTTACATTTACATCTCCACTGTTTGAAAAGTGTTCACAATATAAATTGAATATGTTTTCATTTATGTTTACACTGATTTGAAAAGTTTGAAAATTTGATTAATTTTAAAGTGAATATGCTCTCATACATTTACACTGGTTTGAAACTGCAAGTATAATACTTAGAATGTACATCATTTCTCTCATCTTTCCCTCCCTGCTCCGTATGGAACTTGGGATTACCTTTTGCTTTTAATTCTTTTTAAGAAACTAGCAATAAAGCAGTCACCAGCCCTAGCAGTGGTGGTTCATGAATCATCATTCTATACGCTGAGGTTGCCAGCCTCAAATGACTTGGACATCCACTAGCGATTTTCACATATTAACATTCACATGGAAATATATACATATTAGTTCACATGTTAGTAATGAAAATATAGAATAAAAAATGACAACTTAGGCCAATCCCGGCTCACAGATTTTATGCTCAGTTGAAGGAAGTTAAGGCACTAGCCGATGCCTTTTTACACGTGTACTTGGGGTCGTTAATTTTAACTTTAACTCCCTCTCTGACTTCGTGTGTTCTCAGTTTCCTCAGTCCCGGTTTCCTTGTTAAAATGATAGAGATTTCCTGGGCTTTTTTGTAAGTCCGTCAAGATTCTCCAATAAAAGGTGTCCGGTCTGATAAAATGGAATTTCTGAATTCTAACTTCTGGCAAGTCTGATGTCCTGTTGGCAAGCAATTCTCAAAGTAAATTTTCATAGTGAAAAAACACTGACACGTGTCAGGTTATATGCCTGTCCTACCCCCGCATCTGTTTGTTATGCTGTTAAGTAAAAAGCCAATCGTTTTCAAACATAAATTTGGAGTGGGGGCGATTTCAAAATATTCCTGACATGGAAAAATTCTGAACGTAATGTAGAGATAATCTCTTACATATATGGTATTAACACATCCGATTGCCGGGCTGACGAACTCATCAAAACATCTGTAAACTCCTACGACATTGTGTTTCAGATGTAACAAATCATTACTTTATCAGAAAGTAATCTATTCGTAGACGGGTAATTTCGTTATCTGTCTCCCAATCTGGCCTTTATCAGCGATTTAAGCAAACACGCTGGCGATTTGTAGGGCTAATCTGTAGCGGCCACGCTTTGGTACACAAGAATTTACCACTTTGCCCGACGTTAATATTATTCCTGCCGCTCCTTGCAACTTTAGCGAAGGGACGGGTAACAAACAAACGTAATGACTAATCTCTGAGAGGAGTGTAAGAAGGAAAATACAAAATATTTGCTCCATAGCAGAGAAAAGAAAGAACGTGCCACCATGGAAAATCACGCAAATAAAATCAGTACCAAAAAATGTAACTGATACTGCCGCAGTGAAAGAGAGATTGGAAAGAGGTCGCCTCAAAATCCATCTCGTGACACGTGTGCAATGAAGATGCTCCTTAACCAAACCAAGCATGCAACTCAACATGAGATCTGGTTTGTTTAACACAGGATGTCATAGCGTCAGCAATTTTTGTTATTTCTTGTAAGATTAGTATATTTGCCACGTGACTTTATTACAAAAAACAGCCTATAACTCTAATGGCTGTTACTGCTCCATTTGTTGCAGGTAGGTCCAACAGATACAAGTGAGGATATATAAATCTAAAAATAGGAAGTGACGTGTCAATCACACTATATTTTATTTAAATCCGAAGGGTTCTCCCTTCTCCAACCATTGTGCTGTAGAGTGGAGGAATACAAATAAAAAAAAATGTAGTACGTCATATTAGGAGAAAAGACAGGGGAAGAAAAACCTACGATACGGCTACAAGGCTTTCGTCAGGGACAGAGAAAAGAAAAAAAAACGGAAAGGAAAGAAAGTGAGAATTAAGTGGAAAACATAAAAATAAAAGAACTGCCGATTTACTGCAGTCCTCCTCATATACCCAGCCATTTTGCTGAAGCATGCCATTACCAAACTCAAGAGTCACCTCTGATTGCAAGTTTAGATCTTGCTTGGTGTTCTAGATATCAATATGTAATTCATTTTGCTAAAGACAGCTATTTCTGTGGAATAAATGATCCAATGCGATAAGCAGCTATAACCGATCTTTTTAAAGACAAATTTGACAGGGTCGGATAATGTTGGTAGTTGCTAGTGACGACGGAAAGTGTACCGGTGTGTACACGAGATTACGAGGATGTACACGAAGTTTTATTCTTAGCTCTCGGCCCCTTAGAAACTGGAAATGTGGAAATTGGCTTGTCTGGAGAGGATAAAGTGCGTCTCTATAACCTGTCTCACCAGTCCCTTCAATTCTTTCTTTAATGTAAACAGCATGCGTTTTCGGAGGTCAGATGATAATATGTGTGAATACGTGTGTGTATGTGTGTCAAATGGCGTTTTTTTAAGTGGAAAATGGTGGGGTAGATGGTAATGGTAGCTGTGAGAGCTTATGAGCAAAATTCAGCGAGTGTGTGCGAGGGAGTCAAAAGATGCTTGAGTTTTTTGGTTTTGTTTTATTTTTTCTTCTTAAGATGTTTGCTACTTTCCTTTGTGTAGCACGCCCCTTTCAACCATTTACCATTGTTATGATTAAAATTCATAACGATTGTGTCGGTATTATGGTTAGCTCGACAGGGTTCCTTGTTTGTGTAGTTTATACGGAGTCAGTTATTAATACAGGAAGTGACGTCATGCCGATATGGTTGGTTTGGCAGACGTGAAACTAAAACTGCAGAAGTGAGGAGATTGTCTGCAGGTCTTTTACCATTGTGTGTCATGGCGAGTGGACGCATGTGTTTGAGCTACTGAATATATATTGTACATCACTATGTTATTCCATCAGTAATACATCAAGATCTTCTGTGAGGTGTATCTAGTTATTTGCATTTACAGGGAGTATATCTGCTCAGTGTCGAGTGTGAATAAATAATGAAAAATGTGAAAAATGAAAAGGACAGCGTTCCAGACATGAACGGACTGCCTCAAGTTATATCGACGACTGCATATAATATGCCATTTGTATATTGAACTGAAATGTATTCAATTTGGAGCAGCGTGAAGTGTTAATAAAAATGTATTCTGTCCACATCGTCCATTGTGGCTCAAATAAGGGTGATTGATGTTGGCTTGTTTCGGTGTCTGATACGTTTGCTACCCTAGAAGTGAACTTGGCCTACAGGAACCATCCTGTCACTAAATATTAACATTAACTATATAAAAGACACGTAACAGCCGAAGATGGGAGCCTCAAGCAGGGATCTGGAACAAAGTATCTTCAAGTGATGTTTCAAAAATTTTTCAAGTCGGTGGACTACATTTTTTGTATGTGCAGAATATTTTTCAAGATGGCGGTGTTGGTTGGCTGCAGGCCGGAATTCTAAGTCTAACCCTATTCACTGCCCTGAATTTGCATCGTCGTTTGCTGAGGCAGAGGCTGATACCAGAAGGATGTTTTTTTGCATGAAAAAGCAGATAAGTAAATTTATTGATTCATGCAGTGTGATGTGAGGCTTAAAGAATCTCTTGTGACAGGGTTCTTTCTTTTAATATATGTCTATCTGTATCTATATGTTTGTGTAATAGGCGGGCTGGTTGGTGGGACCTATGAATTCATTATACCTCATTGACGGTCGTGAATTCTTAGGCGTTCTTTAGTTTTTGTATCTGATTTTTTCAACTTAAGGGGATGGCGAACGTAGCTGTGTGTTACTGCCTTGAGTGAATTAACCAGATTCTTTATTTGTCTAGTTGTGAAGGTTTTGTAATTTTGTATTTGTTGTCAAGTTAATTGTATTTTATTTGGTTTATTCTCCATTATTGTTTGTAAATTTGTTCATCTAATCTTGCTATCCCTAAGTTATTAGATGTAATACATGTTGTGAAATTGTGCTTGTGTTGTCATAAGTGTGATAGAGCCGAATTCTTTTCATTTTTCTACAATCCATAAATTTCTGCCTTGGTTTGTTTTTCATTAGTATTTTCTTTGGTTGGCTCTTTCAACTGTTATCCTGTAATCTTGTTGGTATCTCTATTTTTTTTTACTCCTAAGATAACATTTATAATTTCATGCAGTTGATTGATATTGAGTGGTGAAATAATTGTTGCTAATATTGCTCACATATTAAATATATATATATTATTTGAATTATTATTGGACAATTTGGAGTCACTGTCACGTGACTGTTAATTTATTTTGCCATTCCGTTTCATATGTTAATACTCTTAATGTTTTGGTTTCCTTGTCATTTTATATTTTCTTTTCTACCTTCGTGGCCCTATTTTTTCACCTTTTCAAACCCCACCCGCGGTGTTTACGTTCTGGCCAGCTGCGGTCAGCGTAGCGGTAACGTAATGTTATCTAAACGCACCTGTGGTTCGTTTGACCAGAGAAACATTCCTCTGGTCGCTTTAAGTGTTTGATCACGATACGAGAGGCTCTTTGAAGGAAACCCGCTAGCCTAATAAAGTTGGTAGCGAGATTAAAAAGGGAGATAACGACTCACGTTCGTTCTGAGAGATTTGTTGTGGCCCCTGACCATAATATTATGCATTTCTCTACCTGAAGGAATCTTCTGGCGGCTGTTGTCTCTGATGTGGTCTCTAGAATGGCATTTGTCTTACTCCTTGTTACGTTGCACGCCGATACATCTGTAGGTGTTTATTGGTAAACTATAAGAGTAGAAGGGTTAATAAGCCTAACACACTCGTGAATATATTCCTGGCCCGAGATGGACCATCATGAGATAAGGCAGACTTTAACACAGAACTAAATGTTAAGGCCTATCTCTAGTCATTTTTCGGGGTGAGTTGACATGTCTTATTAATATATAAATATTCATGTTAGCTTTTTATATATCTGATAGGAAAGTGACGTGAATTCATTTCTGAGGACTTCTCCTAGTAATTTAATTCAGTGATAATGTAGCGCGGTCTACCGCCTTAGTTTAGTGGTGCTTAAACTGTTACGGTTTATAATGGGAAATGATAAACTTACAATAACAGACACTCACTAGGCGTAGAATCAGTCTACAGATGCTTATCATGGGTTAAGAATAGGCTAATTAACTGTCATTTCTGTAAGATAATGTCAGAGGTGTGGACAGGTACTTAAACACCGAATTATAGGAGATAGTCACTTATTCATTTTTGATAGATATTTCTAGTGGCAAGGGAGAATCATTATATGCTTACTTGTGTAGCTAGACTCTAGTCATAACTTTCACAGAAAGCAGACACCCGCCATAGATATAATTCTATCTTATGTACAGTCACCACTGTATTATTATAGCAAGAACATTGCATTTTCTATGTACTCATTTTGTGGAATGTTAATATATTTCCCCAAGGGGACATACGATTTATTTGTGTAATGTCAAATGCTGTAATCTGTTTATGTAAATTCATTTAATGTTGTAAGATGAATAAGCATATTCATTTAACTGTAACTACAAGGTTAGGTTTCCTGTATGTTGAGATTGGGAGAAGAGGAGTAGTTTTTGCTGTCAGAACATTTACTGACAGGTACATGGGTGTACAAAAGATATTAAGCCTATGCGGGCACATGCTATAATTGATAGAGTGATTTTGTTGTTGCTTGATGAAAAGGGTGTCTTTTTGGGTCTCAGTTTCAGGGATACCGAATTGCTAGAGTCAAGTCTCCAGTCAGGCAAAGAATGTCATATACTCTTCGTTCTAGAGGGATGCTGAATACAGCTAGCAATCACGAGTCGTCAACCCCATTCCTGACCCAGAAAACCCTTTGTCAACGCCAAGTTAAGCTCACGCAGTGCAACGAGCCAACGCTAAATCTGAAATCCTCTAATGCAGTAGCAGTTCTCTACTCGCCTATTGGATTACCAGTCAGAGCATTGCGGCTTCCAGAATATCAAAACCGCCCAGCATGTCTATAGCAGAATCTGATATCACCCGACTTTGTGTGCCTAAACGGGGCACTCAGCCAAACCACAGCCAAACCAGTTTAAATCGGATTTAATGCCAAGCAAGCAATAGCGCCGGATAAGAGCGCCTGGTTCTCTTCGTCCCCAAATAACTTCGTCTGGTGTAGTTCTGGGTTATGAAAACCTCGCACTTAGGAGCGACCAGCAAGAGAAATAGACAGAGTTCCAGCCCCCTCGCGCAATTAGGGGTCACCAACGTTTAGCACCACCAAGGAAAGTTTTGTAGCCTTATTCCCTCACCTTGAAGGATCTACATGTAAGACACTTTTCTGGAGCTAGCGCCTTTGGTCCCACGAAAGCGGACGGACTGTCGCTCAGGTGGTTTATTTGGTCAGCAGAAGATATACAGCGTCTTCCAGCCCCTCACGCAATTAGGGTCACCAAAGTTAGCGCCTACATTGGATTTACAGGTTAATTCCATCAACCATGAAGTATATATTTTACGGAAAGACATTGGAGCTATTTCATTTGGTCCCACGAAAGCGGACGGACTGTCACGCAGTTTTATTCATTTGGTAAACCAGAGGTAAATAGAGTCTTCCAGCCCACCTCGCGCAACTAGAGGTCACCAATGATAGTACCAACAAGGAAAGTTTGTAGGCTTATTCCCTCACCTTGAAGGATCTACACGTAAGACACTTTCTGGACTATCGCATTTGATCCCACGAAAGCGGACGGACTGCCACTCAGTTTATTCATTTCTCTGTGTTCTACAGGTTTTATGAGTGTTGGTGGTGTGTGTGTTTGTGGGTGTGTATTTGCATTATTGTGGTTATTGATGGTTATTGATGGTTATTGATGACTGTTGATGAATATTTTGATTATTGATGTAATTTATGCTGTGTATGATGATATGCATTATTTTCAGGCTTTTCTTCTTTAATAAAGTTTACACATTTTATTAATGCGCTCTTCCCGACCCTTTCATCCATAATTAACCTGTTTTAGCTCTTTACTATAATCTCTATGTTTGATAAGAGAAAAGAGTGAGAGCAGGAGGTGCTTAGACAGTAAAAGTAAGTTGAGGCTTGGAGAGAGAGATCATTTTGATAAATCTTCTTCCAGGTTGTCTCAAGTCCATCTCCTATTTACACGTTATCTATGTGTAATCTATAACTCTGTCAGTCCACTATCCCTTGTCGATTTCAACACTATTGTCCAACTCGACAAATACTCTACACTCTAACTCAACCACGACAGTCACAATAATATTGAATTATGGCTACCGTGAAATATTATACCAAGCTTGGAAAGGAGTTTGGTATGGAGGGTGAAGCTTTACAAACATTTGCTTTCAATGAGCATGCAAAAGAAATAAAGAGATTAGAGGACGTGGCAAGAGAACAGATGCTCTTAGATAGAGATGATAAAAAGAGAGAAGAAGAATTAGCTAAGATGAAGAGAAGAAGGATTAGCTGAGAAGAGAAGACAGGAAGAATTGGCACTTGAGGAAAAAAATGGCCTATGCTCAAGCAGAACAGGCCCATGCTCAAAGAATGGCAGAACTTGAGTTGCAAAAATTAAGATTGCAACATAAACAGGTTAATCTAGCAGGTGAGGAGGCTGGAAAAAAAGACCATGCCTCTACTTTTAAACTAAATTTGCCCACATTTATTTCTAATATAGACTATATTTCATGCTTCTTAAATAGCTATGAGACATATTGCCAAGGGTTTAAGATTGATAGAGCTACATGGCCTAGCAGGTTGATGAGTTTGTTGGTGGGTGAGGCTGTTACTTCAGTCTGCACCATGGATGATCATACTAGAAATGATTATGAAGCTGTGAAGGCTTTATTGCTTAAAAAGTATCAATTGGAGGAAAATGGTTACAGATTGAAACTGAAATCCTTGTTACCCGATTCAGCTAAGGATTTTGCTGAATTTGTTTCATCAATTAAGCTTTGCTTTTCTAGATGGGTAGATTTGTCAAAAGTTGATAACACTTTTGAAGGGCTGGCTGACTTAATTTTAAGAGACAAAGTGCTGTCTTTAGTCAGTGGTAACTTTTTGTCTTTTTTGCAGGAGAGAAAGCCTGAAACGTTAGCTGCTGTGGAAACTCTTGGACGATAATACCAAATTGCACATCCTGGAAGAAATCTTAGCAGGAATACCATAAAGGATTCATTAACAGTGGCATCAGCTAGAACTATGATGTCCAATCCACCCAGACAAAGATCATATATCATGGACAGAAATTTTCGATTAAATCGAGATAATAATAATGGATCTTTCAGACGGAGGTATAATTTTAATAATAGGTCACAACAATGTCAAAGAAATTTTCATTCATATGATGATGGATATATACCTTTTAGACCTAACAGGGATTGGAACAGAGGTGGATATAATTTCCAGTCAAACAGAGGCCAAAGGTCATTTTATGGAAACAATGTCAATAATTACAAGAACAGAAGTTATCAACAGAACAATAACTTTCGACGTTCTAGAAATCCTGAACGTTCCAATGCAGTGGTGCATCAAAATGACAATAATACAGTACAAAATACCAATGTTGTTTCTCATGCAAATGCATTTAGTGTGGACTTATCCTTCTTCTTCTTCCTTCTTCCTCGTTCGCCATGAAAAGGACGGTGGTTGCGTTGTGTCTGTTTACGCCTAAGCTGTGATATCTGCACCTTTCAGTCGACACATCCGACTTCAGCACGGCATTTTTTAGGGACCGGATTTGCCTTCCCATTGCGATCCGCACTCGCTCAGCCAGACTGCACTGCTGCAGACTGTTTCCAGGACCACCACGTGGAGGTGGAGTGCGGTCTTGACCAGCTCTGGTTCGCTGGTCCTGATGCAAGCAGTACAGCTATGGGTCGCTGACTGCATTCACTATTGCTGCATCTTGGGGTCCCGGACTTATCCAATAGTACTAATTGTTCTGAATGTAATTCTTTGTTTTAGCTACAGGGAGTTCCTAGGCTCCTGTGTGGACATCATGTGCCAGTCATGTCCTCTTATGATGGGACAGGATCACTAGTGTGTGATAGGGGTTTTGTACACAACCAGCTTGTTTCAGTGCTCTGGGACACTGGAAGCACTACTGTTGGGGTGCGAAGGTCCGTAGTGGACCAATCTAAATACACAGGCAAAGAAGTCAAGTGCATTACATTCGGGGGCACAGTGGAATATTATCCGACTGCGGAAGTATTCTTGGATATCCCTTATTTTACTGGAAGGACTCTCGTGTGCCTGTTGGACAAACCAATGTCTGGGATAACCCTGGGGAATATTCCTGGACCTCACGAATGCACTAATGATGATATTTTAAAATGGGACCAGCAACATTTGATTATGGCAAATGCTGTCACGACTAGAGCTCAGTCTCGTGCAGAAGTGCATGAACATGTCCAAATTGAGAATGTTGCAGATGAGGTGATGAATGATGAGATGGTAACTGAGGAGGTGGTGGCTGATGAGGTGATAAATTATAAGGAGGGGCAGATGATGATGATTTACAAGTTGAACTTATTGACAAAGAATCATTCATACATATGCAGAATGATGATGATTCATTAAAACATTTTTTTATCTTGCCAAGTCTGATGACGTGGTAGTTAATGATAGTTCTGTACACTGGTACACAATAAAGAATGGGATCTTGATTCGGATTTTCCAAAATTCCACATCAGTAAAAAACCAAATTATGGTACCTACTAGTTTCCGTAAATTTGTTTTACGGCATGCTCAAGATGTGCATTGTGCAGGGCATTTAGGGATTGCAAGGACAAAACAGAGGGGTTTTGTCTCATTTCTTTTGGCCTGGGGTGACAAGAGATGTGAAAATCTTTTGTCGCACGGGCAAAATTTGCCAAGATGTGGCAGCTAAACGCCCCAAGCATAATGCGCCTATCCAGGCGTCTGTCATATCATTGCGTCCTTTCGCAAAAATGGAAATCGACCTTATAGGTACACTACCAGTTACGTCAGCTAGAGGTCATCGTTAATTGCTGACATGCATTGATATGTGTACGCGCTGGCCAGAGGCTAGCCATTCCTCTGAAAATAATATCCCCTACAGATGTTGCTGACGCGCTATTTGTAATTTTCAGTCGATTGGGATTTCCCGAAAACATTCTATCGGATCGGGGAACTCAGTTTGTTTCTGACGTTATGACTCAGGTTATGAGAGAGTTTGAGATAAATCGATCTCTAAGTAGCATATGTCACCCCATCTCAAACGGGAAAATAGAAAGGCTCAACCGCTGCCTTAAACAAATGCTAGGCAATGTAACTGCGAAATACCCACAGGATTAAGATAGAGTACTCCCAATGGTATTGTTCGCTTATCAATAAATACCTAACGAACATACTGGATTTGCGCCGTTTGATTTAGTCTTCGGTGCCAAGCCAAGAGGACCTATGTCCATTCTAAAATAGTTATTGGTTGGAGCTGACATGCATGAGGATGTTCAAACCTTTTACCAATACGTAGTTAACTTGAGAAAGAAAATTATCGACGCAAGCCAGATAGCTGTAGAAGCATCTGAAAAAGCTAAACTTAAGGCAAGATTGCTTGTTAATCAAAACAGAAAACTGCGCCAATTATGGCCGGGTGATGAGGCCTTTGTATTGTTACCCAATAAGGACAATAAATTACTTGTATCTTGGAGAGGACCATAAAGTACTTGAAAGATTGTCAGATGTTGACTACATTATATCTATTAAAGGAAAGGAAAAAACCTTTCACATCAACATGCTGCAACAATTTCACTCTCGTCCTCCACATCTTATACCAGTCTTTGAGGCTATCGACGAGCCCATTGATCGTCGCTCTTCCTTAGCTGTCATACAGGAAGAGTTATCTGAATTACCTGATAGTTCTGAACCTCTTTTATCTCTTCCTACTTTACCACTTTCGTCTACTGAGAGTTGGAGGGATATTTCTATTTCGCCAACTCTTGCTACATATCAGAAAGATCAGATTTCGTTGTTACTACAATCTTTTCTTGACGTGCTCACGGATATTCCTGGGCGTACTAATATCATTGAACATGATATTCTTCTTACTGATTTCAGACCAATCAAGCTGAAACCTTATCCTATCCCTGTACATTTTCAATCACAAGTACAAGAATAAATAAAGGATAAGATAAAATTAAACAAAATTTCTCCTTCTGTGATGAAGTACATTGATACAGCGATAAAATCATTAATTATACGTAATAAAGTCATAATAATATGTATAGAATTAGTAAAGTTGTAACGCGTCTTCTTCCCTGCGCCAGAAAACGCATTGATTTAGGTAGGATAGAACGTAGTCTAAAATCTTATTGCAGCGCTAGTAGTATTGGACTTTATAACGCGCCCGTCAAGGGTTAACGATAAAAATTTGAAAAATCTACAAGCGTAGTGGTTCCAGGAAAGATAGAAAGAATAAAACACACGAACGCATAAGATTGAGAGAGCGGACACATGCTGCCGGTTTGTCAAGTGTTAGAAGTTTGAATTAGCTACTCAGGCCGACAGTGCTAGACGATGCCGTTAGCTTGTGTCGAAAACGATGTCGCGAGCTTTAAAATTTAAAAATAAACCGCCAAGTCCAATACATTTTCTAACAAAAGGCCCACTGTAGAATCATATATACACACACGCATAATTACTTCCTGCCAGGAACAAGGAAGATCTGCGATGATTTTTATAACATTCAAGTAGTTGAGACTTAGAAAGCAACGAACACCAAAATGGAAAATATATGGAATTCCTTATTAATAGGTTTAAAATCATAAAAGTTAGCTAGTCTTAGAGCTGGTCTTGTCCTGATGGGTAATATGCTTTCGAATAAAAAATCCGACAGATAGAAATAAAGTTATGGACAAAAGACTATATTTGTTCGTACAGACAGACCAACACATGCTAGTTTGGACTTGCACTAACGGTAACATTTTTTGACGCGTCCTTGAAAAAGGCAAGAAAGGGTACATGTAGAAAGGGGTAGACAAGGGGAGAAAAAATTATGGGATGGCTCAAACTGAATATGTTTTTTTGGTAGTGTTAGGCCAAAACCAAGTTTATTTTTGGTGAATGCCAAGTTCGGACGGACAGACCGACAGAAGTACACTAACATTGGACCGAAATTGGACCTTAGATTTAAAAATTGGAATGGAAAATCTTAGTAGTAGATCCCATTGGTCAAAACATTTCATATTATTGAGTACATTCAAAGGCTTGACGCCATTTGTAGAAGATAGTCCCTAGAGCAGGACGTTGTGTATTTCTGGAAAAAGTGATTAGCCTTATTAAAGCAAATATATATTAAAGTAATAGGCATCACAGTTCAGCCAGCAGTACATCTAGAATCTGCTATTCAACGTACCTGTGTTTTTGTCATTGAATTTCTGGGTTTTTATCTGGCACTAGTCCGGTGTCAGATGTCTATGAGAAGCAGTGAGAAGTCGTTTCATGCACAGTAGTGACAGGGACCTGCAGAGTCTACCCTGTTACTTTTGGCCATTATCATAGCGAAATCGCGTGACACCAAGTTTACAGACTGTTCAAGTGTGCCCAGATAAGTAAAATATCTGGCACCCTAACTCTACATCAGCTTTAAGACCAGCACACCCTTGTATAACAAGAATAAACTATTTCCCCAGAGAACTTAACAGTGACATTGTATATTAAAGAGACTGGGAGTGATTATAGAATCCCAAACCGCCATCCAGTGTTAGAAACCAGTAATAGACAAATTTTAGTAACACTATTAGTATAGTTTAACAGTATTTGTTTGGACACTTGTCCCTTTGGGTCTAAAATGTACATTTTGTATATATCTTGAATTCTTTTCATTTTAAAGTCCTGACCAGAAGAATACTAGGTTCAGGACCAAATAAATCATACAGAAAATTATTAATTGTACAAATTTATCCCAGGTGTTATTTCCTTTAATCATAGACCTTAATACTTGTTTGTATAGATGTGTATTATTGTTAAAGTACCATCACACCACACTTGCATATCCCTAGACAGTAGACGTAGCTATCATTCATACTAGTCAAAAATAAGTCTGCTTGAGGCCATAAGGTGGTAGCAGCAAGGCACCCTGATAACTCAACCCTAATTTTGTTAGAATCAGGGACCTTCACAGCTGGCCTCATTCAGTACAATAAGGAAACATATCAACAACATTTCATAACATCAAAATCCACCACAATAAATTGGGGTCTCTTCTTCCGGGATTTGAACTTGTTAGTTGTTTAGAAATTCAAATATTGTAGCACAAGTGTCCCCAAAAGTTATAAATGTATTTAAAAGGGAAAATAAAAGCTGATGAACTGTTAAGAGCCAGTAATTAGTTAATTGATTGTTTAATTAATTAGTTAGAGTTAGTACTCTGTTAATTAAGAGTTTTGAAAATTGTATTAGAATATTTTAAAGATTGATATTATGGCAGACCTAGCAAAGTTCAGATCTGCTGCTGTGCTGGCTGCAAAAGAGATGAATATGGATGGACCAGAGTTGGTTCAGTATGTCACTTCAGAGGCGGATAAATTTATTGCACGAGAAGAGAATAGGCTAGCTGCAGAAAGAAAATTAGAAGTTGAGAAAGAAATTCAAAGTTTGCAGATTGAGGCTGACAAAGAGGCTAGGGCATTGGAGGCGGATAGGGAGGCTGAAATAAAGCGGCTCCAAATTGAAGAAAAAAAGGCCGAAAGGGAGGCTGAGGAAAGAAAATTGGCTGCAGAAAGGGAAGCCGAGAAAAGAAAACAGGCTGCGGAAAGGGAAGCTGAAAAGGAGGAGAAGAGATTACAGAGGAAGCACGAGCTACGACTAAAAGAGTTCGAATTTCAAGGCCATGCTCCAGAAAATGGTGTCAGCCCTTCTACCTCCGATGCCACTGCTAGCCAGGGAGCCTCAACTTCAGCTATGGGGTTCCATTTAGACCATTTTATTGAGAGAGACGATGACATTGAGTCATTTTTGTCTAGATTTGAGGTTTTAGCCACCACCTATGGGTTGGAGAGGGAAAGGTGGAGTTTAAAGTTATCTCTGTGTCTTAGGGGAACATCTTATGAAGTGTTTGCCAAGATGAGCAAAGACGACCAAGACAATTATGACATGTTAAAGCAGGCTCTTTTGCTAAGGTATGAAAAGAACGGAGAATTTTACAGAAAAAGTTTAGAAATGCCAAGCTACTGTCGGGTGAGACCTATCACCAGTTCTCTGCACGTTTAGAGACGTACTTGGAGAAATGGACTGCTCTGGCGAAAACCCAAGATCTTAAAGAGATGATCCTTATTGAGCAATTGAGAGAGTCCATGGCTCCAGACTTGAGAAAGTTTCTCATGGAACAAGGTGCAGAGGGCTGGGTGAGTTACTTAATGTCGCTGAGAGGTATCAGGCAGCCCAGGCAGAGGTAGCTGGCGCTAAAAAGAAACAGATTGACAATTATAAGGCTCCACAAAACTCTAATAGATTTGATAACAAAGATCAGGGGATGTCGTAAATTCATTTTGAGAGAAAGAGTCTTAGAAATAGTAGTCCGGTTTAGAGTGTAGAATGATGGTGAAAAGCTCAGTGATAGAAATGTAGAGAGTAAATAGATGCTTCACAGAGTGCTGGAGGAGAGTAAAGACAGACTTATTTACGACAAATCGTTTCTCTCAATCTTCTCTTCCACTCTCCTGGTCAAACAATTATTTGCCAGTTTTCCAGACACACACCTGCTCTCACACCGATTTGGTGCTTCAAACGCACAGACGACGTGGATACAACTATCTTAAACAAATAGGGGAAATTTTGGGCTTTGGGTAGTCCGACACAATAACGATTAAGTTTGTGTTATTTATTAAAGTTAAAAAACCAATCACTACAATAATCATTTGTTTACAACAAGAATTATTAAAATTACAGAAAATTGCAAATAACAAGGTAGGGAGGGGGTAAAGAAGATTGGTATCGACTAAGCCCATCCCGCTTATTAGACAAAGATAAACCCAGTCCAAAGAGAGATAGTTATCAGGAACGTAGGTAAATTAATCTAACAGTGAAGTTAATTACTCTGAAAGAGGTGTTTCAAAATTAGGTATAGGTGGTAGAAAAAAATCCTGTTCTTCCCAATTGTTCTTCCCTTTACTAAGCAAAAGAAAAGGAGGGGGGTTTAAAACAGAGTTTATCAAAAACTATCCCACTTAAAGGAACAATGCCGGGGATACAGAAAATGTATTACCCGTTAAGCAAGTTAACAAATGGGTTACAAAAAAAGATTAAATTTCCTGTCATTCATACACGCGCTAGTAAAGGCCTTCACTCATCTTGCTCTCACTTACCGATTGTGAAAAAATCTGGCACTCCATAGAATAACACAACAGCAGTTACACCTCAAACTAAATGTATGAGTGTTAGTTCAATTTCCAGCCCCAGATTAGCGGGTAGGCGTTCAGCACATAAAAAGGATCCCGTAATCGCTGGAAAATGAATCTGTAATTGTGTCTCTTTTCTTAATAACAGTTTCTATGGGAGGGCACGGTCTCTGATACCGGGGTGAGGATGGTGTGGTCTATTTGACTTTGCCGCTGATAATAAAAATTCTTACGCGTGCTGATACATTTTATCCGTGAGGTATGGTTTAAGTCCAGGGAGAAAACTAGTCACATCACTGTTCGGTAAATATGTATTCTCTCTCTGTGTCAGTAAACTAACAAAAGCTCGGGCCAGTGTTCTTCTTCCCGTTTCAACTTAGTTTGCTTGATGGTGTGTTAATTTTGTCTTTGGGTGTGCTTTCTTTGCTATAAGTTAGATAGCGGAATTCCAAACATAGAATCGCCTCAAAGATTAAAAATTTACACAATCTCAACAAGTTCTGAGTTAGTGAGACTCTACACACTGTTTATGCTTTGCTTTGCTTAGATTGATTTGCTTTATTGCTTTCTTAATGCTGGGATCGCACAGGGTATGATCACTCTGTATGAAAGAAAAAAGACATGTAATATACCGAAAACAAATAACCTTCTAAAGCGCGATGAATTCCCCGTTAAGACTATTTTATATACGCTCGCGTATTTAATTATGTATTTAATAAACACTGCGCGAATTTTAGTGGTTAAAACACACATCTATAAATATAGGACTTAACTAAATTTATTAATTATAAATTCCTTCGCGCCTTTAAAAGTTAATTTAAGCATTTAACATCTATTATCTTTTGGAAATAATATTGCAGGTATATCATTACATTTACAACTGTAACTACTGAGATGGTTTAATTTAATAGATTTAAATTAACACAAAATCCAGTGAAATAGATTGAATGAACTAGACCACTGATCACTTTACACAATATATATTTTACCGCTTTGCACAGAAATAGAATTCACTGCAAATATGTATAAAATCCAGGGGAAAATCTATAACAAGATTTCAAATATAGCTAGTGCTTCTGTTAAGTTCTGGCCAGCGAGTGATAAAGTGTATTTCTACTGGTCTGTATATATCTAGAATGAAATGAAAGATGAGTGGGACATGAGAAACTTGACACCTTTTTAGATCTCAGGACACTTTTGGGGATCTGACCGCCAAACTAAAGAGATATGCCGCCCCTGGTCTCTCGTATCTTCGCTCGCTGCTTGCGTTCCGGCTTTCCCCGTTCGCTTTCACTGCGATCGGTTCTGCGTTTGGCACGGAGATGCAAAAATACCGGCAGGGAACTTGCGTCGCTCGTCAGGGACCCTACTGTCTTTGATCGTGGCGCTAGTCTTTCCTGAGATCCCCCAGTCTGTGTCTTTGATCGTGGTCTCTGCTATCTGTTTGATTCTGGCGCCGCCCCTTCTGGGCCAAGTTAATGAAATTACTGCCTATGATTGCTCAAGAGATGACCATGGGCGTGGTTTAGCCTCTCCTTAAATCAATGCGATGACCAGAATGAACGGTAGATAAGCTGTCCACATATCAATCAGCAAGCGTGTTGCCAAGCTGCGTGGAAAGGTTGCATAGCTAATGAGTCCAGGTGAAAAGAAAAATCCCGTTTGACGAACGGTTACAATATTTCAGGGGCACTGATGTTATCCAAGGGGTCGTTACGAAGAGTCGTATCATATCATTCAGGGTCGGATGCGTCAGTCTGTCACAGGGGAACAAAAGTAAGCACAATTTTGATAGGCAACACAATGATTTTAGAAACAAAAACCCACAATTCAATGATAGGAAATATGATGAAAGAAAACCTTTTCGTCAAGGTAGATTATATTGTAAATGGTGTAAGAGGGAAGGTTATGACATCAAATTTTGTCATAAGAAAACTTCTGGATTTGCTGCTATGAAGATGGGGAACAAGGGAAAAAAGGACAAACCTACTGGACAGCAGGAACCTTATCACCCCCCAGTATGTGAGGATGTAGTCTGCATTGGGGTCACCATTAGGTGTCTCTATGATACAGGCTTAGATTTTGATTCTGTTGTGAGTGCGCATTTGGTGAACCCAGATCAGTATACCACAGAAACAGTGGAGATACAAGGGGCGACCAAGGACATACCACTTATGACACTTCCCATTGCCAGGATAACGGTGAAAACTCGCTATGTGGAAGGAGTAATCAGAGCAGCAGTGATCGACGCACCCATCTACCCTCTGATATTGGGATGTCGTTATGTCTTCTTGGGGACTCCCAAGAGACCTCTGGTCATGGCAACAGTGCAGACCAGATCACAGTCCAAGAAGGAAGAATATGAAACTATAAATCCTCATCCAGAAGAGATGAGGAAAGCACAGCCTGAGGATAGGTCACTGAAGCCGTGCTTTCAAAAATTGCGTAACTGCCATACACCTCCAAGCAAAGGAGAATTTTACATGAAGAATAAATTATTATATAGGAAGACCGGAACTGGAACAAATGGTCACGGCCAGCTGGTTCTTCCTACTTCATATAGGGAGAGAGTGTTGGAATTAGGACATGCGATTCCCTTCAGTGGTCACATGGGGATCAGCGCAACGGGACAGCGTATAGCTTGTCATTATTTCTGTCCAGGAATAACGGAGAATATAAAGAGATATATAAAATCTTGCCCAGAATGTCAAAGGGTAGCTCCAAAGCAATGGACTGCTCCAGCAACTCTAGGGGAAATGCCCATTGTGGGAACACCTTTTGAGAGAGTTGCAGTGGATATTGTGGGACCTCTCACTCGGACCAAGAGGAGGAACAGTTACATCCTTACTCTGGTGGACACGTGTTCTATGTGGGGAGAGGCAGTAGCTCTGTCGTCAATCGATTCCAAGCATGTGACAGAGGCATTACTTACAATATTCACAAGGTTAGGATTCCCGCATCAAATCTTGACTGATAATGGCTCACAGTTAAAGTGTCATGAAACATTCTAAATCCACATATCTAAATTAAAAAGTAAATGTAAAGCCTAACGAATTAATTCAATAAAAGGAAAGAGGAATGGTAAAAGAACAGTGCTGTCACAATAGCGTACAAAATCCCCCTTTTTCTACTTCGTCTGCATATTGTAACGCTTTCACGTTTACTAGTAAAGCCTACAGCAGCATACACGCGTTTCTAAAAATAAAACTGGTACTGTGTTTCTTAGAAAACCTTGAGATACGCACACTGCTTAATGACCTAGATAAAATACTAGCATTAATGTCATTATATACACTGCGTAATGAAAAGACAGACGGACTTAGAAGAGAGAGATAGAGAGATGAACGGAGGAACGCATGCAATACTACCACAGTCTCGCGATATAAAATTAATGCCACCCCACTCGAAAGGCATGAAGCACTAACTTTTTTTCAAATAAACAGTGACAAAAAACACTACCAATACACGGTTAGGTTTTGAAAACATGTTTAATGCTTATTAGGAAACATAACACAATACTGTTTTACGTCTGAAATCCTGACTTTATACTGACAGAACAGTCGAAAAGGCAGGACAGGTGGCGGTTCTAAATCGATAAAAAAAAATAAAAAATAAATACACGACTATCCTAGAATACATATTTTGAACGGAGCCACTTAGCCCCATTAAATTTATATATTTGGGTGCCTTAGGACTTGCTGACAAAGAATATGTTAAGTGTTATTCACATAGTCTAGTAATTAACAAATTATAGCCAAAATATTATAGGGGTGTTGTCTGACAGCACCAGATCATATTTGCTCATGTTTGGATACTGCTTTAGGGGAATGAGGCCACTACGTTAAATCCGATTTGATTGGTTAGAATTATATGTAAGGCGAAACATGATTAGTCGACTGCAAATACTATTTTTGGTTGTTAAGGGAAACGTAGGAAGGGTAAATTTTTTCAAAAGCTTTTGTAAACATGGTCCCATTGGCTAGACCAGTTGATATAGTCAATTAGGAGCGTCGGTTCAGTGCCACTTTTTGAAATTAAACTGTGTAAAAACAAGTGCGTTGAGATCCAGCTCATATTTTTCTAATAAAAGCCTGGGACAGAGGCAGATCGGAATTGTGCCATAACTCATCGCCAGTCAACGTATTTGTTTAATATTTCCTTGAATTGTGGTAAGCTAGACATATTTGAAATCTTTTTGATGAAAATTGAATGTGAATTGATAAATTTATGTCTGTATGTGTGTGGTTCAGTAACAAACATGAAGCAAAGCCTAGATATTGCTCTATCATGAGAAAAACTTGTCGGAGAGGAGTATAACTGCATGGGATTGCCAAATAGTACTATGACACCTATCTTATTGAATAGAAGGAATTAATGCTGGAATTGCAGAGGCGTTGTAACCATTAGGGAGAGGAATACTGGTGTATACTGTTACATGAGAAGCTAACAGTTGGCCTACCGCGCTGAACTCGGTGTTTGTTATGTATTGTGCTTCAGTGTGGAAATAGATTATAAATTAGTTCTGAAGTAGGAGGTACAACCTTCTTGTTTCAGGGACCGTGGTACTAACGTATTAAAGCAGCACGTGGTCTGAGTTTGGCTGAATCCAGAGGCGGATAGCATACTCCTTGGTCCAGATATTGACCAGTGTTGTTCCTCAAGAAAACTGTGAAGCAAGCGAGCATAGGAGACTGTTTCCTGCCGCCCACACAGAAGTTAAGATTACGTTGGCCAGAGCAGCTCAATCTTGTGTATACCCCCCCTCTAAAAGTGACTTTACCTTAAATCAAGAGGGACATTTATTTGTTTCAAATAAAAAGAAACTGTGAACCTTTCCAATATTATTTCCACCAGAAACAAACACTTGAAGTCATGATGACAAACAACAACATAGCTTAAATAGCCAGTATTACCTCATAGTACTACAGCACAACTTACACACATATTGCAATAATAATATATGTCAATACAAAGATCCTATCTATAAATTGTTGTGGTAAAGTGGGATGTTATAAATATTTATAGGGGACTTAGTGTACTGACTGAGATCAGCTGTGAAGGTATCTGTATCTAATAGGTGTAGTGTTTTACAGATAACCTTACTTGCTACCACATTATACCTCAGTCAGAATTATTCTGGAATATTGTGATGACTACGTTAAATGTCTAGGGTATGTATATGATGAAGTGTAAGTCACAACAACAACAGACAGATAAACAATTTAATTTATTCCACCACACTTGACAACACTGTGACACTCACACACATTTAACACTCTATAAGACTATCTTAAATGAGTCACTGGTAAAGTTTCAAATATATATGTATTAATTACTTTCACTAATATATATCCTGATTCAACTACAAAGTGAACCAGGAATCACAATTAATTGTAATCACAATTTATATATATATAATTTATAAACATGAACCTTGTAGTGACATATTTTATTAATATTATCCTATGTGTGTCAGTTGTGTAGTAGTACTATGAGGTAATACTGGTTTTGTTTTTTCAAGCTATGTTATTATTTGTCATCATGACTTCAAGTGTTTGTTTATCTGGGAAATAGTATGGGAGAAAAGTTCACAGTTCCTGTCAATTTAA